>CAHIKZ030000538.1:747500-1440708 GCA_903632075.3 Acanthosepion pharaonis | reverse complement strand
TTTTTACAACATTCTAAATTTTGCCTAAAAAAAAAAACCTTTTTTTCTATTTGTATCAGCAGAACTAGTAAATAACAGACAATTTTAGCATGTTTTTTGCAGTATGACACACATTAATTTGAAAATCGCAAAATAGAAATACCACGGATGTTGATGAAATCAGGAATTATTCACAGATGATCGACATTATAAATATGTTTTGTTTTTTTTTTATGAAATCATGGTACAAATATTTTTTGTAATATTTCCCCACCACCCAACTAATTTTATGAAAACACTAGGAATTGACTGCACTAGTTTTAGTGGATTACAATAATTAAGCACATACTTGCTTTTGAGGAATGCAAATCATGTTTTTTTTTTTTTTTTTTAATTGATACGCAGTACCTCCGAAAATCAGCTCTGAATTGTAACATACAAAAACTCACTAAAACAAATATATTATTTAATTTCAAATGCTTTTATTTGCTTTTTATTATTTTTATGAATATGGACAATATTTTTTCAATGAAAAATGAATTTTTAATACAATTATTTGTTATTTCATGAATTATAATAGATTTTACGTTTAAATTGTTAAAATATTATAAAATTACTTAAAAGCCTCATCAGTGTCCTTTTTTATGAGATAGATTTTTTTTTTTTTTAGCGTTGTAAATTGTATCATTTTGTGCTTATAATCGAGACCAACCAGAATATAATTAAGTTACAAGTATTTCAGTTAAGCATTGTTCTCCGCTGTTAAGGCCTTTTACTTTTCATGAAACACGTGTGGAGTAGTTAATTGATTTTCAATTTCAACTGAGAAGAGTACCTACAAGTATCACTATCATCTTATGAACTTTATATGATCTTATTTTTTTTTTATATTAATCTCAGTTACATTTTTTCCATAAATTAAATATCAAAATTAATAATAAAATGAATACAAATAAATAGTAGAATGTAATAAATGTACAAAATTATAGTATTTATGTACACTTGATAGTTTATAAGAAAGGTACCTATAAATTAATTAGATGAAGAAATATGAAATTTAATCTCACTCTTAACTTTTATTTAATTTCTTTTATAATATATTTCCCATAAAAAGCATTATAATAAAGATAAGCTGGCACAAAAAAAATTAGATCGCTGAAAGTTCCGTAAAAATAACGGGTAAATAATTTGTTCATAAATATTTGATTCACTTTCTCCTTCCGTAGAACAAATTATCTGTGGAATTTGTCGTCATCATTCATCACATGTCAAGAGATGCGAAAGTTTATGGACCTGCTTTGTTTTATTTTCAAATTACATCTTTTTACGCAAAAAGCTAAGTTAAGTTTGGTTCAAGTCGATTTCCAGTTTTTTAAAATGGAAAAAATGGTTAATTTTTGCTGACTCAAAAAAATAGATTTTTAATAAAATTTCGGACGTGCTAGAAACGATTAAAAAATGGAAAAAAATATTGACCTTTCCTCTAATAACAAAACATTAGATGATAAAAATTTTGTTTTCATCATGCTATGCTCTTTTTTTAGCAATCTCATGGAGGTACCTATGTGTGTGTATAAACCTTGTACAATTCATGAAGACATCTCATACCAACTTTTTTTTTTGGACATTCTTTAAACCTGCTCTTCAATTGTGATAGCAAAACATCAGTGGGGACCCTGTCTTCTCTGTTACCAACCTTTACATGTATTTCTTCCACACCTTTCATAATAGAAAAATATTATCTTCCAAGTTTTACCCTAATTCTTCTGTTCATTCCTTGACATGTGATTTTTTTTTTTTTTTTTTTCTTTATTGCAAATAAATTATGAAGAAAGGTTACAAATTTCTTTTCCAACACAATTTTATCACCCCCCCACCTACACGTTGAGAAATTAGGCCCAAAATTAACTTCTACTTCCTAAAAATGTAATCAATGTCTTTTAAGCTGTGATTAATATGGTCAATACCAAATAATTTTTAACAAACCCATTTTTTTTTTTTTTTTTTAACCCTGTGCATTTCTTCTTTATACACTCATGTTAGTCTTACTTGCTTTCCAACAAGGCTATTTAATTACTGGCAATTACACAAACAGAAGAATTTCATTAAGTAAAAGCTTTCCTACTGAATGTTAAACAGTTACCAGCAAACATAAATTTTCAAATTTACAAAAGACTCTTCCTTCCCCAGTAACTGACACTATATTGGAACGAGGTTTAACAAAACTCTTTTTGCCATTTTATATTTTTATTTTTTCATAGTCGAGTACAAAATTTCATTCTTTCTCAAAAGCTTTTCTTTCAATTGGACCACTGTACAAAACGAGGGGGAGAGAGAGGACTTTATTCAGCTTTCTCTTCCTTGTGTTTCTTTTTCTTCTTCTTTTTAACAGGTGTCTGTAAAAAAAGAATTGAAACAACTTACTTCTCCAGTCATGATAACACATTCTCTGCATAAGTACAAGACAAAACTTAGCCTTACTTCCGTAGATTCTGTAGCAGTTTCTTCTTCTGGACTTGCTTTTTTTTCTTCTTCTAAAGCTGCTTTCTTCTTCTTTTTTTTCTTTTTCTTTTTCTGTTCATCTCCACTTTCCTCTTTGACAGAACTAACTGCAACTGGTTCTTCTTCCGAGCTGCTACCAGCTTCACGTTTTCGCTAAAAACAAACAACACAATTTATACGATCAAGGTCTACCAACATCTACGCTTTGTTCAAATAAATATAATTCAAACTTCTACACCAACTTCACTGACATTTTCATCTTTATTTTTTTCATATGGTAATAATAAATTAAACAAAACACGGTTTACCTTTCTGGGTGGAAATTCTTCTTTAACTTCGGGTTTTAAACTGAAAATAACACAAAAACATTATTTTACAATGTTATCAATAGCATAAAAATATCACAAACAAACCAGATAAACATTTTCTTCCCTTTAAACAGAGCATATTTTTCAGTCATAAAACTGTTTTCATTAACTTACCTATACAGCAGTTCAAGCCATTTCTCAGGTGTCTTTTCATTAGGTTTCCCATATTTGTTTAATAAGCCTTTTGAAATCATCTCTTTCTTCACAGCTGCCTAGAAAAAAAAATAAAACAAGACACATTTACTCCTCACTTTTAAACAGTCAAATTTGCCTTCTGCTCAAATAACTTCATTTCTGACACCTCAACTTATAAACAGAATTACATGTTTCACACAGTCCCTCATTTATTGAACAGAGTAGAGCTTTATCCCTTCTTTCCTATTTAACATTGGGTTTCATGTTCCTTTTCTTTCACTTCTGGTAACCTTGACATGAATTGATTGAAACAAAAACAATCTTTGCCTGCATCTGTCAACAGTACACACATTCTCTACTTTTTACTATTGTTAAAACTTAATTTTTTTTTTTTTTTTTCTTACACAATCATCAACTTTATATTACATTAAGACAACTGGTTTCCACAAGAATTCAAATAATAAAACCAGCTCAATCATTCAGTCAACCTTTCACCCATCATTTTAATATAGTAAACTGACTTTACCTTTGGCCCAAGCCCCCACTTTCGTGGGTACGTATCACGTTCCATTATGACTCTCTTAATTTTCGCCACAACACCATGATCACATGTAGCCATCACAGCCGTCGTCATCTGTGCGAGAGCTGCAACACCACAAAACAATGTTAATGGTAACTACCAAAAATTTACTTTAGCAAAATACAAAACACAATCGCCTGAGAGTCTTATACTTGGAATTTTAAATACCAAAAATGAACACTTTCAACACAAGCCCCACAAATACTGACTTACTTCCTTTACATTATTTCCACATTGTCTGTCTACACAAGTTACAGATTCCACTTTTATGCTCCAATACTTCTCTTTCATTAGTTTTAATTAAAAATGTTTTAGTACTTACAATATAAAATAAAGCCACTTTCAAATATGCCCACTTAAGATTTCATTTTATAACAGCTCAGAGTTTGACACTTTCTGAGCAACAAATTCAAAACCTTCACATTACTAATACTAAGCTACTTTGACAATTGCATAAACAACACTTACCTAAACATACAGCTTCACCTTTTGTAGTAACCATGACAATCTCCTCATTTAGTTCAATTCCGTCCTCATAACGCAACACGCCAGGCAACATTATCTTTGCTCCATAACATACAGCATTCACCTAAATAAGATACACCAAAATTAATACTTCAACAATTTAAAAAAATTCTACATCAACTATTTTTTTCTTTTACAATGAATCAAGGCAAAAGCCTGCTTTCAACAAACACTCACTCCCTTTGTTAGCCACTTTTCAACATATACTTACAGCAGAATCCTTCAGAATTATTCTTTTGTGCGACACTAACAGAGCTTCCAGAGGTTTAATCACTCTTCGCAGATAGCTTTCATCTTTGTGATTGTCATATAACCATTGCGCATCTAAAACATCATGCATAGTCACCATACCAGACTGCAAAAAACAAGTCATATTTTACCATCACAAAAAGAAATTTTAACAATAGCAGTAACTACAAATATACTTGTAAACTGATTTTAACACTTAATATATACTCTTCAACCAACATTCACCACCCCTGATAACCACAAACCATTTTCTTCCAAAACAAAAAAACAGCACAAATATGTATCAAGTTAAAATCCTCATGCAATGCCTTTCGCAGCCATTCCAAATTCCTTTTACTTACAAACAGAAAAAAGACACACACTTTCACAGAATTTATTTGTACTAATTTTCAAATATAAGTAGCAGATACAAACTTTACAAATCAGACTTCACTACAAGCCAGACAATTAAATGCATTTTATCTTTCTCCTATCCTTGTCCCAACAATCTGCTTTGCAGCTAAAACTCCATGTCTTCTAAATTCATATTGACCACAAACAAGTCACATGCATTACTATTTTCTGCAAACACATAAATAGTTCTTTACCTTTTCTGACTGAATTCCTGACCTCACACGGCGCAGTTCTTGCATTTGCCCACCAACACCCAGCATTAGTCCCAGATGCACACACATTGTACGAATATATGTTCCTGCTTCGCAACTCACCCAGAAGATTCCTGAAACAAGAACAATTTTTACAAATTAGCAAGACAAACATTTTAATTTTCCATTTCACACACCTTGTTTTAAATTTGCAGATTTATTAACAAAGGAAATTAAAATAATTAAATATCTGCAAATACCATTTTTAATGTTATTAGGATCAAAGACATAAAACTTAACTCACCAAATGCATTTTCTTTATCATATTCCAACATTTTGCACTCGTAAACTGTCCGGATCCGCAGTTGGCGCTTTACAGCAGATATCAAAGGTGGACGCTGAAACAGAGCCCCTTTCAGCCGTTCTAAGCACTGTAGAAACAAAATGTCAAGCGTTCAACATGTGTAACCAAAATTTCTTTTGTACATTTCTACCTCGTTAATGAAAACAACTATGGCAGTTAAACAAAACAGTAAATACACTCACTTGAATTACTTTCTTTTCTTCTTCAACAACACTATGTAATTTGAAGATGCAAACATATTCTTTTCCTGCACTCTGTTGAGACTTCACCAATCTCGTTGCTCTTTCAATGCACACGATCAAACAACCTGTCACTTTGGGATCCAGAGTACCACTGTGTCCAGTTTTCTCAACTCGCAAAATACGTTTCAACCAGGCCACAATTTCGTGAGATGACGGATTAGAAGGTTTATCCAGATTTATAAAGCCGCAACTAAATTTTAAAAAATCAAACTCAACATCAGTGAAACTTAAACTATGCCAAGAACAATTTTACCACACATTCTTTTCCATTTCATCTTATTTCTTGCTCTTAAGAACCTCAACAAGAAATTCAGCATTCAAACTTGGCCATAACCATACACAAGGCAAAAATTCACCAAGAAATAATTACGCTTTCAACAAAAACCACTTTCAACCTACCAGCTTCTAACATACAAATAGCATTGACTAAATTCTACAAAATCAACCATCACTCATGGATGACATCCAAACATGATTTTCAAAAAAATCTTTAACACTTTTTTGTCACCATTTTTCTGCACACCTTTTTGCTTCACTCCTTACAAACTTCCCTCCAACATTGATGTCAGGGGAAAACTTCATACTCCACCCAATTTCTTACATTTACTTAACTCAGTCAAAAATATGTGTATGTTGACCACAACCACTATTATCACTTTCCAGTATCCACATTAATTCATAAAAGTGTTTCAACTACATCACATTCTTAAATTTCAACCACTTACTTCCATTCAAACAAAAACAACCAAAAAGCACACTTTCAAAATATGCTCAATTATAACATTGATTTTCCAAATGTCACATGACATGGCCCTAACTACTAAATTCAATTGCAAAAATCCTATGTAAAATACATGCTTTGACAATAACAACTACCAGTCAACATCTCAACATTCACTTTGCCTCTATTTATTTTAGCATCTGAATGCTCTGTTGCTTACTCTCCTTCTTTAGGTCAATCACAGCCATTTACAATTACAAGAACAACTTCAGACAATTTCATCCAAAATAACTTTTCTTTTTCCTTTAATATTAAACCATTTTCATACTTTACATCTGTGCATAAATTTCTTGTCCATTTTAAGCATACAAAAAAAAAAAAAAAACTTGTGCACTTATTCTTAACAATGTGACACTCACCCGACATATTCTGTAATTGGACGCTGTAATGGAGAGCAACCACATGGAATTGGAGTGAAGTGATTGGTACGAATATTCAAGCGATCGACATCCTGCAAATTGAATCAAAAGATATTTTATTTACACACTAAACCCAAACTACACATCACCAAATTAATATACTTTTAAAACACTGACAAATGGACATGAGGCCTTCGTGTTTTACAAACTGGCAACAATGACTAGAGGTAGGCAGTTTAACCAAAAAAACTAGTATTTTCCCTGTTTTATCTACACACTGTTATGAAACCATTCAGTATAATGCTATTACTACTAAGCAACCATACTCAAGGAAACACAGTTGAAAGACTTTCAGATTGTAATAAAATTAAATTTTATCAACATTTGTACTATTAGTAATAGGAAACGTTCAACAAAAATAGGAATAAATCTATTTGTTCACATTTTTATCATTGAACATTTTCAAATGAGGAAAAAAATGGAGAAAGAAGAAGAAAAAAAAAACAAAACAAAAAACCATTACATGAGGGAGAAAAAGGCCCCAAACTAAATAAATTGTTTCTTATTATTAATAGTTAAGACTAAAGTATTTTCTTTTTACATTTTCTAATCCTTCCTAGCACATTCAAAATTTGGCCTAAAAATCTTGTTTTGTTTAGATCAGCAGTCAATGTAATACAATACAATCCCTCATATCCAGCCATGATTTTCATGTGTTTATTTGGGTGATATATAACGGATTTGAAATTTGTGTTTTTCACAAAGTTTACTTTGGATAATTGCTTATGCTTATTTCATCCTAATGGCTTGTATTGGTGCAAAAGAGGACGGGAATAAGAGGAAAATAACAACTTTAACCCCAAGCAAGGCAGGATGCCACTAGCATGCAAAGGGTTACAGAGAGTTGGAGCGAGAATAAAGAGGCATGATACAGGAAAGGATGAAGAGAAGGACAGTGAATAGATCAAGGCATCAGATGTCAACTGACATTATATTTCAATAGTTAGAGATTATAGCTATTACAAAAACAAGTAATAGGAAGGTAATTCCACAGACAGGAGGTTCGAGGCATGAAGCTATTGGAGTAGAAGAGACGGCTACATTTAACTGTTTTCACAGGGGAAAAGATGCCAGCCTGGTTGCACATTTAAATTCATGAAGTCTGGGAACTAGCAAAAGTAGCTTGTCAAAGCAGTTATCATGAAAGTATTTACAGAAAAGACAGGGAGGCAACAGCACATCTGTGAGAGATCAACTATAGACGAGATGCCAGATCACAGCCAATCACATTGCCTATCCATCTCTGAATTTTGTTGAGGACCTTAAGACAAACAATGGGTGCACCAGACCATATATGGCAGCAGTATTCCATGCAAGGGTGAATGGTTGATTTATACATTTGAAGGATGGACTCAGATGAGAAAAACTTTCTGGCACAGCACAGGGAACCTACTTTCCTTGCAATGGATAAAGCTATTGATTCAATTTATTAGTTCCATCTCAGGTCAGCAGACAGTGTGAGACCAAACAGTCACAAAGAGGTGCTCCCATGGAGCTGAGCATCAGACATTTTCATGGGAGGCAGTGATGGTTCCCTGTGGTGAATAATACAGAGCAGTTTTGTTTTTGACGACATTACAATTAACCAACCAATTCCTGCCCCAGTCAGCAACCGATTGGATGTGCTTTTCAAGACTAATGGCCATGTTAGTTTTGTCAGTGATACCAGATTTGCTTTTGAGGGAGTAAATTGTAGTGTCATCTGCATAGATGACTACTTGGGAACTGAGAACATCGTTAAGGAACAGAGTAGACACCAGTATAGAGCCTTGGGGGAAAGGAATTGGAGGAGAATCTTTTAAGGACGACCATCATTAAACAGTTTGACAAGAATGATCGTATTAAATCAAATAATCAACCTGAAATTCTGTATCCTTAAAGCTTATGAAGGAGGCCAGCATGCCAAACCTTATCAAATGCTTTACAAATACCTACAGCCATAGAAGGAGCTTCTCCATTATTGTCAAGTGCTTGGTAAACAATTTTACTTATGGCTGTAAGCACATGACCTGTAGAATGGGCAAAGCAAAAACCATATTGCTTGTCAGAGGGCAGATCATGGGATATAAGGAGCTTAACCACTTCAGCATGGATTAAAGCTTCAAAGACTTTGCCAAACAGTGGTAGGAAACTGATAGAAAAGTAGTTAGAATTATCACAAAAAGTGTAAGTTTTAAACAGATGAGACTCTTGTGAAACTTAATCATAATTAATAGGAAATTCAACATCGTATGATATAAAATCTCCCAACATTCACACAGTCACAATGAACAAGGAAATAAAAAACATGATTGTGATGAAACCTGGACTGAAATTGAAAAAGCTATTGAAAAGCTTGTCAGTTTTATGGAAAGAAAGCCAGTATTCACCTATGACAATTGCAATAATGCATGCAGAGTTAAAAAGTGTCTTTTGTTTAAAAAAAATTTAAAAAGCAAAACAAAATGCAGAAAAAGTTGAGAATGACATTAGAAGAGAAGTAATCATCATGCAACAATTAAAAAATCCTTGTTACATTGTTTTGCATACATGGAATACTTTTTCCTTAAAATTAATTCTTATTTTGTTTACCATAAAACATTCAAAATAAATGTTAAACTTGATTTCAGTTCTTTCATTTTAATCTAAATAGAACCCCCTCATATCCAGATTTTGTAACCAATTCCTCATATCCAGAAGTCGTTCTTAGTCCACTTGCCGGGGATTTCTACTGTAATTACAATTAGCATTTTTTTTTTTATCTCACCTATGCTGTTTTCTCAACCAAATGTGTCATCCAAAGACACACAAACAAAACAAAACATGAATATTTATGCAACAATTTCTTTCATATTTTACTAAATTGTTAATAAACATGGTATTTATTTCTACTTGACAATTTATTCAAAAGTTTAATAATGAAACTTTAATCCAAGTCATAAATTCTATCACTAAATTACCTTTAATGCCTAAAAAAAAAAAAAAAAAAAAAAAAAAGACTTTAGATAAATAATCCCTACTTTTTTCTTTTTAATTCATCCTTCTTTCAGCAAGGCTGGACTTGTCATCAGCGACTGGAAATGTACACTGAAGTGTACTCATGCTGAGAAACAAGATTTTTCAATCATAACCTAATACAAGGAGAAACATTCTATCTTTATGAAATTAAATTTTTTATCTGTTGAATAATTTTGGCAATATTTCATTTTCATCTTATGCTGAATATGTTTCATTTTGTTTGTTAAATTATTTTCTTTGTCCAAATAAATTTTACAGTTTATAAGCTCCTAATAATCTACTAGTGAGTCTTTAGACATTCGACTTACTACTGATTTTACTTAAATTTACATTGACTTATTCCTTTCCATACAATGATCCAATGATGACTTAAGAATAAGTTATTGCTTCATCAGGCAGTTAAGCAGAACACATGATTTTCAAATTTCTGTCTTTTTACTAGTCCAAGTCAAAATATTGCTTAAAATAAATCAAGTAATCTAACTGAAAATTCAATTTAAAAAAGCATTGAAATTTAAAAACAAAACAATTTCCATTTTTCTTACAATGTCAAGTGAAAAATTAAGCAATGTATCTACCTTTAACAGTAGAGGCCAATCTGATGCATCCAATTTCTCTCCATGATCTGAAGGTGCCACTGAGAATGAAGAAGAATGCTGGATGTCCTGTACAGAAGACATAAAAAGAAAATTTGTGTTACATATATTTCAGTCTACCATCTTGCATTCAATCCATTGTAAAACCTTTAATATACACATTCTTTTCTATTAAATATTTTTTTTCACTTGAGTGCCTTTTTAAAGCCATTCTTTACTTAATTATTCCATATTTCAACAGGCCTAACAACTATTAGAGTGAAAAGCAGTTCTTCATTAAAACAAAACTCTCTACAAAACATTCACTTCCTGCTAGATATAAAATTATTGCTTATCCATAAGACAAATCATTTCATTAAACCTCAGTATGATGCACGAAAATACATCTTCATTTACTTAAAATTATTACTTTACAATTTCTGGCAAACTTTACTAAACTATTATATTTTTTCGTCTGTACACAAAGAAGAAGCCATTCTGCTTACAGATCTTACATGGAAACTCAAACTTTCATACGTTGTTTCATTTTAACTTCTTTTCTTATGTTTATCACAACCTTTTACACACTGTATTATCAAGCATTTTCAATTGCAATGAGAAAACTTGTCCAAATTGATCACTCTACATTTCAGAAATTAAATTTAAAAGATTTAAAAACTATAAGCAGTCCCTAACTGAATTTTTTTTTTAAAATGATCACGTAATGGCAAAATGAAGTTAGAAATTTGAGCAGAGATGCAACACATACAAAACATTTTAGTGGTACATCAACTAACTACAAACCTCTTCATTAATATCCATTTTGGACAATGGATTTTGTGATTTTTTTCTACCTGGGTGGACATGGATTAATAGTTTGATGAGGTTAAAAATATAACAACATTACAGGTATGACCAATAAATTTTTCTTTTTTTTGTCTTTTTAATGTGTTAGGTATGTTCAGTTTTACTTGTATTGAAAAACATTGATATTTATTCAATTGTGTTCTTATCAGTGTGCAGGCTTTTCTTTTTTTAATTCTTTGTCAAAAAAATGACACCAAAACTTAAAAAAAAAAAAAAAAAAAAAAAACAATAACATAAACATAAACATTTTCAATACATTAGATTCAATTTTAAGTAAGGCAAGTAAAAAAAACAAAAAAAATACCAAAGCAAAAAACACTTCTGCAGTGATTTGTAGTTTTTATACTGTACATTAGAGAATAAACAACATTCTAAAATGAGGAAGATATACAAATCATCACAAAATACATTGATGTCTTTCATATAATAAATAAATTATATATATATATATATATATATATATATATATATATATATATATATATTAATTGGTCATTCAAAAAAAACATTAATCATTCATAATGGCAAAATAAATCTTCACAAACAAATTTAATAAAAATGATTTGTATATATAAATGTTATAAAACAGGATCATAACATTCATATACAGGTTCAGGGGTTAATGTACTTTATTAAATTTGTTTGTTTGTGAAGATTTATTCTCACCATTTAAATCATTAACTTCTATATCTGTTTTTTGTATGAATGATTCATGCAATATATATATATATATATATATATATATAGATTAAATACATTACAAACATTAGCTCTGCTTTTTTTTAGCATAATCCATTGATATTCAGATATTTTTCAATGTATTACAATCATGATGCAAGCAATGCACTGTAACAGTGAAAATCACTATTGTAGTGATTGGCCAAATTACTGTTCAGAGTCAGTTCCACAGGGCAGTGGCTTGCAGGAATAAGCTGTTCCAGTGAAACTTGCTTCTCATCAAAGGAATACAAGTGTAATGTGGGTAGTTTCCTACTATGTAAGTGGCATGGCGTGTTCTTGACATGAAGGTTTCATTTGGGAAGACCAGGGAACTCTTCAAAATTGTTGTTCCCAATTAACACAATTCAAATCATTTAGCAAGTTAACAGAAAAGAACATAATTTTCAAAACATATTCTTTCTTTGGTGACCTGGCAAATATAATAGTTTGTGCACAGCAATCATTTCTTTACATCCTGCATTTTCAGATTATCATTTGAGGTTTACATAATTCCCTTAAAAATAAAAAAAAAAAAAAAAACATTGCACTTCAACACCACATTAAACTAACAGTAATTCAATCAGAAGTTAAGCAAATATTTTAGTTGTTACATTTAAAACATCAATTGGCATTGATTTGAAAATTTGAGGAAATTAATCCTGGTTTCCATCATAAATGACATTTTCAAGAAAATGTTTTTACTTGAAACATTTCAGATAAGCAATCACAAAACAATTATACAACAATTAGCTAAATAAACATTGCTTTTTAACCTGAGGTGAACAGTGTGCACATTTTTAGAATATATAAACACCTGAATAACAAAATGGAGGACATTGTGAAAAATTGACATCTGACTGAAAAGAAATTCCTCAAAATAGCTTCTGAGAATTCATTCTCAATACACTTCAAATATTCATCTACACATACTAAAATATTACATTTTTTTTTCTGTCCTCCCTACTTAATTGCTATAAATCTTATCAGAAATTAATATTTTTCTCTTAGCAAATCTTCTGTAAATCAAATGTCTGCCTTATAAATCACTTGAAAGCTTTGGTATTGCAATTTATCACTTGCAAGTTAAAAATTAATCTTTTTTTGTTTTAAGATCATAGGACTCTCATTTGAGATTGCTAGCAAAAAATAACAATATTTCTCACAATAACTACAAGTTTTACTTTATCATAACAAAATTTTCAATCACTTACTGCAATATTTGATTCAGACATTTTCTTTTTCTTCTTTTTAATATTTTCACCTGAAAAAAAAAAATAAATAAATAAATTACAACATTACAAAAATTGAAATCCTACAAAATGTTAACTTTTCAGCATTCTTTATAGAGCAAACAATTCACAAAATTCATGAAAATGTCAATTCAATTTTAAGACTTTTTCCTCGAGTAAAAAACAAAGACAAGTTTTCAATGGAATTTCCATACTCCATACATATTACATTTGGTTCAGAAAAAGAAACATAGGGAGCTGGAAAGGATAAGAGAACATTTACAGCTGACCCAATTGAAACATTAGTTAATGTTGCCGACAAGAAAACAGAGTCAACATTTCAAAGGATGATTGGAAGACTGTAGGTCAGCAAGTCAAACAAGCAAAAAATTTGAACAGGAGGCAAGATTTTGAAGATAGGCAAATATATGAATTATAAACCTCAAGCATTGACAATTATTAAATAAGAAAAGCATAGGATATTGGAGAGGACCCCCCCCCCACACACACACAATTATCTATGACTAGCAGTAGAGCCCGGAGTTGCCCGGGGATATAACAGTAAGAGATAGATCAAGTATCCACCATCATAAAGACTGAAAAATAAAATTGACAAAGATTATTGTTTAAGGTTGACGGAAACGCATGTCTTAATTAGTTTTTTTTTTATTATTACGAATTGGTCAAACTCAAACAAAAACATTGTTTTCAATCTTTATGAGTCTATCGATTGAATAGAATTTTATTATAAACAATTGTCGTGTAAATGGAATTTTTAAAGCATTCTGAATGTAAAAATAAAAGAAAAAGTGTGCAAGACAATAAGAAACACTATCTGCCAAAAAAAAAAAAAAAAAAGGAAAAAAAAAAAAAGGAAATTTTTGTTGAAAAATGTAGGAAATCCGATCCCATATATAAACATATACACACACACAAACAACCTGGGTTTTATAATAAGTATAATTCAAGATGAGTTGTCCCCGTTTCATTCTGGCAACAGAATCATGTTTTCAAATCGATTTAGTGCAAAAACAATTGTGTTTTCCATTTTTGGTGCTGTCAGAACCATCACAATGTAATTTTACATAGTCCTGTGAAGTTTTGTTGAAATCAGTTGAAAAATGTAGGAAATCCAATCAAATATATAAACGTACACACACACACACAACCTGCGTTTTATAAGTAAGATGCAGAAATATCAAGAAGGAATTTTTCATAATCACAAATGGGATTATACAAGGACTTGGAATATAAATTCATACTATAGTTAATGTGGCACTGCAGTTAGAATGGACATCCAAAGCTGCAATCCATCAAGTAGAGATTCATGAATTACTTGCTACAGTATCACAATTGAAAAACCTTAAAGTTAAACTGTTAAATAACCCTGATTTTATATGAGACACATATTAGAATAACCCAGGACTTATACTGCGAGCAAACTACCTGAATACAGGTAGAAATTGAATTCACTAAATACAGAAAAATTGAAAGAAACATAACATGTGTCTTCTCACCATATTTACTCAATCATTACAGATCCTGAGAGAATTAAAAGTCCTACCAGGATTCAATATTGGCAGCCACACTCTTAAGATATACACAGGACACAGTCATCATAGCAAACACAGAAACAAAACTATAAAAACCCCTACAAAAGATAGTAAAGGAAAGCAAGAAAAAAAAAAAGAACATCAATTGATATGATTGGCAGCAAAAGAAACAGCTCAGTAGATGGAACTATGAATTGGAGACTCCATAATAAAGCAAGTATGAAAATTTCAATATCTGCATACTTTTAACAGAGGATGGAAAATGTGACATTTAAATTCAAAGACACATTGGAATGATGAAACATGCCAAGCAAAATATTATCAGGAAAACTGTTACAAACAAGGGAAAGTTCTGAACTCTGTGTATGTGTGTGTATTTTTGGGGTAGATAGCTACATATGTAGACCCTTTATAATCTTAATACTAATCCTTCTATATGGCAGTGTATGATGGACAATCTCCTCACAGGTGAAGAGATGTATGCCAAAAGAAATGTGGTTCTATAAAAAGGATGCTGAGAATATCATCAACTGTGAATCAGAAACAGTTCAAATTTCTATGGTTACATGAGAATTTCACACTCACAGGACATATTAATGGTAAAGGGAAAGCAGCAAATAATCTACCTAACAAGCTTGTTTAATAGCTGGCAAAATTAAGAAGAATAGCAAAAAGGCAAATCTTACTAAGACCTATAAAGGACAGGAAATTGTGGAGAGCCATGATCATTCATGTCATTAAAGATTACAAGTCCTCAGGTGTGAAATGGTTCTACTAGATGTAGAAATGAAGAGAAAAGTGATGATTGACAAAATACAAGCCACTAAAGATGACTTCCAAACAAAATATTAACAATCAGTATGATGCACTATTGTCCCCACAGACATTAAAGATAATTTTCGACCACAGTTCGAATACTATGGCTCTGAAATGTTGAGTGAGCTAATGACAGAATCTTGGATACAGTTAATGCATGGGAATCTAACTTTACATCAAACTTGACTGAAATAGAATGTGCCCCTAATCTGTTCCTAACTCAGCAAGTCAGCCTGGATATGGAGTCCCTTTCTTATTTATATTAACACAATTCAACAAGTCTCACACAATTATTTAGTACTAAAGCAACAAGAAGCTGTGTGTATGGAACTAGCAGTGATCAACTGAAAAGCTGAGCTTTAGGCAGTGATGCTGACATTTTTTTTTTTTTTTTTTTAATGTAAATGAGTCCTTGGTATCCACAGGTGGCGATTTCAGTGTGACCTTGAGAAATTCAATGAGCCCCAACTGAAGTATCTTTAATTTTTGTGTTAAACTGCTAAGTATTTTCATTTTACCATCATCCCAAAAAAACAATTTTAATCATGCCAAATCACTTAAATTGACAGTACAACTTTTTTAATTCATTTGATAAATTCAAAACAAAAACAGCGTTTACATTTAATCAGTTCAATTAAGAAACTATATTTTTTCTAAGAATTATGACAAAGTTTTTAAATTGACAGAACAAAAGTTGTTTTTTTTATAAACTGATTCAATAAATTTAAAACAAAAACAGTATTTAAAGCAACAGTTGATAAACTTCAATGAGTTCATGCATGTAAAATAAATTAAAAAAAGAAAAAGAAATCCAAGAAATTTTCTGGTAAAGCAACCTTGATGTCTATTTCATACCAACTACATCTCCCAATGAATGAAGAGTAAGAACTACTAAAAAGCATTTGAAATAATAACATCAAACAATGTGATGTTTATTATATATATACCTCCACTTCTTTGCTAAAAAATAGCATAGCATCATTTAAAAAGATCCCAAACACAATATTAACTAAGTTTTATCATCAAAATGTTTATGTTAAGAGGAAAAAGCAAAGTATTTTTTTTTTTTTTTACAAGCACATTCAAAATTTAGGTTAAAAAACTTGTTTTATGCATCAACAGTGTAACAAAGCTGTTAATGAACATTTTTATGCTTGTTTTCCAGTAAAATAACACATTCAATTAGGAAAGTCTTGCAAAAATAAGATAATTATCGGATTTTAATGAAACTTTCACAAAATATTCACAAATGAATGAATTTATTTTTAGAAAATCTTGAGATATCTATATATATATATATATATGTGTGTGTGTTAACTCACAAAATTGTATACTTATGGTAATAGAGGTAGTTTTATATGTAGATAGAAAACAGGCAGAATTCAGAGATGGGAAGATAGTGACAAATCGGGATTGAGGACTACCACTTGTACAAGTTCCCAATATTTGGTTCTAAGCCCAATCAGGTTCCTCATTTTTTTTCTTAATGACCTACCAGGTGTGAGGGAAACACTGACACAAAGATTTAAAGGAAATTAAATGAACAGAAAGATGTGGAGAACCTTCAAGATTTTGAAAACTTTGAAACTTCTATTCAACCAGTTAAAATGTAAAGTAAATAAAATATTATAGCAAAGAAAATAATAGACAATCTTCAGAAAAATCAACTGAAGGTACTATCGAAAAACTGAACAAGAAAAAAAAAAGGTTGGTAGTTTTATTCATGCTGTTCCTGAACCATTCCTGGCAACAAAGACAGCATACATGATCAACTAAAGAATTAGCATTATCAACAAAAATCTATTACATTTCATCCGTTGTACACTCTGGCCTTCTTCAGGTGGTTGGAACGTCGTACTAAACCCTTTATTTCACTCACTGGGGTAGACTGTTCTAGTTCCACGTGCCATGTCTAATGGATGTCAGTTATCAGTTATCTCCTGTTAATTCCCCTCTCCAAGTTCTCCACCACCTTAAGGACACATGGCACAGTGAATAAAGGTGTTAGTTAGATCCAGTGACAGGACCCAAAGAGTGTGAGTTCAAGTTCTCCACCGCCTTAAACAGGTATTGAACTCACACTCTTTGGGTCCTGTCACTGGATCTAACCACTGATAACTGACATCCATTTGACATGGCATATGAAACTAGAACAGGCTACCCCAGTGAGTGAAATAAAGGGTTCAGTTCAACATTCCAACCACCTGAAGAATGCTGGAATGTACAACAGCTGAAACGTAATAAATATGGCGACAAAGACAATAGTCCGAATAATGTAAATAGTATACAAATTACCTCATCTCAAAAATATAGACAGATACTGAATCTACAAAAATGTTTAAGATTTCAAACAGCAAAAAACTCCTTTTATAGAAGCCCAACATCTGTTTATCCAGAATACTGCTCACCTGTTTGATTATCAAAATATATTAAACATGTAACGGCTCTGGTGAGTATCTAGTAAACAATGATCAGATTGCCAACAGAGATCAGTGAACTGAACATATGCAGTGAACCACCATTGTTGCCTTCATATTTCTTTCCAGAGAAATACATTCCACTTGAGTAGCTTCTTCCCACAAACCACTACTCTCTGAAACTGACTCCCAAAAGGATGCTTCCCCAATTATTACATTCTTAACCATTACCTTCCCAACATAAACTATGCCTCTTAACCTGTAACCCTCTACTTCGAGGGACTCTCGGGCCTTGTACTGAGTGAGCATCATTATAAAGAAAAAATAAAAATTGTGCAGTTTCCAAATATATCATTGAAAAAAAAAAAAAAAAAAAAAAAAAAAAAAGGATAGTAAGTATTCTTATGGTGTCTACAATGAACTGCAGTGGGGAATCTAAAAAGATGTGTAAGATCTGGTGTCTGAAAATAAACACATCTTTAACAATAAACACCTAATTAGTGCCAAGATACACAATAATAGTTTTCTTATACAAAAAAACACAACCAATTTTAAATTCAAATTATTGAAATAAATAAATGATTTAAAATGATTCTTGAAACCTAGTGCATGGGAGAAGTTTTTAACTATTTAAAAAAAAAAAACAAAGCCATGCCTGTGAGCATAATTTTTCCCATTTTAAAATGCCAATGAACAATAGAAAAAAAAAAAAAAAAAATTCTCATTCAAATTTCCAATATACCAAATTTATAAAGGATTTGAAACAAAAATCAGCTTATGTAGAATTTAATTTTCACATGGGTTAGAACTATACCTTTTCAACTTCAAAATGATAATAATCAACTTCAAAATGGACTTATTTTCAGGTAAAAAAATTAATCAACTTCAAAGCGGATTAATCAACTTCAAATTGAGAATTAATATAATACTAATAAATTTAATATTTATTCTTTTATTTTTACTTAAAAGGGATATAAACGTTCCTAAGAAATTTATTTAAAAGATTACATTATCTAAGTTACTTACAGAGGGAAGTAATCTCTGTATTCCAGATATGAAGTTAGTGCAAGTCTCAGGGGAAATATTAATTGTCTTGGAGATCATCGCTTCTAACTTGCTGAGGCGGAATTCTTTAGTAGCTAAAGATCCCTGGCCATCACCTCTTAAAATCCCAACAATTGAGTCTGCCATACTTCTTTTTACGTCAGCTTTAATGACTGACCAAACCTTTTCAATGGGATTCAACATCGGACTATAGGGGGCAAATCTGAAAATTTGGTGTTGCCTAAATTCACCCTCCTCCACAAATTCTTCAACTGAAGTATGGCAAGGAGCGTTATCAATAACTAAAGACAACTCCCCTTTCATAAATTTCATTTGCCTTTCTAAGGCACTCCCTGGTCCATTCTTTCACATCCTCTTTTTTGAAAGAACCTCTTTTAATTTTATGATGAATTAATACATTATTACTAATACATCCAATAACATGGATGTTATTTCCCCGGGATCCGGCCACGACTGTAGTGCACCTTGTGCCTTTTTTAGAGCGACCTTCTCTTCTTGAAATATGGAGATTAAAATTGGTTTCATCCATATAAAGAATTGGCACACTTTGGGACTGAAATTCTAATAAAACTACTGCATAATCCTTACGTTTTGCCTTATTATTGGCAGCTTCTGGTTCATAATGAACCACTTTTAAAGTAAAGGCCATGGAGTCCAAATGCTTTCTTATGCATTCTTTCATCACACGAACCTCATACTTTGACATTTACAATGTCTTGAAGAGTGACCCTAGGAGAGTTTTCAATTAATTCGGCCATAAAATTCTTATGCTCTTGCATAATTTTATATTTTCTTGCCCCTCCCCTAGAGTCACTCTTATCAGCACCCTGGTCTAACCAACGGTACTCTGTTGGCAGAGGTGCACCAATTGTTCTTGCCAGGTCTTTCCAATTTCCTGCTGCGGCATGTGCAGCTAAAATCTGGGCCTTTTTTTCGCCAGACACAGTTTTCTTGAGGTAAGTCCTCTTTGGAGATGTTGCTAATTCTTATTCAGCTTCTTTTGTAGAGGTTTCTCCATCATCATCAATCATCATTTTTCCCCATACAGGACTTTCTCCTACTTTTACTGTAGGCTCACCCAATGCTTTCTTGGCCTCTAAGTTGTTTGTATTTTGTTTTTTCTTCATCTATATAATGAAGATGAACAGTCAATTTCCTTACTCATGGTGTAAATTAATTGAAAAAAAAAAAATTTCAATTTAACAAAAAAGAAAATCTCAATTTGAAGTTGTTTATTCTCATTTTGAAGTTGATTAATTTTTTTTTAATTGAAAATAAGTCCATTTTGAAGTTGATTATTATCATTTTGAAGTTGAAAAGGTATAGAAGTGATATGTGAAGAAAACCAAAATGTTTATATACAATTTATTTAAAAAAAAAAAAAAAAAAAAAAAAAAAATATGATTTTTATTCCCTGACAAAAATACACACAAAATTTTGCTTGGATTTAAATAAACTGGAAACCCAAGAAAAATGACAAAATAGTATTAAAAAAATTCTGTAGTTTGAAAAAATAGCAAATGAATAACTGAAGGAAACTGCATAAAACTGAAACAAGAAACTCCAATATAAAAGAAAAACTATTTAATTTTATTATATCTAATACTGAATTATCTCCCCTTAGATTAATTTAACACGCCTCACATTCTGATCATGCATTTTTTTCTGCTATTTAAAATTGAAATTTAATTGAATTTCAAATGCTTTTTTGTAAAGTTGTATTTATAAATTTTATGTTGCATTTCGAACGTTATTTCGTATCGTATAATTCAACATCGATAAATTTATTTACCAAACATTACAATTTTTAATTGGTTTCAAGATTTCATTTCAACTTTCATGCATAAATGAGAAATAAAACAAAAAAATAGTGTCCGAAATACAATATTTTAAGTACAACTATTCAATCATTCAAAAAAAAAAAAAAAAAAAATTATTTAAATTTATAAGAAATGATCTCATTTGAGGACAAAATTTGAGAGAGAAAAAGAATTTTTAACGCTTGAAACATTATGTCGATTCAGAATATGGTAGGTAAAAAGAGGAGGTTAAATCACTATTTTGGAAGCGAAAATGAAAGATATACAAAATTTTGCATTTAAAAGCGATAGAAACGATAATCAGATAGGATTTTTAAAAATCACATGGCTTCGTGTAAAATTCAAATTTTGCCCGCTTCTTCATTACGGATAGGCGAAAAGTGAATTTCATATGGTTTGACCACAATCACAAAACCAGATAAAAGCAACGGTCTTTCTTTAATTTACAATAATTATTATTGTGTAAATAAAAATTCGTATTGAATATAAAATTGTTAGCTTTAAATATTTATTAAATTCGGGGTGCTTAATTTACTGTAAATTAGAAGTTTTTAATATTTATTATTCATTTTTATTCCGATGCCTGTTAGTGTTACATAAAGTGTTTTTATTGGAATACAAGAACAATTAGAAAAAAAAAAAAAACAAAAAATAACTTTCGTTGTTTATCACATTTTTATATCCCAGTTGAAAATAAACTACCTGAAAATCATTTTTCAGTCTGAATTGTGAAAACACCAGCTTAATGAACACTAAAATTGTCTCAAGTTAAAAAAAAAAAAATAGGTCAATTTTTAAAAATAATTGAAAAATTAAAGGGAAAATAAAAACAAGCAAACGTAGTTTAAAAAAAAAAAAAAAAAAAAAAAGGTGCATAAATTGCTTAAAATAACCAAATTTAAAAAAAATAAAATAAAATAGGTAGTCTTGAAGTTTGGAACATTTTTTACATAGAAAAGTGAAATTTACTATCACCACGTGGAATCATCTCTCGTTTAAAATATACGTTGAAAATACGTACCACAATTAGTAGCATCAACAAGTAATTATAACAGCAAAAAAGAATTTTACAATTTTTTCAAAATGGTTTCATAGTTAGGAAAATACAAACCCCCCCGGAGAAAGAAAGAAGAAAAAAAAAATTAATAAAAACAAACTCACCCATTTTAATTTATTTCCAGCATTCGAAATAAGACAAGAACGAGACACCACGTGTCTTACAAGCCGGGTAAAATGGAGGAAGACCAAATGCTTCAAGTAAAAATGTTGCTGATTGGTCGACAACATGTACAAAATGAAACAAGCATTATTATTGGCAAAAAACGTTTGCCCCTTTTCTTCTACCGTGCAGCACATCCCGTAAAAAAAAAATCTATTTCCATATTAATCCAAGAACTCCACGGATTGAAACAATTAAGTCTTAATTCAAAGTACAGTGTAAGAGAGATTTTATCTGGTCCCAAATTGTTCCCATACTTACCTAAACAAAATAGACCAAATCCGGATATAAGAGACTTCTTCTCCGGTCCCGACAACTCTCTTATATCCGGGTTACATTTTAATTAAAAAAAAAAAAAAAAAAAAATAAATGAAAAGCTAAAATGGACGAAAGAAAACTGTTTGCTCAAATCTTCGAAGAAAATATAGTGATACAATTGTTGAAACAGAATTTCCCAAACCCTTTTCGTCCAGTTTTTACCTGACAACATTTCAAAACTCAAAAAAGTTGAAAACCCTACCCTGTTTCGTTCAATAATTCATCAAAAGTTGGGAACCGCTGGTTTAGGTACATAATTTGGAATATACATCAATGAAAACAAAACTTAGAAAACACGATTATAAATTAATTCATTTTAAGTTAATAGTTACAAACACGCGTCTCATCAGGCCGAAATTACAAATGGTTTAAATTTATCCAGAATATTTAAAATAAACAAGAACAGGAAGTCTAGACGTTTGACCTAGAAAATCTATTTTCTGGGGATTTATAATATTGAAGGCATATATGGGGGAGGAGGGATTGTTAACTTTCAACCTGATTATCATGTGTGGTGGTTGGGAGAACATACTAACAGCTAAAATACTAACATATACACTGACCCACACACACATAAATACATATATATACACATATGAAAGGAAGAAGAGAAAATAATTTAAATAAAATGAATGAATATATATATATATGTAAGGGAGAAGTGAAAATAATATACTACAAATCAAAAACATCTTAAATTTAATATCTAATTCATTTTCATATTTATAGAATCCAACACATACATATACACACACATATACATCCATATATATATATACATACATACACCTGCATATATATACACCCAAATACATAAAAATGAAAACAAAAATCAAGTTATATTACTTTCAATAATTAACGCAAAATAATTGTATGTCTGTAAATAAAACAAGATAGACTAAAATTCTATTTATAAGATAATTTAAATTTATTTTTATGGCAACATTTAAATATGATCTCATTCTTTTGGTTTAACAGCTGACTAGTTTTTTAAATATGATTATTCAATTTTTTCTTCCAAGCATAAGTTAGATCTATTTCTAAAGTTGTTGGGGGTTTGAGATTTACCTATAATATTCCATTCAATCTGTAGGGAGAAGATTCTATCCTTTAATTAAGAAATATTTAGAAAGAGCTGTCAGGTGTTTTAGATAAGGGGTTAGAGAAAGAATGCTTGTGATTATATAATCTCTGCTTCCAAATTCCGGTGGAAATTCTGATATATACTTTTTTATTATTTACATTTTCTTTAGGAAAAATAGTTACTTGGTATATCACATTTTCAGATTTGGATAGGCCTCCACCCTGGCAGTTGTTTTTGACTATACAATTACAAGAGGGTTTGTTGTCTGTTTGGTTATTGATATAAAATTGGTTTAATCTTTCATTATTGTGTGAATTAATAATATTGTAGATGTTATTTGTGCACAAGTAACTAATTTTTAAGGTTTTTCTATTAAAAATCTTACCAAGTGGGTTATTTTGGTTAAAATATTTGTCAATCAATTTCAGAAAGTATTGACCGATATTTATATTAGGTAGTTGGCAGAAAGGAGGGTGAAACTATATAACTTTTCTTTTTCTCTGTCGGGTTCTATTTATTTTAGTATCTTTTCACGATTCCATGTAAAACAATTTTTATTTAAAGCCACTTATTTTGAGGTATTTTATTTTCATCAAAAATTTTATTATTCAAAGATAATTTATTGATTCTAGTCATTACAATGTTAGGAATTTGTTTAATTATTTCATAGGGATGGTTCGACTTAACATTAATATAGATTGCAATTTCATTATCTTTGTGATAAGGTTTAAATGTGTTATTCAAAAAGTTTAATGTTATATCTAAAAATTAAGATGAAATTTCTACATAGTTTTTAGCAAAATTCATACTTTTTAATAAAAGATCTTTATATATGAAAGAGTACAAATCTATTTTATCAAATTGAATAAATGTGGCCTTTTCTTTATTTTAATATTATGTAACCATTTTCTAGCATCATAAGAATCTTTCCACAAATTGTTATGAGATGATTTTTGTATAGTGTTTATTATTCTTTTCATTATATTTTTACAAATAAACCCTACCTCAGTTTTGCAGCGATATGAATATATATATATAAAAATGGTAAAAAAAATTCCATAGGTGTATAATCCAAGTGGGTCCTAGGAATATAAAATATTAAAATTGATCCACAAAAAGAGAGCTTGATTATTTTATTTGTACAGAGGAACATTGATGGAGAATCAAAAAAAAATCTTTTTACCTATGTGGGGAATACACTATTTTCGCAGAAGATAAAAGTGATCAGCTGTCTTTTCAACCCCAGTATGAAATGGGATTCACTTCCATAGAGCTAGAGGAAACAGGAAGTAAAAGTTAACTGTAAAAAAGTAATATGGTAAGAGATAAACCTAAAATTTACTATGCCAAAGATTCCTAATACAGATTTCACACTTTTTAATGTATAAGTCAGGCGATGACACCAGACAGGGATCAGTGATCAAAGAAGATGGTCAATATCTATTTTAAAGGGGAGAAGATGTATTAAATGATATCCAAGAATATTAGCCCTATGAAGACAAATTGGGGTTATTAGAAATAGGAACAAATAAAAATAAACGATATATAAGGTAACAAAGATGTAAAAGGATTAACGGAAAGAAAATTTGGGGAATATTCTAAGTAGTGTAAGATTTTATAAATTATAATTATTATGACATAAAATAGAAAGATTTAGAGGAGATGGGAATCAAGAAGATATTTAGGGTAGCTAAATAAGGCACAATTATATTATAGAAGTTTCAATCTGTTTTATATATATATATATATATATATATATATAAATAACTAGACTCGTTTCGAAAACCAAGAACCCCAGTATTTACACATAAAATCAAATCACCCAGCCCATATTATAAGGCACATCTCTAAAAATATTGGGTATAGACTTTCAACTAATTCCTCTAATAGGGACATTTTTGAAGCCAACAAAATAAGTTATGAGCAAGCCCTAATTAAGAGTGGACATAAAAATAAATTAGAATATATAGACAACCACAATATTACTCGGAATAGACATAATAGGCAAAAGAAAAAATTTTGTGGTTTAATCCCCCTTTCAATTTAGCGGTAAAAAACCAAAATTGGTAAGATATTCTTTAATTTATTGGAACAACATTTCCCAAAAAACTGAGTTACATAAAATATTTAACAAAAATAATGTAAAACTTAGTTATTGTTGTATGCCGAACGTAGGGACTATTATAAACGGATTGAATAAGAAAAAAACTAGGAATGATCCACGTAGCAATCCTCCTACTTGTAATTGTAGAAACAAAACATCTGTCCATTACAGGAAAATGCCAGCAAGAATGCGTGGTGTATCAAGTGAAGATTTACAAAAATAGTGAGGATATTAACCCCTAAAATATACATAGGTGCTACTCAGGATAAATTTAAGAAAAGATATTATAACCATACGAGTAGTTTTTAAGAATGCAAAAATTAAACATAGTACTACGCTATCTACCTACGTATGGAAAACCAAACAAGATAATATAGACCCCATCCTTAAATGGGAAATATTAAAAAAAATGCCAAAAATATAAAGCAAGCCATAAATTTCGCAAATTATGTGCTGAGGAGAAATTAGCCATAGCTTTATATGATCGCCCTAACCAACTATTGAACTCTAAAACTGAAATTCTCAATGTATGTAGACATAAAAAATCATGGCTACTAAATTAGACATTTTTCCCGTTAATGACTTTCCACTGAGGATTTTTTTTTTTTTTGTTGTTGAATAAATATTTAACCCCCCCACTTAGGTTGTTGTTGTTTTTTTTTTTTTTTTTTTTTTTTTGGTTTGTCACGTGATTTTACCTATAAATGTGTGTTTCCCTTTGCCTCGTTAGCCACGCTTTCCCTGACGATCCGTTTAGGTGAAACCTAGGTAGGTTTGTCTGGCTCACTAGGTGTATCTATCTATCTATCTATCTATATATATATATTGTAAATCATTATGGCATACAAGCCATAAAATTTAAAAGTTCTTTCAGTTAGTTATGTGCCATGATACACACTTAGATAATCATGTAACTTTCGATACATGATTGACAAGGTAAATTTTTTTTCCCCCAGTAGGTTGCCATTTCTTTCTGCGGTAGACCAGTTGCCATCCAAGGTTATAGAACCTGGTCTGTCTTGCTATTTACCCATAGCTGTGGGGAGAAGAAGAGGATTCATGCCTTTCCCAAGGGTATTAGCACATAAGTGAATGTAATGGATTCAACTATCCCCTCCACCATTGGAGATAATGCACTATGAGTAATTTGTAAAGCTCCAAAGTTGTATGATACCCTTCAAGCATTTCAAATCTTTTGTTATAATTACATGATATTATTGTTCATCTAGCAGGCCATAATTTCTTAAAATCAAAAGCCAATATTTCTAATAGTTTAAGCAACTGTTCAAATAATAGCAAGTAAATATTTTCAAAAATAATTTACTGCTTGATTGAGTTAATTATATACATGGGTGTGTCAAAGAATATAAATTTTCATATTACTAGTAATGAAAATAAGCTGTTTCAAAGGTATATTGCAAATCAGTGGGATTTCTCATCATCAGGACATTTTCTCTTTTTCCAATCATGCCAATCACCTCAATCCTATTTCTGTTTCTACAACAACCTCAAAACCAACCAGTTATTTATACTGCAGCTATGCTGAAGTGGACTTATTTTACAATTCAAGTATGTATCTTGCCAGGGCTACATACAATTTTTACGTGATGTTGGACAGCTTCGCTTGTCACTTTTGCTATGTCAAACGAAAGCTTGTTATCACTTCCAAAAATACTAGCCATATTCAAGACTTCATAGACACTGGTACCGGTAGTAACACCTTCCAATAATATCCACACTAGTAATACTTGTTCAAGTAGTAATCACCAAATAGTATAATGATTTGAAGAGAATCGTGATCCGTATAGTAGTAGAGTAGAGAGAGTGAATGTATAACAATAGTGGATAGACAAGAACACTGAACAGTGAAGCTTACACTACTTCATATTTATTCACTACCTTTATGATCATATGATCTACTTAATAATGGAATCACCATGTTACTCACTGGTGATCTAGTTTCAAACCACAGTGTTGGCAACAACACTTACTCTTATACAACAGATTTTGAGGATAATTCAGAATTGTCCTTTAATACCATGGCTAGAGAGTTCAGTCTTTACTGCTGTTTAACCCATAACTTGGTGAAAAAGAAATGCATTCCTCTCCCAGGGATATTTATGCAAAAGCAAATGTACTGATCTTGATTGGAGTAAAATGTAATACAATCTCATTCTTCTGCCTATCAGCTCAATCCATCCAGTTGTATTATTGTCTATCTGACTGGCCTTCAAATTTGTAGCGTTGAAGTGAAAACAGTACTAAGGAGCCACAGGTTCACAGCCAAGACTTTAGTATAAGCTGTTCCATGTATATTTACACGTGTGTTTTTAAAGATTTCCAGAAAAATACATTTTGCATTGTTCTATAATTAATAAACATATTATTAAAAAAATAAAATAAAAATATAAACAGTAGAGACATGCTTTTGCTATTCAGAGCCACATGCTGGTTTGAATAGAAAAGAATCTAATAATGATAATTCTTCATTTAAAAAATTAGACCAATTGGACTGACTCTTTTTAAGTATTCAGAAGAAAATTAAAATTGTTGGTGTTTTTTGTAAAACCTGCAATTTTGTGTCTTTGACAAAACTAAAGTAGCATGGCACCCAGTTGAAAACAATGGGTCCAATTGGCTTAGAGTTGATGCTAGTATGAACACATATTGTTCTTGCTCATAGAAGCTGGAATCTTGGAATTTAAAACAAATTACTTAAATATTACTCAATATTCAAGTTGATTTCTTCAAAAAGAATTAGCAGGTTTAAAAGTTTTGTTAAAAAGCTGCTAAATTTCTAAGTCGAGATTTTTAAGTTGCATATTGTTCATCAGGAATATCTCAGTTGGTTGAAATAAAAAAAATTCTTTGAAGTAAAGTAGTTGTGACCCTGTATTATATAGCACCAAATATTCAGCCCTAAAGAGAAATTAAGTGGAAAGGGTCGGATTCAGTTAGTAGACTTTATGAAATCATTATATGAGTTATTTCATGATGAAATCAGTTTTTGTTTATATTTTAGTTTCTAGGTAAACATTGGTTATGTATATACATGAGTCAAGGTAAATACTGTTCTTGTTTGTACTTGAGTCAATAGGCATTGGTCAAGTTTATACTTGACTCTGCAAGTATCTACTCATAAGGGAACTTCTTTGGGGAGAGTTTGTGGTGAGCCCAAATATATAAATAAAATATGAAAATAAAATATTAAACAAAAAAAAAGAATTCAAATTAAAATAAGACATTTATATTCCTTTAAAACCCATATCTCCTTTTCTCTCTCTCTCTTTCTACCCTTCTTTCTCAACTAATGAAAAGGCAACTTGCAAATAAAAAAGAAGACAGAGCTGCTGCCAAACAGGTTTGCTGGTCCAGGGCCTAGTTATTGTGATTAGAAAGCTACAAAAATAAACGACGCTTCAAGCTTCTGCTATAAAAAAAAAAAAAAAAAAAAAAAAAAGAACAGAATGCTAGAAAATAAATAAAAGAATCCTGGCCAATCCCGTCCTGGGTATGACAATAAACTCCATCCGTGTCCTGGGTAAGACAATAAACTATGTCCAACAGCAAGGCCTCTGATCAGGAGGTTTTGAGGAGTGTGGAACCACCTCTTAATTGCTAGTGTTCCCAGGTCCACTCTGACTCAAAGTAGTATCACCTGTTAGGGTCTCAGCTATGGGTAAATATTTAACCACCCAAACTGGGGTCAAAACATTATGAAAGTGTAAAAATAGATTTTAATACCAGAAATACTTTGTAAAAAAATGTTATTACCAGTTTTTACCAGCAATACATTTTTGAAAAAAGATACTACCAGCTATACTTTTTTGAAAAAAAAGTTACAAGCGATACATTTTTGAAGAAAAAATATTACCAGAAATAGATTTTTAAAGGAAAATTTTTTTACCAGCAATACATTTGAAAAAAAAAAAAAATATTACTAGCAATAAAAATCTTGTTGGCATTAAATAACCCATTGAGGTTGATATGCCGTAAAACAAAACAAACCAAACCAAACCTGGCCAATCAAAGGAACTTTTGATTTTAGCTGGAACTAAGCTTTGTGCCAAGTAGTCAGGAGTTTTTCTTAAGTGTATATAAAGAGACAACTGGCAGACAGCAAGAGAGAGAAGTCAGCCAAGCATTTTGCGTGAAGAAACTAAGCAGTGATTTGCTTAAAATGTTTTTCTGTGCTTTGTGAGGGCTGAGAAACTATAGCATTTGACATCCACCAAATACTAACCTAAACTAAATCTTATACAGTCGTAACTGCTCTAACACCGATGTGGTTATGAATTCACCTGTATCTATCTTGCGGTTGAAAGATTATAAACAATTAAAGCAATCTGCCATGTCAGTTTATGAAAGGAATAAACTGGAACTTTTTGAGAAGCTGATAAAAACCACCTCAATAGCCAGTTGTCTATCAGATTATCTTCAGAATATGACTACATATATAGGCATGAGTGAAGAAATTGTTAGGCACAAGTTTATTTGGATTCTGCCTCAACAGTAAGTGCCAGTTATAGCTGCACAAACAGATGACTTGAGTGTAATTAAGGAAGTTATCCAATGGGCTGATACCGTTAGTAGTTAATAATGCATCTGCATTACAACTGTTGAGTAAAGAGACAAGTAACAAAATAGTATCTTTTGAGCAAAACCAAAGTACTAAATACCTTGTCATCCAAATCAAATGCCAAAAGTATGTAGAACACAATTCTACTATGAAGAACAGGCAAGGACATGTAAATCATGATGTAGACAGAAACCAAAAAAAAACACAATGTACAAATATTATCAAATTCTTGTCCCCCCCTTTCCCAACCATAACGAGTCAGAAAAATTACTTGGGTGGACTGCACTAGCTCCATCAGATCTGCCACTTTTAGAAGTCACTGCTAAAATAGGAGCTACTAAGATAAAATTTATCATAGATCACAGGTGCCTGTATTGTAATATACTGAGACAAGGCTGAAATCAGGAATTAAGAGACTACACATTCTGTACACTTCATGCTTTTATTGGCTGTGTTTACACATCTGAACTGACCACCATCCATGATGAAAAAGAGGCTATGTTTCTATTTCTGGAGTGATGTCAGTGAAGAGTTCTAATAAGGGGAGATAACTTCTTATCACTAACTATTACCTCTACACCATTAAGTTTTTTATCTTTTATTAATCTAAGTAACAGAGTTCAATTTTCTGTTTATAAGTTCATTTTCTGTCGCGGTTGTACTTTCCGATCAGATTGTCGCAATTGTCCTGCTGGGTTTCATTGCATCTCTGAATTCTGCTTTTCAGTGAGAAGAGCTGGTTTTTCTTTGACTTTACTATCTGATAGTAAGCTCTGCTCTTCATCTCTCTCTTGTGGTAGAGGGGTCCATGATGTTTCTTTGGGTATGGTCTGCTTGTGTATTTTTAGCAAGTCCCTATGATTCCATTGTAGTAGTGCACCAGAGTTTGTCTGTAAATGAGCATGGTGCTACTTCAGCTCTTACAGTGCTCCACATTTTTTTTTTATCGGGTCTCTGATTTTGAACTGAATTTCCTGGTTTTTATCAGTTCTGATTCTCTTGTACCCTGATGGATATCACATAGTAATCCAGCACTCTTTTCTTTGTTTCTAACATACATATTTTATTGTTGTTTGTAAGTGTTTTGATGGAAATAAAAGAGTATCAAATGATTAAAATATTTCCCATTTTCTTCTGTTCCCAATATTAATATAAAAACATTTAAAATTCTATCCACACATCAATTTTATAGAAAGACATGTTAAAATGTTACCTTTCTGAATATGTATATATGTCACAAATTTCATTCATGCATGAAACAAAATCACATATTCAAATGATATCTACTGAATAACATTACAAACTTTTATTCCAACCCAATCCATTAATATAACACTTTCAATCTGATAATATTGAGCTGTATTGTGTTCAGTTACTGAGTCAATGAATTGTGGTATTTTGAATTGTGGTGCTAATGAAAATGTGGGGTGAATTGTGGTTTCATTTGGACTATGATATTAACAAAATAGTTATATATAAACAAAGCAAAAATGTATTTAAATTTGGAGACAGCAAACATCTACTATTTCTGGTAATTGGTAAACAAAAACTTTATTTAGGGTAATTTGTGGACAATCTCAATGCCCCTCAACCCTGCCCACTGTCCCAGAGAAACTTCTATTTCTAGGAAGTCTGCAGAAAAATGCTCCAAGCATTCTATCCCTGTTTGGCCTTAGAGTTTATGCTGGTGACCAATTCTACTATAAAAAATAAATGAACACAAATAATATAGAGTGGACAAGTATTTGTTCCTATTCAAGCTGGGCATTATTTTCTTGTCAAACAAGGATATGTTTCTGTCCAGGTACATCCATGGAGGTGGATTTTAGAAAGACAAATTCAACTAAATTCTGATAAACTTGAACTGTAAGGCACTCATCAACAAACATCTGTACAACCAGAGAGACCTATTCCACAATTTCATTGATTGCAAGAGAGTATTTGATCATATATGGCATGGTGGCCTTTGGTATGTCCTCAAAGGATTCAACATAGAAGAGCTCATACAAGTCAGCCAAGCCCTCCATGACCATGCTACCAGTGTAGTTCTCTTGAGTAAGTAACTGGGAGATTAATTCTAGACAACTATTGCTGTTACATAGAGATGACTATTCTTTCCAACACTTTTCACCCTGTTTCTGGAGAGAATTATGCAGGAAACTCTCCATGACCACAACACTTCTATCTCTATCAGTGGTAGACCTATCTGCAACCTGTGTTAAACAGACAATATTGACCCTATGGTAAGCAGTAACAGTGAGCTGCAAGATCTGACAAAAAAAAACTTGTTGAAAAACCTGCTGCATATGGAATAGAACTTAACACAGACAAATCCAAAGTAATGGTGAGTAACAGAAGCAACACCAGTGCCAGTGTCACCATTGACAGTAAACAACTGCAGGAAGTGTTCAGCTCCAAATACTTGGGAGCAACGCTGTCAAAAGATGGCACCTAGAACATAGAAATCCGCACACAACTTGCCACAGCATCAATGACAAAACTAGGAAGGATATAGAAAAGCAACACATCAGCTTCCATGTCAAGTTCAAGCTCTACAAATCACTGGTTGTATCCATCCTCCTGTGACTTGGACACTCCTGATTGAAGCAGAAAAAAAGTTGGTTGGTGGATTTTAAATTTGCTTTTGAAACTCTTATAATGTTCAATGTTCACTGAATTGAATATTTTGTCTTTTATAGTATGTGAAATTTCGATAGAATTTGTTATTAGATAAACTTGTTTAAATTGAATTTTAAACACTTTATAAAGAAGTTTCTGAAATGAAATTCATAATGTAAGAGTTTAGTAACAAAAGTTATCTGCCCTTGACTATATTTTTGTGTGTGTCAAAGATTGCATAAAAAATGTCTTACAAGAACTCTGGAAAGTAATTCATTCTTCAGTCAAGAATTAAACTTGATGAACAATAAATTCCAGTGTAAGAATGTTCTGTAGATTCAGTTGAAAATCAATACTGTGATTGAGAAGTTTTCAGTAAGTAATAAATAAATCTAGAAGAATTTTGCAAGTGAGTGAGTGATTGAGTTGAATATTTTAACTTGAATTACAATAAAGTTGTTTTCATGTTGAAGAAATTGAAATTCTAACTTCAATGATACAAGCGTTGTAGACTAGTTTGACAATTGCTAACCGTGCAAAAATGCTTAGGCAAGTTTTGCTCGTGCACCAAATTTATTTGTGTTCTAGTCATGTGGTAGGTCCACAAACATCTTTAGAAATTTTGACAATCAACTCACTTTAAACACTACTGTGTGGACGTTGTTGCTATTTTTTCATATATATTGATCAATCGGCAATAGTATTTACAAAATACCAATTTGGATCCACTTTGTGTTTAGGATGTACAAAATTTTTTATCAGCAAGAGTAAATACATATTAAATCTACTTGAATATTTATTATCCAATGAAATTCACTAAATCAGAATAGTATGTTAATTAGATACTGGAAATTGGTGTATAGAGGTTAAACTCTATAAGAGAATGATAAAGATAAAAATATTTTAGATTCATTTTTTTTCAGTAAAGTGACAAACAAAAATCATGCAAACAAAAGTGGTAAAAATGTTTGCCTTATATTTTACTAATTTTTAATCCTTCAACATGTTTAAATAATTAGTTTTCAAAAAATGTTTTTTTAATTAAATGTCAACATTTGCTCAAACATTTGCTGAGGATCATAATTCTTTCCTTTTATTCCCTGGCTAATCAAATATTTTTCAAAAATCTATTTTGTTAGTTTATATACAGGCTAGATGAATCAAGTAAGGTAAATATTGTTTGTTTTTATTGGTGTCACATAGATTTAAAAATGCATCAAATATCAATTAAATTTCAGATTGTTGTTTTAATACAAAAGATAAAAGTATTTCAAAACAACCGACATAAATTGTGGGATTTAAAAAAAAATGTAAGAAGGTAGTCATTTTTCATTTCTTCAGAAAAATATCCTCTTTTAAGTTTTTTAGATTAAAGGGTTTAGCTTCTTTTAAAATCACCTGACCTAAGTTGTTATGCTGGGAGTGTTGCAACTATCGACCCCAAATATGATTTGTAAGACCATTGACTTCCATTTTGTGAACATTATAACATTTTTTTCTTTTCATTGCACAAAGAGCTCCAGGCATAGAAGAATTCTGATTTGCTGATGGAATAATAAAACTTGATTTTTTTTGTACTTACTGGATCATATTTTTTTAGTGATAAATATTTTTATGTTTATATCAACTTTTATATTTAAACTGCAACATCCACATACACATATGGGCAAATAAATAAATAAATGAGAAAAATATACATTCATATACCTATGCAGATAAAATAAACAAAAAATGTAGCAAAAATGGAAGGCTATTTCCCCTTAGGCATGCACTTATTTGACATGGCAGTATATAACCAGGGCTGAATTTAAAACCATTCTCTCTTTCCTCACAGACATACACAATATTACCAAGCACAAAGGTAGGACTTAATTTGGGGGATTTTTGTTACACACATGCATAAACTCTACACACAATGAAACATTTTGTATTCAGTCAGCATTAAAACCTAGTTTCTATGTTTATGCTTTTATCTTTCATTGTCTTTCCATTCTTCATTTTAGGTTTCCTTCTTTTTCTTTCTTTGAACATGGTTGCAATATATTTCATAAATTAAACAATTTCCACCAATATTTCTAATATATTACATATAGTTATTTTTCTTACCTTTGTTTAACATTAAAAAATATACAAAAATTCATTAAATTTCCTAAGAGACAGCATGGAGGATTGTCAACAGGAAATTAACTGAAAAACCACTGACTTCATATGGAAATGGAGTCACAATTTGTCATCAAACTCATTTCTCCAAATATTTGTTTTAAAACTGTTTGTTATTCTTTATAATTATTTAATATTAAAAAATAAATATATAAAATCATGATATCATCATCATCATATATAATATCTTAAAATACTAACTGCTGTTATCTATTACTTATAATCTATCTATTATCCATTACTTACGTTATTTAAAATTACAATTAGTACTTTACCTGTTGATCCTCATTGGGTGACTCACAAGTGTAATCTCGGGTCAGTCTAAGCCAGCATAGTTAAAGTCACCTTTGTGGCATGGTGGTTTGCAAGCTCGTCTTTTGAACAAATTTGTTTCTGGAGTTGTTTTGTTACATGAAGCCAAACTAAAGTTCCATAGTAATCGCCTTGTGGAATTATAGTAAGCAAATCAGCCTTGATAGATCATTGCTAGAGTAGACTGGATCATCATTGGGTGCCTCATACTTGTAGGTACAAATGTAAATAAACAGCTTTTTCTGATCACTTGACTTTTTATCAGTTGACATCAGATTGGCTTGAAGCAGAATCTTATAAAGTTAACTGTTATTGTCAGAAGTAAAATGAATAATTTATAAAATCTTATGTTTTTGAATAAAAGTGCAATAAAGATTTTATAAAAATCATATTCCTTAATGCGATACACACAAAATACGAAATCTCAGGAAGTAGCTTGTTCTTTAATATTAACAAAAAAAAAAATGAAGCCTATCTTCAGTGATGGCGACTTAGTTACCTTCAAAGAAGTATCCCCTTAGGATGTCATACACTTTGAGAGAAACTGACCCAAGTAATCACTTTCCCAACTGACAAAGTCTCCCTGTACACAAAGTACCACATTCCTGTTTTTCTCTTGCATGTGGTGTTTTATGCCTAGCTAAGCTTGTGAAAACCATTCTTGCCAATTCTCCTAACTCCGAGACCATGTCTTTCTCAAATTAAGGTGTTAGGTACAGCCATATTTCTTTTTCCTTTCCTTCACTCATTTTTCATGCTGGGCACATATGTGCTTGCTTTGTCAAACGGGGTAAGTCATCTTCTCTTCTACACTCCTCCCTGATCTCCTGATCACATACATGACACAGAGATGGCAGTTACCTTTGTCGAGTGCTTCTACGTAAAGTTCGCCTCATCTCCATTTGTGCCCACTTCGTCTCTCTCGTTATTAGTATCATCATCATCTTCAGAATCTGTTTCCTCTGGTTTTGTAGATGAATCGTCTGGCCTATACCAATATAACACCTCCATAATGGAACATCCTGACCGAGCAGCATTATACTTGATGGTACGATGGCATCTCTCTATGATGCCATTCCCTGATGGTTAATAGACACATCAGAATCTAAGCTGGATACCCCAGCTCTCTGCAAACCTTGTGAACACCTCCCCACAGAATGCTGTACCATTGCTGATGAGCAGCTCAGCAGGTGGTGCCCTCTCTCACAGCTTCCTTTGAGACCTCATGGCTGATTTGTCTTACAAAATACAAGGTGTGCTTCACACCAGGATGCTCACTACATTGATGGATGGCTTGAATGAAGGTGGATACCGGCACTTCCATAGATGTGATGCACACTGGTTCAGTTTCTTTCCAAACCACACCCAGCCATCATTGAGGCCCTCTGGTAAGCTGATTGCCTCAGTCCGCATGGAATCTGACAAGCTCGATGTCAATGGATAATTTGTATTTCTCCACCAGTTCCTTCGTTGTGCTGAGCCAACATCTTATTAACCTTTTTGTTGCCGCCTTCATGAACACTCAAGACTTTCCAGACAATGTATCAGAAACCCATTGATGCACACAAATTGAGTCAGTCTTCAGGTGAACCACAGCCACTCTCCACAGCAATGCCATGTTGATGCTTCTTGAGTTCTTGTCAAGCTTTGCCAGGTTGATATACTTGTCTTCACATTCTGATTGCAGCCAATAAGCATCTTTGACCAGGGATTTGCCGCTTTCCACAATGGCACCAGTGGGCAAGGAGCTTGCATCAACCCACACAGTGACTTCATGTCCATCAATGCACCAATCACCCTGTGCTGGACCTTCTGTACTAATCGGTTAACCATGTCTCTCAGCATCTGAGTAAAGAGTGAGTCCCACAACTCATCGTCCCAGCTAGTCGTCACAGAGGTCATGCACCATTTTATGAATGTGGCTGTGACACTGAGCTCGCCACATATTGGCAAATGTCCTGTCAACTTCCTACACAGGGAAAAGATACTTTGATGGATGAGCATTGCCAGGCAGTGGTGGGTGGTCACACAATCCCAGCATGTGGGTGCCACTTTCTGCTTACTTGTCAGTCTGAATCACTGAAGATGTACCCTCACATGTACCACAGGGCATACACTCTCATTGGTAAATATGTCATCGACGTAAGAGGATATAGCCCTTTGAAGGCTTTCGTCCTGTGTGACCACGGCATTCGCAATTGATTGCATGAATAGCCATGCCACGTTGAGCCCAAAACCCAAACGGGTGAGGCAATATTTTTGCTTATTTATCTTCAGTTTGAAAGGTCCATAACAATTTGTCAACATGGATCTGCAAATAGGCATGGTGCAAATCCAGCATGGCAACATCCAATCCATCCTGTCACCACTCCCTCAATTTTTGTGTGCAAACATCTGCATCAGCTGTGTGTGTGTCAACATATTGATTGAGTTCCTGATAATCCATGACCAGGTATTCTTTTTGTTTTCCTGCAGCACAGTCATTAGAGGGATCAGGTTCTTATGGGGGGGGGGTAGGCCAAGTTCTTCCTCAGGATATGGAAGTAGCCAGCCATTATCCATCCATGTTTGCAGGTCATGAGTATACACCTCCCTGAGTGGCTTTCATACTGGATACTCAGCTGTCTGGTTCTTCAACGTAGGTGGCATCTGGTCACCAGACCACTCACAAGTCACAACCCAGACCACTCCTGTTCTGGTCTTATTCTGCATGGAAGTCAGGCTTGTTGATGGTGATGACCACACACAAAGGTCGGTTTACGTAGAGGAAAGTTCACATTTCTATCACTGGTCACACATACACCTCCTAACTTCTTGATGATGTCAAATCCGAGCAGCACGTCAAACCCTGGCAATTTTCCGTCTACAACCAGAACCTCAACATCGATAGGACGCTTGTTGCTCATGTCAAGTTAAACAAGCCCTATCCCAGAGCAACTAAGGGTCTGTTCATCAACAGTGAACACAAAGCGGTCTGCTTATGAGTGACTGTGAACAGCCCATGTTTAGCAAGGCTAAACTCCAGATTCTGTTGATGTCTACAGCAATTGTGGGTAATGCCTTCTTCATATGGAGCTTAGGGAGTAGACTGGTGCTGAGGCCTATTCCATTGGCTTGTTTCACAGGCAATTGCAGACTACATGGCTTCCCGCGTCACACTTGTAACATCATATCTGGGGTGTCTGCTGTGCAGTTTTTTTGCAGTCCTGTGCAAAATAATTGGGACTGTTACAATGATGGTATGATATGGAGCCATGTGGATTCCTGGTAGTAATCTTCCTCACCTCATCCCATATTGTTTGTGCTGCCACAACCACCAAACACTCCTGCAATTTTTTGTCTTTCATGATTGCTTGTGCTTGTGCCAATAGCTGGTTGGTAGTCAATTCATCTATCCAGGTCGAAGAGTGAAGGAGATGTTTAACCTGGTCTGGTAACCCTTGCATAAATGCACATACCAGACCACAGTCGTTCATTTCTCCAAACAGAATGGAGAGTTTTTGTAACTCAATCAGGTAATCATCAACTAATTCTCTGGGATGGAGCCATCGCAAATTGCTCATAAGCCAAAAAACCATCTGTAGCAAAAGCTGTATACAGTGTGGATTTTATATGGCTGAAATCCTCCTTTTCTTCTTCTCTCAGCTGGTGGTAGACAGCAAATGCACTACCCATTAGCCTTAAGGGGACTATGTGTTCTGGATGTTTTACCTGGCACAATAACTCGGCCTTCTCAATCCACTCGACCACTGATGGTCCAGACACAGAGCCATCAAACTCAAGGATGAGTTTGAGGTCAAACTTCCCCTCAGTCATTTTCACCAAAATAGCTTGTGAGAAACTGACCCAAGTAATCACTTTCCCAATTGACAAAGTCTCTCCATATCTACAGTACCACGTTCATGAGTGTCTTGTTGCTTTTTTTCTCTCCCATGGTGTTTTTATGCTGAACTGATCTCACAAAAAAATTTGCATATGCCCAACCACTGTCGCCAATTCTCCTAGCTCCGAGACCATGTCTTTCTTAAATTAAGGGTTTAGGGTGGCCATATTTCTTTTTCTCCTTCACTCATTTTGCACACCAGGCATAAATGTGCTTGCTTTGCCTCACATGGTAAGTCATCTTCTCGTCTACACACTTTATGAACGTGTCCCTTCCATTTTTCAAAACATTTTTACTAAGTTCAGTTTTTGGGATCACCATCAGCTGTCTCATCAAGTTCTCTCTAATCTCAACCAGTTGCTGTTTTTAGCTTTGGGAAAAGCCATAAGTCACAAGGAGCTAAATCTGAACAGTGGAGATCTGACAGACTTGGCTGATGTAATGTTTTGCCAAAAAAATTATGTATAGTGAGTGTAAATGAAATGAAGATATAGTACATAAGTTTAATCAATGGTATTTCACTCTTCACTGAGTAACCTCCAAATAGAGTTGCTGGTTTGCACATGTGCAGTAAGGTCCCCTCTGATTGGTTTCCAAGTTACAACAAAACTGTAAAACTGGTCTTTGAATATTCCAAATGGATGGTTTAGTTTAGGACAGATTTTATAAACCAAGATGTATACCTGAAGATATATATTTAATTATTTTTTTTTTTTATGGATTCTTCATTCCTCAGTTAAATATATTTTGAAGGAAATGCTTGATATATTCAATGGAGTGCAAAAAGTGCTTCGATATATAGAAATATTGGCATGAATTTATTGGAAATTAATACAGGATATATATGAAATGTGAAGAAATGAAAAAATAATCTTTAGTAAATAAACATTTTTTTCTTTTTTACATGAAACTGAGAGTAGAAAATGATTATTAAAATAATTAGAAACTGTTGGATGTCTGCTGTGGTGCATTGGGTTGCAGACAAATCTCACAATTTGATGGCCTTTTGTCACGCTAAACTTACCTTTCCATGCATCGTGGACATTTCATATCAGTTTTCACCTTTGTGTTGCGTGTCGGTTTCAACACTACCAGATTCAGAGATTGAACTCACAACCACCAGAGAACCTCATACAACTTCATTACTTTTTTAATCAATAAGTTAAACAAAAATTTATTTCCATACAGTAGTTATTTGGGAGGAAATTCTTTCTATTTTTTTTTCTATTCTTATCAATAAAATTAAATCTTTCGATAAAAGTCATTTTCCTTCTTTTTAGGGTCTATGAATACAAACAAAAAAAAGGAAAATGTTGAGAAGATAGTAGTTTGTCAATTTTATAGAAGTAAAAAACTGTGTAAATTTCAGACACTTCTAAAATGTCCCTAATGTTGTAAAAGACGACATCAATGTAATAAAATTTCAGAAGAAATAATTTTATGAATTCATATCTTCTAGTGTTCGTTTCTATTATTGCAATTTTCTTGGAGTGGCAACAAAAATCTATTTTGTTAGATGGCTAATTATATGAGTCAAATTATGTCTGCAATAAATATTTCCCAATTTGATTCTTTTTGTTGTTATCAGCAACTCAAATAAATAATTGTTGTCTCAACTGTCTTCGTTTTATTGACAACGCTCAGTTCTAAGCATCCCAACTCAAGCTATTGCAGATTTTAATAAGATGTACTTTCTTTGATTTTGTTATTCACATTTCTGACTTTACTAAGATAACATACAAAAATATTGACAATTTAACTGGTGAAAAATTTATACACTATTTACATTATTTGGACTATTGTCCTCATCTTTGTCACCATATTTATTACGTTTTATTGTACGCTCCGGCATTCTTCAGGTGGTTGGAATGTCAAACTGAACCCTTTATTTCACTCACTGGGGGTAGACTGTTCTAGTTCCACATGCCATGTCTATTGGATGTCCGTTATCAGTTATCTCCTCTTAATTCCCCTCTCCAAGTTCTCCACTGCCTTAAACAGGTATTGAACTCACACTCTTTGGGTCCTGTCACTGGATCTAACTAACACCTTTATCCACTGTGCCATGTGTCCTTAAGGTGGTGGAGAACTTGGAGAGGGGAATTAACAGGAGATAACTGATAACGGACATCCATTAGACATGGCATGTGGAACTAGAACAGTCTACCCCCAGTGAGTGAAATAAAGGGTTCAGTTTGACATTCCAACCACCTGAAGAATGCCGGAGCGTACAATGGCCAAAACGTAATAAATATGGTGACAAAGATGAGAACAATAGTCAGAATAATGTAAATAGTGTACAAAATACCTCATCTCAGAAATATAGACAGAAAAATTTATACTAATTTTTAGCTGCAATATTTTCATTATTTACAAATTATTTTTCTCCTGTTTAAAAGTTGATGGTTAAAATGGAAATGGAAATTCCAAATTCTCTACATTTAAAGATTAACTTTTTTCTAACCAACATAGATTAAAACTTTGTTTTGATTCCTTAATTTTAAAAGAGAAACTACAGTTTAATGAGGTCAATTCATTTTTATTTCTTGTGTAAAATATTTTTGAAAAATAGAGCCGATTTTTCTGATTCTTTTTTTTAAAATCCCTGCAGAAGTAGAGATTTGAGATAAAAAGACACTCTTACATTATGTTGAGATTGAATCATAAATATATTTGTTAGAAAACAGAATCAACAAACAGTTTTGGAATCCTGATTGAAACCATTTACGTTATATTCACTCTAATGAATGAGGAAAGTCATGAATCCATCTTTCTCAGAACTATTTTATCATCTGTTATCTTGATGGTGAAGATATTGGAATTCTTTTCTATGATTACAGCCGAGGACATTGTTAACACCAAGTACATTTTTATTGTCTACCAAAATGACATGAATAATAATTTGTGAGGCTTCGAGAAGACAGCATAGAGTAGGACTTCAATGACTTCTGGTCATATTTGAGAATTTACATGACCTGAATCAAACAAACATTATAACCTCATAAAAAATGGCAACATTTTTTTAGAAAATTGACATTCACATGCATCAGCAGAACATTAAATAGTCGTATAATGAATATTACAAACAATTTTTTACTATTTCATATATTGTTTAGGTAATTGATCATCATTGCATACTTGATGTTAGCATTGAAGTTTTGGGGTAAAAAGTACCCTGTCCACTTTTTGGAAGTCCTCATTAATAAAGTACTTGTGGAGGAAGACTTGCATATCCTCTATAACAAGCTGATAAATTAATGCTAGTTTGAGGACTTGTACTTGCATCTCGGTTGACAATTTAAGGAATATATTATGCAGTTTTGTAAGTGTGACACGTCTTTACTTTGGGTCTGTGTTATATACGAATAAAGTGTTACTGCCAACACTTGAGTTTGAACATAGATCACCAGTGAGCAAACGCATTTGATTCCATTATTGAATTAAATAGACCACATGACCAGAGAGGAAATGCATAAGTAGGTAGGAGCTGATGTCTAAAGGGTCTGTTTTTCTAGTCTATCCTCTATACTATAGAGACCACTATTTTCTACTCTTTTTTTCTAAACTATTTCACTATACATATTACTATTTGAGCGAGTATTATCAAGCAAGTACTGTTAGTGCAAGATTATTCGAAGGCGTCTGACACCAGTATTGTTCAACAGTGTACTATAGCAATATCTGTGATTACAAAATCTCTACTACAATGAGCATTACAAAAGTGACAATGAGTATTCGTTGGCATCACAAAAGTCTGATAGTTATCATTAAGGCAGTGGACCCATGATGGGGGTCTTCTCCACTTTGCCCTGTTAATTTTCAATATTTACAGGGTTTTTTTTTAAATCTAACCCTACATTCCATTCTGTTGAAGCTGTTAGTCTGGTTTTGGTATGTGAATGATCATATCTTTAGCCTATAGTTCCACCAAAAGAATTCATACATCCTATTAGATCATGTGAAATCAAACCTTTCATACAATTTACAATGAAAAATATGGTAACAAACTTTCTTTCTTGGTTACCTATGTAGAGAGAGGATGTTATATGAACTTGTACAGAGAAGTAATGAATACAGGATGACTTCTGAACCTTGAAACCAGTTATCCTTTCTGTATTAAGAATGCATTAGGTCATTACTAAAAACAGTGGGTTCAAGTCATCAGCAGCAGCCCAACAAAGATGGAAGAATTAAGAGACATTAGCAATACCCTCCAATATTAACATTCATCATTGGTCTTTTTTGGATGAGGGCAAAGAGGTAACACATAACTATGTAGCTACAGCAAGCCTTCCTTGCCAGAACATATCTAGGGTTTGTTAATGTCAGTATCAGGGTTGGGTTTAAATTATGATTCATAACCTCCTTTCTAGAGTTGGTCACTGACAAGAGAAAGGTTTAAGAACTGCATTTATAACATCCTCTGCTTATATAGAAAGTATATAAGGAGAAAACCTGAGTCAGTCTTGAGTAATATCAAATAAAGGGAGGTGGAAAAATTTAATATCGGAGATGATGTCTGGGAGGAGAATAATACCTATTATTCACTGCAGGAGAAGAGTGTCCAAAGAATTGACAGAGAGCACCATTGGAAAGTGGAGTAAATTGAAAAAAGCTAAATAGATAGCAAAATAAGAGATGTATAAGATGGGCAGGGACAGATTTCAACACTAAATATTTGGGGATCACCCCTGTGTAACGTTTCGAATTGTCTGGGTACCTGGAGCTAGTAGACTTACACCAATGTACCCATCATTAATGAAATTGATTAATCCAACTGGAATATTGATGACTATGATTTTTCTGTTAATTCTTTTCATTGAATAAAGGTTTGCTTTTTTTTAGATTAAGATTATTCTCTTGAAGAGAGCTGAAGAATGAATTGGCTGAAACACTGTTACAAACATTATAAATAAAAAGAAGAGATTCAACTGTCTGAAAAATATTTGACATGATCATGACACGTCTCAAATTAAAAGACAAACTCTTTTGACCTGTTTGTTACTCCATCTTCATTGATTACAGAGAATGGACATTAACTTTCATGATTTTAGAGCTCTTGGTTTGCTATGAGCAAACAAAAGGATAACCCTCACATTGTTAGAAGAGAAGGATAGTTGCAAAGATCTGTCAGCAAATAGGTTCAACCATTTTAATAATAAGCTAATAAACAACTTGCACACAAAGATGAACAAGTGAAGGTCATTTTTTTTTTAACAATTTCTTTTATTTGCCTGCAGCATTTAAAAAAAAAAAGAAAAGAAAAAAAGATAGAAAAAAAAAAAACCAGAGCAACTACAAATCTGCCTTCTCCTTTTCTACACATCATTCAATAAATCTCAAATCCTTCAACAGATTACAATCTTACACATGCACGCACACTCAAAGCAAAATGAAATGATTTCGGTATGGTGGAAAGGGCAGGAGGTGGGAAGCCAAAATTGTCTTTTTTTTGCTTTCATTTAAAAACAAAAAAAAAAACAAAAAAAACAAAAAAAAACTAACAATGCAAAAGTCCATTTTGTTATTAATTTGAAATTTTGGGATAATTTTTAATTCATAAACGAGTGAGGAGGAGGTGGACTGATAGTGTCCAAAAGTGACACAAAGATTTTGAAATTCATACCTTTTGCAGATGGCAAATTTTATATGCATAAGGTAAAAGATTCACTTCTAACAGAGAAAAAAAAAGTTGGTCTGCTCTGATTTGAACAGTCAGTTTTTCATTTGTTAGGTGAATTTCGGTTAACAAGCCTCACCTTCCTTGTATGTTGGGAGTTAACTGTTGTCTTGGTGTCTGAACCACCGACTTAGATTCCCACCCTGATAACAACATTGTTGTTGTAGACAAGTTTCAAATAATGGACTTTGTGAACCTAAACATAAAACTCTACGTAAATTGTTGGGGGGGGGAACAAAGCAGATTTTATTTTTGAAAGTTTCAAAAAAAAAAAAAAAAATTTTATGAGATTGTAATTTTGGCTTCATAAGCAATGGGAATGGAGGTGTATGGTGATAAATGTAGAGTGACACAAATTTATAGCAAAGTGATGAACAGGAGAGTCACGCATTAATTTAAAAAAATGTAAAATGAACAGTCAGGTGAAGTGGATACTTTTTACCAAGTTCAACACTGACAATAACAGATAAAGTTTTTTTTTTAACAATCAAAAATTCAACTATGAGTAATGTTTGGATTAGCTAACCTTACTACTACAATATAACACGTTTTATCAACACTTAGATACAAAAGAGTCTTTGAGAAGAGAATAAATTTCATCGCAACAACTATTGATAAATGAGGGAAGAAAGGCTAACACAAAAATGAATTATTTCTAACATGCAGATTTCAAAAGAGTTTTTAAAATAATAAAACTAAGTACATGAGAAGAGAATATGAAACATAGTTTAAATATTCTCTACAGTATTTTAAACTTGAAACATGTCTTACATTTACAGGATAGTGATAAAGCTAGATAACCCAAAAAGTAGGTGACAATTTCAAATCTCAGCTGAATTCATCATTGCAAAAGAAAAATTCTATTTCTCTCAGTGTTGTAGATAGCAAAAACAAAAATTCATTTAACAAGAATGTAGGCAAAAAATTGCATTGTTTCACTCAATGTCAATGTTTTTTTTTTTTCTTTTTTCAATATTTTTTATTAAAAAAAAGTGCCAAACAAAAAATCCTGAAATGTCAAGCTGTAAGCTTTTACGACGACCCAAACAACAAGGCTTTTGTGGGATTAATAAATAAAAAGATAGACTAACAATTGGCAATTAGCAGAAGAATAAATTATTAGCTAAAAGATGACACTACCTGCCAAATGGAACTTCTTAGTGCCACTTCTACCCAGAATTTGTTGTGTGTGTATATATATATATATATATATAAATAAATAAAACTAGAGTGAAAGATTTTGTTGGGTCATAGTTTTCTTCTGTTGTCAAAGTCTGGGCAAACCTGTTTATACAGAAAAGAAAGTGGGGGGTGGGGGGTGGAACAAAACAAATTTTCTTTCTCTCTTCCCCTACCTTAAAACAAATACAAAATTCATCAAAATAATGCAAAATATAATCAGAAAATATCCTGAAGCCAACATGATGGGCATAAAACGTCCTGGTTAGTACTGACCAATTGTTATAGAAGAAGAAATTCAGAAGGTAAAAAACTGAAACAAAAGTTCGGTTCTTGGACACAATACTTTTGAAAAAAAAAAAAAAAAAATCTAATCAAGTTTTTTTTTTTTGGTGGAGGGAAGGAAATGCCCATAGTTGAAGGCCAAGTTGTCAGTGAGTCTGGTCAGGTAGTGCCACCTTTTGGCTTAAGCTAATGCCCAAGGCAGAGATGGGTAGCTAGGAGGGTAGAGTGGAAGACAGCAGAGGGCTGATGGTAATCTAGAGGAAAAAAAAAAAAAAAAATTAATAATCCTGATTGACCCTGAAAGAGAGAAGCAAGGCACCTCTTACTTTCCACAAAAGGGTAGAAGGAAGAAGACAACAATATTAAGAAGATAACAGTTTGGAATTTAAAAAGTTAAAATAAAATTAAAAAAAAATACAAATATACATGAAAAAAAGCACTACCCTCCCAGAAATCATTTTGAATCATTTCTAATTCTAAGGATTAAAGCGAAATATACATAAAAAAGAAGTGGTTTGAGACAATTACCAATAGCTGTAATGTATGAGTTTGTGTGTGTGTGGGGGGTGCTGGCAAGATGACCAGATAACTGAGCTGTGTGCTATATACAAAAATGTTGAAAATGAGTGTAAGGTTAGCCTCCAAGAGAATACTATTCACACATTCTCCCAGAGAGTCACCTTCAGTCTGCTTCAAGAATTTGGGTTTGGCATGACCCACAAAGAAATGTTTGCTTTAGAGGGGCTCCAAAATTATTAAAAAAAAAAATCTTCCTTTTGTTTTAATATATATATATATATATATATATATATATATATATATATATATATATAATTACACACAAACACTCACTCACACACCCAATTATATGAAACTCTGGGGCTACCTCTGCTACAATATGGCCAGCTCTGGACTGTTTTCTACGGGATACACATGCCACTCTCACAAGGAAAACATTGGTAAAATATCTACAAACAATTCTAAGTTGAACCTTTTGTTCTCTTTGTGAAAAACATTTCAATGTTGCTTTGAACTGGCCATTTTGTTATCAACAGTTCATTTGTGAGGAAGAACCATGAATTTTTTTTTCTTTGTAAATCCAGTGGTGGAGAATCAAGTGTCAGGTAAAGTTGGTATTGCAGATTTTACAAATACCTGATTGACAAAGGAAAGGGCTCATCATCATCCACATGAATTTAAAATAACAAGCCTCACCTGCCTGGCACTTGGGATTGAAATTCATTTTCCTAACACTTGAGCCAAACTTAAGAGAAGCAAGGTATTTTTCTTTGAACAAAAAGCAACTAAAATCAAAGTCATTATTTAAAATTCTCAATTAAAAAGTAAAATAAAGCGAAAACAAAAAAATTTATGGGAACAATAGATGTTTTACCATAAAATACTGAAGCAAACAAGTAGAAACTGAGAAAATTAAAAAAACAAAAAACAAAGCAACTTCAAATTCTTATCCATTTATTTCTTATAAAAAAAAAAACGCACACATAAAAGGAAAAAAAATGGAGTGTTGTTCTGCTCTTTGAGCCAAAAAGCTTCAAATGAAGATAATCCTACCCCAATTGTGGATTAAAACCCCTAAACCATGTGGAAAAAATAATTAGTAAATGTTCTCAATACATCAGCCTCACTTAGTCATGTGATGTATTTCTGCAGCTGGATTACATCTTCCTAACACATACACCAATGTGCACATAGGTGTACTGTTGTTTTTGCTGCAGTTCTAAACTACAAAACTTACAGTGTTGACAGCTATTGGTCAGTCAGTGTCAGACACTGTCCTGTAATTAAAAACAAAAAAAAAATAACTTCACACAAACCCCCTATCCTCAAAGTCGTCTTGTCCAACTGGAATATCGAATACCTGCGCTCTCCCTTTAATGTTGATGCAACTGTTGTTACAGCCACAGAGAAACATTGCTCTGCAAGCTCAGTACAGCAATTTGCAACCAATAGAAATTTCATTTTTAGACAGGAGTGGAAAAGTCTCCAGATGTATTCAATGTTTTTAATTAAAAAAAAATTAATAGAAAAACCAGGCTTTTAATTTCTTTTTTTTTTAAATAGAAAACCAGGTTTTTAATTTGTTTTTAATAGAAAAACCAGGCTTTGCTCTGTAAATAAATTGTCATTTCAGTAGAAATATTAATAGGAGAAAATTGTGGAAAGCAAACTCCTGGGGTTGAAAAGGTGGAATCTAAAAATATCTTTGTACAGTTTAACCATTAATATGGTCAAACCTAGTAGTCGCCCCATATCCAGCTGCCAATGATGGCTACTAATCACCAGGGTGGCTGCAATTTAGAACACTGGCTGAGTCAAACAATGGACATTCCCTTGTGACCAGATGAAGTAGCCAGTTCAGTGTCGGCTGCATTCCAAAGTGAGCAAATTTGATAATATTATCAGACCAATGTCAGTGATTATTGTTGTATGGTAAAACAATTATTTTTCAGAGAAAGGGAGTGGAGAGTCAGGCAAGAGGGTAGGGAAGTTAACGAGTGAGAAAAAGCCCCAGAAGGAGCTAAAAATCGTGCACATTATATGACAAAAGTTTCCTATTTTAAATCCCCTTTTGACAACTTGTAATGAAATATAAAAGAAACTTTCCAATTTATTTATTAAATGTAAAGACTTTTTAATGAGTGAATGAAATAAAGAAAATTAGACAAGCTTTGTGAGTCATTTTCTCTGCTTGGTTGTGAAGCACATTTGACACTGGAGGGAAGCAAAAAATCAAGGCAACAAAGTCTGAGGAAATTTTGTTTGTGTCATTTTCATTGGTTGGTTCTTTTTTAAAAATGGTAGTCAAACACTGTCTGGGCAGTAAGTTAGATCAGAGACCATGCCCAATTCTTTAGGACAGGAGACTCAAAGTTTTAGGTTCTGTTTAGTCTTAAGTGAAAAAAAAAATACATTGTAAATAGCTACTATAAAGCTATCACAAAATTAGATGTCCAGCTCATTTTATGAGTACATACATGAACTGTAATAGAAATAGCAATTTCCCAAATGGGCACAGCAGGCAAAACAGTTGGTAACCATATCAAAATATGGTCTGGAAAAAGATGCAGTATGGGAAGAAACAGCAGAATCAGGAAAGAGAGTTGCAATAAGTTTTTTTCTTCTTCTGTTTTGTTAACACTCCAAGTTACACTGTTAGCAAAAGGAGCAGTTTATGGTCTGTTGAAAGGTTTTATTACTCTTACAAAATCATAGCAACAACAACAGCAGCATGAAAATTATATATATATATATATATATATATATATAATCTTATCAAAGAGTGCATTGTACAAAAGGTCAGGGGTAGGGGTAGAGAAATCTTTTGCCAGTGAATCAATGCAGGAAACCTGATGGTATCAGTATTTCTTGGTAACAGACTCTCACCCATACAGCACCAGGCAATAGTTACATTTTTGTCACATTTATAGACCCAGCATTTGATGGGTCCCAAAGGCAATTGTAACATGGAGGCAACCAGGGTAGAAGCTGTGCACACATATATATATATATATATATATATATATATATATACACACACATATATAAGGGAAAGGCGACTGAAAAGGGTAGTGTGCTAAACAATAGGGTTTATAGTTGATCTAACCAAGAGCCTGCATCAGAATATTGGTTTTTAACAAAACTGAACCAACATGAATATTTGCTTCGACTTAGAAAAAAAATTATTTCTAATATCTTTAATTTCTATAATGTCCTACCAGTTCTATTATTGATTTATTAACTTTCAGATATTTCTAAAAAATAATATTTAAATGACAGAAATTATACTTTATTTTCATTGAAAATCTGAATTCTTCTGAGAAGTGAATGGATAAGAGCTAACTTCCTTTAGATAAAATAATAAATAAATAACAATACATATCACACAAGGTAGTGTGCATAAAACTTTCAGATTATATATTTAAAAATTTAATGACTTATTTCATACCTATGATTAAAATAAAAATCTCTTGCAAATAAAGAAATATTCTTTCTTGAATAAATTTATACAATGGAAAACTTATAATTAGCAAATAATGGATGTTCAGACAGAAAAAAAGGACTTCTTGCTCGACCGACAATAAGAATGGAAAAGACTGTCATAAACTGAGAGCCAGCCTGAAATGATGCCTGAAAGAAGGGAGGTAACTCAATTAACTTATCAACGCGTTTGTAAGTATCTGGTTTTGGTTTAAGCAGTGGTGAAGGCTGGTGATTGGTCATTAGGATTAGACAACACTTTAATTAGCGGCAGGTAGGAAATTGCTATCAGTACAAAGGCAGTAATAATGTACAGAAAGATAAACAACTGATAGTGTTTATATCTGCCTTTCCTTGTAGAGAAATATGAAACTGTTAAAGAAACCACTACTACCACTGCAAAAGTAGAAACTACAAATACACAGATCATCATTATCATCATAACAAAATATGTAGTAGCTAATTCTCACACAAACTCATTCATACACACTTTGTTAATTTCACACAAGAATGGCAGTAAACTGTTTAGAGTTGTCTGTGTAACAGAATGTATGTAAGTAGTATTTAAAAATAGCAGAAAAGGAAAACCTGCTTGGTTGAAGATGAAAAAGCTGAACAGAAATCTGTGGCTTATATAAGATTCAATCCGCCTCAATTCAAGAAGAGTTGAATATTTGTGTGACAAGCAGTTGAATCAATAATTGCACGACCAGAAAGTTCATGAAGAAATGTCAATCAAAACACTAATACAGGTCATCATTTTAGCAAAGTAGAAAATCCACAGATGATGTGCAATGGTAGACATAAAAATACCATTGACGGGCAGTGTAACAAGGCAAGCCAGTAACAGTGGTGCTCTACAAATGAGCAGGTCAGCCTGACACTACGATGAGTCTAGGCATTTAGAAAAAAAGACTAATGATGATTGAGTTGTAAAGAGACTGTTGAATCAATCTTTCCCCCAGGTGAATGTAAGTCACTACTATTGTCATCTCTGAAACATTTAAAAACAAAATTTTTAAATGTGCCAGACAATGGAGGATAATATAATGTGAAGTATTATTTTGCTTTTTTCTCTCTCAGTCCCCACCCCTTGCCCAAAAGGAAGTGGGAGAGGGGACCACACACAAGATTAGAAAAAGTGAGGTTCTACCCTTTTGAGCAAAGAGAGGCAGCTGCAGCCCAATGCTGGTTCCATTTGTGAGTGGGTACCAGTTTGTAGGAATATTTAAAAAAAAAAAAAAAAAAAAGAAAAAAAGAAAAAGTCTTTGCCTACATTTGGGGTGGAAAGAAATCATGCAACAACCTGGTTCCTCTTTGGTATCAAGAATAGATTTTGAAGTTCTCTTCTTAAATCATTAAAATATTTAAATGAAATTCCTTTTTTTCCGCTTTTGTCTGTGATGAAAATTGGTTGCAGAAAAAGCCAAAAAGCAATCTTGCTGTCAATGACAGCAAAGCCAACCAAGAAGGCTTCGTTGTAACAACAAGTGGACGGAACTAGCAGCTCACAAGGCTCAGCAGGCTCCCAAGTTCCTAGTAAAAAGTTGACAACATCCATCCCCTTTTGGAAAAAAAACTGTCTTTTCTTCTACATCCAATCTAAGGTCTCACTTGAGAGGCAACTCTTGATAAGGCTAAGTGACTACAAGTGAGAGAGCTGGTTGGGGGTGGAAACCTAAAACTTGAGTGGTAGTGGTCGTAGCAGAGGAAATCCAGAAATCCACAGTGTCTTATTATTCCAACACCCTCAGATGACCATTTTAAAATAGTCAATTAAAATTAATAAAGCCTTACAAAATGTAGAAAAATTAAAAATTTATATTTTTTACATTCATTTTGAAAACAATTTAAAAGAAAATTTACTAAATAACCTATTTCATTATTTTATTGAAAACATTGTAAAATTTTATTTAGTGTTTCTGTCAACAAATAAGACAGCAGTGTTGAATTCAATATGCAAAGTCCCTCTCTGAAAATGTAAGGCAGAAATAGAAAATTGATGTCCAGCATACTTTTGTTTGCTCAAACTTTCTAACTAGAATAATTGGATTTTTTTTTTGTTTTAAATCTTGAATTCTCTAGTTGAAGAGTTGAGGGAGCAAAACGAAATGTCAAGCCCTGACTAGCTAGATGTACAAACAGTGATGGAAAACACAGTTGGGTGTAACAGTAATAGGCTTGACACTAATATTTGAACCAAGAGAGAAAAAAACTTTTTAAGAGAAACTAGATTAAAGAGATTGTAAATTCCTGAGTTGTGAATTTAAATATCAGAAATGTCCAGAAATATCAATTATCTGGTGTAAGGAACAGAAATACAGAAAGTTTATTTGTAACTAAGATGTTTAGATGTTGTGAATTCAGAATGTTGTCACTCTTGTTTACTCTTCCAATTCAAATGTTTTTATGCAAATGATGAGAAGGAAGCCAGGTACAAGATGAAGGTCATTTTTATAGAAAATTCCAGCACTTAAATTCACACCATTATGCTTCCAAGAAAGGGTTATCTGTGTTTGAGGGTTGCAAATGGAAATTTTTTTTTTTAAATATTGAAAGGAAAAACAAAAGAAGATAGTAAAATTTGGACCAGAACACTCTCCTCTTCATGTGTACACTTAATACTTTTGTCCCAGTTATATTAAAAAAAAAAAAAAAAAGAAAAGAAAAATAGCCCAGATGAAATTCATATTGAAATGCATCTAAAAGATAAGTCAATAGAAAAATTCTCTTAATGAAATATTTGTATTAGAAAAAAAAAAAAAAATTGCTGAAAAGAAATTTCTTTATCTAAAGTTCTCAGTAACTTGCACAGTAAAATACTTCTTTTTTTTTTTCTGAAGAAATTCAAGAATTCTGGAATTAATGAAAAATGAATCCAGTTTGGACCAGATTCTTATTCAAAGAAAGAAAAGTTTGATCAAATTTATCATTGTCAGAGTTGAATAATATCAATTATGGTTTTGAGATTTCAGATAATCTAGTTGCTGGTGTGGGTGGGAGGGGGGAAGAGAGAAATCCAGCAGACATTGACCAGAGACGCCCAAGCTGGTTTTGAATAATTGTCGAGATGTTATAAAAAAATTCTACATGAAAGGTAATGGTGATGGTGGTGAGTGGAGTGCCTCTGATTTACTCAAGGGAATATCAAGTTGAGTATTTAAATTAACAAAACTACACAAGTTGACAAGTTATACATGCACACAAGGGAGGGCATTCATCATAGAAAACTGTTCATCTATGTATAATCACTGGCTAAATCTCACCACAAGTTATGTTCAAACTCAGTGCACAAATGCTAATGCAGACATCCTTGGCAAATGAGTAGAAAAAGGACCAATATTATAAGCAACCAATGAACAATTTTGTAACTAGTGTTATATTTGCATGTGTATATGTCAAACAGATCAATTTAAATTAAAACCCCTTTTTATGTGTTGTTTTAATATTCATCAAATTGCTTTCCTCCTTGAGGAAAATATCACATTTTTTTTGTATTTTCTTTTTTGGTTTGTATAAATTTGCACCAGGGAGTAACAGTAGAAAAATTTTTTTCTTCTTCTCAGAAACAAAAAAAAGCCTGCAGTTGGACTTGGTCAAAGACAATAAAAAAATGAGCAGGACTTTCTGATTTATAAAAAATTCAAAAATGTCTGAATTCAAGAAGAGGAGTTATATGAGTAACTTTATACATAAAAAGGACTGAAGAATTTTTTTTTTTTTTTTTGCTTTTTGCTATCTTACAGTAGTAGTAGTAATAGTATTAATAATAATAATAATAATAATAATAATAAAAGCTTGAACTGTTAGTAAAATATTGCTTGGGACAAATAAATTTCTGAGTATGTTGATAATGCCAAACAATAGTCTAAGAACATCAAAATTTATGTACGATGTTCTTGCTTCCTACAAATTGATATTTTAGATAAGAGGTCAACTCTAACATCTAGATACAACATAGAGCAGAGCACAAGAAATCACGCAACTGGTAGATTTGACAACACATAAGACTGGAAAAAACTTATTTACAGTGGCTCTTGGTACCTGCCTAGGCTTGATAAATTATACAGAATATCCAATCAATAGGTTTAATTAAAAAAGTAAAAAAAGAATAAAAAACAAAATAAGAAACCAGTAAAAAAATAGAATTTGCAATATTTTAGGGGGTAAATATCTTCACTTGTGAAAACGGACAGATCTGAACCTGAATTCTAACTCTGGCAGACAAATATTAATGATGAAAAGTCTGCCCCAAGATTTTAAAAGATATGAAATTTCCCATGATGCATATTGTATGTAACATTTGAAATAAACCCATTGGTCACTGGTAACCATGACAATGTGTATTTGATTATATATAACCAGCTGCTACCAATCAGGATGTGACATTAGGCATAATTTCATCGGTTGTTTGGATTTGAGATGGTGTATATCTAAGAGAGAGTGAAATGCAGATAATACAATTTACACATGACCAACCATTGCAACTGAGCCAAGTGTTGTCAAGCACAAGAAAAGACTAGTTTCATAAGCGCAACACTACAATAAATGTCTAACATCTTTTTAAAAATCTTTTTTGGGTGGTACTGCATGTTTATTTTTTTTTTTTCTCAAAGATTTATTTACATGTTGGTCCCAGATGGTCAGCCATTGAGAAAGTTAAGAATGGTGGGGGCAGACATTGGGCATCTCCAACAGATACCAGCAATGTAACGACAAAACAAAAAGATAACAATGAGAGGTGGAGGGGAAGGGGAGAAACACAACAAGGAGGAGGAAAAGGAGATGGTAGGGAGAATAAGCAGATAAGGGACCACTCCAAGCAGGACATCATCAAACTTTCTATTGAAAGACATTTGAGGTTGGATTTTTTTAAAAAAATTATAACAAAGTAAACTTTTGTTAGTTTGTGTGTGTGCATGCATGTGTGTGTGTGTGTGTTTTAAAGTCTGGAAGTTGGCAGTGAACATTCCAAAGCCAATTTTAGCTCTGAGACTGACATTATTGTCAAAGAAGATTTGACAAACAAGAAAGGATTGAAGATAAAAATGTAGGTCAACTATAGTTTTAGCTGCATTTAAGAATTAGGATAATATTTTCGAGATATTAAGATAAACTGAATAAAAACTAGTTTGGCATACACACACATACACACACTCTCACTCTTTGAGCCTGCAGTGGTTATCAATGCCCTCCAGAAATACATGTAAATGCTATGAGAAGTGAGAGGCACAATCAGGCCATTTTGAATGTTGACCAATATTATTATGTCCAAAATTGGTACTCAAAGTTAGTAACAAATTTTTATATGAATGTAGGTTTCAATGTTATTTCTCCAGACCAAATCTGGTAATAAAACAAAAAGCACTAATTATTAATGCTATTTTTTTTCAGTTAATTTTCAGTGTATAGCAAAAGTTTTAGCTTTGGTATCTGTAGTCATGATTTTCTGCTGATTCGCACCAATACTAAATTTATTTGGGAAAATGCAGCAAAAAGATGGAGAAGTAGATTTAAGATCTCTATTACCATTATTTAGAATTTACTGAAAAAAATTTACCATGATACTGCTATAATATTTCAACAAATTAAGAATCAAGTCTTTCTTCATAAAATAAAAGAATTATAAAGGAAAAAGGAAAATATTCAACAAAATATTAAACAAGAGATGGACTGAATTTTTAACAAGTCAGAGAGAAGGATGAACAGAATCAATCGTCAAGGGATCAGGGCTTTCTTATATAAAATACAGAGAGAAGTTAACAAGCTTTACTCTTAACTGTCTTCAAGATACATTGAAAATAGGAAGAAAAAATAAATGAAGTCAAATCCCCTCAGAGGAAACAAAATTAAAATTATTATTTATTCCTCTTATGACTGTACCAAAAAATCTAAATCCCCCATCCCAAACTAATCAAAATTTTTGCCCCCATTGTAAGAAATCATTTGGCACTGATAAAGTGTGTTTATAATTAATAAGAGAAAAACTTACAATCAACTAATTTTATCACCAGTATCAAAATATCAGTGCACTTGTAAGCAAGCATTAGAAATGTTTAAACACAATGAGGCCAACTTGTTTTTAATGAACTTTTATTAAAGATATTTAAAAAAAAAAACGTTTAAGCCTCTTTGCTAAAATGGTTACACTTAAGACATGCAACAGCAGTTTGTAACTTTGCCTGCATTTTTGCATATCCCCCAAATTGGGGAGAGAGAAAAAAAATGGAAGTATTCCAAAACTGAATTAGCAAAACTATTCTTTTACTTTTTGTTTGATCTGGTGACAACTAAGGCCACTTATTGGATTGCAGTAATTTTTCTTTTATCTGTCTCCTTATTTGACCCGTATTTAGGGAGGGAGAAAAAAAGCGAGAAAGAAGGAAAAAACAGGAAAAAGGAGACAGACAACACAGAGGAAGTCCTCCAACTTCCAGACTTTTGCATTTTTTTTTGTTTTAAATTAAATACTTCAATTATATATATATATATATATATATATATATATATATATATATATATATAATAAAAGGAAAGAATAAATTACCATCATTTACTGCCTGTTTTGCTAGCTATTTGTGCATGCCTGCCAACAGAAAAAAGGTGAGAAAGTACCGAGTTAGGTGCATGGAAGTTAAAAGAAAGGCTAGAGAATTGAAAGTGGATGAGAAAGGCTACAACTCAATGAATATACTGGAGAAAGAGATGAGTTGAGGATTGGTTCTTCCTGAGTTTAATATTAATAGTTTCTGTGATGAAAGTACAGCAGTAATATTAATAGCAGTCAAAGTGGTAATAATATTAGTAGTCATAGTAAAAAGAGTAATTGGAACATAACAATAATTGTTGCAGGAAACAAAGCAATACTCAGTCTGATAAATTATTGGTCTGCAGAGTGTGAGAGTTGTCAATGGCAACTCCTGTAACAGAGTTAGAGAGTGCTGCTAACCCTAAAACACTGCAACTGCAACAGACAAAGGATAAAACAATGGAAGGTATTCATTAAAAAAAAAAAAATGGGGGAGAAAAAAGAAGGGACAATGACTTAATTTGAGTTTTTGATTAAGCCTTTATTTTTATGCCATACTTTTTCCTTTTTTGCTGATCTGTCACCTTGGAGATGCAAAGAAGGAAAAAGCAAAAATAAAAGTGCACTCAACATAAAAAGTGCTAACTTCTCTCCTTTTTTTTTTTTTTTTGTCTGTCTTGTGTATCACATCATTTCTTTAGTGTATCACAGAAATTGAGGCATTTATCACAAATACTGAGCAGAAGGAAAGGCAGTAGGGGAGGCTAAGAGAGCAAGCAGACATATATGCCATAGAAATCCATATTCACAAAAAACACACACATGCAGCAGTACGCATGCATGTATCACTAACAGTGGTTTTGGAAGTCCTCCTCCTGTATGTAAATACACTGACAATATCTTCAGGCAGGAAGAGGCAGAGGAACCAATTGATATCCAAAGCAACAAATAAGAAGTGATAAGAGTTTTAAAACAAAGAAAGCATGTAAAGCTTCCACCTGATAGATTTTTGCATCCACATGTGCTTGCAACTTGCACACTCTCATTACTACGACCCCTGACTGACTGACATAATGCTCACCCCCAAGCAAATCTGTTACATTTGCCACAAGACAATACACTTTGCCAGTCAGATGTTATAAAAACTTATTTTAAGTGCAGAAACATCAAGTCTTAAGGAGATTATATGTCAGAAAGTGAAAGAAAGAGATCGAGTCTGGAGAAGAAAATCACTTAAAATATGGGAAAAATTATCAAGTTCCAAAAGAGAAATAGAGTTTACAATATACAAAAATCTGCTAGGAGGAGGAGTTTCTTATAAAATGCAAAAGTAAAAAGTTAAGAAATGAGTGATAAAAGAAAATGTTATAGTGGCTTGTGTGAGAAATCAAAATTCTCTATTATTATTTAGATTTCGAGAAAAAAAAATATTCTTGGCTCAAATTTTGGGATTCACTTTTGTGGTAACAAGCATCATCATTCAGACATTATGTGGCAACAGGGATTGAATAAAAAGCAGACAAGTCACAAAGAGAGACAAGAACAAAGAAGGAAAGGAAAACCAGACAAGGAAGAATAATAAGTGTCAATAAAATGAAGACAATTCAAGAGATGGATAGTACAAAAAGAGATATTGTCTTTGTCTTTCCTTCATAATAGCACTGGTTTATTGTAATGGTCAGTTGAACCAATCTTGGTTGGACTGAGTCATTGGTTACCAAAGTGAAAACAGGTTAATAACAGATACAGAAGGAGAGGGGGGAAACAGCCATGAAGTGACTGATTATTGAAGAAGGAAGAATAAAGAGGGAATGTGAAAAGAGAGAAAAAAAAAAAAATGTAACCAAATGCATTCACCATATTAAAAAAAGAAAAAAAAAAGAATTTCACTGGATTAAACACAGAACCCAAATAGAAATAAATAAGCTAACATGAAAAATTAGATTTGATCAGAAGATAAGAGAAAAAGAAAATCCCTGATTTTTGTCTGCTTTCCTTAGTTTCCATTGGAATTTATGTAAATACTATGATTAAAATCCCAAGTACTTTCTAAAAAAAGTATTAATGGCAGACTGCAAGCTTGGAGTAAGAGGAAGCAGTGGCACCAGCAAGAGACAAAAAATTCTCAAAAAAGAGGAGAGGTAGAAACTCTAATAATTGACAACAATAGCAATAACAACCTGTTTTCTTTGATTCCTTTTCCTATTATTTTGGACAAATAATAATAATAATAATAATATTAATAATAACACTGATTTAGATAAAGATATGAAAAAAATTTTTTTTAAAATGGTTTCTCTCCCTTACCAAACTCTTAAAAAAAAAAAAAAAAAAAATTAAGCTAATATAGACTTGTTTAGCAAGGTTTACTCAGTGTAACCTGGAAATAAATGGTTATGAGAAGGAAGAGTGAAGCAGGAAATCTGCAAAAGACTGTCCCACGGTGAAAGGAAGACACTTGAATGTTTGAGAATTGAACAATTTGTTTCAGGATGCAGCAGGTGAAAAGGGCAGAGGTCAGGAGAAAATAGAAAAAGGGACAAGAACAAGTATTGAATGAGGAGGAAAACAGGTTCAAGTCAGGTTTGGGGTTTGACTAAAGTGATGACATCAGCAAATATGTAGCATCACCAAAAGTTAGTTCTTTCTTTTTCTGAGACCAATGAAAATTCATGATAGGTGTTTAAAAAAAAAAAAATCCTGATCAAATGTAAATTATTTTTCCTCTCTCTCAATCATTTGGTGTGTGTTTCATTTAAATCTGAAAGAAAAAAAAAGATAGAAACTTAGTTTCTCTTTTTTTTTTTTGTTTCTTTATAAAAAAAAATATTTTTCCAACAATAAAATTCAGAAAATATGTCTAATAGAATGAAGTCAAAAAGCTACAAATTTCAAAGAAAGAATGGATATATAGTGACATGTACCTAATGAACATGTACCTAATGAAATATATAGTGACATGTACCTAATGAACATGTACCTAATGAAATATATAGTGACATGTACCTAATGAAATTCTAAATTATGTAATCTATGCAAACAGTTTTAAAAATTCTTTTCTAAACACCTTCAGATAATTAAAACAGCATCTTTCCATTGGTTAAAACCCAAAGTCAAATCTCCAAACAAATTCATTTAAATAAATCAACAAATAAAGGTTGATTGCTTACACCTATAAAATACTTGTATCTGGCTGTACATTTATCAACAAACAGTTGAATCAAATGAAGTCCCCCCACCCACTAATAACAACAAGTCAGAGGCCCTGTTGGGTCGGAGGAAGTGTTTGTATTAGATAACCAGGCACTATTTTATCACATAACAAAAAAAAGGTGCTGACATAACAGCTCCACATGACAAGTGTCAGCTAACAGCAGTTACTGGGGCTGACCACACCTACCATCACCACTGCTATTTGGTCTTTCTAGTCATGCTTACTATCGTCATTATCATGATAGATTTTTAGGATTTTTTGTGTTTTTTTAAGAAACCTTTAAAAAATTGATGTTCCTCTAAACTAAGCGTAAAAATTATTTTTTAGCAATAAATTTCTCCTCCCAGAATTCAAGAGTTTCAAATTGAATGCATGTATGGGTGTGTGTATGTGCATATAGATATTTTTTTTTTTTTTTTTAAATTACAAAAAACAAAATACTGGGGTAGAAAAAAAAAGTTAAAATTGAAATAAAGTAAAACAAAAAATGAAAAAGTTTAAAAAGAAAAAAAGCTTCAATCTACAAACTCAAAAAAAAAAAAAAAAAAAAAAAAAAAAAAAAAAAAGTAAAAAAAAAAAAAAAAAATCTGGTGTTTTTTTTTTTTTTTTTTAGTTTTGTTTTTTTTTTCAAGGGTGGGGGGTTGCTGGAGGCCTCCAGCTGCCAACCTAGGGGACAAAAAGCATCATATGACAATCAACAAGTTGCCATGGTAACAGTCAAAAGTCCAGAGCTAGGGAGAGTTGAGAAAAAAAAAAAAAATTTTTTTAAAGTATTCTTTCCCCTTCCACCCATCCCCATTTCCCCCATTACTGTTTAGTTGCACAAATGTCTATGGCAACCAGAAAATCCAGGCATCAAAGCCGTGACAAACTTTTATCCATCCTGTGGGATACCAGGAGGATCAGGTGAAAAAACTTTACAGTTGCTTCGTCTTCTTAAAAGATTTTTTAATTATTTTTTAAAAAATTTTAACTTTTTTTTTTTTTTTTTGGCTTTTTTTTTTTTTTTTTTTTTAAAACATTTTGAAAAATTTTTTTCATGTTTTGTTTTGTTTTTTTTTTTTTTGTTTTTTGGATCACATTTTTTTTTTTTATTTCTTTCTTTTCTGTCACTATGGTTGACATTTCCCCAAATCCTGGTATCAGTATTGGCAGAAGACATCTCCTACCAGGAGTGGCTGGGACCAGAAATTCTCATCCCACTCAAGTTACTAAAAAAAGAAAAAAAAAAAAAAGAACAAGTTAAAAAGAGAATAAAGAAAATCTTTTTAAAATACAAAGTTATGTGATATTAACTTTGATTGTCTTATCTCTAAAGACTGACATTTTAAGTTTTGTTTGACATAAAAATACAAAAGTAAAAAAGAAAGGTAGGCTAGAATTTTTATCAGTGGATAAAGTTTTGTTTTGCTCTTTTATATGAAACAAAAAAGATTTCATCTTAAATAAGTTGACAAAAATACAATTATTTGAATCTTAAACATTTGATTTCAATATATAAATGAGAAGTAATTACCAATCTTTATGTTAATAGGAGTGAAAATTTTATTTTATATATTTTTTGTTAGATTACATTTAAAACAATTCTGAATTGGAAGAATATTTTTTGCCCAACTACAAATTATTTTTATTGTTTAATTGGGTAATTTCTAAGTCACAACTCAGCAGAAACTAACTCAATTGTACTTTAAATCACTCTTACAACCACCTTATATATAAAGTAAATAGAATGGTTTGATTCTGGTTTTGAATCTTGAATCATTCTTCAATCATGTGAGACATGGTTTATCATGTTCTCTATTTCGGAATCATTGGCAGTGGCATTTCATGTGGGGGTGATGATAAGAGGGAGGGGGTGAAAAGAGGAAAAGAATTTGAGAATTTTTTTTTTTATAAATTTGAACAAACAATTTTTTATAATAAAGCTTCAAATTTAAAGGCTTTTGTGATTAATCACTTCACTTTAATTATTGGTTATATATCCTCATCTGATTAGAATAGAATCTATATAAAGTATATATAAAGTTCATGAAAATCACCTGGTAGCCTTAAAAAAACTTGATAAAGCGATAATTTGTAAACAGATCAGATCAGAATATGTTCTAGGAATGTGAGGACTGGACTTGGCTAATATATAGCATAATAAGAACTGCAATTTGATAATTGGTTTTCAAAGTCAAAAAAATGACTTTTTCAACAATAATAATAATAATAATGATGTTCATCAATAAATACAATACTACTACCACTAATAATGCAGGCAAAGTAGTTTGTAAATGCTTCACATTTCAGGGAATATCAATTTTTCTAAGCACTAAGCTGTTCTTTTTTGCATTAAGTGCAGACCTAAAACTTCAGTGATGCAAAATATTATGATAGATTTTCAGTGAAAGTCTGTCTGGTATGACAGCTTATACAAGCTGAGAAGAACACAAAAACATGTATCTTTCCTGTTGGAGGCAGTTTCCATTTTCAAAGTTATCATTTATAAGACAAAGAGAAATTAAAACCATAATTCATCCTCAAAGCCATTGTTGAAAAGGAAGACATATAATAAAAAGGTAGGCTCATTAAAAAAAAAAAAAAAAAATCAGAATCTATAACAAGACTTTCCCTATGTCCATTTTAATGTATTTGCAAATAAGGCAGAAGGACATATTTTTGCTTATATACCTATGGGGCCCAAGACATTAAAATAACAACAACAGGTGAGCGTACTGCAATTGATTCCTATTTAGGAGGTGGAGCTGCCGGGTATGTTTGGTAATGATGCTGAGAGTCATCATTGGCCACTGGATGTGCACTTTGGTCCTGCAAGAAAGAATTGAAAGAATTATGTGGTTACAGTTTGACAGAAAATATTAGTCAATAAAATAGAGAACTGATATATTCAGGATTTTTGAATAAAGAATAAACTTGTTAAATTGTGGAATCCTAAAGTAAACATACAAAAACAGAAATAAAAATTATTTTTGAAATAATTTTTATTTTTTTAAAAATCATTTTTTAAAAACAAAATTTTGCCAATTATAAATCATTTTCAGCTATGGATATGAGAATGGTCATTTTCTGTTAAGTTCCCTTGAGTCCAGTAGAGTGATTTTGAAATAGGTTTTAAAGTTTTAACATTCAGTCAGTTATGTACCACGCTTAGGTGATCATGTATCTTTCGATACCTGACTGACGAGGCAGTTTTTTTCCCCACAATAGGTTGCCATTTCTTTCTGCGGTAGACCAGTTGCCATCCAAGGCTATAGAACCCAGTCTGTGGTCAGTTATGTGCCATGCGTGATACACGCTTAGGCGATCATGCATCTTTTGATACATGGCTGACAAGGCAGATTTTTTCCTGCAGTAGGTTGCCATTTTTTTCTGTGGTAGACCAGTTGCCATCCAAAGCTATAGAACTCTGTCCTGCTATTTACCCATAGCTGGTGGGGAAGAAGAAGAGGATTCATACCTTTCCCAAGGGTATTAGCACATAAGTGAATGTAATGGATTCGACTGGAATTTGAACTCGGCTCTCCGATTCCTCAATCCAAGCTGATATCTATTACTCCACCATACCTCCAATATTTTAATATTACAGAGTTAACATTAAAATCCAGTTAAATCTACAAAGGCCTGGTTTTATGATATAGAACCTGGGAAAACATAAGACTTAATTGCATTTAGTAACTACTAGGGTTAAATGTGGAGAAAAGAACTAATTAAGAAGATTAATTAGTTTTGAGAAATTATATGTATTGAGAAATCATTAAGAGAGTGAATTTGAATATTAAAAAAAAAAAAGAAAAAAAAAAAGAAGACATTTTCTTTAGGTTAATTCCATATACACTTTTGTTTTTTAAATGACTCACCTCAACAGGAACCGTCTGTACAACAGTACCTCCTTGCGCCTGATGGTAAGGAATCTGTGTGTAGGCTGCATGAGGTCCAGAAACATACTGAAATATAAAATAATTTTACTTTGATAACCAAAAAAAAATTCTATTTTTGCTCTTTTATTCTCAGTCATTTCAAAATTGGAGTTATTCTCTGATGAATTTTTTACTGAAAATACTCAAGTGTCATATTTAAATTATTAATTCTAGACAAAGCAAATGTGGTATAGTTACTGATTGGACAAGCATGTTTCTAATTATCACAGCAGATTTTTGGCAGTACCGACACACCCAAGAATTACACATCCTCCCAATAAAAAATAAATAAAATCAACTACTGAATTATGGATTAAATTTTATATATATATATATATATATATATATATATATATATATATATATATATATATATAAACAAATGTTTGGGAGGTACAAAATTTATAAATAGTTTTAAAAACTAGGAAACCATTGATTTTAATATTAAAAAGTCTCTAGAGCCCTTTCAGCCAACATCTCATCAGGAGACAATCGTTGGATCAGCGAAATGAATAATAGCGATATTGAAGAGCAAAAAGAGGGGGGAAACACACTAAAATAACGAACAAGTATATATACTTGTAACGAGGAAAGGTTATCGTGTAAATAAATAGCGAGGACAGTTAAAATAAAATATCCCCCAACAGATTTAGAGACCTTATAAATTCTTTCTGCGGCAGAGAGAAGGTTTTCTAAATCCTATACAGACCGATTCCAAAATCTTCAAATGATTATTGGAATCGGCTGTATGAATAATTCTAAACCACTCTTTTTATACAACTTGGCACAAGCTATATTCTCAACTAAATGTTGAGCAATAGCCGATTCCATATTCATGGGGGAAGATAGCATATTCTATCTATCTTACCAAGTCGTATTTTGGAAGGAACGTGCTGATTAATTCTGGTTTCCAAATGCAAGGTTGTACGCCCCACATAACCAGCAGCACACTGGCAATTAAATTCATATACTAAATTACTCAATTTGATGTAGGGCAATACATCCTTGCGAAAAGACGGAAACGCAGACCTAGTTTGAAAAATGCTACGTAAAGCAACTGATGGGAAACAACCGGAAACCAACTTGCCAACCTGCTTAATTAAGCCCTGACCACTATCCCCAATCCAGGGAATCTTCAAATAAACCGGACATTTAGAAGGCCCCTGGATTTTAGGGGAATGAAATTCCTTAGTTTTCTTACTTATAATGTAGTCAATAAGGGCCTCCGGATAGCCGTTACTAAGGAAAATCTCCCTAATGTTACACGATAACCCTTCCCTCGTTACAAGTATATATACTTGTTCGTTATTTTAGTGTGTTTCCCCCTCTTTTTTGCTCTTCAATATTGCTATTATTCATTTCGCTGATCCAAGGATTGTCTCCTGATGAGATGTTGGCTGAAAGGGCTCTAGAGACTTTTAATATTAAAATCAATGGTTTCCTAGTTTTTAAAAATATATATATATATATATATATATATATATATGAATGTTTTAAGAAAATAATTTCAGATTAATTTTAAAACATGAAAATGTTTAATGTTGCTATCTTATGGTAGACTCCCTTTCACCTTACCAATAAATCATCTGCAAGAATTGAGAAAATTCAAGCAAATGTAAGTTTCTTTACTTTCAAGAAAAATAGTAACCTTATGCATTTTAATAATATGCAGCATACCAAAAAAATAATGAATTATTTTATGTAACAGTTTAGATATAAAATATTATATTTGGTCAATTACACTTTTAAAATGTCAGTTAGATCAAGAGTAGTAACATTACAGGTCATATATTAAGTAGCAGATCTTAAAAAATCTTTTTAAAACATTGTCTTTATAATAATTGAAAAGAAGTGCAATTTCTTTCTTAGAAAACATGTTTTTGCAGCAGTCAGCCTTGTCAAGAATAGCAATCATTGGACTTGGAAATGAATATTTAAAATATATTCACTTGATCTTAGTTTTGATCAAGACAACCAAAGTTATCTTATAGAGACTAACTATACATAATTCAAATTTAAATGTTAATCCCGATACAAAACCATTTATCTGGTTTCTAGAAAGTTGTTTATTTTTTAATCAGGTGGGCTTTGTATAAGTTTGGTACTCATCTAATTTGTAGCAATTATATAGAAACAATTTGTTTTTGAATTTATATTTACATTTGTATTGAAAAATCTTGAAGATTTTCAGTACCAAATAGTCATTCATACTTTAAAAGTTTACTCAAATTTGAATTAATAGAATTTAAAAGTTTGAAATTACCATATATACTCGTATGTAAGCCAACCTCATGTACAGTGTGACCCCTGAATTTATTTTCATGAATTTTATCCCCTCCAGAAAAAAAATTTACCTGTGCATGGTGCAACAAGTCACTAAAAATGCATGATTTTTAAGCTCTTCAAAAAGATTACCTGTGTAAAAGTGCAACTCCCTTATTTGAGTTAAAAAACTGATCATAAAAACTTGTATTATACTCAAGTATATATGGTATTAGTTATTCATTAAGGAATTTAAGATAAAGATATTTTGTAAAAAATTACTGGGAATATATATATATATATATATACGTCACTATATTCTCCACCCTATTTAATTTTATTTCATCTCAGTAAATAACAATCTATATCAAAAGGTGTTGACATTAAGATAAATCAAGTTTTTATTTTTAAAAATTAATCTGATGAGGGCTAATCAAAGACTTTGCATTTGAAAATTTAAAACATCAAGTACTGCTTTGTTTAGCAATTTTTTTCATTTTGTTAATATATATCATAGACGTTTGATATAATAATATAAATAACATTTTGGAAAATATTCACATTTATTTTTTGTTTTTAAACATTTTTATGGAATTTAATAAATTTTAAAAAATTATTTAGTATTTATAATCACATCTGAAACACTTGAAAAGATCCTTATAGATCTAAATAATGTTTTAATACATGAATTAGCCAGAAATAGTAGGATGATATGTTTTTTTAAATTTATTATTTTTGTTTATATATTAAGCAGTCAATCTTCAATTTTCAATACTTGTACTTCTCTTTTTGTCACTTCCAGATGCTAAATTCTCTTCAAATGAAGATCAAGGGATGGATAAATTAAAAAATTTTCAAATGGGTTAATTTGTCTGTTTTAAAAACAGTTTTGCCCTTAATCTTTCTTCATATATTTTATATTTTGCATATTTTAAAATTTCAGTTGGATTAATAAAGATCAAAGAAACTCTGTTAGAAGTGGATTAATTTACACCTGTTCAATACAAGTTTAATCTTTAATTCTCATGGTTTATTTTATAATTTAAGTTTGGCCTAGAAAAGTAAAAATCAGAGAAATCCAGGCCTCTATTTGTCCCAAGATAAATGTTCTGGTAAATGTAACTCTGAAAACAGGAAATAAAGAATTTTCAAAAAAATATTCTCAAAATAATGTTTTGTATATATTTCACACAGCGAAAACTGCAAAGTCAGTCAGTTCCTTTAAATATCCAAATCACTCAATTAAATGGAAACTGGCATATTCTATAGTTACTTGAACTAGCACTTTGTATAAAATGTACAAAAATTTTTTTTTCTTCTTCTTAGTTTTGGTCTCCTGTCCAAAGTGAAATCATGAATATGAAAGGAAATGACAGATTTTCTTTTCAGTTTAAAAGTTATATAAATGGATACATGAAGAAAATGTTGCGCAGTTTATTAAAAAGTTTTCCCATACCGAGGTATTGGAGAGTTGTAATTGTCCCATTTGTGCAGTTAAAGTTGGCATAACAGAGTTGGGATCAAGTGTGTGAGTCCCTGGGTGAACAGTGGTTGGGATCATCTGAAAAGACAATCAATGCAAAAGTCAAAATTGCTGATGAATACAATAAAAATATGTACGAAAATGTTTAAAACATTTTTCAGAATAACCCCCCCTCCCCAAAGTCATATTGTAGTTAATATTCACAATTTGTCAAAATTTTAACACTTTATGAAGACTTTTTGCATGAGTAAAATCTGAACAAGTTCCAAAGATCAATTTTTTTCATGCAATCTTTAAAAAAAATGTTAACATTTGAAATTAGAAGAAAAATATTCAGAGAATGAGAAGATGAAAAGATGTGCCAATTGGAAAGTGAAAAATAGAAGGAAAGAACATTATAATTATTAAAAGGTGTGAGAAAAGCAAAACAAAATGAAAAAAAAAAAAAAAAAAAAAAAAACTTGCTGAAAGCCAATAAATAAAATTTGCTATTTTCTATGATTACTAAATTGTTTCTGTTTAGTTCAAATTTTCATAAGTGATTTGTTTTTCTCTTAAATTTTACAAGGAATACATACCATACAAACAGAAAATAAATGAGAAAAGCAAAAATAAAGAGTATGCAAAAAAAAAAAAAAAAAATTTTTTAGTGAAATAGCAGACAGAGAAACTAAGAAAAAATAGAAAGGGAAATGGCAGATTCTTAAACCATTACACACACACACACACACACACACACACTGATTTCAAAGGGAACTAACACTTAATATTTCATGACTTGTTAACACTGATAAAAGTTATTTAAAATTATGTTCTATGTTGATAATGATACACACACACAGATGAAAAGTAAATGAATGTTTTTTCCATTCTCCCCATTTTGCTGAAAAACTAACATTGAAGACAGCCTAATCAGTCATGGTTTTCATATGAAAATGAAGAGATTATTATTATATGACAGCAAGTAAAATTCATTCCTTTCAAGGTTTACATGAATTTTGAAAAAAAAAAGTGGAATATATTATCTATATCTCTACAAATGAACATATCACCATCCTTAACTATAAGATTACTAACTATAACTAGATTTACTATTTTTTTCAGATAATTCATAAAAAACAGGAATGAAATAAATATGGATCAATTCTTATGATACCAAAAATTAAACAGTTCTATAAAATCTTTTAATGTTATAGAAAACCTAAATATTTTCACAGAGTTACATCATTTACATTATTCGGACTATTGTCCACATCTTTGTTGCCATATTTATCACAATGTTTCAGCCGTTGTATGCTTCAGCCTTCTTCAGGTGGTGAGGACAATAGTTCGAATAATGTAAATAGTGTACATAATACTTCATCTCAGAAATATAGACAGATACTAAGCTACATCATCTTTTGTTATTGTCTATGACAATCAAATCAGCTCATGATTTATTCATTTTAATTCAGATTTGAATCAATGCAAACTGTTAAATTCATTTGTTTGGAGGATAGTGAAACTCGACAATTACAACTGTAACATCTTTTTATATTGAATCAGTTCCTTTGCTTTTTCTTCAATAACAATTTATAATATAAAGACCAACAAAATTTAAATCAAAAGGAAAAACTTATGAGTCAATTGTTGCTTCTTGATGCTATTTAAAAAATCTTTTCCCTCTAACAAAATTCAAATGTTAAGTTTTCAACTTCTGAAGAAACTTGGGCAATTTTCTGATAATGAAGAAAAGAAAAATCAATAATGGATTCAATAAACATACATACACATTAAGTTTTAATTGCAGACACATAACATTATCCAGTTTAGCATACCTATATTAATATTGGTTGTGGGTGTATAAAAGTCCCCAGTACTACTTTTTTTGAAAACTACAGACAGAATCATAGTTGAAAACTATTTTCTTTTTTTTTTTTCTGAAAATTTTTGCACTCACTTCAAAGCCTGTATTGCTATTTGAATAATTTCATGTGATGACTTTGCTTTTTTCATTTAAACTGATTTTCAGCCAAAATATCTTGTACTAAAAATGAGAATAAAAAAGTTACACCTAAAAATCTTAACATATTTTTTTGTCATTTAACTTCTTTTAGGAATTCCTGTTCTATAGTTATTGAGTGAAGAGAATTTTTATATTCAGTCAGTCAGTTATGTGCCATGCATGATACACGCTTAGGCAATCATGTTTCTTTCAATACATGACTGACGAGACTGAGTAGGTTGCCATTTCTTTATGCAGTAGACCAGTTGCCATCCAAGGCTATAGAATTTGGTCTGTCCTGCTATTTACCCATAGCTGGGGGGGAAGAAGAGGATTAATACCTTTCCCAAGGGTATTAGCACGTAAGTGAATGTAATGGATTTGATTGTAATTTGAACTTGGCTCTCTGATTCCTCAATCTGAGATTGTGAAGAAAAAACCCCCCAAAAAACAAAAAACGCCTAATATTAAAATTTCACATTTGAACAGATTTGATTAGAAATATTCCTCTCACAAAATAACTAGAGTACTGGAGTTCCTGAAAGGAAGGATATCCCAGTTTCATATGCAATGCTATTGATACTTACATGTGCCATGGGTGGCATGATGTACTGGGGGTGATGCATCCAGGCTGGATTGGACTGGACTTGATAGGTGGTGACTGGAGTGGTTGACATGGAGTAGCGTGGCACAATACCAGTTGGGATCATGGCTGCTGCTGCTGCTACAGCTGCAGCCCCCCCTGCTTGGTTGGCCCCCACACTGTAAGGCAGATAAAGACTGTACATCTATAAGCATGCGTCCCCAACTCCAACCATCAAAGTGATTGGTACATGCATCTCCTTTCACGCATCCAAGCAGTCAATGCAACAATCAATCAAAAATAAAAAGGAAAACATCAAATTTTCTGATAGAAATGAATAATGAACAATCATTTTTAGAAGAGTCGTCTCCCTTACATTACTTGGGATATGTTTTATAATTGTCTCCCTTAACAGCAGCCATCTCTCTTCAAAATAAAAATGATTGATTCGAATTGATGACTCTTACATTAGACATGATTGAAAACTATTGATCCTTTCATTTTCTGCTATTTGAATTAAAATCAGTGTTCTTTATAATTATGGATGAAAAAAATCTTTGAAATATAGCAAGAAAGTAGTATGTTTTCGCTTTTGATATTTTTGTCTATAAAAAGATATAGTTTTCACCTTTTTACATGTTTAAACTTTGAAAAGTATGTAAATTGGTACAGTGTAACCCGGATATAGGAGAGATTTTCTCTGGTCCCAAATTAGAGCCTGTGTTAATGTATATAAAATAGACCAAACCCGGATATAAGAGACTTCTTCTCCGGTCCTGACAACTCTCTGATAGAAATAATGTAATTTTCTTTAAAGTTCATTTAGACCTTATAAAAATTGTTACACATACTTCTTATTTTATGCTGCGGTATTTCCCTAGTTTCTTCTGTTATTTAATGTACAGAGCTTGTTTCAGTTATGAGTTAACAGTCAAAGCTTAAATTACAAATGTCATTCATAAAGTAAAAATTTATCTTGAAATAATTATCAAGCTATAGTCTTGAGGTCAGAGACAGCATTATTCAAAATAGTCGCAATTGTTGATTTTAAATAAAACAGTTTAAATACAAAATCATTTCAAGGATTCTTTCTTCATGTTATTCTATTGTTATCTTTCTGTACATAATAACCAGATATGAAAACATTAAAATAGCAATATAAAACTAATATGGAAATAACTAATCTAATAAAATCTAAATTAAAAATAAATTCATGAAGACTTGTCAAAATTATTTTTTTGTTTTTAATGAAAGCCTGAGTGTTAAACTACTCAATATTCACTCCAAGCAGCTAAGAAATTTGGAAAACAATAGTTTTTTTACAATCAGTTTCCATCTGAATTAGATTTACTATTGAAAGAGAAAAGGCTTATGAAAATTACAGCCAGTATATGTCTTTCAATTTTATTGATACTATAATGAATAGGAATACTATTTTCAAGTGAATAAATATCTATATGGATTTGTAATGCTCAGCTCAATGCAATATATATATATATATATATATATATATATACAAACAAAAAGTTCTTTTGTAGCTGAGGGTACAAATTAAAGATAGGTGTATGTATTTTGATTAATGAAAATACTAAGTTAGCAGTTGAAGATTCTGATATTACATTTTTTTCTTTCTACAAATTGAAAGAAAATTCCTTCCTTTTCAATTTTCTACAAGGTTAGTTTAAAAAGATAAACATGTTTTAGAATTTTCCCACTGAAAATTTGACCCAAAATATATGATTTTGAAAATTTTTCTGAAACTTAGCAGATTAAATGTAAAACTATAGTGCCTCATTTTACAAAAGTAAAAACAGTTCATTGTAGTGGTTGATTTTTTAAAAAATTTCGACAACTTTCAGGTAGAAAGTCTATTGCAATGCCTCAGTAGAAATTCTAAGAGTTGGAATCTTGCAGAAAAGCTTCCTTATAAACCAGTCAATAAATGTTATTTTTAATCAAATGCCGTTTTATTTGACTTTTAGAATGGGCATATTAAAGATTTAGATATGTGGGTAGCTTAATGGTTATCAGTGAGGAAAATGGAATCGGTAAGGCAAGCTTAAGTTATGACCTAGCCTGTTGTGTTCACTTCCCATGAATGTTCTTAGGAAAGGCACAAACTATATTCTTCTGTTAACTATGAATTAAACAGCAGGCAGGCTAGGCTCTCTTGCCTAAGTGGCAACCATTCAAGGAGAAGGAAACCATGAATCTAAAACTAGAAATTTTTATGGAAAACCACTCTGCTATCATTCCCCAAGAGATCATGACACTTAGCAAAAAGATAAAGAAAAAATATGTAGGAAGTCATGATTGCCTACATTCTGAAGGAACATGGCTAAAAATTTAAATATTTTGTTATTCATTCATTAAATTGCTTTTGTAAAGTTTTTTTTTTCTGTATTATTTGTTTACTTTTTATATTGCAGTACATAGGAATTAACTTAAAATTATGTTGCTGTACATATGAAGGTATTTCAATTTATGCTAACTACAAGAGAATTTATTCATGTTGCTGACAAGTGTCAAGTTCAAATACAATTGCCTAATAAAGAACTAGACAATTAATGCATGATTTAGAAGTTTGGGGCCTAAAATCAAATTTGCTTATATAAAATGCAGGGTAGAGAAGGTTTCATTTCTGAGTTTAGTCTAAAAAAAGATATTTCAACAGTTTGGTTTAATACGGATATGAAAATAAATATTTCAAGAAGTCAACTTACCCATTTTGAGCAATTGTTGTCTGGTCATATCCCATAGGGATTCCCTGAAAAATAGTAAACATTTTTTTAACAATACAGTCTGTGTAAAATTAAAATCTTTCTTACAGCTGAATTTAAGCAGAGATTAACACTTGCTACAAGCACAATGTCTTCATCCAAAGGAACTGTAATTGGAGAGAGAACCTACTACAGCAAAAAAAAAAGTTCAAGGATTCATGAATTTTCAATAGAAAAAAATAAAAGTCAAAGATCAAATTCGTGTGAGGGTATAAAACTTTAAATGGTCATCTTCAATAATTGGACATGCATTTACATAACTAATGAATAAAAAAATACTATTAATTCAACTTCTAGGGGCTGGTAAGATACTCAATAAAAAAAATGTTATTTTTATTGGCTGGAATAAAATCCAATTGTTATGTAGAATAAAAAGAGAGGAAATTCAACATTGTAAAGATATTAAGTTTTATATATGAGAAAGCTAAATAACAACATCAAATAATTTGTTTAAAAAAAAAAAGGTACAAAACAAATTCAGATAAAGAAAAACAGAAAAATTAAAACAAATAATTATATATATATATATATATATATATATATATATATATATATATATATATATATATATATGGGTTGAAAAAAAATTCCCAATTTTATCCAGGTTTATATAGCCTCAAAATGAACTTCCTGATGTGTCTACATTTGGCCATGATCTCAGACCTTCCATTCAACACCTCAGTGCCAACTTTGTATGTTGCAATAGCTAGTTTCTCCTCCTGACACAGCCTACATGAGTTGCCATTCACTTAAATTCCGTAAAATACTCCATTTAATTGCCAGGCTAACGTTATTTTATTTCTCCCTATAGCTCCAATAGTGGTTTGTCAGTTTCATATTGAACTTGCCTTCTGGTATTCTAAATGATGAGGTATAGTTACACCACCTCTTTTTAAACTGGCCCTCAGTGCAACCAATGCATTTTTTTGCACTGCTACTGTCACTTTCTACCTCGGCACAATACACAACCTGTTCTGTACAACATACCCCATTTAATGGACAATTATTTTTTAACCTACAATTACAAAGGACCTTGTTTTCACCTCTCATGTCTTCTCCAAGAATGTTTTTTCAGTCTTCTAAATAAACACTTCTGGTGTCAAATGAAGACATTTAAGTTTTTGCGTTGCTTCTGATTGATTTGTTGAACAAACAACCTGATGAAACCTTGGTGGTCAAAACCACGATAGTGTTCTGGTTAGTGTTCATATCTTTTATATATATATATATATATTGAGAATCCCAAATCCAAAACAACTGTAAGCTTGAATATATGAACCCTGATCAAAAAAACTAAAATATAATTATAATTTTTAGGTTTTAAAATTACAGTTGAATAGCATTCCTAAAATATTCTGCCCTCAGCCTCATCTTGATCATTGGTGATTCAAGCCACTGAAAATTATAAGTTCATATTCAAAATTATATACATTTTTGTTTCTCCATTTCATTTATTGCTGGTTTAAAACAATGAATTTTATAAACAATAAAATAAATGCAGTTCTCACAAGCCAGTAACTATTGGAAAGAAAAGATTGCTAAGAGGTTTGAATATAAGTAAAACATCAAAACAAAAAGAGAAAGCCTGAGAAATTCTATTATTTAACTTGAATAGTTTTAAAGCACTACCTTTTTATCACGATTTTGTTACCTCCGTAGAAAACAAATTTTACAGATTATGCCCCTTGATTTTGCAACTCCAGTTTGCTAAACAAGAACAGATAGTTTATGCACTAAGAAAACTGTAAGAACTGAAAAGTTATTTAATTTTGTAAAACCAGTTTAGCTAGTCTTCAAGATATTGTCCCATGAAACCAGATTTATATTAAATAAACACTGATGCCACAGACTTAAGAATTAACATAATTTTAATGAATTTCAGAAACTCAAAACCAAAATGTAATCTTATTAGAATCAGGTCAAGTGTTTGGAAATAGCAGTGACAAATATTCACATATGACAAATCAATTTAGTTTTAATTATTAAAGGGATCATATCTTATATATTAACAAGATTTACAATAAAAATTATATACATTTTTGTTACGTTGTCCAGAAAAGAAACAAACAGAAAAATGTCAAACACAAAAAACTTTTTTCTGATTCAGGTTAGAAATTTTAATTTCTCATGAAAGGTCATCAATAAACTTTCTTGTATCCAAATATTGTTCAAAATCAGATGATCTGAAATATTTTAGCCCCAATAAAGTAAAGAAAACTTTAGGATTTTATTATTATTCTTATTGTAAGATTTAAATGAAAATTATATTTTCAAAACTATCCATTAATAATTTAGTAAGCAGGTTTAAAAAATCTTTTCAAAGTCAAAATATTTCATGATTGGAGAGGGGTCATTACAAATCACATAGTGAATACATGTTAAAAAATCATTGATCATCATAAAAAGCAGTAAATAACACAAAATGACCATTCACTGATATGTTCAACCCAATGTGATAAGTGACAGAAGCTGACTTTTTAGCCCTCCTCACAGCAAACATAAACAAAACCATTTATATAGGCAATTGTATAGTCATGCATGAAGCAAACACTATTTATGCCTGGCCACTTATTTTCAAGTGATGCCAGCAATGTTAATACTCATTTTTATTAGTGCCTTACCGCCTCCACAATTGCTGCTACTGCTAACGTTTCCAGGAGGCAGAGGAAGCTGCCAATTCCTCTGCAGTGCTTCATTGTACTTCCTCCCCAATCCCTCTGTTAACAGCCATTACTGTGGCCTAGCTGCCACAGACAACTTCCTCCTCATGAAACAAGCAACTGGTTCTCATCTGAATACAGAGAATGCTTGCAACAATTACAAACTACTAAAAGTATTGATCTTCTCCCATCATGCTCTGCTCTGACCCCCACTCATTATCTACTTCCTCTTTTTCCTCTTGATGTTCAAGTGAACATAAGTTTTTTGTAGTATGGCAAGTGATGCTGCTGCTTAATTCTAAGCTGCAACCTCAGTTTTCACACATAAAATAAAGTGATTCAATTAAAGAGGATGAGAAGTATTTGATTTTTGGCTTTCATTCCAATATTAATATTGGTCTTTAGACATCAATAACCTGGAGCCTGTGACAGATGATACTACTCAACAAGTATTTCAGATACTAAATTTATAGGGAGATAGTTATCCGGCACACAGACATATATATATATATATATATATATATATATATATATATATATGGGTCACTTTTTAGTTGGTTCAGTCTCTGGAAAGTAGAAGTAAATATTAAACTAGGCAGACTTTTTTTTTTATACAAAAGTACATAACTTTCACAATTAATGAATTTGTATATACAAACACAATGTTGATGTAAAAGTTTCAATATCAACTTTTACAATGTTAGGGAAATCTTAAAAGTGTCTGAAGTATACTTGGTTCTTTAATTGCTTGTACAATCAACTGCAGTAAAAAAAATTGCAACAAACTTTCCACAACTTGGAGACAAAAACATCAATCAAGAATTAAATGCTAGTTTTTTTCTTGAATGAAACAAAAAAAAAAAACTGTTTTTGGACACAAGCAATTAATTACAAGAATCCAAAATGAAGTAAATTAAAGTAAGATCCTAGACAACTTTCAACATATCAACCTAAAATCTATTGAGGAAAACAAATAAACAAGTTCTGCTTGGTGCAGTTCAAAGAAAATCCTTTATTATGAATTACTGGATTCTGGAAACAAAATGTTATGTGCAACACTTGCAGTTGGCTCATTGAAATGATACACGAGAAGTTTTTTTGGATCATCAAGCTGATCGGTGTTCTAGCTGCAGGACAATGTCTTCATTACATTGCATATGCAATGCAACAAACTGGGATGGGAAGTTCTTCTGCATGCAGTAGTTATTCTAGGACCTTCAAACTATCTTCTGCTTCACTTGATGCAGCATTCTTAATCTGGTCAAGATTGTAAAAAAAGTTCCTAAAAAGAATTCATTGAATGAAACCAAAATCATTTTATAATGGAAGGGACGCTCAATCCAAAATGTTGTATTGATTCACAGAAAGACAGAGGAAGTATTTTGCAAATTACAAAATAATGCTATGAATTTATATAAATAAAAGATTTTATAAATTAAATGTTGGGAACTTTTGCATGTTTCTAAGTGACTTTTGACAGGTGGTAGGTGATGATACCTGAATGTAATGTATCCCCATTTTCTCAGGGACTCTAAATGGATATAAAATTACAAATATATATCACTACAAGATAATTATCCCAAGCAACTTGAATCATTAAAGAGATGTGTGAATTTTAAATTCATAGCTTATTAACAATATATTATATACATGTATATTGCAAAATGTTTATTTAATATACTTCTGATATTTACATTTAAAGTTATGTAGGTGATCTATTTTGATATAAAATAAAGTTACAAAAAAAAAAAAAAATTACAGATTTTCAAGCACACAATGCAGAATAAAATATAAATAATTAAATGAATTTCTATTAAAAGATATTTTCACTATTTTTTCTCTCCATGAAGGAAAATTTTTGATAAATTCACTGATACAATAAACACAGAAAGTTTTATTAAATTTTGAATAATTTGTTTAATTTCTGTCAATTTTTAATTGGGTATGTTGAAAAATCTATTTTTCTCTTGAATTTTGCCATGTACAACTCTTTGCAAAATATTTTTCAAATACAATTTTTTTTTCAGTAAGGAACTCCAATTTTTTATAAAGGTATAAAACTTTTGTGATGGCCGTTAATAATTAAGTATATAACCCAAGACTTCAATGTTAAGATAAAACAGTATTTAATTACAACCACAAATAAATACTTAACAAGAACAAAGAAGTAAAAGTCAACCAAAAATAATTAACCATTTCAGTGAATAACTTATTAGTAGCATGGCTTGGCTTAACATCTGGTAAATCCTAAATCAAAACCTAAATCATTGATGCACAATAATTCACACTAATTCAACTGGATAGTTCCACTCAATAATCACTCCAGTCAGTAACCTGACACCTCTGTTTATACACCTGGTGGAAAACATATTCATAAGTCCAGAGTGTCACACTTGAACCTTAGTGTTGGTAGTTACTCATTTTCTTGCTATATGACTAAAGTTGATAAATTTTGGGTCACGTGGAGTTAATGTCACAAAAGCTCATGAAAAATATCCAAGAGGTAAATAATTTCATAGAGAAAATATGAGAAAATTGAATAGATTTTGATTCTAAGAAATAATTTCTTACTTTGAATGACAATATTTAACTAAGATGTGTCAAATTTCTAACCAGCTTAATATATCTCGACAAATGAAAGCTCACAAATGTAAAAGGTAGTTTACTTGTTAATTAGAGAAAACGTGTGTGTGTGTGTGTGGCAGTGGGGATATGGATTTAAAATTATGTATAGGATGTGTCATCCATACTGTTACAGAATTTCAAATTTTGGGTCATTATGTTGTTTATAATTTGATACTTGCCCAGCAACATATACTATTTGTTTTATTATTATTATTATTTTTTTTTTTCAAAATGTTTTAGTATTTACTGGTAAGAAATTTTATAATTGAACAAAAGGAAAATAGATCGACTCCACCTGAAATTTTTAAAGCTAGAAAACAACTTGTAATCAGTAGAATGCTTATCAAAAAGGACAATCTATCAATACAAGGTTTCTTCCATCAACGATAAAATAAAAGCAGGATGTTATTGCACCTGCACAACACCAAAACTCATTAAACATGTGTGAAAAATTCAGGCATAATCCAAGAAGATTAATGAGAAAATTATCCAAGGAGGCCAGAACATTAGAGAGAACCATGTCGAGGCTATGTTGGAATGATCTAGGGATGTTACCCTACAAGATAACCGAAAGACAGCTTCTTTCAGTAGCCTCAATGAAAAAGAGGCTTCAGAGAAGTAAGCAGTTGTTGAAATGAATTTCTGATGGCATGCTGAAAAAAAAAAAAAAAAAAATCATCTTCATTGATAAGAAACTGTTCACTGTTGAAGAAACTTTTAATCATCAAAATGATTCGGTTCTCTCACCAAAATGTCTCATCAGCCAGAAACCAGCATCAGTTATGGTTTAGGCAGACATTGCCGCAAGAGGAAACTTTCCTCTTGCTTCAATGATTCAAAAGGTAAAGATCAACAAGGAAATGTATATAGAGGACATCTTGGAAGGTACACTCAAACTTTGGTGCAATGCCACTTATGGTAATAAACATTGGACAAGATGGAGAGATGATCCAAAACTGTTCGTGTAACACAACAGTGGTGTAGAGACAATTGTCCTGGCTTCATCACTAAAGATGAAAGGCTTCCCTCATTACCAGATATCAATACTCTTGAATATTTTTGTAGCCAGTTCTTGAGAGTGAGGCCTGTTCTATTCCACATTGAAGGTCTAAAGGCAAAATTGAAGAAAGTATGGGATAAAAAACCCATGGAAACTGTGTACAACCATCAATGACATTCCTGAAAGTCTTTGATGTGTGGTGCAGGCTAAAAAGAACCATATTGAATGAGATTTTTTGGTCTTATTTAGTCTTTGGTCTTATTAGTTACTTTGTGTTAAAATTGTATGCTGATGTAATAAATTTTTCAGGGGTTTTGAGCAGTATTTATGTTGCATCCTGTATAAAGGTCAGATTGACCAGAATTAGTTGCCAGCTCAGAAGAAATATTGAAGTACAACCAAAATAGTAACTAGTATCCTAGGAAAAATTTTTTTTAAAATTGTGGAATCGGCCCAGCTTTATTGAGTAGTTTAGGTAAAAATTTCTGCCAGTACATTGTCCTAAGATAATTTCTTTACTAATTCTTTTTACTAAATGGATGTCCTTTAAGGATGCAGTCATGGCTCACCACTGATTCCTTTCCTTTATTATCCAATAATTACTATGATTTCTTGAGAGAAAGGGTGGTTTTTTTGTTCCCTTCTCTATAGTTGTAAATCTAGAGCGAGTGTCACCCAAGGTGAGAAAGTCTACTTTACCTTACCATTTAACCCATAGCTAAGATTTTCACTAAAAAATTTATTTAATTCCTGAAAATACTACTGACATACATTGTGTACATAAATATGCAGATACATTGTACACACAACTGTTTAACAAAAATAAAATCAAGGCAAAAACAATGCATTTGGGTGTATCATCAGCAACTCTATGCAAAGCAGAAATGTTACTGATATGTTGATTTTAAATTCAGGAAAATGGATTGAAACTCCAACAATCAGCAAAAAACATTCCATTTCATTATTTTATTAACTATTTTCACAATTTATATTACTTTTTAAGTTATTGTCACTATTTTTAATATTTTATAAGCTATTTTCATTAATTTCATTTTCTTATAAACTATTTCCATTTTCAGCTATTTTCACTATTTTCATTATCTTATAAGCAATTTCCATTACTTTCATTATCTTAGAAGCTGTTTGCACTATTTTCATTACTTTATAAACTATTTCCACTATTTTCATATTGAGCTATTTCCATTATTTTCATTATTTTATAAGCTATTTCAATAATTTTCATTATCGCATAATCTATTTCCACTATTTTCCTTATTGTATACGTTATTTTCTCTATTTTCATCATCTTGTAATTTTTTTTTCTTACTAATGTTCACCCAAGACAAAGCCCGAGAACCACTCAATGTAGAGGGATACTGTGTGGAGTTGTATTAGCATAAGAAAGAGAAATAAGTGAAGTTCATTGGGCTATGTGGGAAAGATAACAGCTAATTCTAGACTTGAAGAGGTCAAGATTAGTGAATAAAATTTCAGAGTCCAGGCACAGATGATAGAGTTGAAGTAGACTTTAGAAGGAACTGGAAACCCAATCCTAAACAGGAAACAAGGGACAAACCTCTACTACTGTTCAAAAGCCCGAGTTGGAATATGAATTGGATGAGAGATGAACTGCTCTACTCTTATTTGGCTTGGGATAAATAAATAAAATAAATATTAAAAAAATTCAGTGTTGCAGAGATGACAGAAGTATAGAGTTGAAGCAGACTTTAAAAGGGACCGGAAACCCAAACAGGGAACAAGGGATAAACCTCTAAACCTGTTCAAAAGACTAGTGTGAACCAGATGATACGAAAGCATATCTACACCTATGGAGAGAAGAAAAAATAATATCGTATTTGACAGTGTATAACACACATCCCAATTTCAGCAGGGCAAATAAAGACAAAAATTAGTAATTAGTAAAATCAATAAACCTACATATGGCATATAAGACACAGGGGAATTTTAAAAGATATTTTTAGTAAAAAAAAAAAAAAAAAAAAAAAAAAAAAAAAAAAAAAAGAAAGAAAGTGCACTTTACAAGCCATCAAATACGGTAATTACAGAATAAAATTTCAGAGTTCTGGTAGACATGTCAGAGTTAAAGGAACTGGAAACCTAATCCTAAACCGGAAACAAGGGATAAAACAATTCCTGTTAAAAAAAAAAAAACGGGGTTTCACTATTTTCATTATTGTTTAAGCTATTTCTATTATTTTAATTATCCTATAAGCTATTTTCGTTAGCCTATAAACTATTTCCATTATTTTCATCATGAAATAAGCTATTTTCACTAAATAAACTGTTTTTTCTTTTCTGCTGCTGACATGAAAACATGAAGTTGGACACCATTTGATAACAGCACTTCTTCAAAATTATTCATAAAATTTTTTTTTTTTTACTTAAATCCAAACTGTATAACAGAATGGAAGAATTTAGATTAAAATTCCATCAGCAGGTGTAAAAAAAAATAAAAAAAATAAATAGATGAATTGCATTTGATGAAGATATTTCTCCATTGTTTTGGCAATCTGCTTTTATCATATAAAACAGACTTATGAAAATGTTTGGTATGTTTATCTGCTTTTTTTTAATTCAAGTGTCCCTGTCACTATCATTTCATTTTGCCCCTAACTTAGGAAGGACATTGTAACATAGCCAAGTCAGTGACATATCTACTTACTTGTGTTCTATTTTAAAGTGTCTTGACCTATATTGCTTAGTTTATATAAATTCTCATGGCTCTGAGTTGCATTAAATTTATTAAGGAATGTGGTTACCAGAAGCATTTGGGATACAGACGAGAAGAGAAGAGAATATAGAATATTAACTGCACAGCCTAATATGCATTAAAATATTCTTTTGTGAGGGAATAAGTAATCAGTTACAATTAAAGAGAAGAAAGAAAAAACAAAATTTCTTTTAGAGCATTAACAGCTAAACAGTAGCAGGGGTGATCCTGCCAAAGCTAGTAAAGAATGTTGTTCAGTTTTATTGAACTGTCCATGGGAAGAAAAATTAATGTATTGTCTTCAGAGAATAAATGGTAAGTAATTAGATGGTTTGTTAATCTTATTATTTTTATAAAGATGACCTGAATATCTTCTTGTAGAACAATGGTTAATAAGCTTGACTTAAAGACTTAGTATTGCAAGTTTAGTTTGAGCTGCATCCATACTTTTAGCTATTTGCAAGACTAGACTCAGTACAATAAATAACTATGCAATGAGCAGTTGTTTTTTTAAATTAATGATGGGTTTTATACATTATGGCAAATAACAAAACTGTGTTAAATTATATTCTATATCACAGTGGTGAGATATTTGACCTAAAATTATATTCTATATCACAGTGGTTATTTGACCTAAAATTATTCTATATCACAGTGGTTATTTGACCTAAAATTATATTCTATATCACAGTGGTGAATAACCTAAAAATTATATTCTATAAACTGAGATATTTGACCTAAAATTATATTCTATATCACAGTGGTGAGATATTTGACCTAAAATTATATTCTATATCACAGTGGTGAGATATTTGACCTAAAATTATATTCTATATCACAGTGGTGAGATATTTGACCTAAAAGAAATAGTTGGCTATTTCATATCCACTAGACAATTTCATTTTACTATTCGCAAAAATATTTTATTCTGTCCAAGTTACTGTGATTAGTTCAGAACAATAATATTTTTCTAATAATAAAATGGAAATAAATTATAAAAAAGATTAAAAGACAAAATAAAGAAATTAACAAAATTTGGTTTTCCAGTTCAAAAAAAAAAAAGAAAAAAAAAAGATTTCAACATTTAATATCAGAGATACATTAAGGAATTCTTTATTAGTAAAACTGGCTATAGGTTCCTTGTCTAGATATTCAAGAAAAAAATAATAATAGGAGTGAAATTATTGGCAGATCCTTTTTTTCTTTTTTTACTAATTACAATGACAAAAATTTTAAAAATGACAAGTAATATTGACCAGTGTTCAAGAACAAATGAAATTATAGAAATTCATTAAATATTTCCTTGGACTATAAACCAAACACACTTTTTAGATCTTGTAGATTCTGCTGGTGGAGCAATTCTCAGATGACAAATACTATATGAAGCTAGATTCACATAATTAAATTGTAGAAATCTGATAAATATCTTATCCATCAATTCCTTTGGGGACTTATTGACAATGTTTGCAATGAGAAATGCTTGGAAGCATTAGAATCAGTCTGATTGGCTGAAGGTGCCAAATGGTCCATTAAAATTAATGATGTGGCAGCAACAAGCAATCAAACAAACAAAAAAAAATAAAATAAATGATAGGGAATAGTTGCTATTTGAAAGCTTGCAAAGTTAGCAGATTGGTAAAACATGAGTCTTACAGATGGGAATTTTTTGGTTTGTCTCACTGGCCATAGATTTAAAATGCTAGTGAGACATCAATTATCAGAGCAAATGATCATCAAAGTATACAGAAAATATATAAAGAAAGGCAATAATATAAATTACTTAAGTTTATTCTTTTTTAATTAAGAACTTAACAGACAGCAGAAAGGGAATTCTCAAAAATCACTTTTAATGATTGATTAGAATCAGAACTTACTACCAAAGATTTACAGACTTCCTACAAAACTGCAAGATCAGACTGACCAAATTAGTGTTTGGTATGCTAATATAGTCAAAAGAAATAACTGATGAGGATAGATATTACTTTGCCATATATGTCAATTTACAAAAAAGCTGGAACTTTTTTCTGATTGCACAATAAAACTTAGTGGGAATTTTGCATTGTAAATGTGAACCTCATTAGAGGCAAAATTTGACAATCAATCTTTAAAAATTCTGCACAAGTTTCTAAGAAAGCAAGAATAAATTACCTAGGGTTTGAATTAAATAAGAATTTATTTTCTGAAGGCATCCATAATTTTCATTTTGGAATTTTAAGCAATGTATATAACATTTATTACTGAGTGGACAATATTTAAGTTTTAGATAGAAAAAATATTACTGGAAAAAAAAAAAAAAGAAATAAATATTTCAGGAAATAAATTACAGTAAAACTAAGCTAATAGTTAGCATTCTTATAAAAATAATTTTTTATATATATATATATATATATATATATATGGAGAGAGAGAAATGAAGGAATATATATATAGACAGATAGAATGAAAATATATATATATAAAGATAAAAATGAAGGAATATAAGTGAACATTGAAGTCAACACTCAGACAATAGGCTGTTTCATGCTAGATGCAATTGTCAGGCCACCTGACAATTGCGTCCAGCATGAAACAGCCTGTCACCTCTGAGTTTTGACTTCAATGTTTACTTTTATATATATATATATTTCATTCTTTTGTCTCTTTCTCTATATATATATTCCTTCATTTTTATCTCTCTCTCAAGGCAGCCTGATTTTTTTCCAACAGTTACCATGCAGATATAAACAAGTGCCTTTATGATCTTAATGTCAACTATATATAAAATAAAAACTAATTTTCTAAATTTTCTAAAATTATCTGTTATTTAATAATTTATATGTGCAAGTTGAAAATTCAATTCACTTCAAATATTTCCAAAGACTAAAATGCTAGCATTACTTATTGACTGCCAACCATGAGTTATCTTGTTTTTGTGGTCTTGCCATCAAGGCTATGTCCACAAGTTTTTCTGTTGTTTTTAACACAAATAACTGTTAATAACCACTGGCACTTGCTGTCTAAGGTAGGAATGAAAAATCGTACTGGTAACTAAAACAAACTTTTTAGGAGAAAAATTTATTGAAAATTGTTGTAACCTAGAAAAGGTTACTGAATAACCAAAATGGAGGTTGGAAATGAAACGGTAATCTTTCTAACATCAAGAAAATACAAGACTCTCCAGCAACATGAAATAGGTAAACCACTGCTAGCGGTGGACTACTTAGACAGCATATTACCCCCACTTACAATAGTGTCCAATGTATTTATGAGGATTGGGACATATCTATTAGTGTTCATAGGGATGTTATATAACAAAAATATAAATGAAGCATTTGAAAAACTTTTATTGCTTAAGTTGACTATTATTAAGTTGGCATTTGAAGCCAGATTTCTTAATTGACTTTTGGTAGTTAATAGGTTAAACCTATTTCAAATGTATAAAATGAGGAGAAATCAAGTAAAACTTAGGAAATAAGATTTTTTTTCCTGCAAAGGTATTTATCTGCATAGACTACTGATGCTATTTAATGAACTTGACAACTACATGTATTACACTCAAATTTTTAATTGCCCATTTTTGTAGAACCCTTGTCTTCTCATAATACTCAATGAGTAAAAATAAAGTCAATTATGTGGTTTGAAAAGAAAGAATATTAAGTTAACATTTTTTTTAATCACCTTTTTTGAAATTGCTGACAATATAGAGGTTAGACCGAATTATTAACAATAAGGAAATCAAATAGAAAGAGTTACTCACGGTAACAAAGCTGTAATTGTTGGCTTCTCCCCTATCTGGCCAGGTGCGATTTTGTTGATATTGAGCCTTCTTCTTGTTGCCACCATCAGCAAATTTCACTAAGAGAGGCTCTTTACCACCTAACAATATAAAGAGAAATTTTGTATTTTCCACTCATTACTTCAGAGCAGACATGAAAAAGAAAAGAATCATAAATTACTCTCGTAGCAAAAGAAAACCAAAATAGAAATTATTTATAGTTTTTAACTTGAAGAACCCAATACAAATTAAGAATAGTTCATTAATTCTGAGAGTTTGACTAAAAATATTCAATGAGCATAACTAATGTTGACTGAACTTTATCTAAAAATTACTTTTATACAAGTTAATAAATCCGTTTGTTTTTGCTTCATACTCTAGCATTCTTAGTTCATTAATTTCTCACAAGATGAAAAACTAGGTTATCACAGACCATTTACATCTTAATTAAAAGTTAGAGGCCATATATTTTAAGATAGTTTTTTATTTGTATGCTTTCCAATCCTTGTTAATCTGTGTGGATCTATTTAATATAAACATTTAATAAGAAATAAATTTAAAATCTACAATGAAATATAAATTTGCAATGATCAAATAATTTCTAACAAATTGTTCTTATTCAAAACTAAAAAAGGAAGAATGATTTGCTTTTCTCAAAAGAACAATTTCTTTCTGATAGAAAAAAAAACTAAAAAAAAAACACACAAAATAATGAAGCCATTAATGTTTTTTGTTTCTTTGGACAAAAAGTCAAATGGATGAGTCACATCCAAAGTCTGCATTATTTCCATGACTGACTTTTAGTGATACGAGGGTTTTAGTTGTTTGAAGTCAATAATCAAAGCAAAAACACTTGTTTGTTTTAATGCTGTCTGTAAAATTAAATTAAATGAGGCCAGGTCCAAGTTCCACATGAAGACAAGCACAATAAATTTCTTTGGACATGAAAATTTTTTTTTTTTTTTTTTAAATTTCTAACAAAATGAAGAGGCATGTACATTGTTGGGTGTATGTAAGAATTGCAATAAAACGTTGACTGATTAAAATGAAAGAAGGAAGTAAGCAACTGTGAATCAGTTCCCCAAATGGGAAAGCAAATTTAAGCAAGAGAGTTCTCAAAAAAATAAATTTTTTCAGGCATACACACACACACACACACACACATTTAGATATTGAGACAAAATCCTCATATAAAGCATCTCTTATTACATGACATACAAGAGCAGGTGAAGGTAAAAATATTTTAATCAAACTAAGCAAACACTATAATTCATTCTTTTGGTGAGATCAATCAAATCATCTCTATTTTAGAAAATGAAATGCAGATTGCCTATATGTGGAGATGGAGATGGAGTCTTTTGTGATTAGCTTTGGTTATCTATCTCTACCTCTTGTCTCTCCCTCACACTCTCCGCAGCTCCTCTGCCAAACCTAGGATCTGGAAGCGCAATTATTATCAACATGGAAAATAAAATTAGCATGTCAATTTGAATTCCTGTTAAGGATTCAGGTGTTCACTTGGCATGAATGCTCTTGGGAAAAAGATTCCATTTTGTTTCATCAAATAACAAAGGTCTTGTCACTGGCTTGTCATGGTGATTGACAGAAAAGAGTGAATTGAAATCATGGATTTTACCTAACTACTGATACCATGTAATTCCTTGTTTACTTGGAGAGAAGATGGGCACTATAGCAAGTTACCAAATCATCTCCCTAAGAAATATCACAAAGAAACCAGGACACCACCCCTATAATCTCCCAGATGAGCCCCCACCCTGCAATAAAAAAAAAAAAAAAAAAAAAATTAAAAATAAACCCCTAAAATAAATTTTCTTTAAGTTTTGGAAATACTGACAAAATATTTAACAATTCAAAATAAAGTTGATGTTTTTTTTCCTTAAAAAAAAAAAAAGAAAAAAAAAAAAAAAAAAAATAAAAAACTGCATTTTAAAATTTAACAAAATTTATCCTCCTAACAGAGAACTAAAAGAATAATGTGAAAATATTTGATATTTCTAGTTTTTGCATAGAATCGACTTTTATTCTCAGTTATAAGTAAAAAAATCTATGACAGTGAGGTTTTTTTCCCATTAATAATCAAACAACTTTGTGTAGGTATGTACAGCATATAAAATTAGTCCAGAAACAAATCTTATTTTAAGCTTTAATTCTCACTATTTTTACAGAAATGCAAGATTCCTGAGTAAAAGTAATCTATTAGAACCAGTAAAACACAGCATTTTTGCAAACTCCACTTTTACAGCAGAAATCGGACACTGTCGAAATTTACAGAGCTTCAACATTGCATGTCTGAATATTGTTAAATCAGTTGATGGAGGAGTGTTTGATAAAACAGAGCGGAAAAGTATCTCAGCAGAAATCAGGCGGAGGTTGGATTACAAAAAAAAAAAAAAAAAAATTGTATTTTCCACTTAAGCATTTTCTACTCTTTTTAAGTGCCACAACATGTGATATTTTTTGTGTATCAAAAGTACAATATTTTTTCACCAGTAAGATAAAAGGAAAAATAGAAATATGCAAATAAAGAAAAATCTAGTGCATGAACAAGTGCAGTTTTTTGCAGATAAAATTATATTTTTATTTGAAATTATTGTAGAAATATAATAGTTTATATTCTTGAATTGTGTATACATTAAAATTGTGAAACCAAGGCACTATGCATATACAGAAAAAAAAAAAAAAAAAAAAAAAAAAAAAAAAAAAAGAATTTTCAGTGCCTAATTTAAAAGTAATGTTTTCTCTTGCTGCTAAAACTGAATCATATATATAGGAGATAGGCATAAAAATGGAGAGAAATACATTAATTACAGTTTGCACATCAAATATTTTAAACAGGTGAGAAAAGTTCAGTGCAAACAGAATGACTTATTGCAAACGCTAAAAGCAATAATGATTATAAATCATCTTTTAAATGACATTTTGCAAAGATAGTAATTCCATTCTTTTGTATAGGACTTCTGACATATAGACATCTAATGTAGCAGTAAAAAACCTTTTCCAAACTCTAAATAAATAATCAAAAACTACTACCCTCTTGTTGCAATGGAAGGACACATTTCCTCAAATGAACATTTTTCTTTTTGAGTAGAAATCAAATGAAATTTAGAATAATTTTCATTAGTCATAAAATTAAACTTTTAACCAAACAAAATTTATCAAATGCACTTAAACTATATTTTTATATTTGCTCAAATTTGACGACAACTAGGGTTAGTGAGACCGAGAAGTGGGATTTCTGGGAATAATACAAATAAAAGTTCCATGGTGAGCAAGAACGATGTAATGAGAAGTATAAAAATTACCACTCATGTTGATTGAGGAGGCTCAGTAGATAAATAGATAATGGCTCAGATTGAGGAATCGGAAAGCTGAGTTCAAATTCCAGTCAAATCCATTACATTCACTTACATGCTAATACCCTTGGGAAAGGTATGGATCATATTCTTTCCTACCCAGCTATGGATAAATAGCAGAAAAGACAGTGTTCTATAGCCTTGGGTAGCAACTGGTCAAAGAGAAGGACAACTCAGAATTCAAAACCTGATTCTCCAGGTTGGGGGTTGTGCAGTAGGCTAACAACTTACTTAAAAAAATGGCTTGTTATAGAAACTGCAACGATATCTTGCGGCTTGATGTTCCTCAAGGAATTTAAAGGCATTATATATATATATATATATATATTCATGTTGATCATATACAAAACATTGCATTAAAAATATATGTAAAATCTTTTACAGCATTAAAGTTTATCATGACTAATGACAAAAATAAATCTATATCCAGACAAATTGCAGAAATATGAAACAAAAACAATGCTACAATCTTAATCTCTTCAAGTCATGGGTCAAGTGTTATCTATTTTCTATATCTTCATAAGCTTCACTTTCTACATCATCCTCTTTCATTCATATCATACACATTGGTTGGTAACCATCTATCTTGAGTGACTACCGAGCCTTGTATTGTGCAAATTTTAGTATAAGCAACAATGAAAAAACTTATTTAATAAACAATTTCTGCATGAAGCACAAGAGAATTGGTAAATTATTTGATTAACTAAAAAAGAACGTACACAAACAAAAACATCTGTCTAGTCATTATTATTTTTCATTTTCAAAAATTCATTTGTAAATGGGCCTTCTTTTTTAATATTTCCAAAATGAAAATGCATTTTGTAGCCATTTATAAAATATAAAAATGTAATACCAAGTTTAACAGTGTTTTTAACCCCCAAATTACCTGAGCACTCCATTAGGTTAAGGTCCTTGTATATGTCCCTTTTAGTACCACAGGAAGGTGCTATCAAGGTGGGGATCTAAAGTCTGAAGCTTTCACAACCAAAAAAATGGTTCATCAAAGGAAAATCTCAAGAATTTTACAAATTTACAGGAATTCCTAGAATACCATTCCAAAAATACCACAAGTATTCCATGGAATAGAAAAATTTAAAAAAGAAAATAATGCTACCTCACTTTTCAGAATGGTAAGACAAATTAATTCTTGAAAAAATATAATTATGAACAAAAAATTTAACTTCTGTGGTGAGTGATAATTGTTTTGTTGCAAATCCTTATTTTCCTTTTGTGTTTATTTCTGATCAAAATTTGATTGGAGAAATTTTCCCTTACACTTTTGAAGACTTGAATTGACTGTAATAACGAATAGGGCTTGAATGAAGCAATCAGTAAACAATCAGGCCAGAACTTTTAATTACCAAATTTTCATTGAAGATTTTTATTTATATTTCTTCTTCTTATTATTATTAATTACTATTAACACTATTTACATTATTCAGACTATTGTCCTCATTTTTGTTACCATTTTTATTACAACATTTCAGCCACTGTACGGCCTTCTTCGGGTGGTTGGAATGTCAAACTGAACCCTTTATTTTGCTCACTGGGGTTCCACATGCCATGTCTAATGGATGTCAGTTATCAGTTATCTCCTGCTTAATTCCCTCTCCAAGTTCTCCACTGCCTTAACAGGGATTGAATTCACACTCTTTCGGTCCTGCCACTGGATCTAACTAACGCCTTTATCTACTGTGTCATGTGTCCTTGACAATAGTCTGAATAATGTAACTAGTGTGCATAACACCTCATCTCAGAAATATAGACAATTACTATTAAGTATACTATATCAGTGTGATGAAGTGTCAAGTCTGTGTTCTCAAATGGAGTAACAAGAAAGAAAGTGGAAAGAAGAGTCAATAGCAATATAAAAAGGAAACATATTCTGGTGACTAACAGGAAAGTTCATGCAAACCAAGGTAATCAATATAGATTACAAAGCAAGAGAAATATAAATAAAATTAGCAAAACAAAAAATATAAACTAAAGTGTTTGGATTGCCTCATCTTTCCAAATTATTTTGATTATAAATTTATTTCAAGCTAAAGTTGAATCTACATTTAATATTTTCTTCATGAGGAATGCAATTATGATAAAATCTTTTTATTAAAAAGAAAGAAAGCTGTTAAATGAAACAGAGGCAAAAAAAAAAAATCAAATATTTATAGAATTTGTTAGAAATTCATAAATAGCACACTATAAACTAAATTCAAATTGAAACATCATTCAGCATTATTTCTTAAATACAGAAAAACTGAAACAGAGTTGTAAATTAAGTCAGTGATAAAAAAAAAATGCTTAAAACCAGGAGAGTCAAAAAAGCAATGAAATGAAGCAATTATCAATTTAAATAAAAAAGCTTAAAACTTTAAAAAGATTGGTATAACACAAACAAACCACTGTTCTAAGTTAAGGAAGTGACTACAATTGTGAAATTTACATCTTGGTAATTATAAAAATGTAATTTTTAAAGATAACTGCATGTAATCTCATTCTTTTTTTTGTGTGTGTGTGATTTTTTTCTTTTCCCACATTTTGATTGATCCATTCTATGGCCTTCCAGGGTACTACCCACATGAAAAAAGTCATTGTCTTTTATTAGTAGTGCAAAGTATAAAAAACTATAGTAAACAGAAAATTTAACAACACTTGTAAACTAAATTTTTCTATTTTCAGCAATGCATTGCAGCTCAGTTAGGGTTCATTTTAAATGTGGTGATGTTTTCAAGTTCTTTGTTAAACAACAACAACAGCAACAAAAAAATCCTTCTTGAATCCTTTTAAAGCACAATGAAAGCTACAATGTGTTGAAATTCACACTGGTCTGACTTCTGCAACAATTGATTTAGGTGTTCAGTTATCTCCCTCCCCAATGGCATTTCCAATCAGATTAACTCCCAGAAAAGGTAACGTACACCATTCTCACTCCAGATATGATCGACTATACCAGATTTTTCTCACTTCTTTGAATAAATCTAATTTTGGGGAACATTATTGAGCTGTTTTTTTTTTCACAGTACATCTACTCTTTCTAAAGATGGCTTTCCAATTAAAAAAAAAAAGAGTTTAAGAAAAAAAAAAAAAAGAAAAATAGAAGAACTGCATTTACCACAATGTATAGAGATTTGGAAAATATGAAGGAGAGACTTGCTGTTCCCTGAATCAGACTCTAAGAACAGAATATGAGGGAGAGATGTCCTGGGTGTCTAACTCTAAGAACATCGAAAGGTCATAATTGTAAAGAGACAGTTCTTAAATGATAACATGGGCCTTTTCTACAGGAGTCTGATTTACAATTTAACAAAAACTTAAGATATAAATTTTATATAGACAAAAAAAAAAAAAAATCTTTGAAATAATTTTAAAAAGAATAAATGACACTGATATTTCTGATCTCTGTAAAAAGATCATTTTTAATAGTCTTTAAAAAGGTTTAAATTAACATAAAAAATTTTTTTTTCTAATTACAAGAAAAACTCAAAAGATAAAATGTTAATTATCAAATTTGCTAATTTTTCTGTGGTTGTTACTTACAAATAGAATGTTAAGCCTCTTCTGGGGATTAATACTTACATGTAGAATTTAATTTTTATAACATAAATAAATGATAATACCCAATACTATTGATTATCAAGCCCTACTGTGATTGGCTCGTTAGAATACCTATCACTTATGAAGACAGCAAAAAAAACGTTCTCAAAATTTTAATTTTCTTAAATGTATTATTAAACCATACCACTAGATAAAAATCAGAATTTTGCTTCTTTTTTTTTTTTTTTTTTTTTCACCCTCAGGTGTGCCATTTCTGAATTTGCCAGTAAGTGTCATTCCACATATATAATAACAGCAGCTTCCAAACTAAAAATTCTACTTTACCTGCAAGCATCTTTGAGTTGAAGTTCTGTATAATTTGTTCACATTTTTCTTTGCTTTCCATCCGAGCAAATCCAACACCTCGACTGATGCCATCTGGTTTCCGTAAAATCCGGGTAGAAATAACAGTGCCATACTCTTTAAACATATCTTCTAAATGCTCCTCTGTGAAATAGGGTGGTAGATTGGCAATATACAAATTGGTTGGATCCTGCTCTTGTTGCTAGGAAGAGAAAAGAATTAAATACATTAGTCATGCCCTTAAAGAAAATATAAAATCAAAACAGAGAAATTTTCATGCCAATTATTAATTCAATTTTAGTTTGGAGATTCTCTCTTTTATGATAAATAACAAAAATAAATAAATAAAAAAAAACATCCTTCTTTTGAAAATACTTATTCTTATGACTGAAGTAGTGGTTTTAAAATGGTTAACACATGAACAGAATCAACAAAAACTTTCAATACTATATCAATGGAAATAAACTGTCATGCACTCATCAAGAAAACATTATTTCATGTGATAGAATGATGAAATAGTCTGAGAGTTTTACATTAAATGTGCTATAATCAGAGTATTTTTTTAGTTTTAGTTATGAAACAGGAAGACAAATCATCCTGATAATCTGAAAGGTTTTGTTTTTCTTTAAAAAAAAAAAAAAAAAAAAAAAAAAAGAGACAAGTTTGTTTCTTTCATTAATTATTCCAACTCATAGTCACTTTTGTTGTGAAAGATAAACTGTAAGTTCAAATAACTCATACCATCAATGCATCACTTAAGTTGAGACTAAACAATGCAAAATATAAGTAATTAGTGTTAATGAATAATACAGAATTTTGAGAAAAAGAGGCATTTTTACATCTTTTCTTCAAAATGTCAAACTGACAATTTCAAATCAAAAACAAAACTACCAATAAAGAAATTACTGGAAAAAGCGCAGGTTAACACACAAGCTTCAAATGTAAGATTCATATATTCATATACATGATAATGTTTCATTAAAGAAAGTGGCTACAGAGAGTGTGAGAAAGAATAAAGAGGCGTGATAGACGAAAGGATAAAGAGAAGGATGAGGATCAAGATCAAGGCATCAGATACATTATTTACATTATTCGAACTATTACTACGTTTCGGCCGTTGTACGCTCTGGCCTTCTTCAGGTGATTGGAATGTCAAACTGAAATCTTTATTTCACTCACTGGGGTAGACTGTTCTAGTTCCACATGCCATGTTTAATATCAGTTATCAGTTATCTCCCGTTAATTTCCCTCTGAAAGTTCTCCACCACCACAGTAAGTAATTTTATTTATTCTTGATCTTCCTTTGCCTTGTTTTATATATATTTATATATACTTTCAAAATGTCTGTTTTTAAACCCCTAATAAATGAAATATATATGACAGCGGTGAAATACCAGAAGATCTTACTAGATCCATTTTCATAGCAATGTTTAAGAAGCCAAATGCTTATTAATTCAAACTACATTGGGCAATCAGCTTAATGAGCCTTATAACTAAGCTGGATTCTGATGAATAGAGCTTGAAGTAAAATTAAATCAGAAATAGGGCAAGAACAGTGTAATTCAAAACACTGGAACAAGAAATACTATTTTTATGATGAGAATGTTAATAATGTTAATTGAATGAGCAATGCACCTATACCTATATTTTATAGATTATGCAAAAGCATTTGATAAGGTACAAAACTAAGATCTATTTGAACTGCAGTGAAAAATTATTTGGGAAAGATATTAGAATAAATGGTGGACAAACCATCTACATGCAAATAGAAAACAAATTAAGCAAGTATACATAGATAGAAAGAGGCATAAAAAACAGGGATGTTTTATCATCATATTTATTTAAATGTACACCAAGACAATCCTAAGAAAATAGATATCCCATTAGGATTTATCACTGGTAGGTACAATCTTAACATGAGATGCAGATGACATTATGTTAATAGAAGACTCTGAAAATTCTAAGAACTCTAAGACAACGTATAAAAAGAAAATAAAAAGAACTGTAAAATACAGAATATCTGATCATCAACAAGAGGGACAGCTCAATGTGTGAATCAAACTCAAGAAAAATACAGAAGTTTAACTATCTGGTTAGTGTTTTAGCAGATAATGGAAATTTGACATTGAAATCTGAAGGTGCAATGGAATCATAAAAGACGCCTTCCAGAAACTAAAAGTACTGAGAGATAGAAAAAATTTCTTAAGAAAACTACTATGTAATATCAATCTTCCTATATGGCAGTGAATTCTGGGTAATTTCCTCAGAGATGAAGACTTGAAGTGACAGAGATGTAGTTCAACAGAAAGATGCTATGAATAACATAGCTGGACAATGTTAGAAATGGAGAAGTTTTAATGATACTTATATTTACTATCAGAAATATTTTTATTTTTGTAAAAATGGGTTATAATGGTTACATCGGTTAATAAAACCATGTGGGTTCAGAAAGAGCTAACCACCACCAGAGAGATGTGACCAGACATGCTCCGAAGTTAACACAGAAGAAATTTCTCTCTGTCGCCAATGGTACCAGTTGTCAAGGGTTTTAAAGGTACAAGCTACCTAGCCCTATTTCACTCCAACAGATGGGTAAGACCATGGTACCAGTTCCTGAGGGTTTTAAAAGTACAAGCTACCTAGCCCTATTTCACTCCACCAGATGGGTAAGACCATGGTACCAGTCCCTGAGGGTTTTAAAGGTACAAGCTACCTAGCCCTATTTCACTCCACCAGATGGGTAAGACCATGGTACCAGTCCCTGAGGGTTTTAAAGGTACAAGCTACCTAGCCCTATTTTACTCCACCAGATGGGTAAGACCATGGTACCAGTCCCTGAGGGTTTTAAAAGTACAAGCTACCTAGCCCTATTTCACTCCACCAGATGGGTAAGACCATGGTACCAGTTCCTGAGGGTTTTAAAGGTACAAGCTACCTAGCCCTATTTCACTCCACCAGATGGGTAAGACCATGGTACCAGTCCCTGAGGGTTTTAAAGGTACAAGCTACCTAGCCCTATTTCACTCCACCAGATGGGTAAGACCATGGTACCAGTCCCTGAGGGTTTTAAAGGTACAAGCTACCTAGCCCTATTTCACTCCACCAGATGGGTAAGACCACCTGACATATTTTCTATATACAGCAAAGGACATTGTCTTTATGTTTTAACCAATGTATTCATGTTTAGGTGTCTTTATTACATGGTGATAAAGTATTCTTCTTATTCGTGTCAGTCCTGAAGTAAAGTGGGGCTAGCACAATATTAGTAATGACTAAAAGGACTTTTTGAGGAGAGATGGAAATGTTGATGGCAATAATTTATCTTTGGAAAACTTTTTAGTTTTTATGATTTTAAAATAATGATGTGCAAGGAATTTAATGTGAAATGATACACACATTGAACCATAGACATTAATTGGAATCAGGGATACCAAAGTCTAATAATTCAAAACTATTTCTAGAAATTAGTAAATGTTCTATTGGTTACTACATTCTTAATGTGAGGGTACCATTTCTTCCCTGAATCTTAGATTCTGTATTTGCTATTTTTGTAGCAAATTAGAAAAAGAAATTTTAAAAATGGCATAGAGTTACTCTTTTTCTATTTTCAACAAAATAATTGATGGTACTCTGGCCACAGGGTAAATTCACTTTAGTAAAGAGAGAAGAAAATAAGCTACATATTTCATTGAAATGATTTCAATCAAGAACAGTATTCATAAGTTTTTTTTTTCTTATCTAAAAAAAAAAAAAAAAAAATCATCCACTTTTTACAATTTATGCAATATTATAAATGTAAGATTTAATTATACAAAAAACATTTGCTCTAAAAAGATTCAGAAACAGGCTGTGATGCCTGCAATTTGACAGAGGTGTCCAGCACTTTACACTGAAGTCCTTATGACAAAGTAACCTTTTGTGCTACACTTCACAATAAGTCATCAAAAGAGGCAACATTTTTATTAACTGAGCAACAGTATTTTGTCCTTTATAGGAGAATGGGCAGGCACTAAAACAAATTGTTGGTTGCTAGCTACAAGAGAATTTGGTGTGGATGCCCATGACTAATTGGTTGCCAGCTAAGAGATAGTTAATATTCTTCAATATGAGTATATTCAGTCTGTCTGGCGGGGACGGGGACTTGGCATTGTGAAGGCTAGAGCTTACAATAAAGATGATGCTGTTTTAAACATTAGCAGATGCACTTTGCACAATCAATGGAAAAACTGCATGATCTGATGGGTGTGGAGATAACACAATTTTGTTGCTGCTGCTATGGCTCAGAATTTTTGATCTAGTTCTTCCTTCCAAGCATCCCTGCTAGATTCTCCTTGCAGACATAGAACAGGCAATTGCTTACAGTTGCAGGGATTTCATTTTAATGACTGCAACAACCCAACAGAAAAGATTTAGCTTGGCATGAAAACAATAAGGAATAATGAGCATTAAAAATAACAAAAAAATCAAACAGTAGCAAAAACTGAAATTAGGGACTTTAGAGATCCAAAGCTGGATTAAAGAAAGTGAAACTTTGTTACCAACCTTATAAAAGAATTATTCATTATTAAGAAATTCACATTTTTCAATCAGTCACTGAATTAAAGAATCAAATCAAACATTTACAATCAAATACACACATGCTGAGCCCATATAGCATTGCACAAGTTATATATGACTAAATGAATGCACAGGTAAAATTAGGCTTATGAAGGTTTTTGAGAAAACACCTTATCCACTTTGGCCTGTTTGGTAGCCATCCTTGTGCAGTGAATGAATGACCAGCATCATAGACATTCCTTACAGTTTATAAATATTGTCTACATGCCCTTTCTTTTTCTATTTAATTAAGGGTATTTGCTAGATATTAATTCTTTCTGTATAAAATATTAAACTAAAGCAAAAGTTAATATGATCAGTCTTTATTTCAACCATTCAAAAAACTTACTAATTTTTAATTATTTTTTATATAAAGAGAAGATTTTTGAAAATAAATTTATCCCCTATTAGGTTGGTGAGTAACTTCAGACATGTTCAAACTAGTATCTCAAGACGTAGTGGTGGAAGAGTAACACTTGTGATACTAGTTGTTGTTACTGTGGTAAAATAAAACCTAAATAAGTTTTCTTATCAATAGAAAGTGTTAAGTGCTGAGAGACATTGAAATGAGAAGGGTTAATACCAAAAACCCGTGGGAAGAATTGAGGATTTAATTCACACATAAATGACTTGAATTGTATGTTGAGCAGTTTGAAATGCTTGACATACAATGTGACTCAGACTTAAGGGGGCAATGTTGATTGACACACAGCTGCAAATGCAAGCTCTAAAGTGAAAATTTCATTTTTCATAAACATATCAGGGGGTGTAGATAAGCCAGCCATGCTCACTGAGGAAATTTAGTGAGGGATAATAAAAGAGTGAGTGGAGAGAGGGAATGACCCAAAGTTATGGCGTAAGCTGAAGGGGATTCATTGAAATGCTCCTACCTTGCCATACACCTCCATGCCAGAATTGGGTGAATGTCCATAAATATGGATATGCAAAATGAATTCAGCAGACGTGTTGCAGAAGAGAGACAGATGAAAGCCCCTGACTTCAGCCTTGCTCCAAACTTTACCAAAACGGCAAACCAGATTTTGCCAAGTCAACAATGATAGTATGACTTCTGATTTAGATGCAGGTCGGGCTAATAATTAATTGCATACAAACTCTGATATAAACCAATTATTGTACAGAGAACTGATATAAAAACAGTATTTACTTTTGTTCAATTTATTTGAGTGTTATTTTTTTCCCTGTACATCTTCGCCCTGCTTGGACCAGTCCAACATAAAGATATCTGCAATGATTTGATCTTGGCTGATCAAACTTAAACCACAACATGAGATAAGGTTAACTCTGGATTGAAGTGGTCACTTCATCGACCAGCCACGTTGTTGCAAGTCTTGGACGACCAGTTAGAGTGTTATATGATTATACACTTACTTAAAAAAAATAAAAATATTGACACCCGGGCTTGCTTATGGAAGAAGGTTAAAAAATAAAAATAAATGCTGTTCATCTACAAGTAAAAAAACAAACTTCACAACAGGGAAATAAAATTTGAATAAAAAAAGGAAAAGGTTTAGTTTTGCTCTACATCTTTTTGTAACAGAAACCAAGAAATTAAAAGATTTAAATTTTAAGTTCATTAAATATACTTGGACAAGATTTTTTTTTTTATATTTAATGTTTCACTCTGAGAAATAAGCTAAATTAACAAACAATGAGCAGATAATAGAATTTGTAGTGTTTTCATGCTTCTTCATAATACAATATATTATCAAATCAGTTTGGTGGGGGGGGGCAGATTTTGTTCAGTGTACACATTTCAGAAGTCAATAAATGATCAGTCAAAAAACACAAGCATCTTTCCCAAAATAACTCAATAAAGCAAGTAAAAATAATTCAAAACTCAATATGAGTTAGCCAAAAGAAATAATCTTGGATAAAAAAATCCTCATAAAAATAATTTAAGAATAATCTGATCTAAAACAGGTTCTACTAACATTTGAAAGTCTGTTGCAATAATAAAGATTAAAGTGTATATATATATATATATATGTAATTTTAGATATCAGAAATTCATTCAATGACCAAGTCAAAGCTGATAGAAAGAACAAAAGATTTGTTGCTTCTAATGAAATGAAAACAAAATGAAAGGGTTCCAAAATAAAGAAAAACACTTTTTTAGAACAATGATTTAATTGTTATATGATTGCTGAGTGGTGATAATTTGTTAAAATGTCAGCAACATAGGAGTTGGAATAAAGCAGAAAAAGAGAGTATATTTTTGATTCAAGTAGCATAACTTGTTTGGATCTGTGGAACTTAACTGTGGAAATTGACGAATAATGATTAATAAGTAAAGATTCTTTTTTTTTCTTTGGTTACAAAAGGCAAAAACAAAATATTTGTCATGCAATTGTCGTAAAGTGCTTTTCTTTTTTAAATACTCAACTTAGAAAATATTTGCAAATGATACAGCGACTGACAATTTGGACAGTTATAGCTCTACACTAAGACAATGACAGTGACTAATAAGTAATCATATCAAGATATTAAAGAATTTCTCAATTGATAAATTTATGGTCAGTCATATAATACTTGATATACCTCAATCTCAAGTTGACATTTTACAAACAGCTTTTATCTTCTATTGCAATAAAATTATTACAAATTCAAATTTCATTGAAACTTGCACATTTGAAAATAAAAAATAAATGGTAGTTAATCTACTGAAGATATGTCATGTTTTCATAAAAAAAATTTCTATAGTCAGTTACCAATCTGAAAGCTATCAAATGCCAAATTTTACAAGTATGAAAATATACTTATTAAAACAATGCTTAATTATGTTAATTATTAAAAATTTATAGATTAGAATAACTACTTGGTGTTTAATTATCTTGATTAGAGAGATGATCAAAATTTTAAGGTAACCCGAATAGAATTCCATTAGTAAAAACAGAGAAATCAAAATGGTCACTCGTTAGCCATGTAACTCAAAATATCGATAATTCTGCAACACAAAGAAAGTTCAAAAATAAATAACAAACAAGCTGTACTTTGTTTTAATATACAACAATTTATTACAGTGTATAATGTTGAAAGAAATTCAAGTAAATAAAGAACTAAAAATTAAAACTTGTTAAGAAATACATGTAGTCTTTTACCCAAGTAGGAAATTGAAAGTTTTCCACCACCAACTCCAAAACATTTGCTAGTGTACCAACAAAAGACAAATTATCAACTGCATTGAAAAAAAAAAAAAAAAAAAAAAAAAACCTAAGACTTGGCTTTTGCAACAAGAGACAAGACTGTTGGCATACACAAAAAGACAAGTTGCTCAGTTAACATCAACATTAAAAAAATAATAAAGTCACAATATCATTATAAAGATCTTTAGGGATAATATAACAATATCGTTATAAAGATCTTTAGGGATAATATCATTATAAAGATCTTTAGGGATAATATCATTATAATATCATTATAAAGATCTTTAGGGATAAGATGAAGCTTCATGCTATTTCTCTTTTTTTTACCTTAAATGGTTTGCAATTAATCTATTCTTAAATCTAATGATATGCAAAATAATAAATATGAGATTGAATGAATCAAAACTATTAAAAAATTGAATAGAAACTGTTTGCTTGGCACATGAATATTCATATGGGTCACATAGCAGTAGACTTCATTATTTATTTTAATGTAATAATAGCAAAGTGAAATGCCTTTTATCCGAATACAGGTAGTCCTTTAGTTACTTTGTGTTACATGGGAGGAATAAGCATTCTTTTCAAGATTTTCACAGTTTTTTTTTATAGTGGTTCCTTTATCAAGAAAGATGGATCATCAAATTTCATAGACAAATGCAAAACCTCTAAAGGGGGAGAGAATTGAGGAAGGAACAACTGAAAGTGATAAGAGAGCAAATGAAATGAAAAATTACAGATAATACAAAGAATTTATTTACTTTAATATTATAATAAATGTTATAAAGACATGACTGACCAACAGGAATATGTTAGCTGATAATAAAGTCAGAATATTTTTTGCCATAAGAGACAATATTAACAAGCAGTAAGAGTAGAAAATAAAATGTGCAGGTCCATGTAAAATAAAGTTTTAATTAAAAAGCAAATAAAAGCACATCCAATTTCCTTGCAGTTAAGATATTTCTGAAAAATGGATTGGAGTTAGATTTTTATAGAAATGAATATGTATAGAGCACTAATGTTTTAACAGATTCCAATAATAACTTCATGGCAAGAAATCATGAAAATAAAAGCTGAAAACAACACGTATCAAATATTTAACACAAATATTTTTGTCCCCACCCTAATCTTATTTAATAGCAACATTTTTGATGCCAAGCAAATTTACACAACTGATTACCAATTGGGTTTTTATTTAACTTCTGAGTTGGAAAGGCAAACAAGTGTGTGGTAATAGTTTCTAATAATAGTACCTACCAAATGATTACGGAGTGAAAATAAATTATATGAGGGGGAAAAAAAAAAAGAAAAAAAAGAAAATGAAGGTAGAAACTGAATTTTTTCACTACTTCAATGGGTCAAAAGTCACAAGCATTTTTTACATTGTTGTAAGATAAACAAACACAAACTGATTTAAAGCAGAATCATAAGACATCAAAATGTTTTTTAGTCATGTTAATCTGCTGTAGAAAATCAATAATAGGTTCAATTTCTTTTTGACAGTGACAAATGCATTTGTTATATTGGGACAATGTTCAAGAAAATAGTCTGGATCACATCCTTTTGTGCAATTGTCCTCAGAGAAATTTTGAAGATAAAATGTCTATTTATACATGTTTGATTACAATCTTTCATGAGTTTATATAAAACAGAAAAGAATTTGTCATTAAAAAGACTTGGAATTTAGTCATTATTCCAGAAGGATCACCTCACAAACATGTTTACAGGAGAAACAGTTAACTATTAGTTATATCTGGTTGCATGCCTTTGAGTAAAAAAAAAAAAAGAAAGAAAAAAAGATAGAATCCCCCAACATCTTTGTCTGAAATCAGAAAGGATGACATTGTAATCATACAGAGTCTGTTATCTAAGCTTGTGATTTATTTTGTCTAAGAAGCTTAAGTATTTAGAAATAACCTTTGCCAGCAAAATATTAGATGTTAAACCTTTCCTCTACATGAGTAGTAACTTTCTAGTCAGCTGCACAACAATGTTTGAAAATAGAACAACAGACAGTTTAACAAATAACCACAACAAACCAAATTCATTTCATTTATAATTAGAGAAAGAGAAAAGAAATCAATAAATGTTCAAGTATTTTGCATACAACTTGGTACATTTTGGGACTGAACATTATATCTACAACTCCCTGCATACAGAATCTATGAACTCAGAACTTATAGAAAAGTATATAAATTTATTCAGTCAGAATTTAGTTTATTATAATCACACACACACACACAGTATTAGAGAGAGAAAGCAAGGATAATTTTATATTTTACATGTATATTTTTCTCAAGAAATAGTATAATTGTTGCTCTTGGATTTATAACTACAAACTGCTCCATGAAAATAAAACAAAAAAAGAAAAAGAAAAAAAGGATTTGATTTCAAATGTAAGCAGTTATACAAAATAAATAAATAATCAACCACTTTTACAAATTACCTACAATTCCCAGTCTTTCCAACTGTGCAAAGTGAAATTTAGTCAAGCTAACAAGGCTTTCATCTAGATGCAGGTTGGCCCAACTGCTCATGCTATACTTCTGAACCTGTTAACTGATATTAATTTTATTTTCAATTCAATCTTGACCAATTTCACTGACAAAAGGAAGTGAAAAGTTTAATCAATAATTTTCAGTAAGAAGTCTAGATATGCCAAGCATTCCTGGCAGTTAAATACTTTACTCAGCTGAAAAGTGGAAAACACATGAGCTTTTATGATTATAAATTTGATTTGGACATATATTTCTGTTTTTTATTAGTTACTGTTTATAGCTGATAATGTTTTATCTCTAAATGAAGATGAGCTTCTCATTGGTAAGTTTTAAGATAACTACTTTCCAAACAGTCACTGTAAAAGATCAAAAGATGAAACAATGCGAATTCATGTATGATTTTAGAACAGCAACACCTCTTGGGGTCATTTAGCATTTTCAGTTAACTTTAGGAATTAGAAATATATAGCAAAAAGTGTTATCCATTTGCACATTCAAGAGATTGGAAAAGATGAAGAGTCATTAGTGTGTTTATTTTTGAGGATTATCAAATATCAATATTATGAACATATAACGAAGCAAAAATAATCAGCCTGAGATCAGTTTTGTCAAGTAGAATTAATTTATTTTTTTCATACAATAGTTTTGCATTTATACAATTAGTATTTTTCCAGCACAAACCAGTTCACCCCGCCAGTGACCATCTTTAATATACTTGAAAATGAGAGAGAGCACTTATTCCAATCAGCATTTCTGTAAACTGGGCCAGTAAAATGAAAAGTGCTCAATTTTAATTTCTGCACCTATTACTAAATCATTTACTGAAAAGAAAGAATAAGTCTCCAGTCTTGCCTACAAAATGCTACTGAGAAAAATTCTCTTACACCATACTGAGCCACAGAATCAAATTGACATCTATGCTTAATATAGTTAAGTAAGCGAAGGGGAAACAATTCAGTTTGGTTTGGTTTGTTTTATGGCATATCAACCTCAATGAATTATTTAATGCCAACAAAATTTTTATTGCTGTTAATATTTTTTTTTCCAAAAATGTATAACTAGTAATATTTTTTTTTTTCAAAAATGTTTTGCTGGTAATTTTTTTTTTTTTCAAAAATGTACTGCTGGCAAACATTTTTTTTTTTTTTAACAAAGGTATTTCTGGTATTAAAACCTATTTTTACACTATACTATAGAACAGGGCGAAATTTTGTTTGGCACTGAACAGGTAATAACATTCTGAGCCTGAGAAGGCAGCCACATGACACTTGACTTATCATAAGAAAAGTCATAAGTTAATCTCAAAAAAGTCAAGAAGGTACATGCAAACCAAGAACAAACTTGTTGATTTTCTGAGATAATTTACATGACTCTTCAATTAAGGGTATTTTTTATATTGTGTGTGTGTGTGTGTATATATATATATATATATATATATATATCAAATATGTGGTGCAGTTCAATTTATACTGCAATGAATCATTCATACAAAAAGTAAATTAGTAAAGTTAATGATATAAAATTATTTAAGAAAGACCTTATACAGCTTATAATTTTAAAAACAAGTATCATAACATTCATCGAGTGAATATTAGGTTAATGCATCTTTAAAATTTTGTTAGCGAAGGGATTTCGCCATTTTATATCATTAACTTTACTAATTTACTTTTTGTATGAATGATTCATTGTTTTATATATATATATATATATATATATATATATATAGAGAGAGAGAGAGAGAAGATTGAGTTATTTTTGTTGAATGAATGTTTTTTTTTAATTTTTGATTTGGGACAATTTTTTCACACTTAGTAACATGCATGTAAAATCTGCAAGTCAATTGCTCTACACAAGAAGAAATGCAAATGCAGCAAAGTTAATTTTCTTTAAATTATGAAGCATAGTAAAATATGAAGTGACTTCATATTTGATTTCAGTCTCTTGGACTGTTATTAGAATCTAAATTTAGGACTGAATACAGTCTTTGTTTATTATACATGATATCAAAAAGATTTGAGTAAATTAACTAATATATTATTAAAGTATCTAAATTACACCAAAAGCTGACTAAACATACACAATGAATAACTGTAATTGCAAAAGAATTTGCATTAAAATAGATACAAATAAAAACTGATTTTTGTCTTTATTGCCTATCAAGAGACTGACTTTTAAAGATAGCAATTAGAAAATACATTTACATTATTTGGATTGTTATCCTCATCTTCTTTGACACATTCACAAGGTTTCGGTCGTTGTACGCTCCAGCCTTCTTCAGGTGATTGGAATTTCAAACCAAACTCTTTATTTCGTCCACCAGGGTTTGAAATTCCAATCACCTGAAGAAGGCCAGAGCATACAATAGCTGAAACATTGTGAATATAGCAATGAAGATGAGAATAACAGTCTGAATAATGTAAATAATCATAATACCTCATCTCAGAGATATAGCCAGCTAGAAAATACATTATGATTTGAGTTACAGAAAATAAATTACTTCATAAAAGTTTAGGATAATTATCAACAAAAATTCATTACTGTAGTTTAATTATCAGAAAAGAAAATGGGACATCATGCTAAAATCTAAAGCAAAGATTTTGAGATTACTGACAATTCAGCATAATTAGCCTCTTTGTCCCTGCTCTACCATACATTCATGAAAACTTGTTAAGTAAGCTACTTGCTATTTTCTTTTGCCTCCCCCCTCTTCAACACGCCCTGTGAGTATCAAATTCTATAAGCCCTCATTCATTATATGTCCAAGAAATTTCAATTGTTTCTTTCTGATTTTAAGTGTCCTTTGAGTTCTTGTTTTCTTTTAAACTTCCTCTTTGTTCACATGTTCAGTCAATGGTATTCTCATTGTCCATCTGTAGTCTTTTTTTCATCTGTAAGGAAATTGTCCAGCATTCACTGTCATATAGGAGGACTGACATGTCATAGCAGTTCAGTACTCCTCTTTTTTTTTGTAATGAAATATAGATACTCATCTTAATAATCCTTGTAAATATTCACAGAGCTTTAAAGTATGAAATCTTTGTCAGAAACATGACAGACAGAAACATTCAGCTTTTGTTAACTCGGAGGAACATTGAATGTAATATTAAAGATGCAAGTGTATCAAATCTTAAGAGAAAATAGAAGTAAATTTGTATAATTTGAATAATTAAAGAAAAATTAACACTGCTTTTGAAGGAAATGTTTTAAGTATTCCCATAGAAATCTGGATGAATATTTAAATTCTGAAGACATTTCAAAGTCTGTTCTTCATACTAATAGTCTTGCAAGTCATACTAGGTTGTTTCCATGCACTGAAAACAAGTTTCCTTTTATCTTCCAAGGCTGAGTCAACATCATAAGGCAGTAACTGAAAGGGGTCAGAAGATATGTCCTTACAGCAATTGCTTTTGTACTTATCTAAGGCTTTTAGATTCATGTAATGACAAAAAGAGTAGATATGTTCATAGGCTATAGAAATAGTGTGAGAAAGAGAAAAATTACTAATGACATCATCGTCATCATTGTTACTACTCCATCAACATGAGTAGTAATATGGATATAGATTATAAGAATATTTCCATCAGGTTATGTGCAAAAATAGATAGGTAAAAAAAACAAACAAAAAAATAAAATAAAATAAAACAGCCTGAGACCAAAAATTTGTAAATAAAGAAAACAAGTCTGATAGGCATGGTGTCAGTGTACAAGAAAATTATTTTAATTGGAGGAAAAAAGAAAAATATCAAGGCTGAAACAATATAAAAAAAACCCACCTTTGCCATTTGTGCCTGATAGCCACACGCTTGCAATTCTTGTACAGCATACTCTGCAGCCTGTGGAGTTTCAAAATCAACAAAACCGTAGCCTGAAAAGAAAAATTAAAAAAATATTACAAAGTCTAGTAAAGAATTAGGCAATTCTATTGATGGAAGTCTCACAGTATCTTTGCTAATTGTTTTTTTTTTTTTTTCAAAGTCTAACTTGAACCAATTATCAATGTTAAAATTTCAGTTCCTTTGGTTTTGTTTTCCTTGTTTGTCAAGGGAATCATGGTTGCTATACACACACAGATACATAGAATTATTTGGAAAAGCACTTAATTCATTACTGCTTTTTATGATAATTTTATAATTTCTGAAATGTTTTTCAGTTCTTTGAATCATAAGCTGACAGATTATCTCAAGTCAAAACAATATTTCTTTCTCTGTCATAAAAAAAATTCTATCGGCTGTAAGACCAACAAAAATTCAATATGTTCTTTTGTAGATTAGTTTTTACAAAGTAGAAATGTCTTTGGTTTTTAAATCATTTAAGTGTCATAATGGTGGTCTCAATGCAGCTTATTTTGATGGTTTTTACTTGCCTGTTTTTCACTTTATTACAGTATCTAACAGTAAAGAATCTTTAATGCACATTTCAGCTTAGTCAAGAAGAACTATATCTGAAAGCAGGGTGATTTTAAGAAAATTGCTCAAGAGACTTAAAAAGAATTCTTAAACTGTTAGTATGTAAGGTGAGAGGTTCCACAGTAAAAGACTTTTCTACAATTTGTCTTCTTTTTTAGCATGAAGATTTGGAGAGATGTCTCAACTTATCAGGCTCATATTATTTGCCCCTTTTATTAATTTTTTGTTTTGTTTTTACTCATTTAACTGTAAAAACACCTGAGTCTACCGAGCAATTGATCAAACAAATTTTCCACAGGATCTGCAACATCATCTCTTATTTAACTGTAAAAATTCAATCAGGTTTTGTTTGCAACAGCAGTATCTTGTCAACAAAATTCCCATAAAAATCACAATGGGTCAATTTGTTATTTGTGACGGTTACACACCTGGCCCAGGGTCGGATCCTTTGTTACGGCGCTAACGGTGACGCCGCTCCTCCTGGTCGCTCCTCCTGGGTCCAAGCGTGCGCTCCAACCCTTTGGTCAGATGATCACCAGCCTCGCCTTTCCCGACTACTTCCAATACCTGGTCACTAAAGCAACTATACCGATCTCCGGTCTGTCTACCCACGCTGTGTTTAGATCTTAGACAGACGGGACCAGCAGGGATCGGGCCGATACAAGTTGAGTCCGACGGGGTGGCAAAACACAAATAAAATAAAAAAACTCACGACACCAAACAAAATTGCTGATAAAAAGGGTAACAACCTTTATATCTTAAAGTCCGTTACATAAAAAACAAAAGTGTTCTCATTTCCCGACCCGCTCTGTGGACTATGGCACCAAGCTTCTATCACACAATAGAAAAAATGTCGAATTACCTACTTTCTAGAATCATGTATGTATGTCGGAGTGTGGTTCAGTTCGACACTGGGGCTAATTTCTATCGATCATTCGCAGTTGATTCTTCTCTCCGACTTGAGTTGTATTTCTTCTTCTTCGCCTGCTTGGGCTGGTAGTTTTCCTGTTTCAACTTGGTGGAAGATTTCTTGTTTCAACTTAGCCGCAACTCTCTGTCGCCTGAGGTGGTCTCTTCTCACTGCCGTCCGGAGCTGAACTTTAACTTCTCATCGACTTTCGCTTGTCTGCAGCTCCAATTCTTCTCAGGCTTTCAGGCAATCTTCTTCTTCGCTCACTTGGGCTGGAAGTTCTCCTGTCTTGACTTGGGCTGGAAGGATTTCTTGTCTGAGGATTCTTCTGCCCGCAAAAAGGGCGAGTGAATCGGGCCTGATGGCCGCGTTCAGGCTCTATCCCTGCCCGCGGTCCAACTCTCAACTCCAACTGATTTCTGCCGACTGGGGTCCTGCTTATATTGACGCCGCAACAAACTGGGGTGGGTCTGTCGGCGTCAGGGTTTTCTCGATAATTCCAAAAGCTGCATTAATTCTGTCTTCTCCATTATCGCTATTGTTTTCACCCCTACTTCCTCATAGTACCTTTGGTGGGGCGGCGCACATCCATCTCTCTTAGTCTCTCGTATGTCAGGTGACCGCTTTAACCAATGGTTCCTGATCGGGCATTTCTTTCCCTTCTCTTCCGCAGATCACGTGACCGTCTCCGACCAATTGTTATTGATCGAACATCCTTTCTCCTCTTGTTGCGGGCGTGGTTACATCGTTCTTGTTTAAAAAAAACAAAATCTAATTTTTCCTTTTTTTTTCGCGTCACGAAAATTTGACCATCTTGGCCTTCTCTCACCTGGACTTTTGTCAAACAGCCCGCCGCTAATTAGTCTTGACTTTAGAAAGGATCTTTTCCGCCTTCTTGGCGCCCTCCGTGAGCCAAAAGCAACTGTCCCTCTTTTTACCTCTTTGTTTTTCCTGATAGTCGAAAATCTTAATTATCCACTTTGAAAATGTCTCCACTTTATTAACGTGGGTGTCCAATTCTTAACAGGATATCTGTATATCGCCCACTGGTCACCCCTCAACCCAAAGACACTTTTTCTCTGATTAAAAATTTCATTTCTATTGTTCTAAACCAAATTGATAAGGAGTCTCTCCACGCAAAAAGTCGGTCAGATGCTTTGACGATATCTGGTCTACATCAGCGGCCCGCTTTTGATATCATGTCTTTTCCCTTTTTTCTTTTTATTATTTCTAATTCTACTATTCCAATTGTCTTTCGAAAATCGGCCAAGACGCTGACCTAAATCTCTTTCTGACTCCTATCTCCACCCTCAATTGGGTCATGCATCATACAACTCTTTTTCTCTTCCTTCTTTTCTTTTTTTTTTTCTTTTCTTCTTCTTCTTCCTTAAGATCGTCTAGTACAATCTTAGTGAGTTATTTTCAACTCAGTTATTTTCCGTTTTAAAAAAAATCAACAACCTGTTTAGTAACCGAGTAAGAAAAAATTAAATCATATTTCTATGAATATTTCTAATAATGCAAGGTGCCACATATTCCTTTATGAAATGGATAAAATGAAATTATGCCTTTTTTTTCTTCATATTATTCCACCCAAGTAAACAGTTCTGTATTGTTTATACTAAAAATATGGTTTTTCTTCTACATTTGTTCTGTCTTGAGAATCATTATTATTTTATTAAAAAAATGAAAAAAGATTACTTCTAGTAATTTAAAAAACTTGATTTTTGAGGAAAATGGAAATTCTTTCCTTTTATTTTTAACACATTTTCATAGTGTACTTATTTGAAAATACATGATTTTGAAAATTACTGCAAATTAACTGAAGTTTAATAGATTGTAACAAATAGTACAAACTTTTTCAAAATTGAAATTAATATTAATTACAAGATATTTAAAGAAAGTTATTGGACTATTTTTAATCTGTTTAAAACAACTTTATGATAGTTTAGAAAAATCTTGGCTTAACAAAAACAAAAATCAGTTGTTGCAATTATGACAGCATTAAACATTATAGTCTTTTCCTTTTTTCAATGCTGCATTCTGTAACAAAATTAAGAATAATTGTAGGATGACTATGGAAACTGGAGATTTATCACCAATGTATTGCAAATCATCACAAAGTGTGTACACACTACAGATCTGACTTATGTGCAGTATGCTGAGGTTGAAAATTAATTTATTATCTGAGAACCAGAGCTAAATGTGCTGACTATGAAATCACAATTTCAGGTTTTATAAATGCCTTGAAAGACTCAAAAAAATTTTTGGCATACTTTATATATTAACATCTGTTAGCCATCTCTCTCTCTCTCTCTCTATATATATATATATATATATATATATATATATATATATATATAAAACAGTGGATGTCTGTGTGACACCTTTTAACTTGAGATCCATCCAACTGATTTTGACCAAACTTGGCACATACATTGTACAATGTAAGAGATAAGTTTTATTATAAAAACTCCATAATTTTTAAAAAATCAATAATCGATAAAGCTGATCAAAAACGATAAATTCAACATTTTTCTTCAGATTTTGTTCAAACTCGGTATGTAGGTTACTTACATCATGACAAGCTCAATGATACCTCATTTTTATTTCTACACCACTGCATTTAGTGAAAAACTGTGAAAAATCAATTTCAACACAAATTTTAAACTAAAAACTCCCTCAATTTTCAAGCAAACTAATACAAACTACACTCAATTGTAGCCAACAATGAGTTGATTGTTTAACAATCATTTAACTTGATAATTGAGTCCACCCATATTGTGAAAACCAGCGTAAATAGTGAAAAATGGCAATTTTTATTGATTTCTTTCTTATTTTTCGTTGATCTTTCAACCAGTTTTCATTAAACTTAATTGCTTTATAAATGTATCTTCTTTTACATCCCTGGTAGGACAGTGACAAATTGAATTTCAAAAACACCAAAATAACTGTAGTCTGAAGTGGGACTTCATGTTTTACCCCTTCATGTCCTCGGCTAATTTTGATTGAATACAGACTACTTCTGTTATATCAGTAACTGCATTAATTCAAAATGTTTTTTCAAATGAAAGTACTTTAAAGTAATTGAAGAAGATAGACTCTGTTAGATCTAAACAGGATGCTGTTTTTGCTTCATTTTAAGTGAATGCCTTTTCTACTCGACCAACTGGGTATGGCTGTTAGTAAAATAAAGTAATGAATGAATGATACACTCAACTAGTTTATTCCAGTGCAGAGATCATAAACTCAAGAATGAATTCTGAGAAATAAATAATATGTCATGCATTTATTTCAATCCAACGAGCTTTTCTAGATAAAAGATAACACATGTATAAAGGTAAATGCTTTAATTATAAATGCGTATACCTGAATCAATTTGACAATGGCAGGCTAATATACTTTAAACTTTGATATTATAAAGTTAAACCACAACTTATGTCTATATGAAATTATTTCATTAGTAATGAGTCCAAAAAAAACCCCAAAAACAAACAAAAAACAAAAACATCTGACAAAACTTGTCTGAAAAACAAATTTCTTTAATAAAAGAAGTAAGTTTTTATCTTAAAGTTTTTTCCTTAACATTTCTCTGCAAATATCTCTGAGTCCTATACTGTGAATCTTTGATTCTCAATAAAGAGAACAAGCAAAGAGTCACTGAACAGCAATGGACACAATAGAGTTGAAACCTTTACAAATAACTTTGCACAAAATAAACAGAACTAAGCAAGCAATGTGAAGAAATGGAAGTAAATCAATTCTCAAAGGAATATAATTCTCTTGCATTCAATGATCTTTTCCAAACATTTTCATTCTGATTTGCTAAAAGCTGTAAAAATCATCTTGGCTATTTGCTCAAACAGCAGAGGCCATTATAGACTGTACAGAACAAAACCCATTTCTTACTTCTCTCTTAAGTATAAAACATTCAAATTCTAGAAGGACAATACAAAATAACAAACAAATACAACAGGAATATCTTGAACACAGGGGAGATAACCCTCCAGTTATATACAGCATTAAAGTGTCTATCCTTCTACTATGCAATCAATATATTTCAATAAATAATGTCTTCCTAAGGGGAAACATTTGGAAAGTAAAATAAAAAATAATATCACTAATAAAAACATTGGTGTGTATGTGTGTTTGTATAGACAGATTTTTTGCAGATACCAGTCATTTGTGTTTCATCTTTATAAGATGGCAGCTTGAGGCTGTGAGTAGAAAATTTGGAACAAGTACTTAGAAACTCTTAGTAGTTCAGTATTATAAATCAAGAGTAGCTATGGTGATTGGAACAGGTGTAAGAGTGCACATTGCCATCTGTGGATATTAGAATAGTAGGAGGAGAATAATAATAAGAAGAAGAGAAAGAGAAAAACCTGTCAACACCAATCTAAGGCTGTCGGGAACAAATAAAAAGGAATCAAAAGTCTTGAAAGTATATGTGCAAGGACCCCCCCCCAAAAAAACCCCAGAAAAACAAACAGATGACAGCAACAGAACAAATTCACAAAAAAGATCCTGTTTGGTTTCCTTAATGAGAGGGGGAAGGGAAACAGAGAAATCACCAGTGATAAAAATGGCTCTCTGGTTACATGTGCCAATAAGCCACCTGTGTCAGACCAACTGCCTTGAGCTGACATTGTGGTTACACCAACATATTTGCACGTGCAAAAGAAGCAAAATGCCAAATATATCAATGTTTATTTTTCAGAAAACCCTATTGACTAAGAAAATATTTCACAAGAACTACTTTGTCGTCAATGATGGTTGGTGGGGAATTTAGGTTAGGTTGATTGATTTTATGATATGTTGACCTTTGGTAGGTTATTTATTGCCACATGTTGTATGGTGCACGCGGTATTTACTCTGTCCCCCCACTAGGACGAGATGTGACACAAGGTCTATTTTTAGGTGGGGACCCGAGTGCATACGCCCGGGACAGGGACAAAAATTCCCCTCAGCTCCCATAACTGTTGGTTGCACTGGCCTTGGTGTGAGCACCGATCCCTCCTTCTGGTACAATGGGAGGGCTTGGCCTCAGGCAGCTGCTTGCCAGCTCTTCAGTATTATTTTCCTCAGTTGCCCCCCTGTCCTTTGACAGAGAAGCCCCTGAGCGCACACTGCCCAAAGACAGAGATGCAACTGAGAGATGATAAGTAAACATGTAACTACTCAAAAAGAGTAAGGTCCACCCTTTTTTGTATGGTGCACGCAGTGAAGATCAAACTCATGGCTAAGTTATAATAATCAACCACCAGCCTTCGTAGCCATTACCCCACACTGAGATACCCTAGGTGGGGAGTAGAGAAAGCAATGTATCAAAAGAACCCAAGTTTCATCTTGAGTTCAAAAACTTGTAAAAGGTATATGATATAAAGTCGAGTATACTTAAACCAATTTTAAATTGTATTAAATTCTGTTGCAGATGCTGTGTTTTTTTAGAAATTATTTCACAGCCTGATGCCCTCCTCAATGCTAGGTCCTTCATTTTATCTTATAAACTTTCTGGTTCTCATCAAAATTAAAATATTTGAGTTTTTTTGTTTGAGATAATGTAAAAATGACAAAGAAATTTCAACTTGAGATCTCCTTAGGATTTTAAATATGAAAACAAAAACATTTTATGATCATTTTCAATCCTTTTTTATTTTTATTTTATTTTATGATCATTTTCAATCCTTTGTTTAAAAAAAAAAATGAATAAACCCATCATTATCACATAGAATAGTCTTTTACTTTCTATTAATGAAGTTAATCATATTTCTATTGCAGACTTCTGAAAAATTAAATTTTGATTTCAATCTATACATATCAATTCAATCAGATATTAACTAAATATGTAACTAGTTAAAAATATCAATATTTATACATGTAATAAGCAAGATAACTCTTTGTCAGTCTAAAATCTCCCAATCACAAGTTGGCAAATTGTTTAATATACGTCTTACAATAAACATCTTGACAAAAATTGAAAGTAACAGTCAAATCCTTTGAAGATAGTTTATAAACACAGCCTTTCACAATTTATTTTACTTTCTAACAAAGCCAAATTCATCCTGGGCATGATGATAAACTACATCCATGTCCTGGGTAAGACGACAAACTACATTCGACAACAAGGCCTCTGATCAGGAGGTTTTGAGGAGTGTGGAACCACCTCTTAATTGCTGGTGTTCCCAGGTCCACCCTGATCTGGGGTGGTAGCACCTGTTAGGGTCCCAGCTATGGGTAAATAGTTAGCCCCCAAACTGAGGTCAAAACACTATGAAAGTGTAAAAATAGGTTTTCATACCAGAAATACTTTGTAAAAAAATTACCAGCAATAAATTTTTGAAGAAAAAAATTACCAGAAATACATTTTTGAAAAAAAAAAAATTTCTAGATTCATTTTTGAAGAAAAAATATTACCAGAAATAGATTTTTGAAGGGAAAAAATATTACCAACACTAAAAATTTTATCAGCATTAAATAACCCATTGAGGTTGATATGCTGTAAAACAAAGCCAGACATTAATGCAACTATCTGGGACAATTTTTTTCTTAAATCATCAACTAATGTCAAATTAAATTTACATTTTTCAAAGTAAATTACAGAAATGTTTACTTGATTGATAAAGATCAAGTTGGTCTTTCAAAGATCATGAAAGGAATGGTTGTTCACCATCATATTACCACATCCTTCAAACAAGATCAGCAGTCTTGGCTTTAATACTGAACAAAATCATTGCTTACTGTAAATTATTGTTAAAGCAAACTAAAGATATTAATGATTAAAAACATAAGTGTATAAATAATGCCTATTTATCTACTAAAATGTAATCAGCTTCTTCCCAAAAGGACCCAGTATCACAACTATAAATTCAGTCAGCTTTGATTAAAATCTATTAAAAATAAAGTTTCCTGGAAAGGAAAATAAGCTAATCTTTTTAAAATCTTTAAAAATCCAGAATATCTTCTTACCCATATTGTTTTGTGTATGGACACAGATCAAAGCACATTTAGTACAGCATACACACTGCCCAAAATTAAAGCTTAGAAAATAAATTATGACCAACTATAACAATATCATGTAAGTACACCCTTGTGCAAATTAATTGAAATAACTAATTTAGTTTCCTTTCTTTCACTATACGGTCGGTTATAGACCCACTGGAGTGACAGGGTGTAATCAATTTCTATTTTTTCTCAGATTACGTCAGATTACAGTGGTTTGCAGTAATATGAATCTATTTTTGGGGTGTATGATGAAATTTGTTTGACCTTGAAAAATATTGCATCATCTGTGATGGCAACAGATTTTTATGTCCAGACACTATTGCCTCAACTGTTGATTAGTTGTCCTACAGCCATTGTCTATGATAGAGGTTACTTCAAGGAAGCATATGGAAATTGTAATGCTGCACAAACACTCTGGCAAGTCGTACCAGTGAGCAAATCAAAGTACTATAGTCTGGCCTGGAAACTCTCCTGATTTAAATCCAATCGAGAATCTATGGTCAGTCTGCAAGGAATGACTTCATAGAATGGACATATCAAGTACTAACATGTGAGTAAATAAATAATAATGGAATTATTTGTTTTGTTTCAATTAATTTGCACAAGGGTGTAAATATAATTGTTTCCTAAATAACACAGCAAGTTATTTCTTTTTGAAAAATATTCAGTAATCCAGACCCTCTATAATAATTTTAAAGGATAAATTTTAAATACAACATGAAGCTTTAATAATAAATGAATGTCTTTCCCATTTTTATGAAGAGTGTAGTTTTCATGTCTATCTTTTCCTGACGGTTAATATAAGATAGTATCAACCATTTTGCTCCATTTAAAATAAATGAAAGGATAAGAATTATCTCTTGAAAATTTGCTTGTATATTAATAAAAATCCTAAGATATATCAGAAGCAAAAATACATCAATACAATTCTCAGTCATTTTGTTATACTTTTAATAAGTTTAAAAATAAAATCTAGCCCCTCAAGAATTTTCATGTTTAACTTTTGTTTCATTAATAAAAATAGGTTCATCTAAAAGATAAGTGAAAACAGATTTAAAAGATTTTGTACAACTTTGAAATTAATTTATATATTTCTTCCCAAATTCACAAAACATTTTTTAAGTTATAGATAATATTAAAATCAGGTTAAATTCTAAAATACTGAGGTAGAAATTATCAGTACATTTGTAAAATGTTAGCAAAATCTTGAAAATCTCTTTACACAACTTTTTATTGCTTTTGTATAGCCTGTAAAAACTGTTTATAGATTTCATGAAAATCATGTCGGTATAAAACATGTATTTGACATTGTTTAATCTTCAGGAAAAATGCAGCAGAAGTTGAATTACTGATGCTTATGTTAAGGATACAATGTTGAGAATATGAAGTTTAAAAATAAAAAGGACCCTTTGGAAGATCCAATAACTTGTAAATTCATAAAATAGGAACAACATTCAAAGAAGGATACAATCTAAATTACATACAGACTTGCAGAAAAAATAAAAATGCATTATTTGCCAGATCAGAAAAAACTTTTTTTTATCCCAAGGTAAAGAAACGGTTCTGATGATTTTGTTACATGCTAATACTTGGCATCAAGTTGCAAATATGACAACAAATAATCATGAGCTGGGATGGAAAATTCTTCTGCATATTCTCCAGACCTGTTACTTTCAGACAATTGTCTACTTTGTTTCATACAACATTCCTTGTTTGATCAGCAATCCCAATAAGTTAGAAATATCTAAAAAATTATTTGATGAATTAAAAGCAGAATCTTTTGTGAAGGAATACACAATTTACCTGAAAGATACCCTTAAAAAAACACCAAAATATAAAAGTTGAAAAAATTTGAAAAATAATTTTTTCAAAGCCAAATGTCTTAAGTACTTTTTTCATTCATTGAATAAGAAATGGGTGTGGTTACATCATCACCTTGATATAAATGTTCTTTCAAGGAAATAGATAAGATCTTTCTTTGGCTGAATTTCAGATTCATTTTACAGCCTATGAACTGAGTTATATTTCTGTTTTTTTTTTTTTTTTTTTTAATTAATATTTTGTAAGGATTAAAGTTAAATTTTTCATAGTTTTCAAAAAAAAAAAAAATTAAGCAAATAGCAAAAACCTGGCATTCTTCTGTGATAAGAGATTCTAATTTTCTAATAAGATGTAAGATAAGTAAATAATAGTATACTGGGTTGAACCAACAGTATTTTCTTTTTTTTTTTTTTAATCATTTCAGCCCAAGCAAGGTGTGAATGCCACTAGTATGCAGGGGATTACAGAAAGTGAGAGAAAAAACTGGATGTAGGGGATTGAAGAATGGAAAAAAGATGAACAGAGTTCAAGATGACAGAAAATGGTGATTGACATTGCATTTAAATTTTTGAAGATTGTAGTTTCCAGGGAAGTAAGTAAACAGAAGGGAATTCCACAGGTGGGAAGTGCGAGAAAAGAAACTGTTGGAGTAGAAGTGGTGGCTACATTTAACTATTTCAACAGTAAAAGAGTGGGACCTAAATGCCAATCTAGTAGCATGCTTAAATATACGTAGTAGAGGCACTAGAGAAAAAAGTACTTCAGAGCAGTTGGCATAAAAATATTTGTAGAAAAGACAGAGAGAAGACACAAGATGTCTGTGAGAAAGTGACTGAAGCCAAGATGCCAAGTGAAAATCGATTACATTGCAGATCCTTCTTTGGATTTTGTCAAGAACCTTGAGATGAATAACAGTAGCACTAGACCAGATATGGCAACAGTGTTCAATGTACAGATGAATGATAGATTTGTAAATGTGTAAACTGGACTCTGACAAGAAAAACCTTCTAAAACATAAGGAACCAACTTTCCTTGCAGTAGATACATCTATTGATTTAACGTAGTTGTTCCATTTCAAGTCAGTTGAAAACATGAGGCCAAGAAACACAGTGAGATGCTCTCCAGGAGTTGAGTATCAGCCATGCTGATAGCGGGCAAGGAAATCTTTCTATGGTGGTTAAATGAGAGGTATTTAGTTTTGGAGGTATCAAAATTTACAAGCCATTTCCTGTCCCAGTTAACCACTGATTGGAGGTCCTTTTCAAGAGAAGCGGCCAGGTTAACTTTGTCAGCTTTGATAGATTTGCTATTGAGACAGGAGTAAATGGTAGCGTTATCTGCATAAATGCCTAACTGGGAACTGATGACATCAGGAACGTCATTGATAAAGATCAGAAACAGAGTAGGACCCAGGATAGAGCCTTGGGAGAGACACATGTTTGTGTGAAAGGATTTGGAAGTGAGCCTGTTCAGGATGACCTTCATTTTATGATTTGATAGGAATGATGAGGTTAAATCAAACAATGATCCTGTAATACCATAGCCCCGAAGCTTATATAGAAGACCAGTATGCCAAACCCTGTCAAACACCTTTGAGATATCTAGAGCTACAGCTCAAGCTTTGCCATTATTATCAAGAACTTGATATACATATTCAGTGATGGCCGTAAGCACGTCAGCCTTAGACCAGTCAAAATAGTAGCCATATTGTTTGTCACAGAGTAAGTTGTGAGAAGTAAGATGTATAACCACTTCAGCATTGATTAAAGCCTTGAATACTTTGGTGAAGAGCAGTAAGAGACTAATAGGGTGATAGTGGGTAGGGAAAGTTCTCCAGAGTTCTTAAAAACAGGAACAACAGAGGAGGACTTCCAATAAGCTGGTAAGCAGGAAGCAGCAAGGCAATAGTTGTAGAATTTGGAGAGAACTGGAGCCAGCTCGGGAGCACAGTTCTTTCGGATGATGGCTGGGATCCTGCACTTGCCTTCTGGGACTCTAATTTAGAAATAATGTCTGAGACCAGTGACAAGGTTAATGCACATATCACTAAGTATAGCGTTAGTTCTAAGTGTGTGTGAGTGTATGTAGGGGGGGTGGTATTAGGTGCGGATACTCCAAATGAGTCGATTGTTGAGTTGCAAGAGAATTTTCAAGCAAAGCACCCTTATCTGCTGTAGATGTCAGGACTTTGAATTGATTGAATAGAGGAGGGATTGAGGATTTGATGTTCAGTACACTCTTGCAGAACTGCCAATAATCTATAGAATCGAACTTGTGAGATGCTATATGTTGTTTCATTCTATCAGTAGCTTTGTTTCATTAAGGAAATGCTTGCACTTGTTATAAGCAGAAATGCCTGTTGCAATCAGATGTATCAATCTAGTACACCTGGAAAAAGTGATTCCTGTGGGCTATAGCAGTAAAGCATTCAGGTGAGACACAGCCTCTACATAGTACCTCTCCTTTGGGAGGAGACTGGGGTTATTACCCGGCATCTGAGGCATCCCTAAAAAGAGAATATACTAAGGGGGCTGGAGCAATTTTTTATGGTATTGCCAGTAAACCCACTTTAAGCTGACCTGGGTGGGCATACTGATAAATACTTACTCCGGCCCAGAGGTACTTCATTTGATGTAGCATTGTGTAAAGCAGTATAAAAAGGAAAAGATAACAACTCTCTTGTTATCTTATGTCTTGTTTCCCCTCTAGGAATGTGGTAAGGGGATTCATAGCTTCCTAATGGATCACATGTCAGATACAATGCATTACATTGTCTCCTGTTTAAAAAAACTCATGCAACCACAATAATATCTCTACTTCACCGTATAACAAACCTAGCAACCTAATACCATTACAAGCCCTCAAAGAAGCATATTGTCAGTTACTTTCCAACTCACAGTAGAAAGTTAGTAATTTATTGAAAAAATGGATTTTTCTTTCAATTTTTGAGCTAGATTACATCTCATTCTGTAAGGGAAAATGAGACAAATTGTCACTATGGTATCCTGAGATTCTGTTATCTTATTTTATACTACTTTATACAAAGCCACCTAACAGTTGTCAAGGGAAGTCCCATTGCAGACAAGGTGGGGTAATCCCATAATTTTATTAAAATTGAATGATGATTGAGTGAATAATTTCAAAAGCAAAGATTTATTGATTTATCAGATCAAAATATTTACTTGATCAACACTAAATTGGAGAAAAACAACAAATGTAAAAGGACTCAAAAGTGAACAACAAATAAAATCTATAAACCAATTGTTCCTGGTTTTATGGAAATCAAAACAAAAATCACATGATGATAGAAAATTAAACTTGACACTAATTTCTCATTAAGGTGTATGAAATAACCCCCCCCCAAAAAAAAATTTTTTTTTGTGTATGCTGATGACAACTATTTGTGCCTGTCTTAATAGTAAGTCTGCTAGGTTTAATAGAATCAAATTGGCTGCTGATCTTGAAAATGAATTTTGATCTGTTGTTAACTGGGGCAAGAAATGACTTGTTAATTTTAATGCCTCTAAAACAAAACTGCTCTCTTTTAATTGTATCAGAAAATCTTTTTTTTTTGCCTTCTATCTACATGGCTGATGCTAATTTCCAAAAGAGCAACACACTGCACCTTCTTGGTCTCATATTTTCCACTGACATGAAATGGAAAGATTAAATTGAATCACTTGCTAGGTCTGCTGCTAGGAAAGCCGGTTTACTATGCGTGCTTGACAAGAATCTATTTTGCCTGTGCATTGAATATTGCTGTCACATCTGGTCTGGCACGGCTATAAATCTAAGGATTCTTGACATAATCCAAACAAGAATCTGCAATGTTATCCTAACATTCCTTCTTTACTGTCAACTATGATGATCTTCAAAAATTAAATGCATCATCAATCATCATCTGTATCCTTGAATCCTGTTTTATTTTTGTTTCCGTTCACTCTTAGTAATCAACTGCATCTTAGAGGCTTTTATCATTTTGCTTGGGGTGAAATGATTTAAAAAATAAAAATAAAATAACATTTGAGTAAAACAAATAGTTTCATTGCAAAAAGAATCTTTAGATATTTCTTATTTGATGCATAAACCAGGGTTTAATCCTGCACAATTAAGTTTCTATATGATACAAAGGGGTGCTGACAAGTTCTCAGCCTGACCCACTTCACAAAAATTTGATATTTGGACAAGTAGGTTGGGCAAAGAACTTTTCAGCACTCTTTTGCTAAAGTATCTAAAATATCTAATAGATTTTCAACAAAGTTTATAAGTTTAATATAAAAAAAGTAAAAGCCATTTCTAATAAGTAATTTTTTTTTAAAATTTAAAAGTAGGTTTTAATTTTAACAAAATATTGTCATATGCACATTTGTCACAAGGAACCAAAAATCTTGCTTTATATTCACCTTAGAATTAATAAAATTTGCCAGAAATATTCACTCAGTCAACAGCCACAATTCCCAGTTTAATGAGATAGATTTTTGTTTTTTATCATTTCGCTCCAAACAAGGTAATAATGCCACAAGATGCATGATATTACAGAGAGTGAAAGAGATTGAGAAGGTTTTAATGAGCAAATGTGTTGGAAAGTACAATAAAGTAACAGGATTCAGGAAGATAGAAGATGGCGGTTGATGTTGCATTTAAATTTTTGAAGATTGTAGATGACAAGGAAGTAAGAAGTCGGAAGGCAAGAAAAGAAACTATTAGAACAGAACTGACAGTTGTATCTAGCTAGTTCAACAGTAAAACAGTGAGACCTAGTTGCCAATCTAGTAGCATGCTTAAATTCATGCAGTTGAGGCACTAAGGAGAACAGCTCATCAGAACAATCGCCATGAGAATATTTGTAGAAAAGAAGATGGAAGCCATATCATGACAGTAAGAAAGTGACTGGCTGAGATGCCATGTCAGAATTTTGTCAAGAATCTCGAGATATATAGGAGAACCAGACCAAATATGGAAGCAATATTCAATGCATGGACAATGGTAGATTTACAAATGTGCAAGATGGATTCTGGTGCGAAAAACTTTGGCGGAAGGAAAGTAAAGTTGTGATTCTAGGTGAGGACCAATAACACTACATTCTTTGGATTTTGTTGAGAATCTTAAGATATATAAAAGAATATATATATATATATATATATATATATATATATATTGAACAATAAAAAAATATTAAAAAATTAAAATCTTCAGACACACTGGGTTGTAGATTAATATTCTTTCCGTTTTTTTATTATTATTTCATTTAGATTCCTCGACTAGTTTCAGTCAAAATGGCCATCATCAGAAGAAATATTTCTGCTTGCTGGTAGCAGTAAACTACAGAAATGAATGTCTTGATGGAGAAATGAACTTTTGTCTGTAGTTTTCATTTGTTTTTTTATTTTTTATCTTTTTAACATGGATCTTTTAACATTCCTTGTATTGGTCAAACAGTCTCTTAAGTTGTTACTTGAGATAAGAGCTGGATGGATCTATGCTTCTCTGAATTCTCCTGGTCAGTTTGATAGTTTTATTGGTCCTGGAGAGGGGATGTGTCTCTGTTAAGTGTTTGTGCATGTGTTATTTGGTTCTTAGGGAGTGAGTGAGAATGATATGTGTAAGCGTGTGTATTGCTGTGGGTGTGTGTTATCATTTGGCTCATTAGGGAGTGAGTGAGTATGATGTGTGTATATTTGTGTGGGTGTGTGCATAAGTGTGAGGCCTCAACACCTCTGTAAGCATGTCTGTCTTATGTGGGTAGGTTTTGATTTGTAAAGTTATATATTAGTACTATCTATATTGTTAAATTTATGGTTTAGCCCGGCTGGATAGTGTGTTTAAATGGATTTTACTTCCTTAGCTAGCGGTTGTATGTAATAGTCTATGTATTTGGAAATTTTTGTCGTGTGGCAGTTGAACGATGAAATGACTGGTCTTTCTGGGTTGTTGCTTTTGTGTATTTTAGGAAGGAGATAGAAACGAGCAGGTGTAATGTTTGTGGGTGTAAGTGCTGTGTATGTTTCCTTGTCGATTAGATTGTTGCGAAGCATTATGTTTAGTGAGCTAGTTAATTCTTTTTGGTATTCGAGAAGGGGATCTGTAGGTAAGCTTTTATAGGTTTCTTTGTCAGCTAGCTGTTTGTTGGCCTCTTTAATGTATTCTTCAATTCCCCAGATCACTGTCGCACCCCCTTTGTCAGCCTGTGTTATGATTAGGTCATCTCTGTGTGTCAGCGTGCTATTGTTTTCTTTATGTCATTTGCTACGGCTAGTTCAAATATCTGTATAGTAATGTCTGTGTTTTGTGGGGTGTAGGTAGTATCCTTCTCTTTTAATGTATCAAGTATGGAAGGTGTGTGATATATATATATATATAATTTGAATTTTGTCAAGAATCTCAAGATATATAGTAGGAGCACCAGACCAAATATAGAAGCAATATTCAATGCATGGACAATGGTAGAGTTATAAATGTGCAAGATGGATTCTGTCAAAAAGAATCATCTTGTACGACACAATGAACCAACTTTCCTAGCAGTAGATGTAGCAATTCATTCAATATAATCCCTCCATTTTATGTCAGTAGTAAACATGAGACCAAAAAGTTGCAAAGTGTTGCTCTTCTAGAGTGTAGCATCAGATATGCTGATGATAGGCACAAAAGGTTCTCTGTGGTGATTAAATGAAAGCAATGTTTTGAGGGCATAATTAAAAATAATAAAAAAAATAAGTGACCTTTTCTTTTCAAGATTTTTTTCTCCCTATCATTTTATACATGAAACTGCCATTCTTACGACACCTACTGCAGAGTAAATATTCAATCAGTTTTATACAAAATTCTTAATTCCCTAATCAAATAAAGCAACTAAAAATTATTCAAAGGATTTGGAAAATTTAAGTGAAATATACTTTTTACAGAGTTCAAAGATATTAGTTCAAATCTGTCTGCATCCAATTGAAAGATTATTCTTAAAGCTTCCAAGAATTAACCATATATGCTTTAATTACCGAAAGTGTGCTTTCTATTCAATTCTTTAATAAAAGACCTAATATTTGTAATTATTTGAAAATTTTGAAAATTATCACCAGAAATTACAATTGGTAACTGTTTATCACAAAATACCACTCAATTTCATACTCTTTTGAAAGCAAGTACATTTTTTAACTTTAGATATTCTAATTTTATCAAACTGATGACTTTACTAAACTTGTCTTTGCTAATAAAGAATTTTCTCTTGTTCCCTCATGTCTGCACAAAGGACAGTAGAAATCAGGAGAGCAATAAAATTTAAAAAAAAAAAAAAAAATCACTGATGAGAAAAGTTAACATTAACAAAATTACAAAGTTGAGATTCATTTTCAATTCATTTTTAACTTTGGTACAAATTGACAAAGAACATATTAATTTGAAAAGAGAAAATATGTATTTTTCATGTCTGTTTGTGTCAGCTTTTCTTCATTATCAAAATCTGTGATCTTCTTACTAAAGAAATATCTCAAAGTTCAACATTTTCTCTCATTAGACATTAACAATTTCTTTCAATCTTAAAACCTGTCTTATTACTAGAAATTACAAAACTCACATGAGTTGATGTAATTATTTTCAGTAATTTATTTTCCTTTGTTTGAAAAGAGAAACAGATTTTTCCAAGTTTATTTATTTTGTTTTCCTTTAGTTGATTAATTTTTAACAAACCTAAACAGTCAAGAATCTACAATGAAACAAAAATTGAACTCCTGATGACACAATACAATATGACTAAATCATAGTAAACAATGGTAATAGCCTTTGAGTAACTACAGTCTGGCCACTAAGAAGACTTGAGAGTACTCTTTGCCAATGTACTTACACTTACTTATCCATCAACTATTACAGTATACAAGTAAAAACACTGGAGATGAGAAAATACAGGGAAATTTAGATTCATGCCTTTCCAAAAGAGTATTAGGTTAAGTGAATATAAATAACCTAAGGCAACTTGAATTTTTTCTAGTTCAATAAAAAAAACATGCTCAGTCTGAAGAAAAAGAAAAGAAAAAAGTGTTCATAACATTGATTTAAAATTAATATTTTTGGTTTCTGAATATGCACGTGGTGTAATTCCATCTCTTCTCTCCTCAGCTATGGGTTAAATAATAGAGTAGATCAGGCTATTCAGCCTTGGTTAACAACCAGTCTAAGAATAAGAAAACTATGAATTTCAAAACCTGGGTAGCTGGAACTCATTAGGATGGGAACATGTGGTTGTGTAAAAGAAAGAAAACCCTGACAGAAAGCCAACCTTTTCTCAGAATGCAGAGGTTGGGTATTGGGCCATCTCCCCACCTGATGAGATAATTTGATTACAGAAGCCTCACAATGAGCCTCCAGGTTAACTAAAATTTTTGGTTTCAAAATGTTATTATCAAAACTTTTGTGGTTATATATGACATAATGACTTGTTTGAAACTAGTCATGCAAGGCACTAACCTTTGGTGATAGGGTATGAACCAGAATTTTAAAGTATTTACACTCAAACTGAAAACCTGTAAAAATTAACCTCACTCACCTTTGCATGTTGAGAGCTGGCTGTCAATTATTGCTTTTGTTGAAGTAATTTTCCCATATCTGTGTAAAGAAACAGTGTAATAAATACATTTCATATATAAAATTTAAAATAAAGAGATCTGTAATAAATTAATATTAATTCAGCCAGTATATGAATCTAATTGGGGACTTGAAATGTTGTTATCTTCTTTTTCATCTGGCTATATTAAACATTTTTATAACTCATTTATTTTATATTAATATACAAAAATAATAGTCAATTTTCTCTTTTCTTACAACATAATTATGTATGATTTCAATCCTACACTTAAGTTAGTTCTAAGATAACTCAAGTTCTTGACATGTTGGGAGTTTGCCTGATAGCAAACTTTATCAGGATTTCAAAAGTAACTGATAAGATTCCATTGGAGACATTCACATGAACATCAGATAATGGAACAGTCAAAACATTGTGAAGAAAAACATAACAAAATAAAGTCAATAAATAGTATTAATAATGAGTGAATTAAACTGAATTCAGCCTAAAACTATTTATTGGTCACATCTAATATTGAAAATAGCATTCATGCCTGTTAAGTGTATATGCTCATCAAACATTTTAAAGAAATATTTTTTCATGGAAACAATTGCATGAAATCTATCAAGCCAAGATCTTTTGTTTTTTTTTTGTAGGAAAATATATACAAATAGAACAGACCTGCTACTATATTTATGCTATAAGCTTTTATTAATTAAACACAGGAGAGGAGACTAATTTTTGCCATTTACAAGAAAAATCAGCAGGAATAAATATGACAATGTAAGAAGTTTAAGTATAATTTCTCAATTTACACCTGCTTGTGAAATAAATATTCATACATAACAATTATTGTTGCATAACAAATTGTGTTTTTTGTTTCGGCAGAATATACAATTTATTGAAAAAGAAACAAAATATCATCCTTTGAAAGTTTATGGAGAAATTTTAAAAGATTTGAGATGCAATATCCCCATTCTTCACCTAACAATACAGATGATTTTTTTTTCTAAGGTTGTTTTCATTTAAAACAAACCTCAATATTCTAATTTGCTCTTTCAGAAAAGATATAAAAAAAACATACACAAGTAAACAAAGTTTTAAAAAAATGAATTTAAAAAAAAAATAAACATAAGTATAAAACCAGATTTAAAATCCTAACAATGCAAAAAACAGTCTAAGAAATTTTCTTTAACCAAAATTATTTGAGCTATAAAAGAAAAGAGCATTTTCATTTCAGTCAGATTGATCTTAGACCAAAAGGTTACAATTATAAAACTATGCTTTGTGTTCTCATTGCTCTTTTTTTTTCTTAACTCAAGCAAATCAATGGCAGACATTAAAAGCATTTTTCCAGCACTTTGCCTTCACATCATTGTGTCTTTTATTTAAAGTGTGTGAAAAGATATTAACTCAATACCTTTAGACAATGAGAGGACACCATTTGGCACAATGGGATAAAAATAAAACAACTGAAATAAATCCTTCAAAATAAAATTTTCTTTCACTAGGATTAAGGCACATTCTCTTTTTAAATTGGTTTCAATAAGATTAACTTAAATTTATTTTCAGCTGTTAGAATCAATTCTTATTTTTATAGTAGAAATCCTACAGTGTTAGCTATTTAAAATAACTTTTATCATATATAGTTTTAAAATTAAGATGTCAATGTAAGCATAAAAAGTTTCAAATAAAAGCAGATTGGATGCCACAACAACACAAGATATGTTTTATCATGAGAGAAGTATTTCAATTTCCAAATAACATTAGCCACTCTAGTATAAACCTAAGTCTATTCAAATGAATCCTGGAATGTGCATGTTGAATTATAATGGGATGCTGCCTCTTCTTGAGAATTTTTCAAAGTGTCATCCTTGCCAATAATGTTACAATTATGTAGAAAGACAAATATTATGGCATTAAGTGACAGCGCCATCTTTCCTAGTTGCAACGTAACTGTAGAAATTTAATAAAAATTCTAGTTATAAAAACAAACTGACAATTCCTAAGAAATAAAAACCTTAAAACCCAGTAAACGTATTCACATTTAGATTAAATCTCATCTTAAAATAATGCCTTTATTCTTTATAGTTAAATGTAGAGTAAAAAGTTTCAACTGCAATACAAGAAATAGGCTAATTGATTTTTTTTTATTTAAAATTAGACATTTTGTCAATATAAAACAATCAATTAACCTATTTCTTCAAGATTCAAATTTTAAATAAAAAACTAATACAACTTCAGAAAATTTCTAAAAAAGCTAAGACAAAAAACTATGAAAACAAATCCAGTAATTTTCAACTTTGTTATGCCCAACATAAAATGACTTTTAAACATCAGAAGTTGAACTGTTTGTTGTCTTGAATACAATTAACTTAAGAGATTCGACAGCCAAGAGGCAGAAAATTCACAGGTGTTCATCTGACAGCTGGAAGGCTTAGAATGGCATGACGACTAATGTCCTCAGGACTTGACATGGTGCAATAGAAGTCTTAGATAGTGTCACACATTGGAATAACAGTGAATGCATGCAACAAGTTGGTCAAAGTGATAGTTAATTAATAATCATAACATTCTCTTAATTTGTAATAAATTACTTGAAGTAATTTCTTTTTATGTATTTAAAAGCAAAATTTGTTTGGGTGATATACATTTTCAGTAATAGAATGTAATTATGACTTTCATCAAAATAAAAATAATTTATATTGCAATTTTTTTTTTTTTTATTCCTACTAAGAAATCTTTAAATGATGTTTGCAAAATTATGACAAGGAACTGCAGGGAAATGTGTCTTCTCAAATATTTCAGGATTTGTGACCTTGAATGTACAAAATCAAATGAAATGACAAAGCAAAGAATATTCAACTTCACTTTTTTTCCTGGTTGGACAGAAACAAACAACTGAGTGAATGGAGAGAATAAAGATGAGATTGGAATCGTAACCTAATACCAAATCAGTAAACAAATTATACAGATACACACTTAAAGAAGACATTTTGATGGGAGGTCAATAAATGTCTTTCTCAAACATACTAGGTACCCATATTTACAGACTTAAAGAAGAAGACTTTTTGATGGGAGGCCAGTAAGCAAACAAATAAGCAATATCAACAGATAATAAAACAAATATTGAGTTCTTAAGGATAATTTTCTTTTCTTTCTGCAAACGTACAATAAATTTTCTTGATGTCAATCTTTTTTTTTCATTTTATTATAATGAATATTCTTCAGGTTTATGTCAGAAGCCATAATGTTTTTATGAATTCAAAATCTAAGATTTTTTAAAAAGATTTACTTACATTTCACACAAAGCAAGGAGGTCTTTGTCGGTTGTATTTTTGCCAAGTCCACGAATATAAAGATTGGTTTTGCTTAACTGTTCTCCAGACTGGCTGTGATTACTTGACTGACTGCTGCTTGTGTTTGGGCTGTGGGCTGGCATTAATCTTGCTGGATAATTCTGCAAACAATACAACACAATTTCATCAAGAAAAACAGTTTTGTTGCTCATTTAAAAATAAATATATAAAAAGTAAATAAATAGGAAATCTGACCAAATAATTAAAACCAAAAAGAAGCCACCTAAATATAAAAGAAAGTAGTTTAAATCTGTTTAAAATTTAAGAATTCAACAAGCATAAATCAGAAATGATGATTTTTAGATGAATTATTTCTCAAAATGAAAGAATTCTTTCATGGTTATGATGAAAATAATTTTAATTAAAAATTCATATAACTCAACTAAAATAGTAAGACAATAATATATGAATTAAATAATTGAAAAATTTCACTCTTCAAAAGAATAATAAATATTTTACCACTTTAAAATAAAACAGAAAAGAAGGAATGGTAAACATGAATAAAGATATTCCAAATTTTGCTTAGAAAACTGAAGTCTTATGTACATTTGGCTAATGCACTCTTCGTCTGGCACAGTTTTTTTTTTATATAATATGAAGAACACAATGGCATTCAATTGTCTCAACAAAATTTGCAAAAAATTATATATTCTCTGTTATCTGTCTCTTTCAGAAGGTACAGATAACAGAGGATATATAATATTTTTTTTAATAGATGAAGACTGTCAACAGGACTTTTTAAATAGTTACTGAAAAGAATAGTCATTTTTTTCTTCATTTGGTACAGATATAATTCAAAAAACGATTTTAATAAATTGAGAAGTAATTGCTTTTGCTGTTAATGTCATTATAGAATTTTGAAGACAAATTTCATGAGTTTATTTTCTTCAGAAAATGCTTGGAGAAGATTTCCTCTCGCATGAATTTTAGTTCAAAAAGCCAGTTTTACTGTCCAATGTTTGGTCATTATTTTATAGGTCATCAGTAAACATTTCAACATGAAACGCCAGATCAGCATCTTTGATTTCTATAACATTTTCCCCTCTTTTTAAATGAAAGGACACAGGATAAGGAATTCAAATTAATGGGTTTATTTGTTTGTTTGTTTTACCGCATATCAATCTCAATGGCTTATTTATTGCCAACAAGATTTTGATTGCTAACATTTTTTTTTTTTCAAAAATGTTTTGCCTGTAATATATATATATATATATATATATTTTTTCAATAATGTTTTGCTGGAAATATATATTTTCAATAATGTTTTGCTGGTAATATTTATATATATAAATTTTTTTCAATAATGTTTTGCTGGTAATATATATATAAATTTTTTTCAATAATGTTTTGCTGGTAATATATATATTATATATATATTTTTCTAATAATGTTTTGCTGGTAATAATTTCTTCCTCAAAAATTCATTGCTGGTAATAGTATTTACAAAAATGTATTGCTGGTATTAAAACCTACTTTTACACTTTCATAGCATATTGGCCCCATTTTGAGGTTAACTATTTGCCCATAGCTGGAACCCAACAGGTGCTATCACCCTGGGTCAGGGTGGAGCTGGGAATACCAACAATTAATAGGTGATTCCATGCTCCTCAAAACCTCCTCACCAGAGGTTTTGCTATCAGATGTAGTTTATTGTCTTACCCAGGACACCTCATTTTTTAGTGGGGGGGGGTCTGTCCCCTCTGAAGATGTGCAGTTGGCATATTCTGAAGCCCCAGCTGATAGGACGGCAAATTAATAGGCAATAAGTGCAAGTGTTATAAAGAGTGAAAAGTGTATGTATGGTCTTTTTAGGTGAGCTGTGTACAAATATTTAATTCTTTTTATAAAATTTGATCACCAATTTATTCACAAAGAAGCAGATCATATGTACCATGTTCAGAGTGGCATACCAGTCAGAAAAGTGAGATTTTACTCAAATGTATTTGATAGATGACCAAAATTTTCATTATTATGAAAGAGCATATTGAAAATGTCCTCTTGGACTTGATTAAATGATAACAATGTTCTCAACAGAGTTCTTGATATGGTTGGTTGGCAAATTTTGAAGGAATTAAAAGGAAATCTGTCTTGTTTGTTGAAAACTAGTTGAGATTTTATCAAAGTTATTGGTAGTACAATGATTTGATATAGGTTGCAGAAAAAGTCACTTTTATTATGAGAAATACTTTATAGCTTTGATCCAAGTAAGTCCTTAGATGTGAAGATTAATGTCATTAATAATGTTACTATTATAAAGCATTTTTCATATAAAATTAATTTACCTGTTTAATAAATAAAAAAAAACTATGAAATGGAAACTGTCTCAAATTTAGGAAAAATCTAGTTTTATTCATAAAATCTAAGAAAAAAAGAAAAAAAAAAGCTCATATTAGCTAATAAAGTAAATATTTAGACATTTTAGAATGTGTAACATGTTGCCAGAGATAATCCAAGTGATATATCTTCAAGCATTGAGTGCATCAAATTTTTGGCCTTATGTTAGATGAAGCTAAGTTTAGAAAATACCTCTATTTAGAAGCATAAATTTTATCTGAGACTGATAAAGAAAAAAATATATTAAAATCAAAATCCTACTAAAGTTATTTGAAGACTCACTCAAAGCTGAAAACAATGCTTTATAACATCTAACAATTTTTAGTAAACAATTGATTATGTTCTTTCTTTCTTTTTATGTGCCATGTCTTTTCAGGACGTAAGCAATCATGGCTCTCCACCTCCTTCTATCCCTTGCAGCTCTCAACAAGTTCCTGCCCTCTACTATCTCCCCCAGACCACGTTCTGCCATCCACCTGCTCAAGCCCAGCAGGAATGTCTCTTTTTTTCCTTCTATTCGACCCATGTGTATCAGATTCTCCAGGCCCTCCTTCCTCATTATGTATCCCAGAAACTTCAGCTACCTCTTCCTGATGTTAAGTATAAAATTCCTCCTTGTTTGCAATCTCTGTAAAACCTCATCGTTGCTCACACACACTATCAATATCCTTAGCATCCTTCTGTAGAACCACATCTCCGTCGCCTTGAGTCTCTTCTTCATCCTTGAGGAAATCGTCCAACATTTACTGCCGTAAAAAGGACAGATATCACATAACAACTCAGTATCCTTTTCTTTGTTACCAAAAAAATCCTCCTGTCTCGCAATACTCTGCCCAGCTTTTGGAATGTGTCCTTGGCCATCCAAATACGTTGATGTATCTCAGTGTTGTACTTACTGTCCTCTGTCAAAACGCTTCCCAGATATTTAAACTTCCGCAGATGCTTGATTCTCATGTTCTTGACCTGCAAATCACATTTCGGGCTCATCCTTTTACTGATGAGCATGCATTCTGTCTTCTTGTAGTTTATGCTTAGTCCCTTCTTCTCACTCTCCTTTGCTATCTTCTGTAGGAGATTTTGCAGTTTCTTTTCCGTGTCTGCTATCAGTACTGTGTGTCTGTATATCTTATGTGGTTGAGATTGTGGCCACCAATACTAAATCTCAGTAGGGTTTCCAACTCTCTTAGAATTGCTTTGCTGTACAGGTTGAACAGGTTGGGTGAGAAGACATGTCCTTGCTTTGCACTCCTTTCTATTTTTGTATATTCACTGAACTCATTCCCGATGTGCATGCTGGCTGTTTGCTGCTAGTATAGGTTCTGGATTATTCTGATATCTTTCCCAAATATGCCAAGGCTGCAGATCCTTGTGGCGTACTTTGTCGAAAGTTGATCATATTAATGATGTCTTCGTAAATATGAAAATTAAACTGGAGATATAATCTTATTTGCAATAGATTCTCATTTATAGGAGGGGATGCATTCCTTTCATTTCAGTTTAGACAATAGCTATTTTGTTTCTTTATAAACTTATCGTCCTGGGTAAGACATTAAACTACATCCACGTCCTGAGTAAGATGATAAACTACATCCAGCAGCAAGGAAACTAACTTAATTGAAAACTATCCTATATTATGGTAAACCTATCTATACACATCAAAGAGAAAATATTTAAAATAAAATTCACTTAGCAGCAGAACTTTCATATTTATAGAACAGGAAGCCATTTGAACATGACATCAAAACAAACACTGACAGCTTAAGATTCAAAATCACAGATTTCAGTCAAATTGATTTGACAAAGTTGTAAATATTTGTAAATCTTAGTAAGTTAAAAAAAAGGTTTTATGCTATAAATGTAATTTTAACAGAGTAAGACATTGTTGATAAGATACAACCAATTTTATGAAGGGATTATAATCCAAATAAGGCTAAAATGTCTTATATACCAGGACACATAATAATTTTTATTACATTACACAATTATATAAAAAAAATAAATGTATGAAATGTGAAAAAGGAAGGAAGTTTCATTAGCAGATTTATCTGCTCTTATAATTAGTATTTTTTAAAAATGTTTCTTTGATTGAATATAAAGCATAAGAAAATTGTAAATCATGTTAAAACATGGGACAGTACATTTCAATTCAAAGACATGGTTAAAACAAAAAAAAAATTGTTTTCTTTAATTATAACAAATCTAACTGATCACCAAATCCAGTTTTGATTTTGAAAATGCAAAGACAGAAATATTAGCAAAAAAAAATGTAGAAATTTAATCTGTGGTTAAAGTTTCCTTTAAATACAAATACAAGGTTTATCTCTGACATATTGCTTTACAAATAACATGACTGACTTAAAAAAAAAAAAAAAAAAAATGATGGAGAGGGTTCACTTTTTAATAAAGAAAAAATAAAAGTAATAAAAAAAAACTCTAGGATTTATTAAATTCCTGTTTTTAACCTGTTTCATTAAGATGAAAATCTGTTGCTTGGGTGGGGATGGAATTACTCTATGCAAATTTTAAGTGAAAAAAAAAAAAAAATAGATAAGGAAAAATACATTCATGCTTTTTTTTTCTTTTCATTCAAACTCTTCCCATATTTTTTCATTTCCCAGAATGCAAACTGAGAGAAAATGTATAATTTTTATTTATTTTTATGTCAAAAAGTAAATGAAATATTCCCACTCAAAAGTTTTCCCAATTATGTAAAATATAACAAATTGAAAATCCAGTTGAAAATTGGAAACCCTCACCATATGTGCAGTGGCTGAAATTCAGAGGAAAATTTATTGTGACTAATTTTAGTATCATAGAAAAAGAATCTAAATAATTTAAGATAAATAGCAATGACTTGTCACTTGGAAACAGATTGCTACCAACTTCTTGACTGACTGACTAGTGGCAGTGTGGTTGAATGGTCTTCCCTGTATATTTGGTCATTGTGAATAAGGTTAAAGCATAAAAAGAAAAACAATTGAATCTTACTTTCATTGATTTTCTTTTATGACATTTTTATTGTTTCTGCATGATTTCCAATAAAGTTAGTTTACAAGAAAATGACGAATAAAATACAGAAATCTAAGTGTAAATAAAGAGCAAAATGGACAATGATCTACAGTAAAAAAACTACAATTTTTACATTTTTTAAATATTAAAGTATTTGAGTTATCTGAAATATGTTAAACACAATGAAGATATTAAAAACTTTTGAGAGAAAGTTAACTTCCTTTTTACTGCTAGAAAATGTATGTGAAGGGGTGGGCAGTTAGCAAAAATAAGGTCAAATAGATAAATACAAAAAACTCAGCAATCCAGTTAAGAGATCAGGTAACATGTTTGGAATGTGTGTGTGTGTGTGTGTGTGTGTGTGTGTGTGTGTGTGTGTGTGTAAGAACTCCACCCAACTCTTATAACTCCATTTTTTGTTTAGAAAAGGACATCTTTTTATCATGCAATGTTTCTTTTTTTTTTAATCTCTCTTTCCTTCTCTCTCACTCACACACAATGAATCTATTTAAATATTTTTGCATAAATTATAGTATCACCAACCAACCACTATAATTTTGAACTAAATGAGTAAACAAGTGTTTTTCTTCTTTTTTCATCTAAATAATTTTAATCCTTGACCAGCTGATAAAATCTCTTTATGACAATCAGTTCATTTTCTATAACTTAAATATGTAGAATCAGCAAGAATTATTGGTTTATCAAGAAAGTTCTGCTGGAAATAATTGCATTAAAATTTAGAAATAAAAGAGGGATAAACAAAAATTTAACTGTCAATGTAAAATAAAATTTTAGTTTTCGGTAAATTTCTTCGAATAACGATAATTTCACATATTTTAATGAGTTTGTTTTTCAAATAAAAGTTAATAGAAAATTAGGTGAAGGAAAAACAGTAAAATACTAGTGGGAGGTTGGAACCCAAACAAGACAAACTTGCTTGGTACTCTCAAAGCATCTGCAATAAATATTTAGTACTGAGTTTTTCACAAAGGAGTGTATTTATTAGTCACTTATAGATACTTTACTTCTCCCTCAAGCTTTTAACAAAAAAAAATAAAAAATGTTAACCTCTCAACAGAGTTGGGTGACAAAGACTACTGGAGTGTTGAAAATAAGTTGGTCATCCTAACTCACACTAGAGAGGCTGTGGGTGGCAATTGGTAAGTGTATTGGCCAAATAACCCATCAGTGTGGGTGGAGCTTGAGTTGCAATAACATTAATGTAGGGCAAAGAAGAAATGTCTTTAAAAAAAAAAAAAAAAAAAAAAAAAAAAAAGGTAGGGGGATTTAACGTCAGTTGGTCTTAAATTAAAGTAAGGGATATTCACTCATACAAGTTACCCTACATAAAAGTTTGAGTATGACATAGCAACCATTCCTTGTAACATTCCTTCTCATAAACACAGTCAAGAAGAGTGAATCAGCAGATCTAAGAGAGAAAGTGAAGGTTAAAAATTATCTGATTATATATATATATATATATATATATATAGAGAGAGAGAGAGAGAGAGAGCGGGGGGGGAGATAAATGCATTTTGAAGTGGGACACTATAAAGTCATGTAAAATTTGAAAAAGGCACTGGATGTGAGAGGAATTTGAGTGGTGTAGAGCTTTTGAGTTGAGAAATTTTATTTAGTATTTTATTTTTTTTTTTAAATAAAAGATAACATGCAAAAAGAATAAAAAAGGTAAAAAATGAAGGTGGCAATATTGCATTTCATTTTTTTTTTAATTTCTTTTATTTTAACTTCCATGGTGGAAAAAACTTAAATAGTTTGGGTACTAATCTGGATTTAATTTTGATATTTTAAGAAATTTTTTTTTTTTTTTTTAAATAGACATAAATCAAACAAAATATTTTAAAGATTGGTTTCTGGATAATTTATTGCTTTATTTAATACTCTTTCTTTGTTTTTATGTTTTAATTGGGAAAATATCTAAGTTCTATAAATCTTGGTTCCATTTTATTTTTCTGCATTTAAGGTGGTACAACTAAATAATTTTGTCGAAATATTTAAGAAAATATTAGAAAGGGAAAAGAAAAAAATATTTTTGTGGCTCTACAACATTTTAATTACTGGATGACATAAAAAAAATAAAACAAGAAGAATTCAACGTGTATAATTTAAAAAGTGGTTTATTTTCCCCAAGACATGAAGGCATATGTGTAGGTAAGTTGTTCCCTGGATCAGGGAACAACAATAACCTCTCGAATGGACCACGAAGGAACTTTGCCAACAACGAGACATTTTTTCGCGATGTCAGTATGTGGGAAAAACCAGCAGTGATCTGCTGATGCAACCAGCGAGACAGGAAAGTACAGAGAGAAAGAGGATGATGTACATTATTTGACTAGAGATTAGCAAGAACAGCAGCAGTCAGTGCTTGGCTGAGGGTAAAAAAAAAAGTGTGTGTGTGGGGGGGGATGCAAAATGCGATGATAGAATTGTTGGTTGTCGTAGTAGGAGTAGAGAAAGAAAAGCCAGGGTGTAGCAGGTGGAGGTTTGAGAATGGGTGAAGGGCAGTGTGTGATTTGTGAATGGAAACGAAGCAAGAGGGAGGGGAAAAAAGTGAAGCAGTGTGAATGGACGGGGTTAGCAGACAGGAGAGCAAGAGAATTGCTTGTCTAGCATGATGATGATGATGATGATGAAGAAGAAGCAAAGGAAGGACGAATCAAGCAAAACCGCCGATACGAAACAACTGTAAGTTCATAGCATCATCATCAAGAAGACAATAGGAAAGAAAGGCGGTAGAAATACCGTGAATGGAGGGAAACAAGAGTAATAGTGGCGATACAGTAGTTGTAAGTTGCGATTTAAAAGAATAAAACAATTAACGAAGCATGTAACGACGGAAAGGTGGAGTTTTAGTTACTATAAAAATACTAGGAAGGAAGCCATTCTTCGATATTTCATCTATCATTTACTTAAACTGTTTAAGTTAAACAGGCAATAAAAAGGTAAAAATACCTCAAATAGCAGTCATTGACTGGGTAATAATCACACCAGGGATGAATGATAAAATGACAGTGACCCTCTTCTTCTTAAACGAATATAAAGTAAAGTACAAAGAACATTTTTGTTGGGCACAAAAGAAAATTAATTTAAAAACGATAAAAAACTAAAAAAAAAGCAACCGTTATATTATTTTTCTTGGGAATACGCAGGTAAGTGGATTATGAAGTCTGTGTAAAAATAAATATCCTGAACTTCTTAGTTAACTTAAATAATAATTTTCAGAAATATAAAAACTAAACAAGAGTCATTTGTTAAAAAACTAAAAAAAAATATTTCATAATCAAAGAAGACACCGAGTGAGTGGACATTTTTTTGATTCACAAAAAATAAATACCGAATCAAAATTCACCAAGAATCCAGATAAATTATTTAGCAAAGACGAATGTTACGGAGCAATTTTTTTTTTTACAACTTCTGTAACAGAAAGAAATAGATTTTTTTTTTTTTTTTTTTTTTTACGTTGAGGAGAGAAAATTTCTATTGAAGTCTTCCTAAAAAAAGTTAAAAAGTGAACTTTTTTCTTAACTATATGATGATATTTTCATGTTAAATTTTTCTTATTTTTAGAATTGATTATATTCTGATCATCAAATCAGGTCGGTCATAAATGTACTGATCTTTGATGCTAATCATGTTTTTTTTCGTTTTTTTTTTTAATATCTGTTCATTTCAAAGTCATTAACACATTTTTTACGAGAAGGCGTCGCTCTAAGAGACTACTTCTTCTTACACAATAATAATTAAGACAAGCTAAGAAAAGAGATGATCTAACGTTTATAAAGGAATACAATTCAAACTGTAATAAAGAACTCGGAAAATAGAATAAACTTAAAAACAAAACAAAACAAAAACTGAGCCTAAAGTAAAATTGTACTCAAGAAGGAAAAGGGAGAAAAGCAGTAAAACGAAAAGAGACAAGTCAACAAGTAGTCAATTCAAACCATATGGTAACATCTGGGTAAAATTTAGGGCAACGATGGATCTGAACAGACGCTTGTCTTGGGAGAAACACCGAGAAGGAGAGGGGGGGGACAGAGGAAAAAAAAAAAAAATCAACCTGAAAAGGAAGACTACTAACCTGCTTATATTGTAAGGAAGCCCCTCCCCAAGACACAAATAGCCAAAGTGCAGTGGCTGCTGTCCAACAAACAAGTGTTAGTCATCAGTAATTTGTTAGTGTTAACAAACAATAGAAGTGGGTGCTGAACTTGCTATTGAGTTTCGCCTTCATCAAAAGCAGGTGGTTGGTAAAAAGCTGATTTGATTGGTAGTCGTACATTATAGCTAGCTGTTAAAAGCTGTTTTAAGGATTGGATTTGTAATACAAACTTTGGTCAGCCATCTGCAATATTAAAAGGTGTCATTTTCTACACCGTTTTGATAACTGCAGGTTGCCTTGTGATGATCATGCCATTTTATCACCAACAATATATAATTGCATGTGCACTAGTTGTATCATTACAATTTTTGCCACAATCACACATACATGCAACATTTAGAGATGACAGCATTAAGAATAAGATATTTATCATGCAAAGAAATGGAAAAACCAAGTTTAACAGCAAAAAGTACAGTATCAAAAATATCTGAATCAGCCAGGTTAATCTACCCTAAATAAAAACTCAAATTTTACATTCGATTTGTTTTGCAAACTGACAATTCTCTTCAAAAAATGAATTTGTTAAATATTAATTTGAAAATGTTTAATAAGAATAAATCACTATTTGAAGAAATTTTAGAAGTAACCTTTTTTCCAAGCAACTGGAGCATCATTCTTATTGCTAGAATTAGTCTCTAAATTAAAACTTGCAATAAAAAAAGGGTGAGATACGAGTTTTTATTAAGAAACTCCCACTAAGTCAGAGCATTTAGAAGCTTTGTCAATGTACAGATGCCTGAAAACAACCAGTTTCAAAGGTTTTACTAAAACCAGTGAAAATATGTCTAAAGTTTCAAGTTTCTATCATATTCCACTTTAGAACCACTGACAAATAACTTCCACCCAGCCCTCCAGTCTGCTTATTTTTTTGATAAGTGAAAAGAGAGTAGTAATAGTTTAGATGGGTCACAGGCATCACATTACATAAGCAGAGAGAGAAAAGAAAGCGAGCCTGCCTTCTCATGGGTCTTGAGTCAACATCACTGGCATCAAGCACAGAAAAGTGAAATGCAAAAAAAAAGTTTATCTATTTAACAATAACAATTTGTCTAGAGTTGATATACAGAATTTGTCTGTTTCTTGTGTTCATCTAACTTTTATTTAGTTGTATATTTGAGATTTAATCTTAAGATAATTAGTTTGTGTGATTAGATGAAGATAAATTCTATTTGCAAATAAGATTCATTAATATTTTATGAAAACAGAAGAATTTTAAAAGCCTCGAAAACTGTGAATATTAGAAAGCTGACAATCATCTATGATTTTGCGAATTAATTCATTTAGAATTCTGAGATATGCAACCAAGAGAGATTTTCAAGTCAAAAATATGACTGGTTTTGTTTATTTTCAGGCAAATTTATATAAGCAATATAATTTTCAAGTTATTTTAAGTTGATAAGAATAACTTAAGTAAAAAAAAATAATTATGGATAGAGTAAAAAGTTTGTAGCCATTTTCAAAATTACCCACATCATGTACAAATAGGGATAAAAAGGATGATTCTAAAGAAAAAAAAAACATGAAGGGATGAATAATTAGAATAACATATGAAATATATGACTTGATGGTTGGAAGAAAAGTTTTAAAAGTAGACAAAGCAGATCATTAATGTTAGAATAAGCAAGAATGTAAAGTGCTGACAATGGGCTGATCTAAAGGATGGTTTAAAGCAGAGAGGTATCTCAATGTACCCTGCAGTTGGGAAATTTGTTTATTAATAAAACCTGTAATTATTATAGGGATTTTTATGTCATTGACAATATAGCTTTCAAGCAAAATCATTGTCTCTTAAGATTTAACTGAATCTATTATCAAATTGTTTACATTCTAACAACATGTAAATGGCCAATGCCAGAGAAGTGAATGGTCAATTGATTAAGTAATGGGATGTAGTTTACTTCAAACAGTTCATACACTTGTAATTAATATATAATCTATGTGTATAGCCTGAAGTGTTGCTCGAAGAAACAGTGTAATATATTCAATGCATTCTGCTGATACTAATTGAAAAGTATTAGTTTAATGTTTAAGAAAAAACACAAAAGATATGAAAATAATTGTAAGTAATAAAAAGATAGTTTCTTTGGTTGAGAAACTTGAAAAGCTTTTATGTAAAAAATGAAAAAGAGAAAAAAAATGTAAACATCAAAAGTAATGAAAAAAGGAAGGGGCACTGCATAATTACAATTTCAAACAATTAACCAAGCCAAAAGGATATGTTTTGAAGCTCCAAATTAAACTTCATGCTAAATTACTTTTGATAATCATTCCAAACAGCATCAGAATGGTCCAACTCACTGGGTTGGATTGAGAGACAGTAGCCATTTTTAAGAGGCACTAGCAAGACGAATGAGAGCTAATTTACAAAATGTTAGTCCAATTTGGAAAGAGAAAAATCGACCCAAAACCTTAGAAAAATTGTACTAAATTTTAGAATCTTACCTAAAATGCATATCAAATGCAATTTAACATTATATTTAAAAAAAGAAAATAGTTGATCTAATTATATGCATATCACTAGAATCAATTCAAACTATTTACATTTAAAAGATTGTTTCTTTTTTTTGAAGCAACTTTAAATAACTGAGGGAATATTTCATATCTATTTCATTAATGTACATATTTCATGGAAAAATTGCTAGAAATTGTGTTAAAAATGTATATAATGTATTCAACAATTTTACAAATGAATTTTTTTTGCAGAGGGACCTTTACATATGGCTACAAAATTACAAAACAAAAAAATTGTTTTATGTTGGCTAAGAGATGATTGACATCAATCAGCAAACACCTAACTTTAAATTTAGTTACAAGAACAAAATTATGATAATTTTGTTTTTATAATTTAATTTACTATTAAAAGAGCATTAAGAGAGCATTTTAGTTTATTTCTTGTCCAAAGCAAATATATTTATTTTTGTGTTTTAAAATATTTACAAATTATGTAAACTTTATGAAATTTTTGCTATATGTGACCATAGTTTACATCAAGTAAACATTCCATACACACAAAAAAAAAAACAACCAAAAAACACTAAATCATATTTTCTGGTTGCAGCAGCAAAATCTCTATAAAATATTCAGTAACTTGTGATTTTTAAAATAAAGTGAACAGGATTGTTTAAAATCCAGCATCAAGTGTTTTATAACATGCAAATGTGATTTTGGTAGAGTCAAATGTCCATATTTAATCCAGTATAAAACTTGTTTAGGTGTCCTTTTTACATCAATACAGCTTTATTGCTACCAAATAAGGCAATAAGTGAAAATATTTTTATGTTGTTTCCTTTGTATTTTCTTAACTTAAAAATAAAATAAAAGACCAAAACATAATCCTACAAAAAATCAATTTATTTGGAAAGCCTGTTAGATAAAATTTTTATTATGCTTATATTTTTTTTTCTAATAAAAACTTGCTACATTAAGCCAGGCCATGAATTTTTATAATTGTTCCTCTATTTTCAGAAACACTGAATTTAAATTCAGAATGATCTGAAGTCTTTGATAACTTGTAAGTATTTACAACCAAGAGCAGAGGATTTGGGGATTTTCATATCAAGGAACAGTTAAAATAATGACTACCTTAAGCTTGAGTCAATTGTGAAAAAAAATTAACTTTATTAGCTTCATAGTGAAATCAATAATGAACATAATTGATTCTTTTTAAAAAAAACAGCAAGCATCTGTGTTTTGGTCTACATGGGAAAAGTGTTAAGAATGATGCAAGTGTAGCCGTTCACCTTAAATTTGGTGTTTTATTCTAGTTCATATTTTTTCTTGACCTGTGGAAAATCTCTCAATTTTCTGTTATATGATTTTGGCCATTCATGAAAGCTAAAGTTTTTAAAACACCATTTTGAAAATGAATGAGAAAAGTTAAAAAAAAAAAGAAAAGAAAAAAAGAATATGAAAAGTTTTTCATTCTTTTTGGCATTTTACTGAGTACAAAAGGAAAAGCAAAAATGAGAGAAATAATTTCAAAGAAATGGCAAATATGTCAACAAGTTGAATTCAAGAAAAAATCAAAAGTAAAAAAGTGAGAAGCTTTTGGGTAACTCTTTACATTATTCAGACTATTGTCCTCATGTTTGTCGCCATATTTATTACATTTCAGCCATTGTACGTCACTGGATCTAACGCCTTTATCGACTGTGCCATGTGTCCTTGAGGACATCTGTGTATGACATGACCCAAAGAGTGTGAGTGCAATACCCAGTTAAGGCAGTGGAGAACTTGCAGAGGGGAATTAACAGGAGATAACTGATAACTGAAATCCATTAAACATGGCACATGAAACTAGAACAGTCTACCCCAGTGAGCGAAATAAAGGGTTCAGTTCGACATTCCAACCACCTGAAAAAGGCCGGAGTGTATGATGGCTGAAATGTTGTAATAAACATGGCGACAAAGATGAGGACAATAGTTCAAATAATGTAAATAGTGAGAAAATACAATAAAAAAATTCAACAGAGACTTTGTTAATTGTATTTAATACAACTTGTTTAACCCTTTAGTATTCAACATGTTCAAACCCACCCCATAAATATTGTCTCTCAAAATCTTACTGTTTGCATAAATTCCCGTGTTATTTGTGATGATACTGTTATATATTATGGCAGAGTATACATGGGGTCGGTTACAGCAGGTTGGACATTGAGAGCTGATGTTTACTGGGTTTGTTTTTGAGTGGGTTGAATACTAAAGGGCTAAATGAATCCTTGCTGCCTAAACACATACAACTGTCCCTGAACATATTTGGCTGAATTTCAAGTTTGATAATACATAGTCAATATCCTCTGAGGATGAGCTGATGTTGAATATTTCTAAGGTAGTCTCATTTTGGTAATGTAGATTTTGTTCTTGTGTCATAAAATTTTCTCATGACATGGGATCATTAGTGAAATATGTCAAAGTACATATTTTTTCCAAACTGTCTTATATTTTGTCATTTAAAATTCATAATTCTGATACGGTGTTAATCAAAATTTATCTTAAAGAAAAAATGTCTTTCAAAATGAAATCCTTGCAGAGTTTAGTAATTTAAAAATGAATACAAAAAGAGTGAAAACTTTAATATATCCTAAAACGAATGCATTTAAAAATCATTTTACTTTTCTTAAGTATTTGCCAATAGGAATTTGAACTGAAATCAATCAGAAACACCAATAAATGTTTTCAACAATAACAGAACATTCAGAACACAAGTTAGAATATAAGAAATAGCTTCACTAACATTCATGAGGATCAATCATTATCTATTAAACAGAACATTGATTTAATCAATACAATTTTGCAATTAAACCCTTTCTTTGATAGAAAGAAAAGATTATAATTGGATTTAATATTCAATTTTCATCATTTGATATAAATTTGAGCTTCACAGTACAGTCTCCAGCCCAATGATCTAACCACTGAGCAATAAACTCATCTACAATGACCTGGCTAAGATACACTACAAGATCAAGATAACAAATACACATCATTATTTAGTGTTTCAAAATCCTTGTGTACACTAACAGCCACAGAAATTTGATGTCAATCAATAACTGAGCTATTTACTTTTATGTAAAAATATACATCCACCTGAAGCAGTTTATAAACTGGTGCATAGAAATCAATAGAGAGAAAATGTATTGACAATGATAGACTCAGTGACATTTTTAACCACCTGACCTCAAAATAAGAATTTGTAATACTGATGAGAAAGAAAACAATAGATTATCCATTCAGTGTACATGGAGAAAAAAATAACAGTTCAGCAAACAAATTCACATATTGATGTAAAAATTAAACACAAAGAAACAAGTTAATATGATGGCTGTGTTGAATTGTAACATTTATGCATTTAAGAAAAAACACTTCCTGGCAATGAGGAATGGTTTGAATTAAATTTCAAGTAATTAAGGAATTGACAATGTGACCAGAAACATAAGATAATTGGGAAGATATTTTTTTTGGTTTTCAGTTACAACCTGCTTAATTCTTTGACCAAAACAACTTTACATGAATGAACTTAATTTGTTCTCACAAAAGAGCAGCACTTTAAAACTGATATGTTTCCTTATATGAAAATTACCTAACTTGCAAATCGATCAGAGTACATTTAAAAAGTTTAACATTGCATATCAAAGTGTTTTCAGGTTCAAAATAACACATACAATATAAATTATTCCAATGAGAATGAACATTTTAAACAACTCCATTCAGCTTACTTTCTTGGATCTGATTTAACAGCTTATTCCTGGTTTAGTTAGATGAGTCTTTGAGTAAAACAATAGTTGTGGCATGTTTGACAAATTAAATTGTGAAATGCTGTTAATTTGGGTATAATTTATAGTCAATAGAGAGAAAGAGAATAAAAGCTTATCTGAAAGTAACATTTTGACACAAACACAATGAAATGATTGGGACAATAAATAATACCATTTTGTTAAAGAATTTATTAAAGAATAAACAGGAACAATATTAAAATTCTGAGTTCATTCATTTGTCATACAACCTTTGAAAAATATACAACACCAAAACAATTTCAGAAATTTGTTATGACAGTATAAAAAAAAATTGTCATAATTATTGTAATACTGAAATGGTTTATATATATATATATATATATATATATATAACTAATCTACATAATTTTTCTGCAGTAATTTTTTTTTTTTTAAGCATTTCACCACAAGCAAGGCGAGAAGCCACTAGCATACAAGGGGTTACAGAAAGTTTGAGCGAGAGCAAATAGGAGTGATAGAGGAAAGCATGAAAAGAAGGACAGGGGATAGATCAGGGCATCTGGAGATGTCAATTGACATTACATTTGAATAGTTGGAGATTATAGCTATCAGGAAAACAGGAAAAGGAGAGGGAGTTCCACAGGCGAGAGGTGTGAGACATGAAGCTATTGGAGTAGAAGAGATGGCTACATTTAACAGTTTTGACAGTGAAAGGGTGAGAGCGAGAAGCCAGTCTAGTCGAATGCTTAAATTCATGAAGTTGGTCACTATAGAAATTTTGACAAGTCACAAAAATGATTGTCATTTTTTAATTCTTGTTGATAAATTACAAAATTGATAACTATGAAGAGATACAGGTATTATTATTATTATTGTTGTTGATTCTTAAGAGAATTAGATCCTTCTGCCAGGACTGGTATTATTTGTTAGAAGATAATTTGTTTTCAATAAGTTAAAGAATAATTGGTTTTGCATAGAGGGAATACCTACCTGTTGAACTCTTATAGACAATCCAAGCATTCAGATGGCATATCAAAATATGGTACCAGATAAGAAATAGCTAATACCTTGCAGCATTCTATTGTTAATATTTGAGCCATATCAATTTCCAGTTTATTTTTTGTTAATGAATATAAAATAATGATAGTTTTTTTCTTGGTGTCTTCTCATAAATGATAGTCATATATTTTTGTCAGTTTCTATTATTAAAAACAAAATCTATTGTTGATGAAGAGTGACAAGTGTCATTTTTGATGTCTCCAATGTTTTAGTATTTCACTATAACTTGGATTCAGTGATTTGTGACAGAAGATCATTATTTAAACATATATTGTTAAATATAACAGACAATGAATGTCTGATCATGAACTGTTCTAATGTGTGTACATTTGCTTTAATTTTGGGTGAAAATAAAGACAAAAATTGTCCAATATTTGGCTATTTTCTTTATTAAGTTGGTCCTTGATCTAAGCTTTCGGCTCACATGAGCCATCTTCAGAGTGGTTATATGGACATCTTAAAGATATTCACCACTGAAGATAATATTTTGTTATGTTGACGTAGAAGATTGCTTTGTGATGGTAACAGTCGCGGAATAGCAGATGCTGATCATAAGTTCAATATATGGTTCTATGATGCACAATGTGAAAGGCCAAAATATTAACAACAAAATCATATGTCCAGATGTAATGTAATGTGTTGTGACTAGTTTGAAATGTAATTTTGTTGAGTGTGGGTTGCTTTGTTTTAATGTAGATGGCCTCCAATATCTTAAAGTTCTTTTTACTGTGTGTATGTGTGAGTATTATTGTATTATCAACTAATATCTGTCTAATATTGTGTACATGGCTATGTTTTTCTAAGAAATGTTGTTTAATAGAACTAAAATCAGAAAGGTGACAGGTAAGTCTACAGGAGAGTGTGGTTGTAGTAAAGCCAATATATGTAGTGGGTTTATTATTAGTATCAGAGATACAATCTCTGAATGGGCATGTAAATTCATACACTACATTGTTTTTTTTTTGTTTTTTTATAGAGGATTTAGTTGTGTGGTTGCAGGGTTATTAGAGACTATGAGGTCAATTGTTTTAATTTTTTTTATAATATATGATGAGCTTAACTTGTTTATTATTATTTTTATTATTATTATTATTATTAATGGGTTTAAACTTTCTACCTATTATGTTTGTGAGTGTTATTTCATCATATTTGTAATTATTATGCATTTGGTTACAATAGTACAAGTTAATAGTATTATATATATACATATATATATATATATATATATATATATATATACACATACACACTTTTCCTTTGAAGAAAACTTGTTTGTGCAAACGTAAGGAAAACTATCATCATCACAGACTTATACTGAAGCTTTGCTTCCATTTATAAAATTTTTAATATGATATACGGAAGGCTATTTCTCCTCTCTTTTAATATGGGACAATTCCTAATAACTGTTTAAATGTGATTCATCTTTGTCTTTGCCAGCTATTTTGCATTTAGTTGATGAATCTATGCCAGAGTGATATTCAATAAAGCCTTAATCAGAGTTTCTTCCAATTCTTACTTCAGTTTACTGATAATTAATCCATCGACATCCAGAGATTTCTCAAGCTTATTTCAAAGAGAATCCACTGATTTTGACCTTTCAACTCTTTCTCAATGGCTCATCTACAAAATAACTAAGATTTGCCCCCCCCCACCCCACCTGAGACTCCTCATTATCTACATTACTTTTCACATACATGATTACATCACCAAGTACACAATGCATGCATTGATACACTAATAAATCTATTTGTTAAACCAAAAGAACTGTGTGCTGACCCCACACTAAGCAGGTGAGTTTTTTTTTCACCAGTATTTACAGGTGCAGAAGCTCCTTGCAATATATTGCAAATTTAAAGTTGTGGCTGCTGTTGAAGCTTGTAATAATTACGTCAGATATACCTTCATAATAGGCTTGTCCCCGTGCACAATTGGAATACATCTTTTGGAAAACAAGACTCTAGTTGTAATCTATATATAAACCAATACATATCAGAGACATCTCAAAATGGTCTAGCTTCATATTTAGTAAACAGCTGCTAGTGCTTCAAACTCCAAGAATATATGGATCTCCCATTCCTTGGTGTATCATACTGAGGATTAGAATATTTATTCAGCAGCTACGCTTAACCCATGATGTTGCTTCTTCTGTGGGTTTTAGTGGCATGCTCATACACTATACCCCGCCAGAGATGCTGTAGGTAATACCTGCAAAGAAGTGAGGTACACAATGCTAGCGTGTAAATCTTCAAAATCTGTAAATGCTACAGCCAACAGCAGTTGTTTAGCACTTGCTTCTTTAATAGCTACAGTGGCTGCTGCTTCTTCTGTTTGTCGAGCCGAAGCTATAAGCACTTCTTTGGTCAACACAGTACATATCGATACACAAATCTATAAGATGATGTGGGTGAGGTCTCCATGGCTGACTTATCTCTCTTCCAAAATCTGAGGGTACTGTAGAGCAGATCTAAAACTTCAAAGTGAAGTTTACACAAACATTAGATTAATAATTGTGTCAGATTTGTGTGATCTTGGTTGATGAGTTTATGAACAATGTTTTTAAAAATCCCTTTTGTTGGTTTTACACCTCTCTGAAGCTATGTAGCTTTGGTGCAGTTCCTGCATTATTTCTTTTCGCTACTAACTTGACACCAGACAGTAAGCCCATTACTATTAAGTCATGGTGATAGAGTTTCAGATAAGAAATTCATTGTAACTGTAATTTCCGAAATGCAAAAGAAATTACCAATTAGGAGGTATAATTAGCTTAATTAGCATAAATTCTCTTCTAAACTATTCTCTATTATTTTACTTGGATATTCCATACATGAAGAAATCTGGTTTGATCATGATTACTTTGAATCATTGATGAAATTTCTCCTACTCTAAAATAACGTTTCTTTCTGTAGGCTAATGGAAATGTTAGCACATTACTCCAGGTGGATCCCTAATTTTTCTGAGAAAATTTATTCAGGACATATCACATACACATATTTGTGTATGTGATATGTCCTGAAAAAGGATATATTTGTTCAAAATAGCAAAGTGGTTTTGGACTACTGTAACCGAGTAGGACAATCTAGCAGGTAACCTTAATGAACTGGTCCTCGTTTAGGTGTTGTCCCTGTACCTCCAAATCAGTCTGTATTTATGGCTGACACCATGAGGGGGAACCCAGGTGTATGCATATTCATTACATCAGTATGTGAATAAATTTCTTTTGCTCCAAGTTGCTTTACATGAATTTGAAACTTTGAAGAGATACATTGTGACTGAGGCTATTGACCCAACCAGTTCATTTCCAGTTGAAACTAATGCCTCTAAATATGCCATAGCTTCTATACTAACTCAGAAGAGATGTTCTGTTGCATTCTTGTACTTTCTTGCAGCAAAAAGAGGCATTCATTAAAAGAAAAGGAAGTGTGAGGTTTTATATAAGCGACATTATGATCTCATTGGATAACACTTCCAGCTCATAACAGACCAATGCAGTGAAATCTTCATATATAACAAAATCTACTATCAAAATCAAGAATGAGAAACTTGTCTGTTAGCACACTGAGCTTTCAGACTGCAACCATAATATAGTATTCTGGCATATATCCTTTCACATATATGCAATTCTACTTATGACAATGAGATGCTGAAGGCTCTCCATGACAATCTTTGTCATCCAGGAGAATCATGTCTGACTCACTATCTTTCTATTCTTAGTTTACTCCCAAAATATCTAAGTATCAATTTTGTCACTTCAGTTATTATATTATTAAATATAATATCTAAAGACTAAAAACAAAATGATGTAAGAATTGAGTCTAAATTTAAATCCAGTTTCAGTCATCAATTACATATTTAAAACCAGTTATGGAACTTATTCTCTTATGCATATAACAGTTTTTAAATAATTTACGAGACTTGGGTCAATAATTTGATGAATTTTTCAAAATTTGATCAAGAATTATTTTATGCAACTTATTGTCTGGTTCAAAACAACAATGAAAAATTTCTGCAACTAAAAAGTAAAAGACACAAGATGGAAGAATTTTTAAAGTTAATTGTGCAAATAAATTCTGACATCTACACTGACACATGATGATATTTGAAGAGAGAAAAGTTTGGAGATCAGGAATGTAATGGAAAAGGAATCTGTGCTCAGAGAACAATTCTGGTTTTCACAAGGCTGAATCAGAAAGGTTGAAATTTAAATAAGATTTTTGATATCAACATTTTACAAGTTATTCTTAGATGAACAATTTTGTAAAAATAAATTGATTCAAACAATGAATTCCTATTATACCAAAACAAAACTTGTAAGATTTAAAAAAAAAATCCCCCCACTTTTGTTTGGAAAGATTACCATTTTCAGCCATTGCCTGATATGAACTAAATTCAAGATTTTAACTATGAAGAAAAATCAATTGTAAGATTAAAATGTTGACATGCAAATTATTTGAAAAGTCATGAAAATTGAACTTGTCATCTTTCAGCAAAGGTGTGTAAAGTGCAGCCATATTGGTTTCTAAATGGAGTAGTGATAACCACATGTCTTTTTTCCACATAATTCTTGATGCATGTAATATAGCAACTATAAGTGAAGCTTATGAAGATTTATTTGACTAATTCATCTTTAGTGCTGAAAATGTTTATTTTATTATAAGTGGATGGTTACAAGCAAGAGAGGAGATGGGGTGTGCTTATTTTACTATCACAATGAAGAAAAACAGAAAATATTAGCATTTGACTATTAGTGGTTAAATTAATGGAGACTTTCTTTTTTTTTGTAACAATGAATCAAGAGATGGATTCAGTCAAATATCCACACAGGTTTCAGTAAACTGATTTACAAAAGAGAACAGAAAAGAGAGTGTATCTCAATAAAATTCATCAAAAGTAAATGACATTCTGAAGCCAAGAATATTTACAAATTATTCTTGTTTATTGTTTATGGCATAAAACAATTTTACACATTCCACAATTGGTTATTGAAGATGATGAATAAAGGGCAAGATTTCATGACATTTTACAAATCAGAAAACTATAAAATATAAAAATTTTAATCAAATGAAAGTTGCTGCTCTTAAAATTACTTTTATGGAAAAGTTTTGCAAGAAAACAAGTTTTAAAAGCAATAAATTAATATACACAAATCTTTTGGATACAAACATGTATTAATGTTTTTCTAAAAAGCAAATTGAATGTGACATGCAAAAGGAAGGAAACTAAGTATATTTGAAGAAATTGAACAAAAAAAAAAAAAAGAAAGAAAAAAAAAAGAAAGAAAAAGTCAACTGTCAGTTTTTTTAATCTATCAGATCAAGTTATGGGACAATTTCAGCAACAGTATTAGGGACTATGATTGAGCATTCTGTAAATGGTGAATGACAGTTCTTTCAGCAAAAAGTAACAAAATTACTATTTATTATGAAAGGGTAAAGATAAAGTATTCACCAGAAAATGAGTGTGTATCTTTCTCTGAAACTATCAAGTCAAACTATACATTTGATTATTGTTAAATGTATAACCCTCACTCAAAACTGATAACTTCCTTCAGAATATTAACCTTTTTAACATTCACCTTGAATAGAATAGAATAAAAAAAAAAAAAAAAAATTAAATTTCTTATTCTCATACCACAATTACTCATATATATATATATATATATATATATAATAAAATAATAAAAATGAACATGCTAATGCCCCTTCCTAAATAATTGGATTTCTCTGTATCCTTGGAAACAAAAAATTATGAATTGTATGTGCGTTTAAGACTCAGTAAATTTAAAAATAAGTTATTCCAAAATTCGCTTGAAGAGGAAGCAGAACTAATGCTTTTAATATAATTATATAATTAAATTTGAAGTTTTTAGCTTTGGTTTTTGAAACATGGAAATTCCTGTGTAGCAAAGAAACCATATTTTATATCAGTTAATTTATAATATTTATGCTCTGTAAAATTACATTGAGCACTGTTTTGTAAAAATAAAAATATCAATTAAGAACACTGGATTATGTATCTTACAGTTTTTTCTTTTTATTATATATATATATATATATATATATATATATATGAAAATTTCAGATTGTATCAGAAGTTAGAGTGAACACATTTTACATTCAATATAAATGATTTGCTAGAAACTATGCTTTTTTTCCAGAGGTTGAAACCTAATGAAGTCTGTAAATAATAAATGAAGTTGTGTGTTTGGGAAATTATTCCCAACACCAATGCAGTAACTTTTAGCAGTTGTATAACAATATCCTTGAAAGACTTTGCCAAGTAACTATGAAATGGAGTTAAATGAAGATACAAATTCTTTTTGGAGGTCAAATGTCAATAATTACAGATAAACAGAAAAGCATTGTTCACATTTAACACAGCTGACCAATTATGTGAGATTACATTTATATAAATTAGTTGAATATTATTTTTCATATATAACCATCGAATAAAAAACTTAGGTCAGCACCGAGTTAATCTTGTGAGCAAAACAAGCAGATTTAATGTATATATAAAATCAAGAGATAACAGCCTGGCAATTCTAGATTTCAACATAAATGAAAGCTAATATGATGATATGTCCACAATAGAAACAACTTGCCTTATATCATTGTTTTTCAATTCAGTTACCTTTTTCTTGATGATTTTCTTTTTGAAGTAAATTGATCAGTATTTGTTTATATTTCTGAGATGAGGTATTATGTACACTATTTACATTATTTGGACTATTGTCCTCATCTTTGTCGCCATATTTATTACAACGTTTCGGCCCTTCATTATCTGTCTATATTTCTGAGATAAGGTATTATGTACACTAGATTATTTGGACAACAAAGTTGAGGACAACAGTCCGAATAATGTAAATAGTGTAAATTGCTTAGCATGAGGACTTAGGCCATACATACAGAGTGGAAATTATCAGTATCTCTAAAATGCAATTGTAGGTGCACACACACACACACACACACACACACACACACACACACACAGAGCAAAGTCATAAGGAAAACAGATTGATCTTTCAATATGGTATTCTTTTTATGTTATTACACACAATGAAACAGAAAGTGGGAGATATTTAATATGCCATCCTCCCTCTGATACACACATCTACATTTTTCACTACAGACATTAAAATAGCAGTATATAAGTTGTGTCATCAGTTTATCACATAACACTTTTTACCATGAACAGATTGTGAAATGGTTGGGTGAAAAGGAATAAGAAAGATAATGTAAAATCTCCATAGAGAATTCAGCAAAGAAAGGAAATTATTTGCAGTTCCAAATTCAAACACCTGTCATTAGCAAGTATAACTAGTCAAATGTAATCCCCACTGCTTTCCTATTTGCTTTAACTCTTGAAAAAATATCTGAATAAAAATTCTAATAGTAACCAGGACAAAAAAATGTTGACATGACTTCATTGTCTGCAAAGAAAGAATTGCAACAGCAAGAAAGAAAAGTCATGTTGTGGAAAAGCAATTCCTGATGTTGTTATAGCTCAAGTCAGATTTGAATTACAAAGTTGACAAGATGGCAACAATCAAAACCAACTTTTGCTCAAATGAAATAGAAAAAGGCTTAGGTCAGGAATATCTGTTGAGCAGAGGAAAGTAAATACTAAAAGCAAAATGAAGAAAAATCAACATACAAGAGTAGAGTGCGGTAAAAGTTTCAGTTAATTGTGGGACAGTGAGTTGATGAATCAAGAGAAGAAAATATGGTAATGTACAACCAAAACTCAATTCAGTAGAGAAGTGGACATGGATAAAAAAGGGTAAAGTTGTGGGTAAAAAAAAAAAAGAAGACAAAACTTGATTACAAACAATTAACCTGATTTACACAAGGAAATATCTGAATCTAAGGAGAAAATAAAATGACTAAAGTGTGTTTTTATTGAGTTTTTCTTTTGATCAGGTAGAGGTTAATTGTGTAGAGGGAAAGACTACAGTAGAAAACTTCCTTAACTTTTACTTTATTCAATTCAATCAATTAAGAAATGGAGGAAGAGAGAGGAAGAGAAAGAGAAAGAAAAAGAAAGAGAGAGGAAGAGAGAGAAAGAGAAAGAGAGAGGAAGAGAGAGAAAGAGAGAGAGAGAGGAAGAGAGAGAAAGAGAGAGAGAGAGAGAAAGAGAGAGAGAGAGAAAGAGAGAAAAAGAGAGAGAGAGAGAAAGAGAGAAAAAGAGAGAGAGAGAGAAAGAGAGAAAAAGAGAAAGAGAAAGAAGTTCATTTATTGAAGTAATTTGCAGTTACAGTTCTAATAAAAAGTTCTTACAACCCAGTTGACATTAAATCTTGATCAATTGCAGACAGTAACATTACTCTTTTCACAATATATTACAAATTTACAATACATTTTATATATATAATGTATCCTGGCTTGAAGCAATTGGATGTCTAGCCACACTGAGGAGCTGTGATACAGTGAAACAGTCTGTCTGTAAATGACTATATATATATATATATATATATATTTGAAAATATTTTTAAAGGTACAAAATCTGATTAAAGAAATGAAAGTGTGTAGCTTAATATTACATATTTTTAAATGTCTACGGGAGATTTAACTTAGATTTAAATAACAGGAATATGTGTAATGAAGAGGAGAAGAGAGAAAAAAAAAATGACACAAAGAGCTAGAGACAAATAATGAGTCCCAACAAATATTCATGCTGCTTACACAGGGAAGGTTTGTGGGACCTGATATAAAGTGCCTCCAGCACATTGAGATGAAATAGAGAGTGCGACCGGGACACAACAGTGAACCAGTCAGCACTAAAATTAGCAGCACACCCTCTGTTATTTAAAAGGTGCTCACATACATACATATATATATATATATATATATATATATATATATATATATATATATATATATATGTATGTATGTATGTATGTATGTGGGAGATACCTAGACATAGACACTGCTTCTATTGTCACAAATTACCAATCCTGAATGAAACATTCAAGTAAATTAAATATTGTATTCATTGGTAAACATAGGTTTTCTTAAACAATTCAATAAGATTGCAATGTATTTAATAACAAAATCAAAAGAAGGAATACTTTGACTAAATTTCACTTATCAAACAGGTTATATGCCAAGGTCAAATGCAATTAGATATGACAGGCATGGTAAGCAGCAAGACAATGTTTATACAATTCTGTCTTAAACTAAAATATCACATTTCTGTCAGTGAAATGTCTTTAGCTGTTGGTATAAAACTTTTTGTCAACATTTACAAGATTGGTAAGTTCCAGAATTGAATATCTCCCACAAATACTGCTTCCTCAGTTTCATATGATAATGTGCAAACATTATTTTCTAACCTTTTAACTTGACAAGACAATATATTTCTGATGCCTGAATCAGGCAGTCTACAGAAGTCCCAGGTATTGGATCAATTATACATCTGAGAAAGGTCAAAATGTACTGATAAAACAAAAACAAACAAGGATGAGAATATAAGTCCAAACATCTTAAGACATTTTATGAATGCCCTAGAAAAGCTTTTAATTTAAACATGTATCATTGGTAAAATTTACAGTTTTCTTGCTGAAAGATTTAATCAAGCTGGAAATGGATACATCTTCTAAAATCTGAGAAACATTACAGAAATTTAAAAAAAAAAAAAAAAAAAAAAAATCTATTAAGTGTGTGTAAAAGTTCCTAACATCATATTTTTCAAAAAGCAGTTTTGAGTCTTCTGCAGTCGGCATCCTTTTATTTTGTATTGAGAAGGGGAACGCAAATAAAAAAGATGGCAGCAGACAAGATAAACACAAGACATTACATGTTGCTTTTTGATTGGCCAACACAAAAAAGAATTGAAAATAATTAATGAAGCTGATGAGACAGTAAGTAATACATATCGTGAATGGTTAGTAGAATTCAAGAAAGCTGAATTTGACTTAGAGGACAAAATACAAAGTGTTAGACTTTAGAACTTTATGAATTGAAAGCTCTTTTGGATGATGGTCCCAACTTAATCATTAATGCTGGAATTGGATGGAAAATTTGGTGTCAATCTCTTTAACAAATGCAAAGTAAGAGAAAATATTCAAAAAGTGGGAAAATATGTTCCACTTGAATTGTTAGAGCAAAGCATTGGACAACATTTTTCCAACTGAATTTTACTTCTGTGAGGCATGAAAAACAATCTTTTTATGGAAGATTGTCATTGGACATGAAAAATAGGTTTGCTATAATAATCTGCAGCATCAAAAATCATGGGTGGATCCAGGGGCAGCTGGCAGAATCAACAGTAAAACCTAACATTTTGTGAAAAAAATTTATTGCTCTACTTGGAAAGATATGGGAAACATTCTATGAATTTGTTGAAGTTTGGTGAAACTGTTTCATTTAATGTTCGAGTGCTGCAATTGAAGTAAAAAGGCTTTTTATATGACTGAGAAGATACAAGGTCATAGAGCCACATGACAATACTTGCTTATATATATTTCTTTGTTAACACAAAAAGCAATACTAGAGTTGGGATGGGAAATTCTTCGCTTCATCATCTCAATCAATTCCTAATCTAGTCTAAAATTTAACAAAGTCTTCAATGCTCAAAATTTATTTTTTTAATAAGATGGAATTTGAAAACTTCTGGTATGTTGGCATAAGAAAAGAGAAAATCAAGGAAAATATTTCTAGGATAAACAAATAGATGTATTTGTTATCGTTAATAAACTAATTTTTAGTTCCGTGCACCTAAGACTTTACATTGGATTTTAAGTTCTGATTTCATTTAATATCACAATTTTGCTTAAAAGCAGATTTAAAAACCTAAATTGGGGTCACGTGATAATCACGTGTTCAGATTGACTAAGACCTGACAATAACAGTGGCATTTAGGCACCATTTTGTATTTTCTCTTCTTATCAATAGTTTCTGCTGTTTTGTATAAGTCTTTCTGTGAGTTGCTTTTTCTTGTTTGTGTCTTTTATATTCATTTTGCCTTTTTTTATCTATCTTTACATTCTTGTTTTTTTTTTAATTCATTGGTTTATGTCATGAGCTATTTACTGGTTTATTTCAGTGGAGGGAAAAAGATCAACAGAATGTACTTTGCGATTTTAGTATGAATACGATTGAAGGTGATGGGGAGGTAATAACTTCGGTTTGTCAAATTCCTTCTTCCCAGAGTTTATTTAATTTCATTTACTTAAACATTTATGATTTTAGTCATTTATTCTTACCTATTTTTTAAAAAACAGGTTCACTCCCAAGCAAGGCAATAAAGCCACTAAGACGCAAGGTGTTACTGAATGTGAGTGAATATGAGAAAGAAAACACTAGATAATTCTTGCTTCCACCAACTTCACCACCATTTACAAATAGACTTAAACTGAAATCCATTCACTGACAATGTAAGAAAACTTAGCACAAAGAAAATTTACTTCAAAATATCTTCTCAGCTATTTCTAGGTTCATAAAACCTGTAGCAATCCACTTGTACAGAACGAGTATATAGTTTTACAGTATAGGACCAAAGGAAAACATGAGAAGACTTGATTGCATTTAACAATTATTGAGATTAAATGTAGAATAAGAACCAAGTATAAAAGTGAATTATTTTCAAGAAATTAAATGGGTTGAAAGCTAAATCAAAGCTGAATGTTAACTTAGCAACTTAGGCATCGGTCCAAATACCAGTTGTACTATCTGCTACACTTGCCAAGTTGAGTTAAAATGGTAAGTAAAAAAAGAATTACTTCCTTGGTTGTAATAAACAATTATTTTGAAAAAAAACCTGGAGATTAAGTTGTTTGTATAAAGACCTATCCATCAAATTAGTGCAGTTTCTTAGAAGAATTTTGGTAGAAATGGCTTTGCAAAAGAAAAACTTAGCCAAAATCAATGGGCCAGGTGCTTTGTTTATATGACATATTTGCCAGTTATAGAAAGAATAGTTTGAGAAAGTTGATTACCAAAAAGTCAGTTAAGTTGCTAAGTGCAATGTCATTATGAAATTAATAGTCAAATCATGCCAGTACATTATGAGTGACAAGGTGGCATGTTGGGTTCCCATATAAGCAATGCAAGCCAACTAAAAAGGAGTTGTCCACAAGAAGCTGCCTGAAGAGAGTAGGGGAATAAGCATACAGACATAGGTAGATCCAAGACATTTGAGTAGACAAGGCCAGATAATAGAAATAAGCTGAAGTTTCCTTCATATAAGGACATGCTAGCCTACAGAGTGTAACAACTACAGGAGTTTTATAATCATCATAGCCGTGAATGAATGATTCAAAATTTAAACCTCTATGTACTGCACTTTCATGTTAAAATTGAGGAAAGGAAAATAATTTGAAACACCTATGTATTCAAAAGTTAGAATATACATCTTAATATAGTATTAAAGGTATTCTGGTTTTCTTCATTATTCTAAGATTTTAATCCATCTTGAGAATTTATCAAATTTAATTATGCGTAACAATTGACTGGCTCAAACTTCTGATGTTTAAATCCTGAGCATGAGATTTAAATGGATTTTTTTAAAGACAATATCGGTCAAGGAGTGTCCTGTCTAGAAGCCAGTACTCAGAACATGAACCCTTGAATCAGTCAGTTATGTGTTATGCGTGATACACGCTTAAGCGATCATGTATTTTCCCATACATGACTGATGAGGTAGATTTTTCCCGCAGTAGGTTGCCATTTCTTTCTGCAGTAGACCAGTTGCCATCCAAGTCTACAGAATCTGGCCTGTCTTGATATTAGGTTGGTGCAAAAATAATGTCGTTTTTTGACGTCAAGTTGAACGTCAAAAAACAACATTATTTTTGCACCAACCTAATATTTACCCATAGCTGGGGGGAGAAGAAGAGGATTCATACCTTTGCTAAGGGTATTAGCGCATAAGTGAATATCAGTTCAGTTATGCGTCATGTGTGATACACGCTTAGGCAATCATGTATCTTTTGATACATGACTGACAAAGCAGATTCCCCCCGCCCCCGCGAGAGGTGGCCATTTCTTTCGGTGGTAGACTGGTTGTCATCCAAGGCTATAGAATCCAGTCTACCCTGCTATTTATCCATAGCTGGGGGGAGAAGAAGAGGATTCATACCTTTCCCAAGTGTATTAGCACATAAGTGAATACAATGGATTCGACTGGAATTTGAACTCTGCTCTCAAATTCCTCAATCCATGCTGCTATTCATTACTCCACCGTGCCTCCTCTTCACCCTTGAATCATTTCTTACATTTGGTGCTGCGACCAAAGGTTCTGTGAATATCCTGGAAAGACACACAGTATATAATGTTACTTATGGCCGCTGCAACCAAAATATCAAGGCACTAAGACATCTCCAAAGCCCCAGCCATGTTGCTACTTCTGTGGCCAGTGATGAGGATGATATTGATCTCCTTTTTAATCTCATTCCAAGAGTACAGCTATCAAATTGTAAAGATACATTTTGTTGCCATGATCAGGATCATGCTAGCTACAGTGTTGCAAAATTGAATTCATACAGTTTTGAAATTTACTATTTTTTATTTATTTTTTTTTTTGCCATAGGATACATGCATTGTACTCCAGAAAATACAAAGAATATTTTTTAAATGACCAGGATGCAGCCAGCAATATTATTAACTAATTAGACATACTGTTTAATTATCAAACATTTAGAGAATTACCAACAAACAGAATTATATTTGTTGTTTGCATTGGAAATGATAGAATTAATCTCCAATATTTCTGGGACATGGCTGATCAGATAAACAACCTAAGCAATGACTGTTATATAACAAGAAATATTTTTTATACAAACTAAATTTTTTTTTTCAATTAGCAGAGCAAAATGTAGTGCAAATCAACTGCGAAAACTTACAGAACCAATTAAAAGTTTTTCATTTTTCTTGATGTGTATTTTTGAATTGCTGAAACCAAACAAAAATTGCAAGAAAGTAAAATCCTCTAATGAGCTGCACATGATGCAACAAACAAAAGATGAGGATGCACATAAAAGTGAATAGAGAAGAAAAATGTGCACATCACTGTGTGTGTCTAGAGCAGGAATATAAAGAAAATATTTGTAATTGATTTCAAAATCTATACAGAATGATAAGAGAAAAATAAGAAAAAAAAAAAAATTTTCAATATGAATAACAGATTCAATAGCAAATGTATTCCCCTGGGCATAAAATAGTTCTTTTATCTTCTGAAGAATTTGAAAACCTTTTCTTGACAGATAAAAATTTAACTATCATTTATTATCTGGATATATTTACCTTGTTTTTCTTTAAGTGCATGTGATTATTGCATACGCACGTCTTGTTAGAGAAGAAAAAAAAACAAAAGAAGTGTTCAATGGTAATTAAAGAGATTTTAAGAAAACGACTTTATTCAACTGAAACAACTTTGCAATGGACTTTGGCTTGCAATGCTAAGAAGAAAAATAGCTGATGCCAATAATTCTCATAATTTATTCTTTTATAGTCTCAGAGACTTTTCAGTTTTTCATAAAATCTCTCAGATTGTGATTAAAGCGATAAGCTATGTTCATATGAAAACAAAAATCTTCTTGGGCTCAAAAATAATCATATTCATGTTGACCTTGTATAAAATCAAGACCTAATAACAAAGAAAGATTTTGTATGTATGAAGAGAAGGCAACTAAAAGTGATTATATTTAAATAGGACATAAGCAGTTCTGGTTGGTAACAGTCATTTGTGTAATGGACACAAATTTTATAGTGATCTTAACTTTTAAAATAAAATCTTGATATAAATACTTCAGGCACACAAGGCAACGAAATGTTTGGTGAACTTAACCCATATTTGTTCAAAACAGACATAACCACTTTTGGTTGTCAAGCTCCAATATATTTGATAGTTACAAGAGAAAATGGTGGATGATAAGATACATGGCACAGTGGATAAAGGCGTTAGTTAGATCCAGTGACTGGACCCAAAGAGTGTGAGTTCAATACCCGGTTAAGGCAATGGAGAACTTGGAGAGGTGAATTAACAGGAGATAATTGATAACTGAAATCCATTAAACACTGCACATGGAATGAGAACAATTTACCCCAGTGAGCGAAATAAAGGGTTCAGTTCGACATTCCAACCACCTGAAAAAGGCTGGAGCGTACAATGGCTGAAACATTGTAATAAATATGGCGACAAAGATGAGGACAATAGTCTGAATAATGTAAATAGTGTACATTAACTCATCTCAGAAATATAGACAGATACTGGATGATAGGACTATTAAAAATAAAATTTGGAACATATGAATATTACATTTCAATAATAATATTAATTAAAACAAGATTGACCAAGAAAAAAAATTGATTAAAACAAAAGGTGAAGTTCACTGAAAACCACTAGGTTTTTTTAGTTTGAAGCAAGATAGTCAAATACATGTACCTACTAATCTATCTATCAAAGGTCACAACTCTCTCAGATAACCTTCAAATAAATACCTCTACATTAATCCAGCTTGTAACAAGTTCACATTTCATCAGAAATACTATTAAGTGTATTCTGCTGATATAAACAACTTAAACAATATATATCTTGCAGGCACAAACTTCCTAAATATAAAGGTTTGTCTGTAAAAGAAAAAAAAAAAAAAAGTAAAGCTGAGCCAGGAGTTGCAGTTCTTGATGTAAACATGGAATGTTAACTACTTCAATCTGTGACCAATTTAATCTATCAGAAGGTAGGATAGATAATGTTAAGAAATTCACTTTAAAGGTTAAAAAAGAAAAATTGTTTTTGATTCAAAGCACATGTGATACTCTAATAGAATCAGGGAATCAAAAACAATGGAGAGCAGTTATGTCAACAAGTTGACCTGAGTATTTAAATTTATTCAATCTAAATACAAATTTGATTCATCAAAATTTGAGATAAAATTTGTCATTTTTGGCATGTTAAAACACCTTTCTATAGCAATGAACATTTTAGTAGTAATATTGTATTTTTTGTCCAACTGAAAACTATCCTTTTAATATTATTCACTGTAATTTAAAGATAAGAGTTCATTTTGTTCTATTAAAACTTCAGGAAATCAGAAAAAGATTAAAGACAAATTAGTATTTGTTTGGTTATTCATTTTGCTTTTTTGGTGGTACCAAACATACAGAATTGTTATTGCATACATTGATTTTAGATGCCAAGATTATGTCTAAGATTTTAGGGATAATGATGCCAATGTTTAAAGAGAGATAGAAATATGGAGAAAAGTTATATAAAGTAAAGATAGTCTTATTCTTACTGGTTTCTGTGAAACTTAATGAAAAGATCCTGAATATTTGTGGAGGAAATTAAATCTTGAAGAAATGGTCAACAAATTTCATAATGGGAAATAAGAGAATAAAAAGGTCTTTGTTATGCATTTCCCAAAAGGCATTTTTGGAATGTTGGGAGAAGCTGTGGGAAAACCTATTTAATAAAAAGCCAAACTACTTTAAAGTTGGCAAAATGAAATGAAGTGTCAAATGGGGGAAATTAAGTGTGGAATAAAAATATCAAACAAAATTACAAAGGAAATAAATGGAGAAAATGAAAGAGTCTCTTTGGAAAGAGAAAGTCATTAGAAAAAGTAGGAAGAAGATTGAAGCACATAAGGATGCTTATAGACACAGATGAAGAAAAATCAACATTTATTTCTTGTCTCAACCACTATTTCCTGTTTGAAGCAACTTAAAGAATTTACACACATTATATATGTATATAAATAAATGTGAATGTCAGTGTGTCACAGTTTTTCAACTTTAATTGTTAAGTTTCTATATATTTTAATTTATATCTTTAGGACAGTTTATCAAAGCTGTTTGAATGATAGAGATGAAGGCACTCGTTATTAAATATTAATGTTGTTCACCTATTCACATTGTAAAGGATGAGTGAAAATAATGTTTTGAGTTCAGTCTCTGTTGTAGTAACTAAATGATTAATCTATATAAATAAATGTGAATGTCAGTGTGTCACACTTTTTCAACTTTACTCCTAGAGGCCATAGCCTAACATATACCATTTTGGAATCAGTCTGACTCCGTGAGCAAATTAAAAACATTCCAGGCCAGATCCAGACACACAATCCTGAAATTTTGGCTTCCCAAGTTTTCATTACTGTGATTTTTCGTGACAGATTTTTTTGTATGATAACAAATTTTATAACTTGGAAATAAATTTGGGAATAATTGAAAATAACTGTAAAATCCAGGAAAAGTCACTCATGAAATAAAAATAAATGTTTGTGTGGAAAGTAAGGACCTATGTACATCAAATTGTCTCTAAATTAAGTGGCAGCAGAAGAATTATCATTGAATTTTTAAAAGGTAATCTTAAATATTAATGCAGTTCTTCTGTAGTTTATTGTTGCCCATTGCATACAGCAGCAGTATACCTCACAAAAAGTAGTTTTTGCCAACAGAGGAGCAATCAAAAGAGCCAAGGCTGCAGTAAAGAAAACAGAGTCCTGTTTGAATGAAAAAATGAGATAAATACGACAGCCAGAAGAGCTTTTAATGCAGAGAATATGCAAAGACTTAAGGACTCTCAAACTCCTGAACAAACAGAAGGCTAAATCAAAAGCCATCTGCAGGAGCTAGCCATCCAATAGGATGGCTTTTAAGCTAGTGTGTATATATATATATATATATATATATATATATATATATGAATGATCTTGTTGAGATTCAAGTAACAGAATTCTTTCCTGAAAGAGAGTTCAATTGAATAAAAGCAAAAATATGATGATAGGGAGTATGAAGGGAGTAGGGAGGGGCATACAAAATTTCAATATTTCCTTTTTATTCTTTGGAGAGAAAACAAATTGAAATAGTTCTCTTGAAAACTAGAAAGTATATAACAAAAAATTCTATGCATCATGTTCGACTGATCGACTTCTTTGCTTGTTCTCTATTCAATCCATATATATCGAGGTTGTTTCTATGATTTGCAGCAATGAGCAGCATCAACCACTTGTTAACCAATTGGTTGATGCTTTAAACAGAAGTTAGAAAATAGTTTTCACTGTATTGTAACTGATATCATTACTTGTCCTTGCACTCTAACTGATTAACTTTGTATATAATATAAAGCATTTTAAGGATTCATATTTGAAATTTTTCAAATCAGAATTTATGAGCAAGTTTCATTTGAAAAATAAATCATCTGGAAACTTCATTGTTGCATCAAATTACAGAAGGCCACCAGCAATGAATATGAAGCAACAATCCATCTTGAAAGCAAGGATTCATTTTTTTCAGCCTCTCAAAGTGAACGATCAGTAAGGTTCAAGTAACAGTCTCAAAACTTGTATGATTATATATGTTATATACCGTACCTATGAACATTAATGGGTATGTCCTAATCCTGATAAATACATTGGACACTATTGTAAGTGGGGGTAATAGGCTGTCTAAGTAGTCCACCACTAGCAGTTGTTTACCTACATCATGCCACTAGCGAGTTTTGTATTTTGTTGATGTTATAAAGATTACCATTTTATTTCCAATCTCCATTTTGGTTATTCCTCATTAAGCAACCCTTTATAGGTTACAACAATATAACACTTTCATTATTTTTACATTATCCCCAAATACTCTAGTCACAACTTATTTTATTAACTGTGATTCCATTAATGATTTTATTAGCACTAAAGAATTAAATTAAGATATGTGCGAATGTAATCACTAAACTCTGCATGTGCTTCAAGTGGGATTATTGCATGAAATGAGTAAATTCTATCAACATATTTTACACAAATGATCTACAGAGAATAGAGGGTAGACAAAATTCACCAATCATTGAAAATTACTTGATTTTATTTCTTTATATCTTTGTGCACATCGGTGAAAAGAAAAGAAAAACTTAGTATTTTCAAGTGACAATCAAAACATCACGAGCAACTGGATATTTAAGTTTCAGAATGACTTATTTTCTTAAACAAGTTCGCCAAATATTTCTTTTTTAAGCCTTGCCACTAAATTTATTTTATTATTACAGAGAATTTTCTCAATTAAGGGACGAGCCTCGTGAAACGCAGTGGCTCTTGCAGCATGTCTCACTGGTGATGATGCGAGGTAATGCTTTCTCCATCATTGTGGCTGGCAGAGGATAGAAAAAAAAATTGTTTAGAGTTACTTTGTTCAAACTTTTTTTCAGTAAATAAATTTCTCTATATTTAGGTAAAAATATTTTCTGAAGTGCGACAATCAAGGGAGATAATTATCAGAAACACAGAAGAAAGAACTGTTTTTCTTTCTCGATTCAGCAATAGAATTTCTTAAAACTCAAATGATAATTTGTTTATTACTCGTATTCAATACACACAATAAATATCAATGAAAAAAAAAAAAAAATTTATTAAATTAAATCTATTTTTCATGTAACCAAACCTACTGAGGTTCCAGTTATCTCAGACAAATGAAGGCTGATGTAAGTGACACCTGTATATTGATAAAGTCAAAAACTTAATATCATGGCATCAATTAGCCTTTAAAGGTCACTAAGTCTTTCTACATGAGAAAGAAATTTAAGTAATCTAATCTAATTAAAATAATTTGAAACACCTGTTGAATTATTTCTGATGAGGTTATGTAAATCAAGTGATGTGTGAATTTTTCAAATTGTTTTTTCATTCAATAAGGGCTGGTTAACTACATCTAGACAAAGGTAAAGCCCCCCCGCCCACTTCAAAAAAAAAAAAAAAAAAAAAAAAGAAAAAAAGAGGGATCAAAGAAAGCATTTTCTTAGAAACAGTTGAATGAAAAACACAAGAACATTTTGACAAGTAAGATGCTGGATAATTGAAAATTTACATGTGTCTTCTAGAGGTCTTAAAGCAAAAAAAAAACAAAAAACTTTTTTGCAAAGAGCAAACTTCCAAAAGTAATACTCAGTAACAAAGAAAAGTTTTAAAATTCTTCACTCAGAATCAAATTTAAAAATTCAAGACTGAGATAAGGTCAGTATCTGTCTATATTTTCGAGATGAGGTATTATGTACACTATTTACATTGCTTGGACTATCATCCTCTTCTTTGTTGCCATATCTGTCCTCAAGGACACATGGCACAGTGGATAAAGGCGTTAGTTAGATCCTGTGACAGGACCCAAAGAGTGTGATTTCAATACCTGGTTATGGCAGTGGAGAACTTGGAGAGGGGAATTAACAGGAGATAACTGATAACTGACACCCATTAGACATGGCACATGGAACTAGGACAGTCTACCCCAGTGAGCGAAATAAAGGGTTCACCACCTGAAGAAAGCCGAAATGTTGTGATAAATATGGCAACAAAGATGAGGATGATAGTCCAAGCAATGTAAATAGTGAGATAAGGCATCATACAAATTGACAAATCCAAATTCCCAATGTGCTTGAATAACAACTAAGTCTTTGATTACAATGCTTGAGCAATAATTAGCAACTACATGATTTTTTAAATATCCAAAACATACACTGGCTATTCTTCTAGAAAAAACTGCTAATGACCCTGAGCCCTCCTTTCTCTCTTCTACAATTAGTCTGTGTAGCAAGCAGAAGAGCTAATCGACATGGCTATAGACAGTAACTGATCCTTTCAACAAGAATATCCTAACTGAAGTGGACCATCAAGTAGCAATTAAACAGAAACAGGAGTCGATTACAGAAAGGATAACAGTGACAATAACAACAATGCAGACTGGTAAGCACTTGTTAGTAATTGGTATCAAAAGAGATGGTGGGAACCTGGAAGTACAAAGTCAATACAAACCAGAAAAGATAACTGATCTCATTTAATATATTATAGGTTGTAGAATAAGTTGTGTGGATGTGACAGGTGTCCAGTGTTCAACATGGCAGAAAAGAGACAAAAGAAAAAGATCAAAGACATGGCCAATCAAATTATACAATGACTACAAAATGAATTATTCTGTTTCTTTTCATTTTTTTTTTTATTGAATTTATGAAGAAAAGGAATCAGTTCATCAGGTGCTGAGAATCCTCAAAGAAGGTTGAATTAAAATATTAACATTTAAAATTTTGTTGAGACAATTCAGCTTCTTGTTCTTGATGTTGTTAACAGTTTCTGCTAAGCCATTCTTTATCCATTCATCAGGTGTATAATCTCAAAGAGGAAGAAATGATGATGATGACAGAAAGAAAGGAATAATAAACATAGTAACTGAATCAGCAGCATGAGAAACAGAAATGAAACCATACAACCACCCACACATGTACCCATATGTGATTCCAAGTTGTAAAAAGGAGAGTTCCCCTGGCTGACAAGTCAATATCTGCCACTTTTTTCTACTTTCTGAGATTCAGATAAATGAAAGAGAAAACTCTTAGAATGTGATGTGCTGAAGAGTTGAATGACGATTATTTTTCTTACTATTGTGATGTCACATCCTGCCATTTCTGTTTGGTTTTGCTGGGTATAAATGGTCAGTAACTGAGTGATGTTAGTAAAGTTTTATTTGTGAGTCAAATCAAGGTTATTATGAGTAACACATAGTGCGGGACAGATGTTACAGAATAAACTGGAGTGGGGTAACAAGCAGGGTCCAGTACACATGTGAAGACCATTCATTACAACTCTTCCCACAAAATTGACAAAAGAACACATATACAACAGTAAGAAAATGGAAGGGAGCAGCATTGTCAGCCATGAACACTGGGTCAACAACATGAATAACACAAAATAGAACAATTATTCAAACAAAACTTACAATGTTAATTATTTTTTCTCAAAATTATAGACAATAAAAATACTAAGATCACTTTAATTTCCATGGATAGGATTTTTGTTAACTGCTACTTGTAAATTTGTCATTCACGTTATCTTTTTATAAAATTTGCAGAGCATAAAAAGAAATATATCACAAATTATGGACATTATTCCAAAATTGTAAATAAGTGTTGTGGATTAGAAATACAGAAATTAATCTCTGGTTAAACTCAAATTATCTTCCCTAATCCTCAGAAGTAACAGCTGTCTTGCAGATTAAGCTACAAAGACCACCAGATGTAACTGTTTAGATCTCATAAAAAAAACAAAACAAAAAAAAAAACAGGCACCTGAAGATAAGAGATCTGAGTTCAATTTTTACCAGAAACTTATTTATTTCTGATCCATACTGCTGTTATGATGATGATGATCTGGGAGCTGTGATAAAGCTTTACCAAGTTTTCAGTTGCTTTTTATCTAAGAAATTCAAAATAATAATATTACTTATAGAAAAAGGCTCTTAATTATATTATTCAAGTACACATGACCGATCTGAATTTATATTAATTAACAGGCAAATGCTTTAATTCCTAAAATTCTCATTGACATTCAAGAAAACTACAGTTTAAGTCTTATCAAAAAAAAAAAAAAAAAAAATTATGTTCAACAAATTTGAAAGAAAAATGTGACTGATATTCTGACATGCTTTTTTCTTTAAAGATAATTTTTATAGTTAATAATAAATATAGAGTAAAAATGAATAAAGAAAAATAAACAAACAAAACCCCATAACTATGTTAACATAACACTGTCTAATAATAGCATCAATAAAAACGAAATCTCAAATAAATCCTGATGGGTTGTGCAATAATTTGCCTGTAAATCACCATTCCTATTTCAATATAAAAAAATGCAATGATGTCCAGATCAAAGCAACCCACATTAAATGAAGCAAACGAATGGGTAAATATGGTTTTGTGTCTGTCTCTCTTCATAAACGATTATCATGCCAAACAAGTTATTTCAACAGATTCACTGGGACATTATTTTATCTTTTATATATTCAATATTTGAATTGCTTTAACGTTATGACACACACAAGACTGGCAAATGTTATATTTGTTTTCCTGAAGATTATCGTTTTTATAACCTTTTACAATCTGTGGGTATAGTTTGATAAATATTACAGGTGTGTATAACACGTAAATAAAAATAAAAAAAACAATAAAATACCTGCTACGTTAATTATAATTGCAACAACTTTTGGTTAGCATTTGCATTTTTTTTTTTTTAACATTTGTATTTTGCACTAACATCTTAACTGACAAAGAAGTGTTTAGAAGTGGAAGAATTTTTTTTGCGGTGGATTTTAATTTTATTTTTTTGTTGTTATAGATTTAAATTTCTGTTTTTACTGATAGATAATTGTAATTTCTTAGAGCAGCCTCCATGCAAACTTGATACGAAAAACATTTTTCTGCCATCAAATCTACATGCAAAATGCAATGATGACATTTCACTTACTATAAATTAATGTTATGATTTTCAACTATTTAAAAAAAAAAAATTCAAACTCCTTTATTTGATTTTATAAAAAAAACATGAAAAAATGAAGTCTGAAGTTTGTTCTGAATAATATCAATAATGGATTGTTTGATAAAATTTGGCAGGAAAAATCACCACCAAAAGTTTGGCCTGTCATTTCTACTCAATTTTGAATAATGTTTTACTAGATAATGGTTCTGTACAAAGAGAAAAAAAAAAAACAAACTACTTCTTACAGCAGAATGTTTGTGGCTAGATTAAAAAATAAAACTCAATTTATAGGCATTTTACAAGATAAATTTAATATTTAATAGTGAATCAAGCATGTGTCATTCCATCAGTCTTACAGTTGCTGAGTGATTTCTGTGACATGTTGTCTTCAATGCTTCAGACATATCTGGATCTATCTCATTGAAATGGAAGTAATTGTAACCAGGGAGCTGTGTGCTGTCAACCTCAATTACCCATAAGGTCAAAGAAGAATACACCAGCAAAGATGAGAACAGAGCAACCATCAAAAGACTGTGGAAAGTTTATCCAGAAAAGCAACGATTAAAAGACAGCATAATAAAATATAAAAGTAGAAATCAATCTGACAAGAAAATGTGTTTCCATTTTAGCATTAGATACAAACACACAATTACATATATATTTGAAATAAGAGCAAATCAAATATAAATTCCGATATTCATAACATTCAATTTAAAAGAGGGCTCAATACAAAAATAGAGCAATATTCTTTATTTTATGATATTACATCAAAAACATGTGAATAATGCTACACAAATGCAATCATATTTTGATGTGTATTAACACATTTCAATAGGCGTTAGTAAATGACTGGTTAATATACAATTAGTACGAATTGTGTATTAACCATCTCACCAGTCATTTTACTAATGCCTGATGAGATGTGTTAATACACATTGAAACAGGATTGCATTTGTGCATTGTTATTCACATGTTTTGATGTAATATCATAAAAAAAGTATATATATATATATATATAGCTGGTCTGTCTTTTATTCAAATATATATATATATATATATATATATATATATATATATATATCAGGCAGTGTATATTTCTACACATTTAGAGTTAGAAAGAGGAAAAACTTTCAGAGAACTGGTCTACTGTTAAGAAAGGATTCTTGTGTAAAACTAAGAAATGCGTCACTGCCAAAATAGGTTATCCATATTCAGAATCAACAGATGAATGTCAAAAGAGGTTACCAAAATCTGTGACTCTGGAACAAAGTTGTACTCAACAATGGACTTACCCACAAAGGAGAATGTTGAAATGCAACACTTTACACACTTACCTACAAAGAAAAAAAAAATAATGTAAATAGACATGTACAGATTTTGTAATAATATTCATAAATATCATTTGAGGATACTGCAAATATCAAATATCAATTCAAAATCTTTGTATGGGTTTGTATGCACCCTCACACTGTAGTAGATAAATGCATCCAACATAAAAAATTTAAATTATTCCTTGATCAAAATTGTCTTAATCCCCTTGCAATTTGGGGAAGCATTTTGCTTTTTACGGCATATATAATTTATTAGTACTAATGACAAAACGGTATCTTAAAAAGATTTTGCTTTCATTGGCTAAGATTTGAATTGGGAATTTACCTAAAGAAACATGCCATAGAAATATCAATATATAAAAAAGAACAAATGTTAAAAACTTGTGGTTTTCAGGATCCAAACTTAAGAAATACAAAATATTGCGTGAGAGAATTCCAAGTCATGATTTTAGCTTAATAGATTAAGACTCAATTAAAATACAAACAAATTGACACCATAGATGATAATCTTTTCATATTTGTGTAGTTTTATTTCTAATGAGTTTTTCTTTTGAATTTGCTGAGGTCAGTTGAGCATAACTTACTGCAAACAATATTATAGCAAAAACACAAGTAAGAATATGTCAAACTGCTTCAAGAAAAATGCCTGTCATATCAAAATTTTAAAGAGGGAGCAAAAATACACAAGATTTTAATTGTGCCTTGAATTGTGGAAAAGTATTTGGATTTGAAAATAAATATTAAAGTTTTATATATATATATGTGCATGTGTGTATTTAGGCAGCAATTCTTCTTTCATGCATGTTTCATTGAATATGACAGGCAAGGTGCTTTGATTTAGTAAAAAAATTAAAGTAAAGCACCTTGTCTGTTATATTCAAAACATGCATGCAAAACGTGCTATGGTTTTCAGGCACATTCCAAAGGTGCCACATGCTGAGATCAACCCCTCCAGTCCGATAACATCAGGAAATCTCCTTCCTGACAAATTGACCATGGTGAGATTCGAACCTGGGTCTCATGGTCAGAATGCAAACGTTCTAACCACTTGTACACGTGCCCATATATATGTAAAACAAAGCATAATATTTTTTTCTAAATAAATCCACATTACAACCAAAAACGTTTGCGGCACCTCTCTTCTCTTCTTTTTAATATACATACTTTTCTCTCGTTGGAACGACTACAACCTCTTTCTTTTATATATATATATATATATATATATATATATATATATATATATATATATATACACACACACACAACAAAAAAGAGACTTAAGTTTGATTAAATCAGTAAAAAGTATATCAAAATTAGTGTAATTGTAGATGGCAAAACTACAGAATTAAGGTTCACAGATCTAAAGTATAACATAAATAGACTGTCTTGACTTTAAAAATATCCAATCCATTCAAATAATATTATTTTCAATATTTTTAGCATTACGCATGAAATGCCAGCAGTTTTTGCTTTTATTGGACAATAAAATTAAAAGATAATTATTTCTTTGTTTCTGTATGCAGTTTTTGAAAAAAAAAAAGAAAGAAAATCACCTGTGATTAGATATTTTTAGCTGAAACTGTCATTATTGAAACTGATGGAATTTGCCTGAGTATGTTTTTAATATTAAAAATAATTTTGTGATAAAAGAAAAATATGATTGAGAATGTTCAGCCATTTTTTTTTATTTACGGAAATGTTATGAAATGAATGTTCAGACATTTTTTTTTTTTTTTTTAATTTTTTCAAAATGAATTTGAAAAAGCTATTAAAAAATTTTTTCATAAAAACCTTTCTTTAATTTAAGTTTTTCTGAGATGTGAATTATATTTATCCAAATTTTGATATTTGTGAAAATTTTTCAGAGTTAACCTGTAGAAAAGACAATATTTATAAATATAAATGATAATAAAAAAAAAACTGTAATAGTTGCCCACGTTGGACAAAACGTGTTGGCAACTACTACAGTTTTCTAATTGTCATTTATATTTAGAAATATATATATTTGTAAAGTAACCTTCTTTGCTTTACATTTTATGCTAGAAGTTTCAACAGGAATTGGCAAGTGCATTGTATTAAGTGGTAGGTTTATTTTAAACTTGAACAAACTGAAAGGTATAAAATGACAAAAAAATTGTTGTAAATTTTGTAGTAAATATCAAATCAGAAAAGGTTGGATTGGACAGGTTTTTTTTTTTTTAAGAAAACAAAAAATCTGCACTAATTGGAAGTTTCAAAAAATAAAAATAACTTTGGATTTCTTTTCCACTCAGAATATAATAGTTAACTAAAGTATTATTTAAAAATTAATTATAAATTTTATGCTTATTTTCTTTCTACTAAGATAGAAAACAATTTATTACATATACATACAATCTGTAGAGCCATTATTTTTTTTTTTTCACAGTTGAAGAAATTGAATCCACATAAAATAATACAGGACTTGTTATTACTTAATAATAATAATAGTAATAAAAGATTTAAAGTTACCAATTTGTTAAATCTGTTGGAAAAAATATTTGTATCGAATTGGTTAATGTGCATGCATGAGAGTAACAGATACAAACCGTGGACCTTGAGAAAATGAGAAAACTTGTTTCTTTATCTCAGGTGCACAGCAGGAAATTCGCAACAACATTTTATGAAAAGACTGACAGAAACAGCTGATACTCACAGTGTGTGTGTGTGTGCGCACACACACACACACATGTATATTCAGGTTTCAACATTTTAAAAAATCTGATACTTTACCAGATTTTAGAAGTGGATCAGATCAAATTTTTCAGCACCTTTTCATATACACTTTCAAAACATTAATTATCTTTATTTGGGATATTAAAAATGACCTGATACAGCATTTATTTAGAGCAGAGGAGGTGTAAGCAAATGACCCACAAAGTCAATGATATTTTGTTATTTCCATTTCATTTTGCATCAACATATTGTGTAAATAGGATCATCTATTGCCAAGAAAAAGAAAGTTAGCTAATAGTTATAGATAGAATAATGTTAGGGGAGACTGTTCTCATAATTTTAATGAATATAACTGAACCTAAGGAACTAGGAGGCAGAACCATATTCAATGAAATTCAAGTATGAAATTTAAATTGTATGGATTTTACATGATCATAAGTTTTGGTACAACATCATCTTCACATGGACATGTCAGTATAAAGAACTCATGAATTTCAAGACTAACAATCCCTAAACACTTGATGGAAATTTATTCCCATCAAACAATTTTATAAGAGATTTTTGCCAGGTATTTAATGATTAATCAATAACAATTATATTTATGAGTAATGTAACTTATTGGGGTATGTTGGGAGGGGGATCACATGTGGGTGTGTCTAGCATAAGATAGTCTGATGGAGACCTATTGCTCTTCAGGCTGGATTTAAACTCAGTTGTACTTTTATATTGGTTACCATTTAAGGCTGGAGAGCATAGTCTACTCTGTTATTTAACCCATAACTAGGGGAGAGAAGAGATGAATTAATACCTTTGTATGTACTTGTATGAAAGTGAATGTAACCACTTTGGTCAAAATCCCATTTGCACACAGATATTTGTTATACTATATGTACACCCATGATTAATTAATAGAAATGAACAGAAATGAATTTTGCTATTTTAGGGTTTATTTACAGCATATTAGATTAGTAGCAAGTATCTAATGCATAGTGTGTCTTAGGAAATTAAATAATACACCTTGCTTACAAAACACTGATAGAAGTTTTATAAAGTAAAGTCATGAGCCTACCACGCTCAAATCCTTAGGAAAATGCTAGGCATGAGATAACTGGAGTGGGTTATTAGCAAATTTAAACACAGGGTGTGATAGAGTAAAAGGCACTTTTAGGATGGGCTTCATCAATTCAAATTGCAGTTAGGATTGTGGGACTTAATGTATCAGAATTTACACATACAGAGGAAAAAATTAATAGAAAGTGAAAAAAAAAAGAAGATTAATTGTACTGATGAAATGCAGTGTAGCCGAGAGATTAAAAACGAGGGTTTGTGTAGAAAGTTGGCTGGTTTCAATGTTGGTCAGAATTTTATTAAAAGGCTTCTTTTTTTTTTTATTATTGGTATTTTGTTTTTTAATGTTTGGTCATACTCAACATTCAGTTGTAGGAGAGGGAAAGAGAAGATTAATTGTACTGATGAAATGTAGTATAGTTGAGAGATTAAAAACCAGGGTTTGTGTAGAAAGTTGGCTGGTTTCAATGTTGGTCAGAATCTTATTAAAGGCTACATTTTTATTGGTATTTTTTTTTTTTTTAATGTTTGGTCATACTCAACATTCAGTTGTAGGAGAGGGAAAGAGAACTCGTTAGGTCAGTCATTTATGTAGCAGTATTGATTACTTAAATGAAAATAATGTCTACTGTTAGAATATTCAAATGTTAAGCCATTAAAAAAGAGAATTGACCGGATGTGTTGCATATTAATTTAAGGAGTAGTAATAAGAGACTGTCCATCCATAAAAGCAAGAATTCACAGTCCCGAGTTGTATTGCTATTTATTGAGAGCTAAGTTTGGCACAAGGCAATGGGTATGAAACATCTAGTGAGGATGAAAATCTCTTTTCAGTAGTAACAATCAACCAGACTAACTTACTCATCTTACTGTGAGGCATTCTGCAGAGATGAACTGTTGGTCGGAACACTGTCAGTTGAATGCAAAGTTATTTTAATCATAGCCTTAACACATTGCACCCAGGAAATATCTTCAAGAGGATAATAAACAAAATAATTCCTTTCAGAGTATGATTCTATGTAGGTCATGAAAACTTATTCAATAATGATTTTTTTTTTTTTTTTAAATCGTAACTTAAAATTTTAATGAATCTTTGATTTTATGTATTTTTTTAAAGTTTTCAGTTATGATTAATAAATCCACATTTTATTGGACAGTCATTTTCAAACATTTTGATCTCAGGACTAGTTCACACTCTTAAAAATTTGTAAACTATCAAAGATTTTGCATATGAACAGGTTATATACGAGATATTCTCACAGGGGTAGCTGAAGATGATTATGGCTACTCAAAAAGACAAAATTTGAAGTATTTGTCACTAACAAACCAGTCAAGAAACATCTTAACAGTCAAACTGATCAAGAAATCACAATAACTAGGTCATTTTCCCATTTGATATTCAGAATCAACATCAAGTTTAATACAGTATCAGTTTTTTAATCTGTCAAAATGATAGCAGGTAATGATTGATAAATTCATTTATTATTCAATTATTAATTAATAGTAACATTTCAAGTATGATCAAAGGCAAAAAGAACATAATTTTAAAAAACTTCTTAAAAGAAAAATGTCAGCAAAAAATTAAAACTTACCAGAGAATAATTTATATTTGTGAAAACTTTCTTAGAAAACTGAGAAATGATCTTTTAAAACATTCATAAATGATCTTTTAAAACTTATTCAAACTCTCGTGGGATTTGAGATTTCCTAAATGGAAGGAAAGGAATCTTCCACACAAACTTTTTTCTTCAAGTAAATAAATTAAAAAGATTTAAGTTTGTCTCAATTTTTAATAATTAGTTGTTATTTCTATATATTTTTTAAAAAATTTGAGTAGATCAGACATCCAAATACTTGTTATTTAAAAAAAAAATAATAATGGAAACCACTTTTCAAACAAATATCTCTTCCTGTATGAACTAAAATCACTTTTATATCATATTTTGCCAGTCTTTTTACTAAGAGTATTCAATTCACTTTTATATGTGATTTAAACAAATTCTTGGTCAAGGGCATCAATCTCACAAAAGTTCACCAGAATATAGAAGACATAGAATATTTAGCATATGAGAAAAAAAATAGACCATTTATTATTTCTATTTTTAATATTTAAAAATGTTTCATTGAAACATCATTTTGATGCCACAGGTATGATAATAGCATTAAAGACCTGAACAATTAGGAGCCTACACAAGAAAAGTAAGCCATAAAAATACACTATTTTCATATAAACAAAATGATATACAATAATATCCTTTGAAATTTAAGCCTTAAAATTAGGACAGAATCAAAAGAGAAGTTCAAGAATGTCACAATTCACATAACATGATCAAATACTAAAGATGTTGGTAAAGAGACTGTATGGTAATAGATACACAATCTCTTTGCATGCATTTTGGGGATTCCAGGCCTTATCCTAGGTTACTTGGAATAGTAGTGAGATCATGTAAATAAACCAGTAGTCAGCTTTTAGACATTTACATTTGACGGAAAGATCATCAGCAGACACCACATTGCCATTTTGCTATCTAGACAATATTTGTCAATAAAAACAACTGAAAGATATTAAATTTATTCTAATAACCTTTGTGCCATTCCTAAGAAGAATGATTGGTGAAAATTTTAAAATACAAATGAAGTGTGTGCCCAATTTACAGAACCAGAGAGTTTTGCTTTTAAAAAGTGTTCCTCATTGTCATGGTAAATTTCCATTTTTTTTTCTCTCTCTCTCTCTCTCTATGCAATATTATTTTCTTTTCTTACAATCTTTGATTTTAATGTCATATAGAATTTGTTATTAACCCTTTTTAGGACTCCCAAAACAACAGAAAACAGATTTTTAAGATGTTACTGTTAAGTAACACTACTTCTATAAATTAGTGCAAGAGTTAACGGTATCACATTAGAACTAACTTATAACGAGGAGGTAAGAATGAAACCGGCTGGAATTTGAGAATAAACTATATTTGTTTAAAAAAAAAGAAAGAAATAAAGTTGAAAATTAAAAGCAAAGAGATTTCAGTTCTATCTTCCAGGCCTCAACTCACTGTGACATAATTAGTTATCAATTTGGAGTATATACTGGTTAGTATATGTGATCATACATTTCTATTGAGGCACGTGTGTCCCTATAAATGCATACAAGTTTGATTAGAGGATACTATCTTCTGTGATGCCTAATATAGACACATACATATACATATACATATATTTTGAACTTGGCTCATCAATTTCTCAGTTCAAACTTTTATCTATGATTTCACTGTGTCTCCATTTTATTCCCTTCCTTCCTGCCATGTGACAATGGTTTAGGGGTAAGATATCGAACTGATATCAAATCAGTTGGGTTTCTATCCTGGCTTGAAGCAATTGGATGTCTGGCCACACCAAGGAGCTGTGATAAAGCAAAGCAGTTTATCTGTAGATGACTATATATATATATATATATATATATATATATGTGTGTGTGTGTGTGGTGGACTTTCCTGTCATATTCGATGTATGAGGGTCAAGCAGCTCAGTTCCTAGGAACTGACAGCCCAGACACCAGCACATATGATTTGATGATAGTGGTGAAAGCTTTGTGTCGAACCAAACACACTTTTTGAAGGGCCGAATACAGAGATTTGGTGCACTACGTGCCACAAGGTCCCCAAACAACCCTCTGCAGGTTTTGAATTCAGAGTTGTCATTAACCTCGATACAAATACCCCTGGGAAAGGTATGAATCCATCTTTTTTCCCCAGCTAAGGGTAAATTGGGTAGCAAAGAGAAGGATAACTTTGAATTCAAAACCTAAGGTGGGTTGTTTGAGGACTTTATGTGCACCAGTTCTCTGTATTCTTTGTCTCGTTCAAAAACTGTGGTTGATTCTGCACAAGCCTTCACCACTATAATCAAATCATATGTATGAGTAGTCTGGCTGTTCAGTTCTAAGAACTCATACATAAAAAATGACAGGGAAGTCCAGTATATATTATATATATATATATATATTTATACACACAGTGTAACCCAGATATAAGAGAGATTTTCTCTGGTCCCAAATTAGAGCCTGTGTTAATGTATATAAAATAGACCAAACCCGGATATAAGAGACTTCTCCGGTCTCGACAACTCTCTTACATCTGGGTTACACTGTATGTATATATATATATATATATCGGGTTTTGATCCTAGCTAGAGGCAACCGGATGTCTAGCCACACTGAAGAGCTGTGAAACAGCGAAACAGTCTGTCTGTGAATGACTTTATATTGGCTCCTGAAAAATTAATTTCAGTTGAGCTCTCTGGGGAAGAGGTGTGGGTTTGTAAACAGTGACTATTATGGCTGATATAGCGAGACTCTTCGGCAAAAATGAATTGAGGCACTGTCGGTCACTGTGTGTGTTTATCTAAAAATAAATTCACCTTATCTCTGCCGTGCACCGACAGCTTAGTGGTAGAATCTTCGACTGATGCCAATTCAGTCGGGTTTCGATCCTAGCTAGAGGCAACCGGATGTCTAGCCACACTGAAGAGCTGTGAAACAGTGAAACAAGTCTGTCTGTGGATGACTATATATATAAATAAAAGGATGAAGTCATATTGAACACAAGTTACTGGTATCAATATGGATATAAGAACTGATGATAATGTAGTTGCTGTTTTTTTTTTTTTTCCAGGATTCAGGGAAGCATGGCTCTTCACAGCTTCCTATTCCTTCCTGCTTTAAATAACTCCTGTTCTTTTACCAGCCCCCCCATCTTTGTCCTTGTGCTTTCTATTTTACTCATTAAATTGGTTACTTGCTCTTTTGCCAACACTGTTTCTTTTGCTTTCACTATGACCTATGAGTGTTCAATTCTCTAAGCCTTCTTTTATCAGAATATACCCCCCCACCAAATTTTAGCTTTCTTTCTGATTGCTAGTTCCTATACCCTTAAGACCTTGTTTCTGACATGCTCTATCCATGGTATTTTCATCATCTTTTCTTAGAACCATATTTCTCTCAGTTCAAGCCTTCTTCATCTTGAGAAGTTTGCCAAACAGGAGATTAGATATTGGTTCAGTGCCTTTTTTCTTTGATTCTAAGGACATTTTCTAATCTTTTAATCTTTGTCCAGTTTCAGGAAAGCATCTTTAACCATTCCTATACACCTTCAGTTTCCTTTGTGACACTTTCTCTTGTTTGTTTGTATACAATCCAGACAGTTACATTTCTGAACCAGCTTGATTTTGACATCTGTGACAGGGTAACTCACAACCTGATCTGTTTCTTTCACTGACAAGTATGCATTCTGTCTCCTTACAGCTAATAGTTAATCTTATATTCTTGCTCTCCTCTGCCACATTATCTAAAAGTTCTTTCAGTTTCCTTTTGAATCTGCTAAAAAAAAAAAAAAAGAAAAAAAAGGTGTTATTTGCATAGCAAATGTTGTTAAAATCATATCCACCAGTAATAAGTCCTGGTAGGTCTTCTTGTCACCTTAGAATATTTTTGTGAAGATTAAATAAATCCAATGCAAAAAACACATCTTTGTGTTAATCCACTTTCTATTTTTTTTGTACACACTAAAATTGTTCTCTATCAGGTTATAGATGTATTGAATATCTTTTTTATATAAAACAAACTTAGTGAATATTTGAAGGAGATTTCCGTGTTGTGTATTATCCACAAAAACATAGGTATAGTATTTTTGCATTTGTGTTGTTTGCTCCAACAATATTCTGAAGATGTTAATAATAATAATAATAGTAAATATAAATAAATAGTTACTGTTATGTTTTGCATACCTCTCTGTGTAGTAGTAGTTGTAGTACAGTTCTCTGTGTCCTGAATAGCAAATGGGTTTGCTAGGCATAGCCACCCTATGTTCACCAGTTGTTCTCTATTTATACTTGTCTATCTAATTTGTATACAAGACTACAGCCACGTTGTTCTTGCAGCATTTCTGATCAATTCTTCTATAAGCCGTATTCTTTAATATTCTAATGATTTCTTTAGTTATGTGGCTAATCATCGGGCTGGAAAGTTAACCTTAATCCTGAAATTGTTTAAAGCTATCAACATCACAACCTAATCTGGTCCTATTATAGGTTCATTTAACTGTTGTCATTAAAGAACTCGCTGATGTTCTATTTTTGTATTTTTTCTTTTTCTATTACAAATGTTTCTTTTATAGATTTTATACATCCTGCTGAAGTGCCCATTTCCTGTCATGTTATATTTTATCATTTTATGCTTGCCTGCTCATTTGTTCGTCTCTCAAAACTTTTACAACAAGCTTTGATAAGTTGGTATAACTGAGTAAGAATATCACTTAAAAGATTGTTTTTATTTTACTGGTTTTGAAAATTTTATAAATAAATTTAGAAAACACATCCCAAAGAAGATGGACTCATGAGGTTTAACTTCTATCTAAAAAAAAACAATGATTTTGTTTCATTTGCAATTTTTGGTACTTGTAAACCATATTGAAGCCCTTCAAATTGAAACGAGTATCAGGCAAGTTTTTAAGTACAATTTCCTTTCATTCAAGTATTCATCCGATCTTATGAAACAATACATTATATTAATATAAAACATGGAAAACACAACACCAATTTAAAACTGAAAGCATGATAAATTTCAAAGAGGAACATATCTGTCAAGTCTGTTAACACATAGGAAAGAGAATCAAAACACATAGGAAAGAGAATCAAAACACATGAAATGGTGCAGCAAAAAGTCATGAGACTGTGAAATGATTACATGCTTTCTTACAACAAAAAGTGTCATATGACAGAAGGAAATATATAAAAGCTAAAAAGCTGTCTCTAGAAAAGAGACAACCAGAGAGAATATTTTCGCTTCAAGATAAAAAGATGACACATGAGAGAGGTTTCTGACGGCTTTAATCTTTGATTCTTCAGATCAGAAGATTTTTAACCAAATTTTTTCCTGTCGGCAAAGTGCTAGTTTTAACAGCAAAGTGCTAATTTTAGACTTGTCTTTGTTGTTTATTCAACAGAACTTTAAAATATATTTTCACTTTTATTTAGAAGCGCATATAATAAAGATTTTGTTTTAAATTTCAACTTTTGATATCCATCTGACCACATAATTTGAACACTTCCAATAACAGCAACAACAGAATTGGGCAGCACATTTAACTAGAAGGGAAAATAATGATATAAACAAAATGTTATCTTTCCATGCTATCTTAAACAAAAGGTTAGGAAGGAAATTCTCATCAATACTAGAGAGTGATATCTAAAGAAGCTTATTTTCATGAGAAATTGTTTTTAGAGAAAAGTTTTATAAATTTCAACTGACAGTAATGCTGTCGTCAATGAATGCTGAATGTTTCCTGTATGGGAACGGTTAATCTCCCCATTACTCTTGTTAAATGATCTGGCATTGTCAAGCTATAAGGGAAAGAGGAAACTCAGTCAGACCAAATGCTTACATAATCAGGCTATATTGAGTCTCTGCAAAAGAAATGTTATTTTGCACTTCTACTCAAAAGAAAAAGTGACACTAAAACTAATATCAATAAACTTCCAGGTGGCATTGGTATAACAATCATAACTTGTGTTACCAAACTTGGATTCACTTATAAATTTAATAAACTTTTTTTTTTCCTTTTTTTTTTTTGAAGAGAAAACTACCAAAAGATAGAGACACTGATGTAAACATCAAAATTGATGTTTGACGCAACTGAGAAAATTCAGCACATTTGTATATTTTGTGATGTTGGACGTCTTCGCTTGTCACTTTTGCTATGTCAAGTGTAAGTTCATTATCACTTCCAAAAATATCCGCACTAGTAATACTGGTTCAAGTACTAATCGCCGAATAGTATAATGATCAGAAGAGAATCATAATCTGTATAGTAGTAGTAGAGATTGAAGATATAGCAATAGTGGATAGACAAAAAGAGTAAATAATGAACGTATAGTCATCACGCTACTTCGTATTTATTCACTTCCTTTATGATCATGTTATCTAAACGGAATCACCCATGTTATTCACTGGCAATCTAGTTTCAAACCACAGTGTTGGCAATGACACTTACTTTTATACAACAGTATATTTAACTGAAAATGATAAAACAGAAAATTGTCATTGCTGTGAATTGTATACGACCATCAGAAATAGTTAAACTAATAACCAAAGACAAGGAAAAAAACTGTGGTAAGGTCAATGCATGTAATCATAAAAAACAATAACAGTCTTTCAACAACTTACTTGTAAAATATATAACCCATCAGATTACAAGATTAACTTTCAGTTCAGATTGAGACAAGATAAATAGTTTTCTGAAAGCTTTCCAGTGGCAGTCAAGATTTTGAAGCAATGATTCTTCAATTTATTCTGAATATACATGACAATACTTGTTGAATTCAAAAGACAATTAAGCATATTATTTTTGTTTAAAAATCTAACACTCCTTTGTAGAAAAAAAGACTATAGCAGAGACGATCATAAAAAATGTCTCAAATACCGAGCCACCATATAGAAGAAATTTATTGTTGAAATCTTTTGACCCAGAATTGGTAAGTATCATTAGATTTGACTTATGACTTTTAATTTCATTCATAGAATTAAGTACAGCCCAAATAGGGTAAACCAATTTTTAAACCATTTTCTTTACAGCAGATTCTTTTGTTTCGCAAAATAGCCAAAACAAGTATTTAGAATCGAAATATTCTAAAAATGTATCCTAAGTAATATTTGGTCATTTGAAAGATGTACTTATGCAAAGACACAATTTTAGTTTTTGTACATCAACATGAGAGTGCACTAAAACTTTTTTGTGTGTATGTTTAATTATTCATTTTATACAAACATAACCAATAGATCATTTACCCAATGTATCCAATAACAGTGGGTTGACATTTTACAATGTGTGACACTCTTTAGCTTTGCCCTGCAATTTGACATTGTGAAAATATCTATGTCGGTCATGTAACAAATGTGAACATGTTTCTTTTAGTTCTGTAAAAACTTTCAGCTTTTAAAAATACTGAACAATTGTGATAGTATACAATGCAATATTTCCAATTCTTTTCCAGTTAACAGAAGAGAAATGAATAAACACACAATAGAAACAATGATTACAAAATTAATTGGTGCAATATTATGAACAAATAAAGCATTTTAACATTGACTGAAAAGTAACAACAATGATTTCAATCTATTAGAAAGAAAAAATATTTACTGTACCTCCATACTATTTCTGAGTAATTATGGCTGATTTGAAACTGAAAATTCTCCTACAGAGAAATTCTGAATTTAGGACACAATATAGGTTTAAACTTATTTACTTTCACTTGCATCTTGGCTTCTAGCCAGAAAACATCTGTTGATGAAACTATCACTAATCAGAAACCACACTTGTTCATTGCACAATAAAAAAATAATGACAAAATGTAAGATACAGGGAAAGATATCAACAGGTTAATATTTTAACATCTGATGCCTATTTCAGTAAATTTTATTTTATTAATAACTCTTACTTTTGTTTAAAAAAAAGAATTTTTTTTTTGATGAACCACAAAGCATGTTATCAATGATATGAAAGATCAGGTGGAAATTGTAATGACAATCAAAATAAACGTAAATCTCCAGTCTTTGGCAACAATGTTGATAGAACACTGATGAGCTGTTTTGCCTTGAGGAATATATATATATATATATATATATATATATATATATATATATATATTTGCAAAGCCATAAATAAAACTATTGTTTTTCTCTTTCCTATATAAAGAAAACAAAGATTAATTTATAATAATTTTGAAACATGGGAAGAACAAACAACAGAATTGAGCTGATTTGCCTTTGCAGTGAGTGTAGTGCAAAAAGGTTGGTTGAATTTTTATTTTTTTTTAAACAGTGAGAGTCACCCTTTACAAGGCCCATGGGCCACTTGAGGTAGAGGGTTACATTAGGATTTGTGTGTATAGGTGAGGGAGATAATAATTAACCCTAGCCTGGAATAGGTTGATTGTTGTAACATAGGGTAGGTTACTGAATAATCACATGAAGGCTGGTAATGAACAAGAATACTTAGGACAAGAACAACACATATAAGATTCGCCAGTGGTATGTAGAAGTAGTCAACTGCTAGAAGTGAGTTAAGTGAATTCCACAATGAATCTATAACTGCAGACCAACATACAGTATTTACTACTGTATTTATGTGAATGGGAACATACCCATTATTGCCTGTAGGTATGCTACAACATTGTAGTTGAGGAAATATCTTGTTGGGAGCCAATTCCACAGAGCAGTGATTCCCAGGATGAAGCTGTTTGAGTGGAACTTACTTCTCACCAATGGAATATGGGTGGGGGTTTGCTACTATGTAAGTGGCATGGTGTGTTCTTGGCAGGAAGGTTTGCCTTGGTGGGACCAGGGAATGTAGTTCATCTGAGCACTTTCCATGGCAATAACAGTAGAGCAGCAAGAGGCTTGCCATATCCCACGTGTGGGAGAGGGGTTGAAAGGTGGAGAATAATTTATCACTTGCAAGGGCTTGGAGATGCTTTTGAACTTTATCAAGGCTGGAGAGTGAGGTCTTGGCAGATCCTGCCTAGATATGACCATTAGTATTCCATTTTAGACCTGATCTGGCTCTCGTAAAGGTAGAGGATAGCATGAGGAGTCAGGTACTTACTGGAGCAGTACAAAGAGCTGACCATTTTACCTGCATTCTTACCAACAGATCATATTTACAAGAAAAATATGAATGAGAGCATGAACACATTAAAACTGAAGATGAATTCAAATGAAACCTGATGGAACCTTTTGCAAGATATGGAATGAAACAAAAATGTTAAGTTCCATTTTCTATCACGATGATTTGTTCCAAGGGAAAAATGGGTTATATTTGGAACTGACTGCTGAAATAAAGCCAGCATTACACAATACGGCATGTGGACTTTTCAAAGTAAAATATGAATGTTTATAATTGAAAGTGCTTTTTGCAGAGTGTACTTTCGTCTCCAGCAGTTTGAAATAAATTTATTTTTGCTTCTTTTTTTTTGAGGACTAAAAAGAGATGGTGGAGAGAAGGGATTTGAAGAACAAAAAAAGCAGTGGTTCTGGAAAGAGGCCATCCGTCAACAGGCACCAATCAATAGATATGATCGATACATTGGCAATGAAAAGAAAAAAGTGGGGGTGTAACAGAATAGAAGAAGAACAGGAGGGGACAACATATTTTGTATTAGAGATGAATATGGAGAGAAAAAGTGAATTTCATGCTTGAGAGCCAGCTGTTATGGAAAGTTCTAGCAGCAGTTTTTGGCAAAATCTCCTCTGACTTGGTGTACCCACTGCACAAATAGTTCTACTAATACAGCTACAAAACACTACGACATAAAACAGTAGAGCAACAATTACATCTTATTTAATTATGATTTTCAATTATTTCCAATAATAGTACAAGTGAAATTATCACATGAACGATCTTGAAGAAGGGGAAAAAAAAAAAGACGTCAAATGTTGGCAAGAAAGCTAAATCTATTTATGGTTTGTTTCTTCAATTTCATTTTGGGGAGACAGCAAATAAACAATAGGAAATAGACAAGAAAATTTGGCAATTTCTATTGAAATCAGTTGAAAGGTCATGAAGAGCAAAACAAACATTGGACATCAATTCATATTGAAAATAGCAAATATGATGTCAATTTGTAAAAATCTATCATAAGCACTCCATTTTTGACTTGGGTCATTTTTCGCTTATGGTGATAATTGCATAGCAAACAAAGTTCTCTTTTGATCACATTTTACTCAGTGTTCAAGACTGATGTATTTTTACCCAATACCCACATAGTAATAATCCTAATGGTGCCAGTCAGTCAAGAGAAACATAGTTTAAAAGTTTGCCAGTCATTTTAGTTTTCTGATTGATTAGCCTTCAGGAATCTGCCTGTCCAGAGGAGTAAAAAAAAGATCCAGTAAATAAAAAAAAAAAAATCTATCTCCACTAGAGTCAGTGACATAGAAATATTCAAGTTGGCAGAACAAAGGCAATCACTACAGAAAACAGATTAAGCAAACAGTTTGAAACCTTGTCAAACCTGCATATGTTTACATTGCACTAATGCTCTTTGAAATGGCATGAATCCACCTTTCCCTGTAATTTGTCTTACTGTTAAGATCTTACATTATCTCAATAACTTGTCTGAAAGTTACATGAGTAAAGACTATTCAGATTCAACCTCTTACCTTTAAATCCATTCATATATCCAGTGAAAATGGAGAGACTTACACAGAGAGAATATCGGGTGAAAATGGAGAGACACAACAAAAAATGTTATGGACAATTCCTAGTAAGGTATATACCAAATGCCATGACAATTAAAAACAAAATTATCTGAAAGGAAATTAAAATAAACCTAATAAATAAAGGCACAGTGGATAGTGGCTCAGACTAAGGAATCAGGGAGCAGAGTTTGAATTCTAGTCAGATCTATTACATTCACATTAAGTGCTAATACCCTTGTGAAAGGTATGAATCCTCCTCTTCTTCCCCCCCCCCCCACGGTTATGGGTAAATTGCAGGACAGATTAGGTTCTATCACCTTGGGTGGCAACCAGTCTAAGAGAAGGAAAAACTGAATTCAAAACTGGCCTGGGGAAGGTTGGGCTGCATCAGGCTATCTTGCACACCACTTCTACTGCGGTTGCAGTACACAGGTCGCGGGATAAAAAACTAAATAAATGTGTAACAAGAATTGATGATGAAACCTACTAATATTACATTTTTGAAGAACAGAAATAAGATTTAAGAAAAAAAAGAGAATAGCAAATTACAAACATAGCACTTGTCTTGTTAAAGACACAAATGTCCTTTTATATTTTTATAAACAGACATTGAGATATTTCTGCAGAATGTTGACATGACATGCAGGAAATAATTATATCAAAAATGTTTCACTCGATTATACAATTATTTTAATTTCTATTTGGTAATTAGAATAATTTGTGCAAGGTCATCAATGACCAAACTAAGGTTTGCTAACATGCATGGGCATTTGGAATAGCTCACCCAGGTACTTGACTGGAATTGCTCATCCAGGTACTCGACTCTAGTGGTTTATATAGCACCCAAGATGCCCACCATTTGTCAGATAACAAATTTGCATATGCTGCCAATTTCTTTATTAACATGCTTGAGACATGGCTTGAATTTTTAATTCCAGCAGAGAATACATGCAACAAGTGGGTATTTTGTCAACAAGATGAGTGATTTTCATTGCTACACTCCGCACTGAACTGATCACAGCATCAACAAGTAGTGGGTGGTTGTTTTTGAATGTTGTTTCTTTGCAAGGCAGGAGCTTCTCCACCATCTTTGTGATTGTCAGTACTCAGGTCAGCAGCTGGTTGATGGTCAAAGAATGCATTCTGGATAAGGCACAAAGAAGCTTCTTCACCTAGTAAGGCAGACCTGCCACAAATGTGAACACCAAGCAGCTGTAATTCATACTGCTGAACAGAAGTGATATTTTTTGTAATTCTGACTGATACACATCTGAAGACTTGCTGTGTCTCAGTTGCTTTGTGATAAATTGCTCATATGCCATGTAGAAAACAGTTTTTACTCTATGTTTACCTTCTCTTCATCAATTGCTGGTAGACAGCAAAAATCCCTTTATGATGCACATCCTGCAAACAAATTGCTTTTTCTATCCACTCAACCCTGACCAAATCAAGTGTTGATCTGTCAAATTCAGGGATCAGCTTTAGGTCAAACTTGCCATCCATTTTCACTGAAGCTGAAATAGCTTGTAATTGAAAATAATGGAGCAAGGTCACCAATGTTAAAAAAATTAATGGTTTCCAACACACACAAGCATTTGGAACAGCTCATCCAGGTATTCAACTCTAGTGGTTTATATAGGCAGCTGAGACACCCACTATTGGTCAGATAACAAATTTGCAATACCTGCCAATTTTTTAATCAACAAGCCAAAGACAAACACACACGGAGAGAACATCCGGTGAAAATGGAGAGACACACGGAGAGAACATCCGGTGAAAATGGAGAGACACACGGAGAGAACATCCGGTGAAAATGGAGAGACACACGGAGAGAACATCCGGTGAAAATGGAGAGACACACGGAGAGAACATCCGGCGAAAATGGAGAGACACACGGAGAGAACATCCGGCGAAAATGGAGAGACACACGGAGAGAACATCCGGTGAAAATGGAGAGACACACAGAGAGAACATCTGGCGAAAATGGAGAGACACACGGCTCAGATTTTTACTCCAGCAGACTATGCATGCAACATGTAAGCATTTTATCCAACAAGATGAAAGTGAATTTCATTGCTACATAATCACTGAGTAACCATTATGTCTTTCATATAAGTCATCTAAACACAACATCAAAAGATAAAGATAAGTTTTTTAAATGATGCTAAATATTAATTTTCAGTAATGCCAAATATCAAAATGATCTTGCCAAATACAATAAAAACTAAGGAGAAAGTTTATTTGTAAGTAAAACCAAGAAAAGAAGCCAAGTCTTTTGCAAAGATGAATAAAAAGAAGTCAGCTAAAGCTTTAATTGTAGATTTATGGTTTTAAAATTGGAAGAATATGTTTAAAATAGTATTTTCTTTTGTTTCTAGCAGATTTTAAATGAATTTACTTTCTAACATGTAATATTTTTTGAATTGTACCCTCAAAAGAAATTCCATATTATAAATAATTTTTCAGGTTTGCTTGTACAAATAATTTTAAAAAGATCTAATTAAAACATTGCAGATTCTTTTCAAATTGAGCCTTAAAAAAGAGATTTTCATTTACTGTTTAAGTCAGCCAGATCAAAAATTGACCAGCGAGATGAACAAAGCCTCAATTTCCACATTAACTTTTTCTTGACTAATGTTCACCCAATACAAGGCCCAAAGGGAACTCAAAGTAGAGGGTTACTGTGTGAAGTTTAATTAGATTAAGAAAGGGCAAGATAGCAGGGAAGATAGGCAGGTAATTCTAGACTTAAAGAGGTTAAGATTTAATTAGTAAATAAAATTTCAGGGTTCAAGTGGAGACATTAGGAGTATAGAGTTGAAGCAGACTTTAGAAGGAACTGAAAATCCAATGCTACTCAGGAAACATTAGATGAACCTCTACTCCTGTTCAAAAGACTGGGAGGAGTGTGAACTGGACAAAAGGCAAACTATGTACTCCTCCTCCTCCAATACAGCTGAGAGAGCGCTTGTCAATTTGAGTAGGTTAGGTTAAAATTTCATAATTATTTTGCAATTATTTTTGTTTGAATTTTCATGCCATTAATAAAAGTGTGAAAACTCAATTTTCAGGTAGGTTTTTCTCATTTGGATTTGTAAACTTTCTGATCATTTTCAGGCTCTTACCTGAATCGACAAAGTTAGTGACAACTTTTGGATAAAGTAATTTCTTTAAATTTTCATAAAAGAACTTGTAGAATTCCTCAGTATCTACTTTGCAAACATGCTCGGCAAAAGCAGCAAAGCAGCCTTTCTAGTCTTGGAGAATTTAGCATGATTCCAGAAATAAAAGTAAATTTTGGTGTTATTGTCAAGATTATTTCTTTTTTGTCTGTGAAAGTGACAACTTCAAACAAAGAGCAAAAGTTTAAAAAGTATTGAGGAAAAAAATAAATAAGACAATTTGCTAGAATATAGCTCACAACAAATTTTTATCACAGAGGAAAAAAAATAGCAACTAGTCTGTTGGGCAGTCAACACTGAAAATAGCAATACAAAATCCTGCAAACAGATGTTATCAACACCATAAGTCCTGGGAAGTAGAATAGAAAGGGAGAGTCACATAGTAAGATAAACCAAGTGTAGGAGTTGGGAAAAAAAAAAAAAAAAAAAAAAAAAAAACAGTCTGAGGAGGCCAGTTCTCATTTACCAACATTTCTTTTGAAGAGTTGAGAGAAGCTCGAGAAAATGGCTAATTTGCTTTTTTAAGTAGTTAATAAATGAAAACCAAACAGTTTGGCCATGATGATAAGTGAAGTAAAACTGCTGTTTAACATACAAGAGAATTTTCTTATCTAAAAATATCTTCACCTATTTAAGAAAGGAGAAAATTTAAACTGAAATACTACTCAAAATTTGCAGTTTTATCTCGGACAGACTTCTCCACAAATTTCATTCATTTTTTTATACATTTAAATAATTTATATCAATACTTCAAGCAAAGTCTTAGCACTCCATTACTGTGTTCTTGTGCCAGACTAAGTTAAATTACAATACTTCATGCAAAAATTATTCTAAATCAAACAATAAAAATGAAATTTATTTTAATTGAAACCAATGAAGTTTATATGCAGTTCTTGGTTTGAATATTTTTGGTTTTCTCTTACTTTATATTAGGAAGCGCTAAAATGTTCTTCACCCAACTCACTTCTCAAAATATGACCAAATGACCAGACTTTTTAGCATTCCCTTGTAAATTCACATTTAATGTTTAATAATTAAAAATTATGAGAAAACATTGAATGAAATACAAAAGAATTTATTCTTTTTATAATAGCATCCCAATTTTCCTTGTTTATTTTGTTGATGTGGAAACAATATTAAACTGATTTTATCACAAGACTTTTTGTAGTTATGCGATATATATTTTATCTTGAGACTGAACATAAACATTACACAAAGTTAGATTCAATATTTAAAACTCCACAAAACAAGACAAGAAGCCCAAGAAGTCAGTTATAAACTAGTGTTAGTTTGAACAAAATTTTAATGAACATTTTTTTTTTTTATAGAAGTCTCTTTTCTTTCTATATTTAATATGAGAATTGAATTAGATATTGATAAAACATACATACCCCTAACAACAATAAAATAAATATTCGTACAAATCAAAAAAAGAATGAAAATTTAGAAAGACAATCTAAGAATTCAACATGGAAGAAAGCATTTGAGATTACAAAAATAATTAAAAACTGAATATAATTTTTTCTCTCTCTCTTTCCTTAAAAGTTGATTTGTGTCTTAAAAATGATTATTAATTTTGAAAATTTTAAACCGAGCCAATTTGTAGTAGGAGTATTGCTATGGTAACAAAATGATTCAATCTCTTAACACAGCAAGAGATTTAAATAAAAAATGTTGGTCAGGAAAATAACAAGTTGTCTCCAAGGCATATTTTCTTGGATGTCTGAAAGAATTACTGATGACAAACTAGTTGTAGCTTTTTCACATACAAAACATAAAAAAAAAAATTTAAAAAAATAAACACTGACTATATTTTATTTGTCCACAAAAAAGACCCACAACAGCAATGAGAGTTCAATCCATACAAGCTTCTAGATTAGTAAAACCAATAATTTAACAATGAACACTAGGTTCAAAACTTTCATATGGCCAACAATTAACCCAATTCTAAAATGCTTAATAACAGATAATTAAAAGAAAGTACAAGACAGGTGTCTGGACAGATATTTGTTTTCCTAGTAAAGTAAAGCAGAGTAGGGAAAACAACAGCAGCAGCAGCAAAGTTGTCAGGTGACACAGTAAAATTCCAAACATAGCGAACTTCTCACTTGGACTCTCACTCTCTCTCAATGGCATTCATACCCACACCTTTAGGATCCAAGTTAACAATCCAACTCATGTTACTAAAAAGAATCAATTCCTCTCTTCCATTTCACCCCCACCCCCGCGATTGACCTGGTCAAAGAAACAAGAAAGGTCAGAACCTTTGTTGATTAATCATTTTCTCTCATTTCCTTTCATGTATTAATAAAAGCAAATAAACTAAACAAATTAATTTTTAAAAATATATAAAATAAAATGACTTGACTATTTTGATATATAATGCAATAAAAAAAAAAAAACTTAAAAAAATGTTACTGCATATCAAACTAATTATTTTCCAGAATGGGGAAGGTATACAAACTTTTTTTAAAGTTAGCAACAACCTCGCACAAATTTCGAGCCTGTTAAAGCAATAGTCAATTAATACATGAAAGGAAGTAAGAATGAATTGGATTAACATGAGCAGAGGGGGAGAGATGGGAGCATCTGCATACTGATTTTCTACCAAAAACATTGTCTTAATTCAGTTGTCTTTGTTGATGGAAGAAAAGTAAACAAATGGAAAGATTAACAATTCATCTTCAAAACTAAAAACAAAACTTTAATGTAAAATACATGGCTGAAATACAGAAATCAAAAGCAGTTGACTTCAAGTCATAAACAATGACATCTAAATAATCTATACTGTCAAACCTTTATAGAAGAACAATTCTATGGTAAAAAAGGTACAACACTTATGTCAGTGTTAGTATAGAATTTCTAAAAGAAACTGGAAAATTTCAAGATGATTTATGTTAGATGAGGAAAACAGAATTGAAAGCTTTCTTTAACTTTCCATATTCATAAATATTGGTTTATTAGAAACAACGACAAAATTAGAGAAATGAATTTAGAAAGGAAACAGAATCAAATTGTACATTTAATTTAAAAAAATAAAAATAAAGCACTCTATATGATAAGTAAAAATTAAAGTGCTGTCAGCAAGATTAAATCATTTATTAATGTCCACATAATATTCAACTTTGTCAATTTATCATTAACATGTTTTCTTAGTTGAAAAGTCCAACTTAAAAAGCAACAAGAAATCAAGGCTTGATTTTTGTTGCTTGATGTAAAATTTTTAAATTACTAAATTCTGATAAATTTCCAAGAATTGAACAACTGACGAGACAGAACAAAGCCAGTTTTCAATAGTTCATCTCAGTCTTACTCAGTGATTTGTTAAAGTAGTGTTAAATTAAACGTGATAAGTGACATCATCAATGTCAAATATCGGTAATTTATGTGCCTTGTGTGATGCACACTTAGGCGATCATGTATCTTTGATACATGACTGACGAGGCAGATTTTTCTACCTGCAGTAGGTTGCCATTTCTTTCTGCGGTAGACCAGTTGCCATCCAAGGCTATAGAACCCAGTCTGTCCTATTTTACCCATAGCTGGGGGAGGAGAAGAAAAGGATTCATACCTTTCCCAAGGGTATTAGCATGTAAGTGAATATAAGGGATTTGACTGGAATTTGAACTCAACTCTGATTCCTCAATCCGAGCCACTATCCATTACAACACTGTGCTTACCAAATATGTTTAATATACATGGATTTAATTATCATTTGTTTTTATTTTTAAAGTAATTAAATTCATTGTTGAAAAGAATTTCAAATTTCCATTGTTATAGTGGGGTAGTATGGGATAATCTACTAATAAAACTTTATTTCCATTTGAATTTGCTTCAGTAAACACTACCACTCCAATTCTATTCATGTTACTGTTGCTTTTTTGTCTTCTATCAAATGATGTCAAGCAATCAATTTGAGTTGACAAAATGGCCTCTTTAAAAAAAAAAAGAAAAAAAAAAAAAAAGAAGGTTTATTTTGCAATAGTTAAAACAACATTTTTTATATCACATTATTAAGATTTTAAAATAGTATTATAGACAATAATAAGGATTCACAGACTATAACAAAACCCTGTAATCAAGGGTATAAAAGGCATATATTAACCTGTTTCCCTGCTATGTCAATCTGTCAAGCCTTTTTTTACCCTGACCTATCTCCCTTCCCCACTACACTCCCAAAAGAATATCCTGGAGCAAATACCTAACATTTTCAGAGAACTTGCAAACTATTTACTAACACAAGAAATTTATATAAAAGTATAAAAAGGTTTTTAGTTTTATTAGCAAATAATTTGCATAATTTTTTTTTCATTATCTAAATAACTGGCTTTTTAATAAATTGTTTTATAAATGAGGATTTTTTTCCAGGTTATATGCATGTAACTATGATTTCAACTATTTATAAGCAATCCAGCAAAAAGCAACAAAAAGACAGACATTCAGAATGCAGCATGAATAAGTCAAGCCTGACAGGTGGATTATGTAAATTGAAGAATTGGCACCAACATATCTTGCTCATTTCTCATGGTAGATGGAAAAGATATTCTAAGATTCTTTTTCAAGGACATATTTACTCAATCATTGAAAGTGAGGAAAAAGATGCCCATTGAAAAACAAAAACTAATTCAAATCTAGACTTTCAGGTTAGTTAATAGAATTGACAAGTATATAGATTGATTTTATGATCAGAGAATTTTCTTAAATTAATGAAACAAAGACATTTTTCATTCACTTTCACTCAAAATGCATGCAAATTAAAACAATCTTGTTTTCAAAGAAATTCACTTTTAAAGATTCATTAACCTTTAATATTTTTTTTTTAATTTTAAAGAAGTGTTAAGTTGTTTTATTATATAAATCCAATAAAAAAACAAAAAAGAAAAAAAAAAAAAAAAACAATTATAATAGTTCTTTCTGCCTCACTCACAACACAAAAATGGCTCTACAAGTTCCGAATGGCATATAAATTTATATTCCAACTTGTGGTTAGGATTTACTCCAATCCAACCCAGTCACGCATCAAGTCACATTTTGAAGCACCTGGAACGATTTCTTATTAATGTATTCATTCATGAAGAAAGCTCTAAGTTATATCTGGCAAATCTCTTAATGCAGCATTGTTGCTTTCCATTGGTTGAAGAGACTTAGGAAACAGCCTGGAGTAAGTCTCTCGCTTGATCAGGTATTATATAACCTTTAGTAACTTTTGGATAGGTTGTCAAAATTTCTATAGGAAATTGATTGAGCTATGATTATATAAATATTTTGTCAAGTTGGTTTTAGGAGCCTAAGATGTGCATGCAATGAAATTGCAATATGCTTATTTCAGCTATTAAGAAGGCATCTTTATTTGACATTAGAGGAATCAATCGTCAAGCAAATGGGAGTCTAGAAAGATTTATCTCTGATCATGCAAGGCCCACTTTACAAACATAATTCACAAAGGCAACAATGTTTTAAAATGAAGAACCACCCCAAATTGCACAAGTTGAAAGAGTTCAAGATAATCAGTTGGTTAAGTGGGTATTTATTGTTTCTTTCAAGAAGAGATGATTGGAGCTGATCTGCTTGATAGTGAAAGAAAAATGGCGACCATCGCAACTAAAATCTTTTCGCTATTTTTATTTTTAGAAATGAAAAGCTTTTCTTTGAAAGAGAAGAGCAGAAAAAAATTGGATGACATTGTTAACACCAAGTAAAACTAGTAACATTTCAGAACAACCTTTGAATTCAGAAAATGTTCAACTCATAGATTTGAAAATAATCTATACAAAACAGAATTAACAATCATTTTCAACAGGAAGATTTATTTATTAAATGTAAAGATGCATCAAAAAGAGAAGTGAATTTAAGACAACTGTAAGCTTTTAAAGATTTTTTTTTCCTTCCATGCAACAGTGATTAACAAATAAATGAATTTCATATTAACATTATCCTCTGAAAAAAATAAAGCCAATTTCAATCTAATATTCAGGTCATGGATACTTGCACTGTAAGAAATTAGCCAAAGTATGCAACAAAATTTATTTCAAATTCATTGGATGTAATCTATACCAAAAAGATCTAATTTCTGCTTGCAAGTTTGTTACCATAACAAAACAAAAATGACACATTGTAGCAAGATTTATGCTTGTGCAATATCTTTAAAAACCTGACTGGAAGAATAAAATATTTTCTGGTTCAATTTACTATAATAATAGTGCAGAGTCTGAGTTTTCATTTACAATACCGTCTATATCTCTGAGATAAAGTATTATGATTACTTACATTATTTGGACTGTCATCCTCATCTTCATTGCCATATTCACAACATTTCAGCCATTCAGCTTTCTTCAGGCAATTGCAATTTTGAACTGAACGCTTTATTTCATCCACCGGGATAGATTAAGCTAGTTTCATGTGCCCTGCCTCTTCTAGATGTTTCAGTTATTTCTCTTTGATTTAATACTCCAAGTTTTGGTTCACCACTGCTGTAGCCTGGTATTGAACTCACAACTCTTTGGGTCTAGTCATTGGATCTAACCAACACCTTTATCTACTGTGCATGAATTTCTGGAACTTATTAAACTGATGGTCTCAGCAAACATTTTTTACCACTGCTCATATTTCTGTTAGTATTACTGCATATTTTTTTTACCAGAGCTTATATTGCAATTTTTGTTGTTATTCATTGCTTTTCTCTAGCACTCCTTATTACTGGTCCCCATATTGTATTCATTTCTATGCTTGGTTAGCTCAGGAGATTTTTGTGGCCTAGCATATGCGCAATCTACCCTGGTGGATGAAATAAAATGTTCGACTCACAATTCCAATCACTTGAAGGCCAGAATGCTGTGAATATGGTAATGAAGATGAGGATAACAGTTTGAATAATGTAAATAATGTAAGTTTACACTCACACTTAGTTTTGTTTCAATCCAAGTTGTTGTTATATAGTAGATAATTGTTACCTGACAAATATCAATTAACTAACGTTAGTAGTATTAAATTATGATATGTATGATTCTGACACATCCCACCAAATGTTAAGAATTACCAATATTGCCAAGAGACACACAGGGTTAAGTCAAGTAACTTGAGGTTACAGGAAAGATCATTATCTGTCTATATTCCTGAGATGAGGTATTATGTACACTATTTATATTATTTGGACTATTGTCCTCATCTTTGTTGCCATATTTATTACAACATTTCGGCTGTTGTATGCTCCGGCCTTCTTCAGGTGGTTGGAATGTTGAATTGAACCCTTTCTTTCGCTCACTGGAGTAGACTGTTCTAGTTCCACATGCCATGTTTAATGGATATCAGTTATCTCCTGTTAATCAAGGACACATGGTACAGTGAATAAAGGTGTTGGTTAGACCCAGTGACAGAAAGAGTGTGAGTTCAATACCCGGTTAAGGCAGTGGAGAACTTGGATAGGTGAATTAATAGGAGATAACTGATAACTGACATCCATTAAACATGGCAAGTGAGCAAAATAAAGGGTTCAGTTTGACATTCCAACCACCTGAAGAAGGCTGAAATATGGCAACAAAGATGAGGACAATAGTCTGAATAATGTAAATAGTAAAGATCATATCTGAACACAACTCTTTGTTATTAAAGAACCAAGATATATATATATATATATATATATATATATATATATATAAAAAAGGACTCAATGAACGTAACACTTGAATAAAAATTACACCATTCCTACCCCACTGACTACAAGTAAAGAAATTAGGTTTATGGAGACAATACAAGATTTTAAATTCAATGATAACATTTATTAAACTTAATGGATGTAATGTTTACAAACAAGTGATGACTTTAGCAAAACTTATGTCAAAGAGAACAACACAAGAGGAAATTAGTGGAAAATATACAATCAAGTGTTCAGTAAAATTTCTTGAAAAAATAACATACCAGTTACTTTTAATAGACAATATTTGAAATAATGAACATTTCAATCCAATTCAGTAACAGGAAAAAGATTTTTTTTCCAAAGTAAATCAAATATTTAAAGTTCACAGTGCATAAGACATATGATGTTTGTGTTCTGAGTATCATTTTTTTGTTTTAATAAAATGTTCAACTAGGTTTATGTGTATTAAGGTACAAGAAGTTTTTACATTGCCAAAGATAACTTCTTGCTTTCAGAAGTAAAATTAGTCTAAATGAATTAAATTTTGAATTTTTTAAGTTGGGTGGTGCAAAGTCACAAACTTGAAATTTAACAAAAAAGTTGTCTTAATTCTTATTACTAAGTAAATCTGAAAATTCTTATCGTAATAGTTTGAATATTATTAAGGAAAATACATCAAAACTGTGACAAAATTTACTTATGAGAACAATATCTGAAATAAAAATAGCTTTATTCTGTTTAAAAATTATATATTTTTAAAGAGAAAGAAAAAATAAACATTATCTGTTTTCATCATGAACATTTCCACCCTTGATTTAAAAAAAAGTATTTTTCTAAATTATGAAAGTATCTATATTAAAAAATTATTTAACATTAGACAAGTTGTAATTGACCAATGTTGAAGAAAATGGAATCTACTTTAGCAGTAGTTAGACAATTTATCTAATGAACATTATGGAATTCATGTATTCTTTTAGATGTCTATATCTTACCTCACAGAGAAATGATCATTATTTCTTTTTGAGAAAATTTAACACAAAAGAGATGAAAATAATTTTACAGCAACCAAGTTCATTTTGTTAAAAGTAGGCAAACTTATTCCCACTGAATCATTCTTATATACGACATTGTACAACCAGAAAGAAATGAAATACAAGCTTGTTTAATCCATTGAAACTGATTCAAACAGATAAAAAGATTGAATCGTCTCTTGACATTGTGGCGGACCTTCATTTAAAAAAAGAAAGTTTGACAAACATAGACAAATGTGCCTGCAATAAGATGTAGTTTTAAAAGAATAGTTTCTTTTCCCTTGACACTGCTATTATTTTAACTACCTTCATTCCTCAGCAATGTTTAGTGTTTTAAAAAGTGATGATTAGAATTTGAATAAAACCTAAAAATATGATGAAAGGGAATTTATACATTTTTTGGTATTTGAGAATTTATAACAAAAATATGAAAACTATTTATTTATTAGATTATTTAGAAGATTAATTTGATATTTACAAGATTCTAAAAGCTCATACAATTAAAACTAATGCAATATTTATCATTTGCAAATTTATAAAAGAAACAAATATGAAAACAATTTTTTATTCATAAATTTATAAACATTTACTAAATTAATAAAATATATGAAGCAACTATAAGGAAATCCTAATTTACCATTTTATAAAGTTTGAAGCAACCGGCAATTAGCCAGTATTTTGTTAACCATTCCAATAAATAATATAATAGATAAAATAAACAATCTAATAAATATCATTTGTTATTATATAAATTCTCAAGAACAAAGAAAATGTATAAATTCCCTTTCATCATATGTTTAAGTTTTATTCCAATTCTTATCACCACATTTTAAAATAATAAACATTACTGAGGGGTGAAGGCAGTTAAAAAAAAAAAAATGATGTCATGGGAAAAACTGTCATTTTGACACTATGTCTTATTGCGGGCACATGTGTCCATGTTTACCAAAGCTTTCATAAGCAGATTTGAAGTTCAATTCCAAAAATGGTCACAACATTTCATTTCTTTGTAAAATTAGAAATCATACACACAAACATGTGTGAAAAGTGCAAACATTTTCTCTTGCTCTCTGTCTTCCAATGGATTTCTGATGGAAGGGTTGAAATGTCTTCAAATTTAAGTTTCACCCAAGCAGAAACCACAAAGAACATTTGAAAGGATTCAAGATACAAAAAAAAAAAAAAAAAAAAAAAAATGCTTATTGATAACAAAGAAAGGGAAATTCAAAATAAAACCAAAATTTATCATAGAAGTTAACTAGTATTTGTAGTAAATGCATAAAATATGCATGCATTTATATAAAAAGAAAAACATTAAGAAGAGGAAACGAAAGCATAATCTGTATCAGATTTTTTCTGTTTAGTTTAAAAAAATACTTGCAATGGGTTTTTTTTTTTTCATGTATTTGGCAAAGAAATACTAGAAGACAGAGACAATGCTGAATTTTCTGATAAGTTGCACAACTTAAGACTGAAAGTCATGATAATTTTAATATTAAATATCGATTTTTCAACATTTTAATGAAGATATTGCAAAACAACTTCCAAACCCTTCATCTATATAAATAAATGCAAATATCAGTGTGTCACACTTTTTCAACTTTAATTGTTAAGTTTCTATATATTTTAATTTATATTTTTAGGACAGTTTATCAAAGCTGTTTGAATGATAGAGATGAAGGCACTCGTTATTAAATATTAATGTTGTTCACCTATTCACATTGTAAAGGATGAGTGAAAATAATGTTTTGAGTTCAGTCTCTGTTGTAGTAACTAAATGATTAATCTATATAAATAAATGTGAATGTCAGTGTGTCACATTTTTTCAACTTTACTTCTAGAGACCATAGCCCAACATATCATACCATTTTGGAATCAGTCCGACTGTGAGCAAATTAATAACATTCCAGGTCAGATCTGGAGCCACAATCCTGAAATTTGGGATTCTCACGTTTTCATTACTGCAATTGCTTTTTGGTGATTTTTTATGTCATTTTTTGCTACAATTTTTTTTTTTTGTATGATAACAATTTTTATGACTTGGAAATAAATTTGGGAATAATCAAAATTATTTGTGAAATCTAGCAAAAGTCACCCATAAAATAAAAATAATTGTTTGTACGGAAAGTAAGGATCTACTTACATCAAATTGTCTTCAAATTATTTATTGTTGAACTTTTAAAAGATAAGCTTAAATATTAATGTAATTAATATACTTAAATGTACTTAAATGCAGCGATCATTTTTGTGTTCTTCTGTAGTTTATTGTTGCCTATCACATACAGCAGCAATATGCCCCAGAAAAAGAAATCTCCAACAAAAAAACAGATTGTAATAAAAAAAAAAAAAAAGCTAAGGCTGCAGTGAGGAAAAGAATGGCCTGAGCAGATGAAAACCCAGATCAAATGGCAGCTAGGAGAGCTTCCAGTACTGAGAATATACAAAGACTTAGGGGTTCTCAAACCTCTGAACAAGCCGAAGACCCAATCAAGAACCTACTGTAGGAGCCTGCTTAAATGCCACCTAATAGGGTGGCTTTTAAGCTAGTTCATAAATATTTTTGTAAGTAAAAGTTAAAATACTGAAGCATTTAGTAGTTAACTGTGGGTAAGAAATGAAAAAAAAAAAAAAAAAAAAGGAAAGAAAAAAGGACCCTCACCAATGTCTTACATTTTACCCCCTCTGAAAAAAATGAACAAGGTGATAGGTAAGCACATAAAAATCAGCTCTAATTGTAAGTTATTCAAATGCTGATTGCATGATTTCCCTAAAACTAATACCATTAATCCCACAGAAGTGTGTGATTAGTGTAAAAATTCTGAGCATGGAAAATGTTCAAATTCCAGTTTCATTGGTTCTGTTTACTTTTGATCCATGGATCCATCTTTTCTTCCCCCACTTAGTGGTTAAATAGTAAAGTAGTATGGGCTCTCTAGTCTTGAATGGCAACCAGTCTAGGAGAATGACTGCTCTCATTTCAAAACTTCAAAACTAAAGTGAAGGCAATGGGGAACCATCCTACTGCTTTCCCAAAAAGCCATGGCAATTCCCAGATTAAGAAAAAGGAATGATTAGAGAAACTATTATCACCTAAACCCTGAAGGAACATGTCATTTAAAACAAGTACATAAATAAATCCCCAGATTAACAACTGCAAATCTCTTAGCAGGAGATTTTCAAATCTAATACAAATTCAAAAAAATATTTATAATAATAATTATCATCTTTGTTATGAGATAGGTATTAAAAAGAAATAAATTTATCAGTCTTTCATGGTCTGTGCACATTTCATTTGTACCTTAGAAATATCATCCTGAAGGAAATATATCCTGTTCTACAGATTAACAAAAAATCTTTATTGAAAGTATCACAATATATTTTCTTACAATCTGGAAATTTTAATTTTTAATCTGAAACTTTGAACAAACACCTTACAACACAGTTTAATTAAAAATAAAATATTGTTGCCAGTATCTTCTTACAAAAAATAAGTCATTATTATTTTTCTTGCTTGGAAGTGATTACTGATTAAATTAGAATCTATGAACAAATGTTCAGTCATTAGAAAAAGGAGTGAAACAGCCATATGCAGAATCTCTAAATAAAAGTTGAAGAAATTACATCTCTACAGGAAGAGAATGCAATATTTAATGCCTGAAGTAAAAATCCTCCAGAGAGATTTTTTTCTGACAAATAAAAGTTTAGGTAAAAATTATATACTCTGAGTGACTGATTAGGAGCTGAATTAATTATATTGTTTTTGGAAAAATAAAAATACTTTTCCATTCAAGTTTTTAAAAACTTTTATTAAAATTCTCCATTTATAGCTAGAGAGATATTAACATGATAAAAGGCTGACCTTAAAGAAAGAAGACTTTCTCTGAAGATTGTAATTCCAAGAGAAAGTTGATGGTAAAGTTATTCACATTAAGATTAACTGGTTGAAATCTTTAGTTCTTTCATTTTCTACTGAATACAAAGGATAACATGTTTTAATGGTAGATTGCCATCACAGATGGAAGGTAGCTTCTCCATTTTTGGGGTTCAACTGTTTTCCAGTTGCTAAAAGCCTGAAAAATATTCTCTCATAGAAAAGTCCAATTTCATCTTTTTAGCCAATCTATGTGATGCAACTGCCAGTAAATCTTGTTTGAAGTTTCTGGATATCAGAATAAAATAAAAAAACTAAAAAAAAAAACAATACACCAAAGAAGTTTATTCATTTTTACACTGAAGTAAGAAGTTTATTCATTTTTATGAAGTAAGAAGTTTAATCACGTGGAAACTTTATATTAAAAAAAAAAAAAAAAAATTGAACAAAAAAAAAGTTTCTGAATATTAAACTACAACCTTTTCAAACTGAACAGGGTAATTCCGTTTCAATTCAAGTCTACATAAAGCCTTTCATATATAAAAGTTTTAGATTTTTCATTTTACAAGATCGTTTTCAAACTACTTTTGAACATTTGAAATGAAAAATAAAGAAAAGATCACATCAGAATTTTTAAAAAGATTGTTTTGGTTTATACAATATTCAAATTATTTTTGTTGTTAAAATTTAAAAAAGAAGAATCTCACCTGTAAGATGCTAATGAAATTACATCAATTGAACACTTACCTGAAATAAATAAAAAAAAAGCAAAATTAGCAATTTACAAGTTTAAAACAGGAAAAATTTAAGTCAAGTAAATAACAGATTAACAAATGCTAAACTTATATTTGATTATATAGCTCAAAATTCTAATTTATTGGTTATGTTTTAAAAAAATGAAAAAAAAAACAACTATCTACAATAGGTTGTATCTCGGTCTAATGACATGTTTCATTCATACAAATCTAGATAGACAAGGTGGGGGGATATAATCTTAAGACAAGGAAAATTTAACAAAAATCAAAAACTGTTAAATTGTTAATAAAATTCTAATATAAGATAGAACATCAAAATAGTAGCAATAACAGGTTTGAGCAAGAAGCTCTGACTTTGAAGATATACAAGGAAAATATGCAACTAGACTGTAGATTATCATTGTTTGTGCATATTCTGTTTCAACCTTGTTAGCACAAAAATAAATGAAAACTGATCTTAAGATTCAAAGAGGATTTTCAGATCAAACAGTTAACTTTCAGAACAAAGGTTACTATCTCATAAAGAGGACATGAGACAAGAAACAAAATGAAAATGGAAAAACATCATTTTGCCCCTTTTTATTCCAGGCATTATCAATAGTTGAAGGACTTTTTATTTTATCAAGGAAAAAAAAAAAAACTTTCCAAAAGACGATAATTTGATTATAATAGCCAATAGTACATGATGAAAAGACAGATGGCATTGGATATTTCTGACATCATGTGGGCTTGAAAGATTCAAACTGTTGTCATTTTGCATCATGTAAAATTTTAGAACTCGCCTCCAGAGAAAAAGCAGAGTGATAATTAGGTCTTGAACCTTCATGGCTTCAAGAAAGAAAATGGCAGAACATCAGTGTGAGTCAAGGACAATGCATTTGCTGTATTGATTTCATCTGCAGTCAGAATAGTGGGATGTAGAAACTGGACTTACAAGTAGCTCAATACTAAATAACTAGATTACTGCAGCCATCTAAGTCAGTTAGGACAGGTAAAGCTAATATTAGATTATTCAAAACTCGCAAATAGGAGTGAAAAGTCAAGCAAATTCAGAGATAAACCTCTTTAATGAAGCATAAAGAAGTGGAGTGGGAGAAAAATCCAAGTTTTGATTGGTGATTAGGAAATGGAGAGAGCATTGAAACGGAAATGCCAGTATGATCTATTTTGCCAATCGATAGGACAAAAGACTTAAAATGGTACAAGAAATGGTCCTTTGTTTGCTGCTGCTGCTGCAGTTAGATACTTCAGCTTTCTTCTGAAACAAAATCTTGCTTAACTGATTCAACATGAAGAACAGAAATCTAATAGCTTTGTCAATAAGAATTTCTTAGAAGAAAATGGGAATTGTCACACACTGCTTATTGTCATCCAGTTTCATTACTTGGGAGTCAAAGAAGAATAAGAGTTTCAAGAAAGGAAAAGAATGTTCCCAAAGCTACACTAATGATCACTGAAAGCACTTAAGAGTTTCATATTTACTGAACATTTATAAATTCACTCCTAAGAAAGAAACCAAGTATTTAACTTCTTTCATCAATAAAGTATGAAAGCAGTGCAACGAAATGTAGTATTCAAAAATTTCTTTAAAGAAATTTATGCAAGACCAATCTAGTAAGATGTCCAACAAAGTGAAGAAAATTAAAAAAATGTTTTGCCCAAAGATAGAAGATGACTGTTTTCTGAATCATTCTTTATAAATAAATGCAAATCAAAATGTAAATTCAAATCAAAATTTCTAAATATTTTTCTCAAAATTAAAGACAAGAGTGAAAAAAAATTACACGACTACAAAATTAACAGTCAAGTATCTTTTACTGTATACTAAAAAGAGTTAAATTTTGTCTATTGCTTTAATAACCAACCTGCTGACTCAACCATCAGCAAAGGTTTTATAATTATAAAAACTTTGCATTTACAGTTATCTTTTTTTCTCTTCAAGAAGCTTAAACAATTTTTAATATTATTCAAATTTCATAAATGAATTATTCATTTTTGACTATTTCTTTCATCCTAATTTCATTATTTATATGCAGACTATTATCCTCATCTTTGTTAGCTCAATATTTCAGATGTTGTGTCCTCCAGCCTTCATCAGGTGCTTGTCAATCCAGGTAACCTCCAGAGCATTTCAAACTGCAAACTTTATTTATGGGGGTAGATTGTTCTCATGCCACTGCCCATGTCTATCCCTATAGATTAAGATTTTGAATTTCCCTCCCAACAATCACCTGATGAAAACCAGAGGTCACAAAGGTTGAAGAGGACAATAGTAAATAATGAAAATTCTTCATCCAGAAGTTCAAGTAGAAATGATCATAATTTCAGTTACATTTTATTGCAACTGTCAGGTCATCATTCTACTGTGATGAGTAAGCACCAAGGATCAGAGATAAAAGAAGCAGTTTCTGATGACAAGACTCAAACCTGCATGCACATGAGCCTTCAGACCTTCCTTGTTCAATAAGGCTATCAGAGCCAATTGATAGCAATCACTGGAGTTTATCAGTTATGTGCCATACGTGATAGGCAATCCTGTATCTTTTGATACATGACTGACAAGGCAGATTTTTTTCCCCACAGTAGGTTGCTGTTTCTTTCTGCGGTAGACCAGTTGCCATCCAAGGCTATAGAACCCTCCCTGTCCTGCTATTTACCCATAGAGAAGAAGAGGATTCATACCTTTCCCAAGGGTATTAGCACATAAATAAATGTAATGGATTGGACTGAAATTCGAACTTGGCTCTCTGATTCCTCAATCGGAGCGGCTATCCATTACTCCACCATGCCTCCACCATAGTTACTGAGCTTTATTCCTTATTCTTTCAAACTGGTGCTATTCCTTTATTCCTTATTCTTTCAAACTGATGTTACTATCTTTCATTTACATATACTCATTGTAATTGTAATATAATTTGAATTTCTTTGAAGTATTGTCAATTATTAAATTTTGACTTATATTTCTTGCTTGCTTGCTGATCTTTTTTTTTTTTGTACTAATCCTGCAATGATGATCTAGGAGCTGTGATAAAAAGTGACTGAAATTAAAAAGCAAAGAAATAGAAAAAAAAAAAAGTAATAATGATTGACATTGATTCCTCTAAAAAGAAAAAAAAATCAAGATAATATCTATAAAGTGAAGGTCTGTGTAATTGTGATAAAAAACAACTGAAATTAAGATGAAAGAAATTCTTGTTCAAAAATATGCTTTACTGATCTTTTTTCCAATATGGTAATATTAAAATATTTTACAAACAAATAAATAAAAAAAAAAACTCTTGGTAAATAATTTAACATCCTTTGATGCTTCTATCAAGCCTGACTGTATTTAGAATTTCCTGCACACAGACAAAATTACAATTCTTTCCAGCAGACCATTTTTCGTTAATGTAGTGGAGGGATTCCTTACAGAAGAATTTAAAAATATTCTCAAACAGAAAAGATTTCCTGGATTTGGTTGATCTGAACTAATTCCCTGATCTTTGGTGCCTTATTGTTTTCTTTCCATAATGTTTTAACTTTGCACCCTCTAGTAGACATAAAGCCAAAACATGAAAAACAAAGTAAATTAGTCCGAATGAAGGAATTTCATGATTAGAGAGAAAATTACTGTTTCTACAAATTGTTATTTTGTAAAAATAGATTGTGTGCTATGGGGGGAAAAAAAACTTGCCTTTCAAACTGAGAAGTAAATAGAAAAAATATTTCACAAATTCATATGTAATTAAAGAAAACCTTTATAAGAAAGAAATTAAATATAAAATTTTAACTTTAATAAGTCAGTCAAAATGATCTCTGAATTTCTACTGCCAGGTTAAAAATCTTAATTTTAATAAGTCAGTCAAAATGATCTCTGAATTTCTACTGCCAGGTTAAAATAGTGAATTTATTTGATGATACAGTGACATAATGTCAACATCAAATAGACAGTTGTAAATCATTTTACAAGCAGAAAAAAGTTAAGACAATGTAAGGAATAAATGATTGTTCTAAATTTATGATGATTTCTTCCTGAAGCAATCATAAGCTTATCAATTTTAATTAGTATCAATCATTACTTTCATTTGCACTAACTACAGTAAAGAACTGTCCTTTTGCTATTAAGTTACATTAATTTTAAAGCTATGTTCAATCAGCATGTTTCGCCACATGGCTCTCCAAGTGTTCCTTTTCTTTTCATGAGTGAACTGCTAGGATTTTTTTTAGCAAAAATGATTTTCCATTGAATTCTCCATAATTGTGAATTCAGAGTTGTCCTTCTAGAGTAGATGCCACTCAAGGCTATAAAACCAAGTCTACTCTGCTATTTCTCATATCTGGGGAGAGATGGATTCATGTTTTCTCAAGGGAATCAGTACAAAAATGAGCTCAACTGACTAGACTTGAATTTGAACATAACTCATTGAATCCACTTTCCATGTGGGTAGCCACTACACTACCTGCATAGCCAGTAACTTACATGTAGCACCTTTTTATCAGCAATTCATAAATTTTATATTTAACTTTTTTTTTTGGTGTAAATATTTATTTTGATTAAATCATTTAAAATTATTTTTTAAGAAAAAGCTAAATTTCATTTATCATCAAATTGATGAAAATATTAATGCAAATCAAAATTCAAGAAGATTCAAAATAAATATTGATGATATTGAATTCTTGCAAAAAGCAGTTATTGTTAAAATATAAAGTATTGAACTACATCTGCCTGAAAAGTCAATAATTTACAAGTTGTTTATTTTGTTCTTGGATAGAAGACAAATATCAAGCGCTAAAAATGTTTAAATCATTTTCCTTTATATATTGATCAATTAAGGGTTGAGAAGATTACTAATTCTTTTTTTTCCCTACACCTTTAATGAATAAGAGCTATGATGAATATGCATATAATGGCAAGGTTACAGGTTAACCAATTAAAAAATAACAAGAAAAAAACTAGAGAAAAAGCATGGCCTATGAGATCCAAAAAGGATAATGTTGGAAATGATTTGAACAATTCTGTGTACATATATACACAAGTTTTAAAGAGTTTTATAAAGACAGACAAATGGTCAACATTTTTAATATCAATACATCAGACAGACTTAAAACAAATTTCCGTGAGATTCATCAGAATTAAAAATTATTATACAGCACTTTACGAAGCTAGTGGCAATTTCACATGAGCTATAAATGCACTGATATATATGCTAATATTTTTGCTGACTAATGGTAGATTTCACTCTTTAAAGCTTAATTGAAACTTTTTTTAATAGATCAACCAAATGAATATGAATATATATATATAGAGTTTACATAATGAATAAATATGAGTGGGGTGTAAATGAATACTGTGGGAATAAAAATATCAAATGCTGAAGAAAGAAATTTTTTTAAATCTTAATTTTTGAATCTATTGTGTGTTGAACAGAAATAGTTATTAAATATTTTATTTAAATTATATGCAAAAGGTAACAATCATCAAACATATATATGATGTGCTTTTAAAGAAGTGCAGAGCAAATTTAATGCTGATTACCAGTGACAAAATCCATAAAGCCAACGAAACAGTGAACACCAGCCTGAGAGGTGCATATGCACGCACAGTGTTGAATTATTAAAACAAAAACTAAATAGAAAACTTGAAAAAATAGAATTGATACCAGTCTTGAGATATCATCTGCTTGAGAGGCAGGAGTTTAGCATATATTAGCAAAGTATGGATGGCTACACAGCTGGAGTGTAAAGTGCTAATACATGAAACAACAGTTGCAGTGTGTTGGTTGCCATAGTTTGCTTGGGTAATAGTAGCAGTGTGCAAGACAAACGTTGAACACAATTTATTGATTGTTCTATAGTAAAACAACAACTTTGACTGATCAGTTTCATGCGACCAAAAGATGTTCAGAAACAAATCATAACAAATGCCTATGGATGCCAGTTTTATCTACTCCAGGCACATATGTCCACTCAGTAATGAGCACGGGTTTCTGTTTTTTTATTGGCAGGGAAAGGGATAAAGGTTTTAGAAAATAGGAGAAACGTGGAGGAAGGGCAGGTTTCTTACAAATATACTGAAATATTTCTGGTTAACTTTTTAAGAATTTTACCTGAGACAGCACAATGAGATGCAGTAAGATTGGAGAGATACAATCTTTCATAAAAAAAAAAAAAAAAAAAAAAAATTCTGACTGAACCAAATAAAGATTTTTACCTGTTGTTTACCCCCACAAATAATAAAGCTAGGAGTAGTATCATTGTTAAATCATACAACAAATCTGCAATTAAGTTACTCTGCATATGAAGGGATGAGTTACACCCCCACACATTAAAGTAGATTAATAAAACTGAAAAGACTAAAAATCCGTTTGCAAGCTTTAAATGTAAAGAATCAAATATTTATAAATATTGTGTAATGTTGATTCATTTATTAAAGTTTAATATTTATTCAATTTATTAAATAAATTTAACATTTATATTCATTCAGTAGATTTTCTGTCAGTTTTAAACATTTTGTTTTGCATGTTAATGCAAAAAGAAAAAAAATGTATAAAATTTAAGAAATAAAAAAATAATGGCATTCAAATAAAAACTTATAATTTTCTTTCAGACTATTCATTGGAATTTTTTCAATTAAAAATGAAAACAAAAAAAGCATCTAGTGTGCAATGAATTATTACTGTGGTAATAATATTAACATGTAACAGTGGCAGATTTGACGGTAGCAAAATTTAGTGTTTGTAATTATTAGAAAGTAATGAGAAGAAATTTTTAAATTTCACAAATATTAAACTGAAATCACAAAAGCTGCTTTAATAATTTTATAACAACTGAAAGAAATGTAGAGACAAAAAATATCTTCACACGAGGAAAGAAACGGTTCAATAGAAAATACTCAGTTGTAAGATCTCTATATATTATTAAATTTATTTCATGTATCTTAATAAGAATGTTTCAAGTGATTAATATCTAGAGCTTAATTTTTTTATTCAAGATTTATTGTAGAGTACAGATGAGATTTGCCATTTCTTTTCAAGAAAAGAGAAATTAAAAAAAAAAAAAAAGCACTTGTTAGACAAAACTAAACAGGAACATGACAGAACACCCAAGTAAGAATTGAGAAAAATTTATTTATTTGAGACAGAGTTGTATATAAAATTATTTTTAATTTAAAAAATATATCCGGTGCAAAAATGGGTGAATTGATGAGTTTAAAAAAATTTATTCTTTGTAAATTAATGCGTGAACTGGAGAAAAACCAGTTTCCTTTTATCCCCCCCCCACCTGATTAAGAATTCCAATCTGTCTAATGCTCAAAGTATTAGCTAAAAAACAAGTTACAAAAAATATTTATTATTTGATTAAAGTATGTTATTAGGAATATTAACATAACCACAGTTGCTAGTTAAATTCAGTTTATTAATAATAAATCAAATTTAGAATTTGGCTGGAAAATCCAAGGCAGAGTAACAATGATTATTTTTTTTTTTTAATCTCCTTTCATACATCATAATATCAAATTTGGCTGAGTCCTCACTTTTCAAGCCAGAAAAAAATGCTTATATTAATATTACACAGGCTCAAGTGATATAGAGAGGGCAGGACATGTTTTCATTCAAAGTGCAAAATTTTATGCTTTAGCCAGAAACTGAAATAGAAAACAGATTTCAAATCAGGACAAATTCATCCTTACATAAGTAGGACTCAATAGCTTGTCACATAAAACCCAATAAGCAGTCTTACATCAAATCCTAAAAATCATTCTTTATTCTCCCAAATTGTCTCATGAGAAGAGTATTTGGCATACACTAATCTTTAAATGAGAATATACTTATCTATATTTATCTTATTATCTACACTAATATTAGGACAAGTAAGCTTTATAGCAAAACAAGTTTTGATTGGTCTGCATCAAAAGCAGCATTTCATGGAAATTACTATTTCAATAATATATCTCAGATGATCCAGTGAGGTAGAAGACATTTAAGGGGAGATTGTAGAAGAGACTTAATTCAATGATTGCCAAAATATAGTAGACAGCATCAACAATACTTAATTGAAGCAAGACAACATTAATTACAGAATATCACTGAGCACAGATTTGCAAGGAGAAACAGGCTGGTCTTGCAAGACATTGATAGTAGATTTGAAGATCCACGTCATAGTCAAAACAAGTCCACAACATTGGAACTCCCTTCCTCTCACTTGCTTCCCTGATAACTATAATCTTCAAAAATGTAAATGCAACATCAATTGCCATTTTCTGTTGTCTGATCCTTTCCTTAATCCCCTCACTACACCCACTCTTTTCTCTCACTTTCATTCTCCATAACCCCCTGCATGCTAGTGGTACTCCAGCTTGCTTGGGGTTGGTGGTCAAATACTTAAATAAATGAATAAAAAAGTAATGTTCAAATAAGAATTTATAGGGTATTATTAATGTTCTGGTGACTTACTATCATGCAATAGTTTATAAGCAAAACTACCAGACCATTTAGAATTATAAATGGTGGCTATGCTCATCACTGGATATAATTCACTTGTGACCTTGTGCCAGAATAAATTAAGTAAGTAGTAATATGAGTAATATGCCAATAAGAGATGCTAATCTAAAAAAACATTAGCTTCATTAAAAAGTAAATGATTGATTAACATGTAAAAATATAAATAAAAACTTTTAAAAATCGGTGCCACTGGAATTCAGCCAAGAAATGGTCACATGTTATACTTCTAAAATCCACAAGAGTGAACAGTTACTAACTGCATATAAATCTTTTTTTATAGCCCTTTCTTAAATAAATATTTTCAAACTTATGACCATATGGTTGTCTTTTCACCAAATTTTAGGATAAATATGTGTTATTTTACTACTGCTGAAAAATTAATGTTTAAAATATGTTGAGAACAAAAAAGTTAAGATTTTATTAGCATACTTTAGATTGCTATATTATCAATTATAATGGAAAAATTTTAAAGAAAAAGAAAAACACTGTTATTTACACTGACATTTCAAAGACAATATAAATCCATTTACATTTTGGTTAATATTTAAAATAAATTCATACTCTCAAATGAAAATATACTTTCAAACTATACAAAAAGGTAGAATATCCCACTTTTTTTTTTTTTTTACTATTTTTCTCTTTAGAATAATAAAAAAAGTATTTAATTTTGTCAAGTTTAGAAGAGTGTGACATTCATTTAAGAAAAAAAAAAAAAAACTTTTTCACATTATAAAATTTCAGATTTTGGTTTGGTACTCTTTTCAAGCTGGACAGATGGGGTGGGGGCAATTTTCTTTTAAGAGTTAATTTATTTACATCCGACATCAAGCTAGTTGTAAATGTTAACTCATGGTAATTCATGATCGCTTTGCTGATTTTTCTTGTGATACAGTTAGGGGAAAAACAAGAAAACAAGGCTCCATTATATATAGACAATTCTAATTGGTTTGTTGGATCAAAACAAGCAATGGCATTAACTATGGAGATAATATCAGTTTCAATGTCTATCAATCTGAAAAGTTTACAAAAGTTTTTCTGTGCCAATTTGTGAATTTTTTTTTAAAAGAGTGAAGAAAATCTGAAAAGGAAGAGAGACAGGAAAGTTAAGTTCCAAAAATGAAATAAAATCCTCCTTCCTATGTTTTATTAAATCCGATTGTTGGTAAATTAGTTTTTATTTATATTTCACATACAATTTAAATGTAAAATGAAGATGACATAATGCTTGTGTGCGTTTTTTTAAGTTCCTAAAGTAGAAGGCTAAAGAAACAACAAGTTTAATAATTGTACTAGAGAAATAATTTCAAAACAATCACTCAGTTGAAAATCAATTATCAAGTAGGCTACAAATGTTCATATTTCTTTTACCATTTATGATTTCCAATGCTGACCTTGCAGTTCAACCAAAATCTTCAAAATATAGTGCCTTTTTGCTATTCTTAAGTAAAAGAAACTTAAAATTCATTAAATTTTCAAACTTAAATCCTTTTTTAAATTCCAATTTTATTTGATCTTTAACCATTGCCAGCTGTTATTTTTGTCTTTGATCTGAAATTGTAATCATTTTGTTTCAAAAGGTAAGAAATAAATTTATAGCATTCAATCTTCAATAATAAAAAAAAACCTGCAATAAATCAATCTTTATAAATGATCTGAAAGAGACTGTATGTTGTGAAATATATTATGAAGTAAATAATTCTAAAAAATGTTACTAATTATAAAAAAAAAGGTGCCCCCCCCCACTACGTAAATCTTAAACATTTACAATTAAAGACAAACAGTCAAGCTGTAAGTTAAATAGAGAAAAAAAATATTTTTGGGATCATCAGGCAAAAAAGTTTGTTTCTTCTCTTTCCCACTTGCCTTGATAATAGTGGTCAGTATAATTATTCTTTGGAAGAAAAAAAAAAATACAATTAAAAGCTTCATTCATTGACACTTCTAATAAGCACACAGGACACTATTTCTCTTTTATTCACAATTATTCCTTCTTACAGCATTTGCATGGGAAATACAGAAAGAGAGGAAGCAAAGAAGTTTTTGAACAAAAATTCTTATGCCCTGATATTACAACAAACATGGTGGAGTAATGGATTGCAGCTCAGATTGAGTAATTGGTGAGCCAAGTTCGAATTCCAAATGAGTTCATTATATTCACTTATGTGCTAATACCCCTAGGAATGGTAGGAAGCCATGAGTAAATAGTAAGACAGACTTGGGTGGCAACCAGTCTAGGAGTAGGAAGAACTCTGAATTCAAAACCTCCAGTAAGACAGTCTGGGCTTTTGTAGCCATGGTTTGCAACCAGATTACGAAAAGAACAACTCTGAATTTAAATCCAGAGCCAGAGTCCCTAAGACAATCTGATGTAATGTTTTGTTCTGGTGAAAATGCTGGTACCAATCTGTATTGGCCTCTTGGTTTTTCAACATTGGTGGTGTGGAGAGTGGAGACATACTGCATGGGCAACTGCTTTCTCTCTCATTAAAAAAAAAAAAACCCTACTCCTTGACCTTCAGGCACACATCCATGGGCTCTCATAACCAATAGGTGCTAGTACTACAAAATCCCATGAAAATTTTTAATGATGCAGACCTGCTCAGTGGCTGAAGTAGTTTCCTATTTTCCTGATTTCAGTAATGAGATAAAAAACAAATAGTTGTTCTCCAATTGGATGAGTGGGATAAAAATCTTTACATGATAATTTTTTTCTTAATGTCAAATCAAGCTTGTGTGATCTGAATATTTGTCAGTTAACATCAAATTGTAGAAAATAGACCAAAATCAAATTAAAAAAAAAATAAAATCACTTTTGGAAGCAACAAATTATAAACTATTTAATAAAATATCATTGGTATAATTTGAAAATGATCTATTATAATTTCGATTTGTATTTGTTTATATAAATAAAAATCTACAAATTAAAGACAAACATTAAAATGTGAAATGGTCCTTGAAAAGTCAAATGAAAAACTTGTATGAATAAATTTATGATTTAAATTTTCAAAAATTTTAAAGGCATTATTATCTGTCATTATTTCAAATTAATTAAAAATGGAATTTCTTGGTTTATAATTTTCCATCCCTGATTTTGTTGGATATTCATTTGTTGACCATATAAAATAGTTTTATATTAAAGAATAAATTAAAAATCTAAAAATGGAGGTATCAATAAGCGAGCAGTATAAAATAATTGTTTTATCATTGTGACAAAGTTAGATATGTGATGGTCCCTGAAGCTCATTGGATACTTAAGAGTTAAATGATTTTATGCTTGTTCATTGGCCGGTTTATTGCAATGTAAACTTTCGAAAGGCAAAATAAATCAAAAATATAAATGAAAATAACATTCATGAGAAATCATCTGAAAATAAAAAAGCAATTCTCAACATTAGTAATAATCATTACTGACCATCATAATAAAAAAAAAAAAAAAAAAAAAATAAATGACCCAGATTTTTTCAATTGTTGCTTTAGAAAACTGGCTGCAATATAATAGCAGTGATGATTATGTCTACTTATACTATAAAAAGAAAGGCAAATATCAGAAAAAATAGGAATCAAATATTTTCATATCTGTTCCAATTGAAGGTAATGTGAAACATTTCAAATTAAAGGTTAATGTGTTTTCTCAACAAATATTAATAAAGCTGATTGGAAAAAGTGACAGTGGAGACAAGAACAGATTGGAAAAGAATGCCAAGACCCAAGCAAAAATCAAAATTATTTGGCACAATATTTAAAAAAACAAACAGGAAATAATAAAAAAAAAAAATGTTATTTTAGAAGTTTTATGATAAGGTCATGGTGAATTATTTATGATAAGTTTACAGTCTCACTGAAATTAGAAATTTTCCTTTCTTTATAAGGTTGTTCATTTTTATTAATTTTATGTTTCATCAAATGTATGTAAAAATTACCTGCCCACATAAAAAAAAACAAAAAAAAAACACACACACACACACTTGAGATATGTAATAATAATAAAATTTAGAAAGAGCATCTCTTAAAAAAGAATCAATCTGATGAGAATTTCTTGTTGGTGAATATTTACCACTGAAATATTGTGTGTGTGTGTGTGTTGGATATTTATGATTTTAATTAATTTGAACTGTATTCAAGTAAAAGAAACTGTCAAAAAAAATAAAATAATTATACCCCCCATCTTTAGTCAAAAATATCTGACAGACAACTTCAAGCTGAACACTGAAACTCAAAGTTTAGTCTCTAAAGATGATTTGTCTCTCGGGGGAATCAGAATCTGTAGAATTAATAATCATAGCTTAAAGTTTTTTCTATCATCTAATTAAAATAAATTTCAATCATTAATCAAAGCTAAAAAGTTTGCATCTAAAGTGCAATGAGTTTAATGAAAATTTAAGGAAATGAAAATATAAAAAATATTTCTGGTTTTTATATGGTGTGTCTTTTTAGGACGAGGGCAATCATGGCGCCTATCCTTTGTAGCTCTTAGTAACACTAGTCTTTTTACTAACCATCCCACACCCTATTCTGCCATCCATTTACACAAATTCATTAAGTAGGCTACTCACTGCCCCACCCCCTTCTCTCAATATTCCCTGTGAATGCCAAATTCTCCAAACCTCTTTACTCAGTCTGTGTGCCAGAAGTTTTATCTATCATTTTTCTACAACCTTAAACATTATATCTAACATTTTAGATTCTTCCTGAAAAGCCCAAAGAAGAATATGCAATGTTATTGGCCCTGATCTAGCATCTCAGCTTCAGTCACTCTCCCACTGCTGTAACAGATTCCTGTGTCTTTTTTATAAATATTTTTATGGAACCTGTTTTGATGAATTTTCTTCTTGGGTATCTTAAATTTACTAATTTAAGTGCAGTAGTAAATTAGTAGCCAGGTTACATCATTTTACAGTTGAAATTGCTAGATGCAACCATAGGTTCTATGCTAACAGTTTCATTTCTCATACTTCCCATTTGTGGAACTCTCTTCCATTTTCTTGCTTTCCAGTGAACTTTAACCTTCAGTCATTATCTTTGGTTTTCTTGAATCCTGTCCCTTTATTCTTCTCTCTCCTTAATAATGATTTTTCTTGGATTTTTTTTTCACTCTCAGGAACCTGTTGCACCTTAATGGCTTCATCACCTTACTTGGAGTGAAATGATTAAAACGAAAAACATACACTGACACCCAACATAATTCTATGTTAAAGTTACAATGAGAAATTAATATTTATGGTAAATAGAATTAAATCTATGAAATTATAATGATATAATGTCTGTGTCCTGAACACTGCCTTTTTATTTTTCTCTCTGGTACCATGTGACATACAGTCATTATGGATAATCTACAAGATGCCATAAGATGTGCATGTGGAGATTATACACACACACACATATATATATGAAAATGTAAAATAGTAATTAATTTCTTTTATATAATTTTTAAAGCCCATCTTAAATCCTTTTTAAATTGTGTTGTAAATAATTTAAATATAGTAATACATTTCTCTTAGAATAATATTTTCCTATAAGCATCATTTTAAGCACATTATTCAAAATGAACTTTTACATTTGAAGATAAGTTGAAGTACTGCTTATAAGATGCTCTGATGTATTAGACCCTCACCGAAAGTCGGAATGAAGAAACTGGAAAAAAATGTTTTTTTTCCTTGAACTTCATAGAACTAACCCCAATTGTACATACTAAATAATATTTCAGCCTGAGTACCTAACTAATCACAACAAATTCATCACAGGCCGAGTAGAATTACCAAATTTATGGTAACTATTTAGAATGTGATAATTAGAAGAGAAGTTAGAGTGTATAATATCACTAAAACTTAACCTTATTGCAACCTGAATTCATCACAAACTAGAATCTAGCACTAATTTTAAATGAGTTACAGGGTTCAGAATTGGATGTAACTGGGTAACTGATGCTCACCACAAACTCCAAAGTTATAACTCCTCTCACTGTTTTTCTATTTATAGGATGCAGGGTGGCTTTGGAGATATTTTATAGGAAAAAAAAAAAAAAAAAAAAAAAAAACAACACACAGTAAAATATAGTAAGTGATTTATCATATTTTTTTTTTTTATTTTTATTTATTAGTATTCAGGTATTTATGATAGTAAAAAAAAAAAAAAAAAAAAAAAAGTTTGTCATGTAAGGACATAAATTTCAGTAGTCATCCAGGCAATAGATTCTGATGTTTGTAAACTACTCCAAGTGCAAGAAAGATCTACAATGCAACTGGTGGCTGTTTTGACACTTCTTGGTTTGAATAACTGCAGAAAACCATTTAGGTGTATACATTTCTTGACTTTCAATGAATGATAAGAAAATTGCTGCCATCAATATAAATGATTTAAGCCAAAAATAAGCATGAACATTAGAAGAGTAATGAAAAATACGAAATATGTTTCCTTCAAGGCATCCATTTTGCTAAAGAACATAAGATTCAAGTTCAAAAAACTGTCCTAAAGCTTTTAGAACAGATTGAGAAATTGAACTTCATCTTTGCAATATTATTTTTCAAGTCTTTAATAATAGCTCTTGGTTTTTGAATAGCATTTTTTGATATTCTTGTGCAACTTCAAATCTCTTAATTTACTAAACTAATCAGTTAAATTTTTGTATCTTTTTTATTTTAATATCCCGAAGTTTAACTTACACCTTTGAGTAACTCTTTCACAATCACGTCCTGGGTAAGATGTTAAATTACGTTTAGCAGCAAGGCCTCTGATCAGGAGGTTTTGAGGAGCATGGAACCACCTCTTAATTGCTGGTGTTCCCAGATCCACCCTGACCCGGGGTGGTAGCACCTGTTAGGGTCGCAGCTATGGGCAATTAGTTAACTATTGCCAGAAATACAATTTTGAAGGAAATATATTACCAGAAGCAGATTTTTGACAAAACAAAATATTACCAGCAATAAAATATTTTGTCGGCATTAAATAACCCATTGAGGTTGATATGCCATAAAACAAAATAAACCAATCTTTCACAACTATGTATTTTGTCTTCTTACAACCGAGGTTTAGTCCTTGCTTTCATTGAGATAATTCTGTCAGCTTTTCTTCTTTTCAATCTGGCAGCAATACATCTGTATAGTGTATTTTGTTAAGGTTATGTCTGCTGATAATAAAACTTAGTAGTGCCTCTTATATTACCATCACTTCCTAAAGTGCCAGCAAATAGGCCAGGAAATATTACAGCCACTCTTAAGGTGAATTAAAGTTAAACTTTAGTCTTGTGAAAGGGTTGAGGGCAAAATACAGTCTACACAAATCATGTTCTCTAAGGGACAAATGTAACTCATCCAATATTTAAAGGTTTTATCATTTTTTTTTTGTAGCTGTAGGAGTTATTTATATCATATTGTAAATTTAAATTTAAAGCTTAAACTTATCCTGAATCCTTATGTTAACCTAATGTCAATAAACTATAAAGGCATCACTTAAATTAGGAACACAAGTATTACTTTAAAAAGTATTTCATTGTGAATTTAAATATACCTTTTAAACTATACACAATAAAATACATTCATGAAAATCTCATTATTCCAATCATATCAGAAAACAAAAATTTACATGGGGGCAAAACAGAACACAGATTGATCTTGATATGAAAAACAGTTAATTACTATTGAGCTAACATCACACATAAATCAGCCAACTTTTCAGATCAGCTATGATTTGAGAAAAGGAATTCTTGAGATTATGTGACAAAGATTCTGAGTTCCAAAGTCGAAACTCAAATGAGTAGAAACAGATTTGTATCAGTTTCAAACCTAAACAGAGATAAAAGGCAAGAATAACAAGTTTTTATAGGAGTTGGAACAATTAAGAGACCATCAAGAATTTGACTGATCAAATATGAAGAGAAATATCAAAAGAATTGTATCTGAAGATAAAAACTGGGAAAAATTCAAAAGTATAGAAAATGGGGAAATTAGTTTGACTTTTAATCAAAGGAATTATATAATAGAGAAGTAAATAGAAAAACCAAGTACAAAGTTATTTATGCATAGAATTAATAATTTTGTCTTTAGAGAGGAAAGAAACCAAAGTGCATTTCAAATATTCAAGAGAAATAAAGTCAGAATGAAGCCTATGAAAGTTATTACAAAATTGCCATGGAAACAAGATGAATTACAAAGAAGATAATTGTATGAAAGTGGACATGTTTCAAGAACCCTGGTAAGAATGCTATCAAAATATTAAAAATGAATGGAGATAAGTAATGTGAAGAGATTAACAAAAGAACAATCACAAAAGTAATTAAATTATTTTTCACAGGAAAAAAAAGAAAGAAAAGAAACTTGAAAAGATCATAAAATCATTTTGAGATAAAAAGTAAAACTGCAAAAAAGGAAGAAAAGAATTCTCTTTTATTAAACTATATTAAACTTGAAAAACAAGGAATTGAAATTCAAAGCAATGAAAATTTACAAGTCATGATTTCCATTTGGCAAAAGGTTACCAATGATTTATTAACTTGGGAGATGGTGGGCAGTGACAAAATTAAAATATTTGCTAAACTCACATAAGAAAAACAAAACTACACAGGCAACAAAAAAGAAAAAAAAAAGAAAAGAAAAAAGGAAATCACACAGATAAAATATAACAATCAAAATGTTCCAAGGAACAAAGTTATTTTCATTCATTTAAATTTTTAATGATACTTGATTGAAACAAATATAAGATTTACATCCATTGAAAATCATTTCAATTCTGAAAAAAGATACTTATGATACCAGAAAGAATTAGACACATGGCAAATGCAAAAGCAATTCTAACTGCCCTCCAATTAACATTGAATCATGCAAACTGCAACTTATAACAAAGTAGCAGTTCATCAGTCATTTATGACCAATCATCAATGATTGATGTCAGAAGGAAAACGGAAACTTCCACATGATAAACATCACAACAGCAACTGAGACAAAATAGAAACACTTTCAAAATTATAAATATAACCAGGTAACTATTTTTCTTTAAGAACAAATAAGGTTATAAAAAATTTAATAACAATGTTTAAAAGAAGATTTTAAGAAAACAGTAAATGCAACATTAAAACAAAGTAGATTAATGACTTTATGATAAATGTATAATGAATCAGAATTGTATCAATGTAAAGTGAAACAATCATACAACAAATGAGAATGGAGAATGAAAATGTGGACAAATACCTTGGACCTCAGGAAATGAACATCATCATAGATCTGCAAAATAAAAAGGGTGAAGTTGTGTATTTGAGGGGAACAGTCTCAATGCAAAGTAGCATAAGGAATTCTGGGAATGGAAACTGGTTTCAACAATTATATATATATATATATATATATATATATATATATATATATATATTATATATATTTTTTCTATTAGTTCATGATAATTCATTCCTTTAGATAAATCATCTTGTATCATTAAATATAGAGAGATATTTCCATCAGGTGACAAAGGGATTAGACCTGCAATAATATTACAATATATTTCTTCACTTTTATTTGATATGAATGTAAAAATACCTATTTTTTTTATAAAAATATGCACAGAAAAAGTACTTAGAATTACCTAACAGTTTTCTACCAATCTTCTCCGATACAAATGAGAAATATATTTGCTTTGAGGAATTTCATGATACAATGGAATAAATTAACGATCATCAAGCGTTTGATTTAAATTTTCTTCCTAGTAACTTTGTAGCTTGTGCCTGGAGATATAAACAAACTGAAGCAAGTTGTCAATTAACTATTTTTCAGTATTTAAATTAGAATTTCTAGGAAAACAGGTTTTTATTCATTGGAGTTTAAAACAATGCAAATTGTCTTGACAAGTCAAAGACCAAAAATCACTCCAGAAAAAAGAATGAACATTCTTCAGACATGACATTAATTTTGGCAACCACAAATTCTCAGTACAGAAGTCTAGGCAAAAGTGAAACAGTTTGATTTATATCTGGATCCAAAAATTACACAGCAGTTATGCAACAACAAGTCCAGTGGATCCAACCAATGAGAAAACTTAATGATAAACTAAAAAGAATTCTCACTAAGAACACAAGCTTGACTTTAAGGAAACTGCATTTCTGGTTACAATGATGACAAAATGACATTTTTAGAATATAAGTTTAGATTTTTCATTAAGTAATATCAAATTAAACAAGTCCAAAATATTTACACTCCATAAATTTTTATTTAGTAAATTTAATATTAATCTAACAGTCAGAATGGAAAACTAGTGGAGTCAGCAGGTTGAATATCTTTTGGAGATTTGTAAGAAAGACCCTAGAGAAGGATTTTTTAAATCTAAGAAAATTTAAAATAAATCCAAATTGACCAAATCCAAGTGCCAGCATAACCAAATTATTTCTTTCATTTTTTTTTTTATCCCTCAGCATTGCACTTACTTAATATGGCACATTTATTATTTATCAAATAATTTTGCTTCCCTGGTGAAATTTTATGAGTTGAAAATTTTCCACTAGCATGACTATTCAAGACGGCACTTGCATTTGTTATTTAAAAAATAAAAAAAATAAAAAAAAAATAAATAAATAAAATAAAAAAATAAATAAATAAAAAGTGCCTGATAAAGTATTTATCTCTTTAATGTTTATGAAAAGGAAAAACAGAGTCATAAAAATTCTATAATTTTCTATTATGTAAATTTTGCAGTGAAGCAATTTAGTTTCCATTATTTTTTGGATATAAAGCATGGTGTTTTGACAATTGATATAATAAAACCTTGTGCCATTTTATTGTCAATTATAACAATGAATATCTCAAACATAATGTTATTGTTGTTGAGGAAATGTGAAGCTTGAATGTCAGGTTTGATCATCACAGCTTTGGGAACAATGAAAGTCTTATTTAAGAAAATAAGACTTAAAAAAAAAAAAAAAAAAAAAAAAAAAAGGGCATGCTTATATTTTTAACACAATTGTGTAGCTGTAAAGTTTGCTTTTTCAGACCAATTTTGATTTTAAATGAAATATATTCTGAATAAATATGGAAGATTTATTCTAATCAGTTTCTAAAACATATGGAGGGCAACTTCAGACTCAGCCATAATCAAATGAGTATCAAGAACAAACCTTTATTTGAAAGGGAATTTTTAATCTTTTTACTGTTTGTTTATTTTATGGTTAAATTTAATCAAAATGGAACCTGACAAGATGCTTTTGATTCTAGCTTAAGTTTGACAGGCAATATTAGTTTTCAAAATTATCTTACAATTGGGCCAAACTTTTTCAAAAACCAAAACCTAATTTTTAGATTTTGGCTAAGAATATTTCCTTCCATTTTGGTTGCTTTCCCATAATAGACTGCAAAAAAAAGAAAAAGAAAAAGATCTTTTGCACAATATCCAAAAGCAAAAATGGGAGAGGCAATATTTTTGGTGCAGACATTTGGAGAAAGCCAGGACTGTAGTACAGCAAACAAGAGACATTCTTATCAGTGAATAATGAGATACAACAAAGGATCCATTCTTTTTTATGCTTAATGAGTGTAGAAAAAAAAAACACAAAAAAGTGCTAAATAAATTGAGTTATTAACAATTATAGACTGCTGAAAAGCTCTTGGCCTAAACAAGACCCCCTTTTCTGATGGGGAAAAATTGGATCAAGCCTGAGGAGATTTCAGCATCTCACCTGATTATTCAAGGTTTGAACAGATGCAAAAAACAATAATCAAAAATCCATCCTTTCTCATATTATAAAGCTGGACTCTTGAAGAACTTGACAACAAATAAACACAATATTTAAAGTTGCTGGATACATTTAAACTTAAAAAGAATTTGAATAGACAAAGTTTTGTGTTCAAAAACAGTTCGAATAAATTTAGTTGTCATAAAGTTGTCCAGAAATGGCACCATTTCACATTTGCAATCCTCATTCATTTCCTCAGAATTAAATTTTTGTCTAACAGAAATTAACTAAAATAACACAAGCCAAATTAATCCTGTTAATAAACAGGATTTTATTAACAGGATTAATTTGTATGAGTTGCCAAACACCATTTATGAACAGTGACTAAATTCATATTAGAATCTATGGGCAGTAGTTTTTGAAGTTCTTTAGTTTTATCTTTCTCAAGAAATTAAAAAGAAAAAAAAATATTTAAAGAATTATGTGGATAAAAACGTAACAGTTGAGATCAATAAAGACAAATTTCAAGTATGAGCATCAGTTTTAAACAAAGTCAATTGTGGTAAACAAAAGTAACTACAAAGTTCTTATTCTATATTAAAATTTTAAGGCTATGGGTAAGTTAAATAAAAACATCCTACAACACTACACTGTTGTCTTCTAATTCTATGAAGTTATTGAAAATAAATTTTTATAAAGAAACAGACTCAAATAAGCACAAAATTTATCAAACCTGTGATGCATCTAGGAGATTATGTGCTGTATTAAGTCAGAATTAACAATTTTTTTTTGTTACTTATGGAAAAATGGATCTTATCTGGCTTTAAAAAAGGGTCAAAAGTAAAAGTAAAAAGAGAAAAAAAAAATCATCTTTTTGCAGAAATGATAAAGCTTATCGGTCAGTATAATAACAAACTATCTGATTTCATAAATCATGACAATAAAGAAATCTGCATTTTATGCATATAACGTGTGGTAAATATGGAACACAACTTCTAAATATTTTTTTTGCATTAATCTATGTTTTGCCGATGATATGGCATCATCAGAAAAGGAATTTTATTTCACAAGAATAAAATCTGCATTAGCAAGACAAAAAAATTATTCACATTATGCAGCTAAAAGCTTCTTTTTTTTTAATTTTCTTACTTTAATGTAACATAAATTGAATTATGAACAAATTTCAACATTTTTTTTTAAAATGGTTAATATATCTTACATTGTTTTAGAAAAGGAGATAAACTGAAATAGTCCATTACAGATGTATATTAATTGTAGGGAACTCATAGATAATGCCACTTTCAATGCATATGTATAAATTATATTTGCTTTTTATTAAAATGGCACTTTCTGTGCCAAAATTGTGATCCCTAATGTCTCAGTGGCAAACAAGTGTATTGAATGATTTTTTTTTTTTTAATTTAATTTATGTCCCTTTTTTGTTCATATGTTAATACCTTTAAATCTCTGCACATTTTGCTGATGCATTTTTGTGTACCTTGTTTACATTCTGTACAGGTAAAAAACTCTTGCTTCAGTTGGAAAATTAACTCTGCTTTACATGTTTTTGAATTTGAAGTGTTAGTAATATTTTTTTTATTGAAATTGATATAAATTTCTTTCAAGTTCATTAGTTATGGAGTTTTTAAGTGCCTAGTTTTTGTGCTGTTTATACTTTATTTTCTTTTGTCAATTTTGTATGCTTTTCTTTTGGCATTGTATCGGATATAATGGGAATAGTTAATGATTTTAAAGGCATTTTCAGTGTATTTTTTTTCTTTAGATAGATATTCAGATCTGTAAATTCCAAGGCCTCTTAAACAGAAGGCTATAATTATTCCAGATCTTATCTTATTGCTGTGATATGGGTAGTAAATATTTATCAAGCTGGTCTTAACTCAAATTAACAAAATAACAAGAAAATGTAAGATTTTTTTTTTCATATGTAAATTCAATTTTTTGATTTTATTAATTTCTGAAATCTAGTAATGTTAGTCACATAATCTATATGGGAAAAGTATTTATTTTGAGTAAAATATCTTTTGAAATGGGTTAGATTCTAAGATTTCTAAAAAAGAGGCAGGCTAATATATCACTGAGAGTAGAACCCATGGATAGGTTGAAATTTTGTTTGTAAAAACTTACCAAATGTGAAAAAACATTGGTTGATACCAGGTTAAATTTTTATGATTATTGATAGGTAGGTCATTTATTTTTTTTACCCAAGGAGGTGGCACATTAAAAAATTTATACATTTGTCAACTGATATGTTAATATACAAAGAGTTAATATCTAAGCTAGACATGACTATTTTTCTATATTTCTATATTTATTGAGGAGATTGTAAAGGGCCAATTGGTCCTAAAAGGAGGCATTCAAATTTTCAGTAGGGCTTTTTCTAATTTGTGATTAGTGCTGCCAATGCCAGAGATAATAGGTTGTAATGGAAGACTGAGTTTATGTGCTTTTGATAAATTATACAGTGAAGGTGTATATATCAATTTGAACATAAAAACTATCTTTAACATATGAATCTAATATTGGTGAGAAGCAAAGGATAATCTTACAGGATAATCTTGTGTACAGTTTAAAAGTTGATTAGAATTGAAACTTGAAAGAAAGCTAAAGACAATTTCTAGTCATTCTCTAAAAGTATTTTCATGGCAACTGCTTTGATGAGCTACTTTCACTGGTTCCCAAACTGCATGAATTTAAGCATGTTACTAGGTTGACATCTCGGTCCCACCCCTTTCGGTGTCAAAATGGTTAAATGTAGCCGTCTCTTCTACTCCAAGAGCTTCTTATCTTGCACTTCCTGTCTGTGAAACTCCATTCCTCTTACTATAACTATAATCTTCAAATCTTCTGATGTAACGCCAATTGACATCTTCTGATGTCTTAATCTTGTTCCCTGCCCTTCTCTTTATCTTTTCCTCAAATATGCCTCTTTAGTCTTGCCCTTTGTAACCCCTTGTGTGCTAGTGGCATTTCCGCCTTTGTGGTGAAATGCTTAAAAAAATTATATATATATATATATATATATATATATATATATATATATATATATATATATATATTCCATCATAAGATGCTCATCTTGATAAAAAAAAAAAGTCATGTTTACAGATGAGCCCAGATATTAATTTAATAACCAAAACTGAAGTTTGTCCATATAAATTTATTTTTAGCATGTTATTAATTTCACTGAATGAAAAAGCAAAGAATAGATTGGTTTCTAAAGTCTTTTTTTGACCAAACTAGGGAATGATTAAATGTGTTTTCATTATCATTCTTTATAAGCAAAAGCAATAATCTTGATAAACAAGACACAAACACATGATGTCTCACATTTTGAGAGATAGCATTTGACAAAATAAAGCAAGAGTGTAAAAATGTAATTTACAATTTTGTTGCAATATTCAATTCCTTTCAAGTGATAGGATCACCATGTTCCAAATGCAATACAGTTTCTGCTGATTTTAACAATTATCTTGAAGAATGGGGAAAAAAAAGGAGCCAATCTCACATGAGAATTAAAATGATTATATTGTGCTTCATTTGAATATTTTTCTAAAGTTTGGTTTTGAAAATTTAAAGCCCAAAAATGTCAAAGTTAAAAATGGAGTTTATAAAGTTAAGAACAATTTTAATAACTCTTCAAGAGTAAAATACAAAATTACTAAACTAATTCATTATGAATAAATTTAAACTCATAAAATTGACGTATCGGAGCTGTTAAAATCAAATTGCAAATAATACCTATATTCTGATATGATACAATGGAAAAAAAGAAAGAAAAGTAAAACATTAAATTAAGATTTTAAAATATTTCTTTTTTACTAAACAGGTTGAATAAAAGATTATTCTTTTTCTCTTGTTTTTTAATAAAACATCTATAACCAAAATGTTTGCAATGTGTTTGCTTTTTTTGTGTTAGAAATGTTCATAGCTTTCACTATTTTGTTTTTATGTGACAGAAAAATGTAAACTGAATTTAAATTGCTACAACTCTCAAAGTAGTGACCATAATGAAAAAAAATTCATATTGTTGTAAATATAGAGATCATTCATCTTTCTCCAGATTAAAATAGGATACACAGGAACTGAGTGGAGGAAAAATAGGTTTAAGCAACATTTTTTATATTCAAATAATAATAAATGAAGATATTTTATTTATTTTTTTATTTTTTTTTTTTTTTAAGAAGGAAGATTAATTATCAAGGTTTGATTAATTTTATCAGTACTACTTTAAGTATAATAGTTGTGGATAAATGTGGATAAACAAATTTATTTTGTCCTTTCAATGAGCCAAGAAATAAAACAATTGCTACTAACTTTTACTGAATTTTTTACCTCCTGATTGAAGATACTGAAAAATGCACATTTTCATTCATTAAATGATAAAGTCACTGTGTCAGAGGTTTTTCTTTTACATCTTTAGAGGTAATGATATGCAACAAGATATATGAAAATTATTTTAATGCCAAAAGTATAACTAATAAATTGGTAGCCACAACTTATATTGAAATTGCATTATCAAAGAGTGGCATGGAAACAATGGTGACTTCATAAGTAAAAAAGAAATATTAACCATATCAATTTTTTAAACTGGTTAAGGATTTTAGTACTTAGTTTTTTTTTTTATAGTAATTTTTAAGCATTCATTTTTGTTTAGTGTACAGTAGAGAATGGGCAATTGAATTTGTCGAGCATTTTATAGCAACATTAAAAAACGGGAAATTACCAAGTTAATGTAAGTAAATGATTTTTGACTAAGTACTGACAAAAGAGTTTTTTTTTTTATTGGGCATTCAAAAATTGTAAATATAAGATTATTTGTTGACATCAGGCGATCAACATTAAGGAGGAAACAAAAAAACAAAATGGAAATTACATTTCTTTATCTACCATGATTAGATATGAAATTAATTTGATGAGATCCAAGGAAAATCATTGTAATCATTTCTTAATAGCAAGAAAAAATAATTCTGCTGAATACGCAACTCTAAGCTTTTTTGTTTTACTTAGTTTTATGAGTTATATGGTATATGTTTAGTAGCACTGGTCATCATTCTTAAATCTCAAGACTTTGGATCTAGATATAAAAGCAACTGTCCAATCATCAATTACCTCCACATCCATTTAATCTCAGTTACTTTTTACTGATATTGGCAAAATATGTCAACTGAAGATCACTTTCTTTATCAATATTTGATTTAAAAGCTTACCAAGTTTTCTTTTTTCCTTTTGTAAAGGAAAACTTAGATCTGACCATTCTGGTAACTGGAATCCAACAAGTCATGTTTATTCTGCTAAAAACTCATGAAGTACAGTATTTTTTTCCAACAGATGACAATCCTTGAGCTTATATTAGTTTTCTTCCTTTGCCGCCATTGAAATAAAATTATTTTTATTGAAAAAACAAACAAACAAAAAATTTATAGAGAAAGACTTGGACTCAAGAAGCAAAAGCCCATTGCTAAGTTGATAACTTGGCTCTTCATTTTTTTTTTTTTTAGAAAGAATACAAATAGTTGGCCAGGTATTTAGATAGCATTTATTAATAAAAAAAATCAAAACTAGCCATATCAGAGGCTGATGGATTTCAACAACAAAACAAAAAAATAATGTCACTATAATTTTTAGTGAAGAATTCCATTTTGTTATCACCAGTAACAACTGCAGACTATTATTCTGGATTCTATCATCAAATGTGTTTAAAAACATTTAATTAAATAAAAAAAATTCAGATTTGTAATTTGTAACTGAGTAGAGATTTTATCAGCCATTTGTATATCATTCTGTTAGATGAAAATTTCTATTTTCTGAAATAAAATCTCATCCTGAAGAAATTAAAGTAAACCAACATTTCTTGTCTCATAAAATCTGGGAGGTAATTAATAACTTGAAGGAACTGGTTTCATTACTAACAAAAAATAAATGTTAAAAGTACTGATTAAATAATCACTGGAATATTTTTTTTTTCTTTAGATTGCTAAAAATATAAAATTTTGACAAAATAGAAAAGAAAAAAAAATGACAAATTTTATCTGATGTTGATGGAATCCCATCATGCAACAGTCATGACCTGGACATATCAAGAGAAACTATCTTGAATGTTTCAGAGTGATCAACCAAAAAGATGTGACATGATTCTAACATAGCTGCAAAGACAATCCAAGGTGATAGGTTTGTGTACTGAAATGGTTTGTTAAATCAATAATGAAAATTTAAGAAGAGACCTTTTCTTGCTGCAGTCATCTTCTGTACACAGAACAAGAGTAATCAGCAGTAGTACAAAATTTTAAATGCACAATTTAGTAAAAAGAATTCAATATTTTTTCTTGTAAATCCAATTCTAACTGTCATTCTAAGAGCCCAACAGCTTGGAAACAGCCATGTGAATTGCCAACAATTTTACATATTGACTTTTAAATATTTTTTAATCAAAAGGATGTAATTTCTTTTAAAATTCTTTTAAATTTGGAGATTATAAAACTTGAAAACAAAGAAAATTAAAACTTTTTATGTATTGGTGATAAAAATAATCAAAATTATGCAAATATTTGAAATAATTGTATCATAATCGTTTCAATTATTCTTTCTTTCTAGTTCAATAAGTTTTCCTGATATTTTCATTGTTTTTACCAATTTGTAAGTGAACTGATAAACACAAACTGGTAAAAGCTACAAATAATCTTGGAATATATTAAAAAAAAATAAATAAATAAAAAGAATGGTAACTGACCTGGTTTTGTACTACATTAAATTTAATGTATGTTTAAAAGAAAAAAAGAATTAAAATAACCTAAAAAGATGAAAGAAAAAGAAAGGGAGATTAAAAAAAAAAAAAAAAAAAAAAGGAGAAAAACAAATCACTTCATTCCGAATTTCTGCAGTATTTTGCATATTTTAACTATTTTTTTCTTTTTCATTCAAATATATTTTCCTGATACCCATCTCCATGAACAATGACAATAGGACCAACATGGTTTCATTTGGCTATTTTTGATGAAATAGATGAGACCCCCCCCTCAAAAAAAAAAAACAGCATGAACTAGAACAAGAAATGGAATTGTTTTAGTGTCCAGATCAAATCAAATATTCCAGTTGCTTCTACTAGAACAAGCTACAATAACAAGAGTCAAGCCAATCCATTCTAGCATTGGTGCCTACTGCTGTCATTGTTGATATATTTTAACTTTTCTTTATAGGTCAGAGTACCTCAAACAAAATTTGATTGATTCAAGAGCAAAATGACTGTCACTTATTCAAACCTACAAATAAGATATGAATTTTTCCCTGGACAAAAAGAGTAAAGAAAAAAATTACATTTATTAAATAACAGAAAGGTAGAATTTATAAAGTGTCAATTACTTATGAGAAAAGACCTGTTAATTGGTCTTAACTGGACAATTACTCAAAAACACATGTGCCAAGACCAGTCAAATGAAATATAGAATAAACAATATCCTACAAACTAATGTGTCCTTTTGTTATTTATGAATTCGGAGAGACTGAACAACCACCCTTCCCAGTAGCAAAGCCATAGATTTTTTTTAGTCACTTAAACAGCAAGTCATTTCAGTCTTCAACAAAAACAAGAATATATTCAATGATAACAGCAAGTCATTTTTTCTTTTTTTATATAAGATTGGTAGTTACAAGCTTCACTCAAAACAAGTGAGGTGACTAAAATTTACTTAACAACTCTTCTCTTTTGTCACTAACAATCGAGAAAGTAGGACATTTTTTTTTTTTTTTTTACTTTATGAAGAATTTCAGTAAAAAAAAAGAAAAAAAAAGAAAATCAATACAATAGCAGGGAAACATTTTTCTTTCTTGAAAAACCATTAAGTAACTCTCAACTAAAAGCCAGTGTGTCTCATCGTCCAGTTGACAATTCAATGTAGTGATAGGCATACTAATTATATTGCAACACAATATTTTCATCGCCCTTGTAGATCTGAAGATATGTTCTCTTTTCACCAAAATAAATTGGCTTCACTTTAATTATGCATATTCATGTGCACAAGCAATTTTATAAAGCAATTCCCTTTATAATACAAAAGGATTACGAAAATATATATTGATCCACATTCTGAAAGCTTATATACCAAATTCAGTCGTTAGAACAATAAACTGGTAATAAAGAGAGAGGAGATTGCATCTGGAATGCTGACACTCATTGTAAAAAGCATAAAAAAAAAACAAGTTCAAATCAAAGTAAAAGCTCTTTCTCCTTGTTAGTCAACTGAAAAGTTATAAACATAAGGGCAGAAGATAAATATGGAATTATTCATAAATTCTGAATTGAAAAGAAACTAAGCTTGCACAGGAAGCAGTTATGGGTTTGGTCAATGGAAGCAGTTTGTAGAGGAAGATTAGAGATTCTATTCTTGGCATTGCACTAGGTAGCCCCATAACCCTTAACTTTGCAGAAAAACTGATTTCTCAGTTGACGGCTCTTCATCTTTGCTTTCAACCTTGGACTTGCAATACACTTTGGTAGCATTCAGTACATTTGAGAGTCATAATATAACTAGTAACATCATCTTTGTTATTACAAATCACAGTTTCAATAATTTTACCCTCTGTCATCATTGATAACGTTACAATAATTTCCAAGTCAAAAAATTTATTCAATCCAAGGGGGTAGAGTGTTGTCATTCTACTGTCCATGAGAGGATAACTTGTATCAGTTAATTCTCTTCCACCGAACCAGACAAAAATCACATTTTTCACTGCCTAATCCAGGTACATTATTTACATTATTCGGACTACTGTCCTCATCTTTGTCGCCATATTTATTACAACGTTTCGGCTGTTGTATGCTCCAGTCTACTTCAGGTGGTTGAAATGTCAAACTGAACCATTTATTTTGCTCACTGGGGTAGACTGTTCTAGTTCCACATGCCATGTTTATTGGATGTCAATTATCAGTTACCAACTGTTAATTCCCCTCTCTAAGTTCTCCACTGCCTTAACCAGGTATTGACACATGGCACAGTGGATAAAGGCATTAGTGAGACCCAGTGACAGGACCCAAAGAGTGTGAGTTCAATATCGGGTTAAGGCAGTGGAGAATTAATAGGAGATAACCGACATCCATTAAACATGGCATGTGGAACTAGAACAGTCTACCCCAGTGAGCGAAATAAAGGGTTCAGTTTGACATTCCAACAACCTGAAGAAGGCCGGATCATAAAACGGACAAAACATAATAAATATGGTGACAAAGATGAGGACAAGTCTGAATAATGTAAATAGTGTACATAATACCTCATCTCAGAAATATACAGATACTAATCCAGGCATTGAACTTCTGATGAGCAGATATCACAAGAAAAAATTAGCTGATAGAAGATATACTCTTGTATGAACAGCAGAATGAAAACAATCTACTGTAGATTGAATAAAGTATTCCATTGTAAATTCTAGGAAGTGTACCAAATATGAGGTACTACGAAGTAAATCGGTGTATAATAATAATTCCTCATCCCAAAAATTCAGACAAGTTTTTTTTTGGTGGGGAGAGAATCATTAGTTTTCAATGTTGAAAGCTTAACCCATTGAGCCCTAACCACTGCTTTACCGGTGGTAGAGAAAAATGACAATGCCCAGCTACCATGAATGGTGGGTAAACACTTGTAACTATTTTTATATCTACCATGAAACACTGCATACAAATTATTTGCAAATTTTGACTCAGGAGCTCAGGCAGAAAAGGGTTAAAATTGTTCAGGAACGCAGGACTCAAACGGTTAAAAAGATAAAAAAAATTTATTAACCAGAAAATATATAGAATTTATATAGCATAATGATTTAGCTTTTCTCAAAAGGTTGAAAGAGTCAAATTGATACATTAAAATGCAACCATATTAAATCATGTTGTCAGATATATGGTTTTTCTATATGTGACAACATGAAAGTCACAGAAGACATTTAATACTGAAGAGAGGAATCAATTGGTACCAAATAGAAAATTACCCTAGTTAACACTGAACCATCAGTGACATATATATAATCAATGTCAATGTTTCAGTTAAAAGTTGACAGGACAAAAAACACCAGAGGTTCTATTTAATCTTGGATATATTTTTGAACAAGATAGTTTTATTAAATTTTATCAATTTACAAATAAACGATCAGTTTGTCATTTTATGAATTTATTTCCATTGAACTGAAATTTGTATAAATAAATGGACACTACACATTTTGCTAGAAAGAGAAGAAAAAAAAAAAAAAGTGGGTCATTATTTGATTAAAAAGAAACCAAGTGTCAAATCTTCATTTGCTTTTCTTTTGTACCTAATTAAATAATTTTGGTTAGAGGTGACTGAAAAAGTGAGAGAACTTAGATGATTACATTTTGGAAGCTATTTTAATAAAGATGTCATTTAGCTAAGTAAACCTATTTGAAAAATTCAGAGTAAAATACAAAAAGTCATTTAAAAATATGCATTTAATATTTCTCACTAGTTCTCATGAATTAAAGCCAAAGCAGGAAGTTGCCTCATTTTCTGTACAGGACCTTCCAAACATTTCCGCTAATAATTATTGCTTTGGCACTCTCATTCAGTTGCCTTATCTTTCTTTTAAGCATTCATCAAGTGGTAATGTGGTAGGTGGGGTATGCAGAGGTACTGAACTAATATAGGAGTGGCTCACCTTATATTAACTTTATATAATTACAAGGCCAAAGGAATAAACAAAGAAATATAGAGAAATACTGACCTGTCATACCAGATGGAAACTCTAATGTCTTTAACTAAAGAAGATTAATTTTAGAGATATTGTTTGCATTTAAAAAAAACAAAGTCCTTGACAATTACTTCATGCTAAAATTCAGATAGTTGTCTTGCTGGTTTATAAAGTAAGCCAATCATGGTTGGTTCAAGTTCCAGCCTATGTCCGAGCAAGTAAACTATTTTCCAGAGATTCCTAATGCAATTATGCATTTTAACACGAGTGAAACTTTCATATCTAGAAGCTGAAAAGATTAAGTATCCAAGATGTTTAAATATATATAATTGCAAAGACATCTAACATTTTTATATTCCACATTCATTGTTGAACATGTATGAAAAAATATAAACATTTTCCTTTAAACAATAAGTACACTGAGAATAGATTTTAAAAATATAGAATTTCAAAACATTCAGTTTTAATAATTTTTAAGGAGAGACTGACCTGCTTTTAGAAGAAGAGAATAATTAAGTATTTGTCTGCCATTAGATGCTTATTAGTTAAGGAGTCAGCCATGTTACAAAAGGGAACATATACAATTCAAATTTCTTATGGAAAAAAAAAAAAAAAAGAGAGACCATATTTCAAGTTAGTTTCCATTAATTTGAATGAAATGTAAAATTTCTTCTATCATACACAGAATGATAGATTTAGCCTTTTCTTTTTAGAGCAAATTCACTTTGAATCAGGTTGATATATAACCTGTTTGTAAAACACCATCAGAGATGGAATAAACCTATTCCAACTTTCTTTTCTCACTTTTTATCAAAGGAAAATAATGCTCAGAAAAAGATGACGGATATTAATTTTCAGATTCTATTCATGGCAGCCTGTCATTAAACTCTGACTGGTTTTTATAGAGACATTTTGAACATTAATAGGTTTCTTTAAGCATGAAAAACTTTTGAAACCTATTAAACACTTGTCTTTAACAAGATATCCTCTTTCCAAATGATATCATTAATTTCTACATGTAAAAATAATACTTCAAAATCAACTTGGATACACAATAAATAAAGTTATCATTTATGACATGTTATTACACAAGTGTATATACTTGAAAGCTCAAAAGTCAAACTATACAGAAAACTGCATAAAATTCTATAAAGTTTTTGGAGAACCAACTTTTAAAGAAAAAAAAGGTCCAATTGCTATGGTGTTGGCCTTGACAAGTAACGTGCTGATTTTTTCCTTTAATAAGAATAAGTAAAAAGAAAATAAGTGCAAGAAAAAAACAAAAAAACAAAATGAAGCACACAAAGCTGAAAGGTTCTTGACATGACAAAGAAGTCTGTTGAAAGCAAGAGAGAGAGACAGAAAGAAAAAAATATGGTCATTTAGTCTGATTTTAGAACATTTGAGCGGCTCCTTATAAATGGCTTCTGCTACAAAAGTATGCAAAATTGTAAAAGAAAAATAGATGCAAGTTAAACAAATTTTTACAACAAATAAACAAGCACTGCTTTCATTTTATGAAGTTTTTATTTTCTTCATTTAACTTTTATGTTAAACTCTGTATCAAAAGAAAAATAACACTAAAAGAATCATGATGAACTGAAAAGCCATTTTCATACAAGCAGAACCTAATTATTATTATTATTATTATTACGAACAACAACAGGCAATAAAATAAGATTATCAAACAAGATAAACATCATTGTGTAAAAGATGGATGTTAGCCTCAATTTTTCCGCCAAGTGTAAGATGATTGGATGACTGGGTATTGATTTGAAGGAGGCCACAAATTATTTCTAAGCTGTAAATTATGACCAGGAAAAAAAAAAAAAAAAAAAAAAAAAAAAAAACAGATTGCAGAATTAGAGCCACTAAAAAGGCAGAATTATTTGTAAAAGCATCTCAAATTGACTTGAATAGAAAAACTTTAAAAAGAAGAAAGTAAGACTCTTCAGATGTGGCCCAATCAAGAACCAGGGTTAAAGTAGCAGTAATGGTTAAAAGGTACTATGAATTGCTACTAATGACAGAAGAATGTTCTGATGACTGACTCCACTTAAGGATTTGAGAGAAAGCAGCCACTTGGCAATAAAAGAAGTGAGTAATCTTTTTAGATTATGCACTGGATTTTATTCTGATGGACAAGGTGTAAGGAAAAAAGCTATTCTAGATAAAAACTTATATTCCTGCAATTCTGAAATGTTACAATTGATTCTACTGAATCTTGCCTAAGTTTTCTTGGGAAAAGTGTTTTTAAATAATAATTAATACTTCAATGAGATATATGTAAAATTTGGTAAAAAAGAACAGCCATTCAGTGGTTTTGAGTTCAACCAATGATAGTATCAGATTTTTCTCTCAGTGTCACTATTTCTTTGAATTTAAGAAACTGAGTCATAATAAGATGAAACAAAGATGGTTAAAATGAGCCAAGGTAGTTTGGAAATTGTAAGCATTTTTAAAGGTAATTTTGAATCACAAGCAGCTATAATAATATTCAGATAAGGATTTCCCTCTAAGCAAAAGAATTTAAAAAAAAAAAAGAAAAAAAAAAAACTATTTGATTCAGCAGTGAATATAAAAAAAATGGAGTCCTAACAACTAGCAGAGATTGATTCCATTTTAAGGTGAATCTTTAAAATTCTAGCAAGAAGATGGTATCTGTATAATCAAACGAGAGACCTGAAAAACAAAATAATAAAAGAGCACACCTTCCTTTAGCAAAAACTGACAGTGGGAGCCTAATTTAATATAAATAATGTGAAAGCTTAAAAGAAAACCAGAACAATGGAGGAAGAAGCAATCAGTGGTTTGACAATGAAACAGCATCTGGGGAAATAGATGATTGTTGGACATGGAACAAGATAAATCTCAGTATAAGATGAGGCAATTGAGGCTTTTATCAAATGATTGATCTGCTACAGGATCAATTGATTCCATCAGGATTTTTTCATCTTACACAATTTGGACAAGCTTTCATTTCTCTCTTCAGTTTCTTTAGCCACTAACAAAAGTAATCCAGTTGAATCAAACACATGATCCATAAATTTGGAAGCAAGTTGAATATAGAGAAAAACTAATGCATATTAATACCAGTTTTACAAGCTTTCCACTGAAAACACATGGAAAATGTTACCTTGATTTTCTCAAATACTTAAATTTCAAAATGCAATCTAATTTCTTAAATGGGTTGACAGAAAACAATAGCAATACAATAAGGCCAAATACAACTTGTGGGCTTCAAATAAAAATTTACAACTTTACCCCTTGTGTCTTAGTGGCTTTACTGCCTTGATTGGCTTAAACTTGCTTAACAAACAAAAAAAAAAAACAAAGTTCTTTTTCTTTACTAACAAATGCTGACAGAACTTCAATGTGAAATATGGAAGAGAAAAAGATTTTCAGTTCTGTCAAAATTCAACCAATGCTTTATTCGTACACCTTCAGTGAATAATAACTTGCAAACACCAAAATGAGGATTCAGAATTATAAATAATTTGTACTTGTAAAACATGAAAAGCTATCTTAAGCAACAGTACTTGCATGGAGAATGACCTATTATCCATGCAAGTGCACAGTCAATGTATCAAGCCTTTACTGTGTTTAGTCACTGAAGCATGAAAAGGTTAATTTTAGAATTTTGTTTTTATTTACTTGTCTGTGTGTGCGTGTGTAGAACCTAAAATAAATCTGGTATTGATGCAGAACTGATATTTCACAATACCAAATATTCATAAGTGATTCAATTCTTTTGTTTGCAGACTGAAAATACTTCCAAAATTTGTTGAAAGTATTTAAAAGAAATGCACAAAAATAACAAATACAAGCATAATGGGAACAGAAAGATAAAGTAAAGCTTTCTTACTGTAATTTCAATTCCAACCAAATGACTGGCTATTTACTTTTTATTTAACAAAAACTGAAAACTCAAGAAAAACTTATAAAATCTGTTAATTCATTCATTTAATGATTTGACACAGTCAGAAAAAAAATTACAACCACCCCAAAAATAGCACCAAAAATATAAAACATTAAAAATTAAAAATATTAACTTTTATTAAAGTAAAACTACTGAGAAGAGAATCTGTTATGAAACTTGTTTTTCAAATATATTTATAAAACACACACACAAAAAAAAAAAAAAAAAAAAAAAAAAAATATCTATATTTACCATTGAAATATACTGAAATATTTTCTTTGCAGTTAAAAGCCTTGAAAATAAATATCAAGTTAAAAGAGTAAAAATAATCTCACAGTGACAAGTGAAATACAAGGCAATCATTTTAAAGATAACAATGTCATGATCACAGATTTTATAATCAATTTTTTAACTGTTGCAGGGACAAGTTTTCATTATTGAGAAAATAGAGTTTTAATAATTTAAGTTGACCTAGATATCATAAATGATCATAAAATTTTAGCCATGGTGAAATGTTTGATCAAATTTTGACAGTGCAAACAGAAACTAATTAGGAACAGTTTGGTAAGTTATTTTACATAAAAAATAAAGGAAAGAATCCTTAAAAAAAAAAAAAAAAAAAAAGTTTTTTTTTTATTTCATTCTTTCTTTTTCAAAATTAGTTTTTTTCAGCCTATTTTTGCAACTATATAAAACTGAAAACTTTAATAGAAACAAATATTAGAAAATTATTTTTATGAGATGTGGATTTGGTTGCAAAGTTTTGCAGCACAAATCAAAAACATCTAACGTATAAAAGTCAATTTTCATGATGAAAACTCACATAATTAATAACGCTCTCACCAAGAATAAAAGAACCTCCACAATTAGATTTCCCTGTTTGAATGAAACTAATTCAATTCAACAGAAAATTATAGACAATTTAGCAACATTAATGATATTAAAAATTTTTGTAACTGTTTAAAGGGACAACGACTCAGTGATAGGAAATAAAATTAGTTTCCATTCAAAAAATGATTAATATATCAATGAAAATCTTTCAAGAAATAATTTAAACTTTTAAGTACAGAAGTTTTTAAGTAAGAAAAAGTTAAAATGAAACATTATTTTTAAGTCTGAATAATTTTAGCCTCATAAATTCTCATGGAACAGATACAATTTTGTCTTCAGAAATTCTCATAGAACAGACACAATTTTCCCCATTGCAGTCGAATATAAAATCTCAGAAATTTGAATAAAAGCAAAAGAAATGCCATTCAACAATTAAGGCATGATAATAAAGAATTCTGTAATGAAGATGTAAGTGAATATACTGGGACAAAATAAAACTTCCTTATTTATATAAGCATCAACAGTAAGAATTTCATTTTCTATCTTTTTCCAGCCATTTTATTCACAATTTCATTTCAATAATTTCAATTTCTCAATTTTCATCTACTTATTTTTTAAAAAAAAAAAAAAAAAAATGGTTAAAAATTAAGATATGATTTCTAAAATTCCACAAATGTCTAAAATTCTTCTAAAGTCCAAAAAAAAAAAAAAAAAAAAAAAAAAAATAAATAAAAGAAAACAAAATTGATTGCTAAATATTTTTATAATGATAATGTTGTCTTCAACAAGAGGTAAAATAAGACATTTGAATTTAGAGACCAGTAAAAGCATTTCAGATTCTACAGAAAAAAGATGGCAGGAACATATAACTTTCAATATTCTATCCAACTTTTCAAAGACACCAAATTTTATGAACCTTCTTCAGATCTCAAAGTAAGAGTTTAAAAAAAAAAAAAAAAAAAAAAAAAAAAAAAAAAAGCTGCTTATTTTAATAAAGAGTAAGAAAAAAAAAAAAACCCTCAAAAAATAAATCTAGAATCAATACTGCATAACACTTAACCTCTGTCTATTTCTTGAGATTCAAGTCTGATTAACAAAGAAAATATTAAAATGAACTTATTTACAAAAATGAAAAAGTTTTAATAATCCTCTGCTTACTAATATAAATCAAATTACCTAAAGTACTAACAAATAAAAACTGTTTTGTAAAAATCCTTTTCATTTAATATGTTCACTGCAGGAGAGGCCACAGTACAAACATGTAAACATGAAATTTAAATTTCTATCAGAGTTTTTGGGTTGAGATGCTATTTACATTAAGACAAATGATTTCATTCGTGTCATTTCATGGTTACCCAGACTGACAGACATTTGAAAGAGGCCGGAGAGCACAATAGCCAAAAAGTTGTGATAAACAACAACAACCAAGATGAGGATATTAGTCCGAATGTAAATAATTAAAAGCTAACATGCAAGACAATTAAGTTAGAAAATATTATAATCATTTGAATAAAAATGTTATAGATCTTGTAAATACTTTTTAAATTAAAATGATGCCAAATGAAATATCCCAGAACCATTTGAAAGACATTTTCAGGAGAGAAAAAAAAAGAAGCTGAATATTGAAAAATTCAAGTCATCACTGAAATTTTACTAAAAGCACTGACATTTTCAGAAAGTAAAATAAATCTAATCAAAGGCTCAATTTGATGTTCAACCTATGAACATCAAATTTATAAAAAAAAAAAAAAAATTACCAAAGCTAAAGGAAAAAAAAAAAAAAAAAAAATTAAAAAGTAGATTTTGCATCACCATATGCAATAATAAACAACTTACCTGGATTCTTTCGCCTATAAAAATCAAAAAATCCTCAAATCATAATAAAGTAAACAAGAATACATTATACAGTTTTTAACACCCTACCCGTCTCATAGCCTGCAATGTAGAATCAGGTTTACAACAAAAATTGTTTCAGCAGTAAACAATCTGTTACAACTGTGACTCATTTCATCTATATTTTTGGACCAATGTCAAATAATGCCCCTCAGTTTTCCTTTTTTTTTCTCTCTCTCTCTCCTTTATTTCTTTCCTTGCTTTTAAAGAGGACAGCACTGAGCCTTTCTCATTCTAAATTCTTCTATAAAGTCAGTTATGTGCCATGTGTGATACATACATAGGCAATCATGTATCTTTCGATACATGACTGACGAAGCAGATTTTTTCCTGCAGTAGGTTGCCATTTCTTTCTGCGCTAGGCCACTTGCCACCCAAGGCTATAGAAGCTGGTCTGTCCTGCTATTTACCCATAGTGGAGGGAGAAGAAGAAAATTCATACCTTTCCCAAGGGTATTAGCACGTAAGTGAATGTAATGGATCTGACTGGAATTTGAACTCAGCTCTCAGATTCCACAATCCGAGCCACTATCCATTACTCAACTGTGCCTCTATAAAGAAGTATTTATAATTTGAAGTCAATGCATGAATGTCAATATTTTTAACATGTTTAGCTTAAGCAGATAGAAATAGAAAAAAATTAATTTACTGGATATGTTTTGAAAGCTTCAAACAATTTGAAATTGAAAAAAAATCAAAGAAAGCTTCCACAACTTATGACAGTCAATACAACAACAATCATCCTAGTTGGGATACCTTGAGCTGGCATAGAGTTAGTGAGCTAACCTGGTTGACTTATTAATGAGCGAGTTTGCTCCTTACTTGTGATCTTGTGCCAAACTGAGTTGAGCAAATCACAACAAGAATCCTCATCAAAGAAATAATGACATTAATATGTTAATAAATAATAGTCAGTAGGAAAAGAATAAGTAAGAATTGAAAGAGCTTATAGTGGAGGGGTAAGAAGACAGGTGACAAGTGCCAAAATGTTGCCCTGGAATGTTTCCATTTCGTTAACACTACTTTGGACTTGACCAATTAACATGAATCAGTCTATTATACACAAGCAAGACTTCTATTGTCACTAATTGCATTTTGAATGCAGCAATATCTAAGATGCAAATACTGACCAAAATAAGCTGAGTCTGGTACAGGGCCATGACTGTATGGATAACCAGTAAAGAATATTATTTAAAGTATATTAAAGTATGAATAGACTTATTTTATGAGCTCAGAAATCATTGAATTATTTTATATTAGCTGAAATTTAACAAGGAAAAAAACTTGGAAAAAAACTGATGTAATGTTTCTGTTGGAATATCCAAAGAAAAAAACTTTTCAAGTGAGAATATGTGAGAGAATTATCAACAAAGATGAAATTTGCAAAAACCTTTTAATCATTTTTTTTTTTTTAAACTGAAGAGATTTTTTAGGATGTTAACTTTAACAAAGCTCAAAGAGAAAGCCATTATTTTTTTTTATTTAATGTTCACATTCACAAAAGAGAAGATAATCATTTATTTTTTTTGATGATTACATATGCCAATAAGAAAAAAAAAAAAAAAAAAAAAAAAAATTTTGTTGCAGAAATACCAAATAATAAAAAAAAAAAAAATACCTCCCCACAAATGCAAGCTTTCTTTTAGACACAAAACTTTGTTCAAATTTCTCTGAGAAACAACTGGTGGTGAACCACTTATTCAACATTTTTCCTTGGAGATCCCACTTTACAATTTCTCTTAGGCAGAAAAATCTCCTACTTCTGCAGATTAGTGTGCATGGTTGTTTTTAAGTCTATGAAATAAAATGGTGCCAAAAGACCCATATATATAACTAACTTAGAATTAATTCCTCCTAAAGACTAAAGATAGAAAACAATATTATACTTAATTGTTGTAGACTTAAATGATATTTTATTAAGTTTCACCATCATAGTCAGGGCCGGATTATGACCTTTTGGGGGTCACTAGATTAATTAAATCACCCCCTCACACCTCCCAGACAGTGCTACTCTCGAAATTGCCCACACCTGCCTTGAATTTTTTTTTTTTTTTTTTAACTCAGGATATATTTTAGTCACATTTACATAGCTTGAAGTAAACTTATTGCAAATTCTTTAAATAAACTAGAATAGCTATCTTTTGTTAATAAAATATTCTTTAAGAAATAATACTATTTTACTATTTATTGCAAACCAAATTAGAACATATTTTAACACAACCATAGTAAAAAAAAGAAAAAACAATTTTTCATAACCTGCATTATAACAATAAAACAATTAAAATAAATATGAGTTTGTTGTCATATTGATATCATTTCAGTTTATGAAACTATTTAGAAGTTATAACGTCTCAAAAATTAATATCACTGCTTTATAAAAACTTTCTAAGATTTAAACATTCTGAACTAAAATCAAATATGTTATCTACTTGAAAGACAAAGACACAAATTAAAACATTCCTTTCCTTGCTTTGCTTCCTGCAAAGTCAAATAAATATAATTTTGTCATATTGATTTCAGTTCATAAAACTATTTAGAAGTTATAACATCTAGAAAATTAAAATCACCCACACTCTCCTTTCATATTTTAGTTACATTTACATATCTTGAAGTAAACTTATTGCAAATTCTTTAAATAAACTAGAATAGCTATCTTTTGTTTGTCAATAAAAATATTCTTTAAGAAATAACACTATTTTACTATTGCAAACCAAATTAGCATATATTTCAATGCAACTATAGTAAAAGAAAAAAACAGCTTTTTTATAATCAGCTTTATATCAATGAAACAAATATGAGTTTGCCATATTGATATAATTTAAGTTAATGAAATTATTCAGAAGTCATGACATATAGAAAATTAAAATGCTTTATAAAAATTTCTAAGATTTAAAGATTTTAAACTAAAAATCAAACATGTCCTCTACTTGAAACACAATGATACAAACTAAAACATTCTTTGCTTCTGCAAAGTCAAATATGAATCTATCATATTGATATCATTTCAGTTTATGAATCTAGAACATCTAGAAAATTATAAACATTGTTTTATAAAAGCTTGAGGGGGCCCAAGGCTGCATCCTAGCTTAAAGGATAATCTGGCCCGGATTTGGTTCTCTTTTCTTTTGTCAAGTGTAGGTTGAATAGGAATAAATAAAATGAAAATAAAAATAAAGAGAAACTGAACTCAGTTTCAAATCAACAGGAATCAAGAGTAAAGTCACCATGAGAAAATTACAAGGCTGAGCAGGCCTTCCTATTACTAAGTGGAAGTTTTATGTGGTGGGAGGGGAACAGGTTTGTTTGTATTGGTCCTTGATCTGAGTTTAGTTCTGAAGTACTTCACTCACTCTATGCTGTTTACAGCAGCAGAAAGGACACAGTTGGATAACAAATACTCAATTAGTACACACCCAATTAAATATTACACCAAATTTGTTGAATGACAAATACACGTGGATGTATGTGTGGCTTGTAAATACTGGTGAGTCCATCTAAAAAAGACTGAAGCAGACATTCAACATGAGAGAGATTGAGTTTTTTTTTTTTTGTTGGACTGCTGTTGAATTAGAAGTGAGAGAGAGAGCCAATGAAAAACTGGTTTATTAAGTGAAAATGTGGCACGTAATCAACAAAGATGCAAGCCGATCTATGGGCAGACTTCCTGTACTATGTGCAATGGTAGGTACTTGGTGGCTGGCATGACGAAAGGAAGACTGCAGAAGAGTGAGTGTGTGTGTGTGTGGTGTGGGGGGGGGAAACTAGCTCACTGACCTACAATTGAGGAAGCAACCAGCGCCCTCCGCCTCGACAGTAATTTGGAAGCAAGCACCAGCAGCAGAGAAGCCATTCCAGAGAGTTCCGACTTGCCTCCTTCTCCTCCATCTTGCTAGCAATCCGGGGACACAGCAGCATCGCCTCAGCCTTCTATATTATGGTAACTGGTAACATATTGAAAATATCACTTATAACTAAATATGGAAGTTCTCAACACAGCAGAATAACGTAGGTCCTGTCGTGTCCCAGAAGATTGTCAGGCGAGGCATAATAGAAGAGTTTTTTTTCTTTGTTTGTTCTTTTTAATCCTAGTGTAGATTCAATAGTACACGTGTTTTGGTAATGCAACAAGGTTTAGCAATTTACTTTCAGAAGGGCGGGGTTGTAAGAGAAGGATTACCAAAACAAATGCACTATTCAAAGAAGTGCAGACAGCTGCGGCAGGAGTCGGGCATCATTAACATGGGCATTTGAAAAGTTGTCTAACACTGAGTGTGTGTAAAAAAAAAATGTACGTCTTGACAACAAAACTGAGAAACAGAGGAAGAAAAATACTCCCTAAAAAGTAAAAACCAACTTTTCAAACTAGAAAAACATTCGAAAAGTGTAGGAAATTCCATTGCCGGGTGATTTTCAGCAGAGCGACAAGAGCATATAAATAAATCTCAGATGACATTTTAAGCCAATTTTAAAGTTAGGAAATTTTATGTCTTGTGGGTTCCAGGGTTCGAGCAATTGAAAACAGTGAAGAAAAAAAAAAGATAAATAAAAAACAAAACCACCAACAATTTCAGATGATCTTTAAAAACTCTTAAAAATACATTTTTTACTGAACGTGTATTGTTAAATCTGCTGGGTTAGAGAATTATTTCAAGTGATTTGAAGATAATCAGCAAAACGTGGCTTTGAATTGAAACAAATCAGGAATTTTTTTTAAATCTCGAATTTTAAAAGAAAAAGTTGGATCCGTGCAAAAAAAAAAAAAAAAAAAATTTTTTAAATAGAAGTGCTTGCAATGAAAATATTCAGAAAATACAGTGAAAGTTCAACGTTCATTAAAAAAAAAATGAATTGTTTTCGGTGAAAACAGTACTTGTGTAAAACAAGATTAATCGAAGTGATGAGAAAAATGTAGCAAATATCCCGAATATAAATTAAGAAAAAAGTTATCAAAAAAACTAGAATTTTAACTGCTTTTTAGTCTAATTAATAATAATGTTACCGCAGTGTCAGTTTGGAAGTTTTGAAAAGGAAAATAAAAAATATTTGAATCAAAATCAGGAAATATGTGAATCGGTTGAAAAAGTGTAAATTTCCATCATAAGAATGAAAGTAGATGAAGGCGATAAAAAAGAATGACATGAATTGCTACAAAAAGACGAAAGAAAATACAAGAGAGTAGTAAAAACACTAAAAAGTAAAGAAATGATTTTTCTGAGGTCAGCACCACTCCACCCGAGTTAGTCACAAAGTATTTGCCTTCCACCTTTTGGATATTTAAAAATGGTTAGTCTTCAAGGTCAATGGATAAAAAAAAAAAAAAAAAAGGTTTTAAAAAGGGGGTACAAATATGAAGCAAAAAAAAGTTAATGGTCTTATCATCTTGCCTGTCTAGGTTTGCCCACCCGACAACATTTATGACCAGCGAGAAAAACAGCGGAGATTGTCAATTCACAATTGAGAGAGGAAAAAAGCAGGAAGTTTTATATTAGATTACAAGCAGTTTTGTGTCAAAGGGAACAGCTGTAAATGTCCAAATATACCAAGAAATAATCAAATTGATAGGATTCCTTCGAAATAAATAATATTTCTGCACCTTAACTCAGAGCAAATGCACTGTAAAGCGATGGCCACAAATGATAATTGGAAAATTGCTATTACAGCAGTTGCAAAAGAAGAAATTTGTTCAACCTTTTTTAACCGAAACATTAAAAAGGTTTAAAAAATAAATAAATAAATAAATAAAAAAATAGCACGTTCAAGAGTTAAGGGTTCATAGTTCATAAGTTCACAAAAAAGCATAAACATTTCAAATGGCTTTATAACTTTTTTAAGGGTTGACATTACAGAGGACCGAATTGCTCGTTATAGGAAAACATATTCAATTTAAAACGTGAAGATAATATTTTTTTCTTTTTAAATAGTCATTTAATAAAAATTTAAATATATTTTTTGTTTGTTTAGAAAAGGAACAATAATTATAATAAATTATTATCTGAAACACTTTATTTTCGTTAACTTTTGTTTTGAATATATAACTAATAAAAAACACTAATAATAACTAATAAAAGCTCTAGCATCTGCTAATTAACTTGAAGATAAATCAGAAAACAGTTTGTTTAAAGAAAACTAAAAGAAAAAAAAAGGATAACTAACCTGGTTGTTAGGGATCATACATCACTGATTTGGATTATGATGAGTAATTAAGCACAAAAACAGCATCAACTAAACAAAGTCTTAGAATAAAAAAATAAAAAGATCAACCAGTCCCAAATTTTATTTAGTACGAAACGGTCCTTTTAGCAGATTGGCATCCCATAAATTGTCAAGAATAATCCAAACTCCTATTTTTTCCCGTCAATTCAAGATGACGTCTTCAAGAATTTTTTTTAGGAAGCATTAAAATAAATAATAGTGTGAAAATAAGTTGTATAGTAGAATAATCGGCTGCAAATAACCGCGGCTTGTCCGACCCTCGTCTATGCTCTTCAGGTCGTTTTCCATTCATAGGAGCCACACCCATCTGTTCTGGAGAGAATGATCGTTTCTCACACACTCCTCGCTTTACTACTAGAAACACCAGCTGAGAAAGAAAAAGCTTGCTTACTATTCTAATCTACCTACTGACCGAGAAAAAAAAAGCCTTCTCATGATATACACACACACACACACACACAACTGTGGGCCATATGTAATAATAAGTAGCAGCAATTAAAAAAAAATGACACGCACTTGCTGTTTGGGCAGTGTGTGAAATTGAGAACAATGATGATAGAGGACACAGGGGAAGTACTAGATTGGATTTTTCCAGTTCTGCCCTGCCAATCATAAAGGTGAAAAAATTTTGTTGGTGAAGAAGAAGAGAAAACATGACAATTAAAAAGTAAAAAGGTCTTTAGACTCACTGCTGAATTTCCACCACTAAGTAAGAACAGAGAAAATGGACAGTATGGTAAAATTGGTCAATTCAATATGTACAAGAAGACAGAGAATAATAAGTAAAATAAAAAGAACTCACAGTGTGTGGAGAGAATATTAAAGTTCGATGATTAGAAGCAAGATGATGAATTATCAAGCAAAGGGAAAAGACCTCGAGGAGATTTCTTCATTGCTGAATAATCAACGATGACGACGATATGGAGCGAATCACTTGAAAAGGTGGACATAACAATATCACTTAGAAACTGGGAAAAAAAACATTTTAGTAGCAGCAACGGAAATAGAAATGCTCCAATTATTGAAGTACAACAAATGAAAGCTATAAAAAGAAAATAGCACATAAAAAGGAAACAGGCTATTTTTTTTTTAAATGAAAGTGATTCGGGAGTAAAAATAATAATGGATTCGTTGTTGTTATGATTAATAATAGTGAAATACTAAATTCAATTTGTTGCATCAAGTTCAAGTACAAAAGGTAGAGATACAACAAGAAAAAGATAATCAGATAAAGTTTTAAAGATTGTTGTTAGATTTCGTTTTATTTTTAAAGAGGCAGTAAGTATTTTTTTGGCCGAGTGAGTGTGTGATGTTAGCGCGGCTGACGAAGAAGGAGGAAGGTGATGGCGGAAGAAGACGACGACGAGAGAGATTTAAAGAGCAAAAAGAAGAAAAATATTATTTTCCATCATCAAAAAATAAAAATAATAATAAACAATAACAACAATATATCGAGATGATGTGATTAAGTAGTGTGAGCGAATATCACCCTTGGATCTATGTATACATGTGGTCAAATCTAAGAAACATGTTGTCACAAGAGAATATTTCAGATGAGGGTCACTTCGATGAATTTTACACTGATAACAATTTCAAGTTTTCATTTATACGACTCCATTGGAATAATAATCACCAGATTTTAGGTGAACGTAAGCTTGGGACAATTAATAACCCGGCAACAAGATATTCGAGGCAGAAACAATTCCTCATGTAGAGAGAGAGAGAGAAATTAGACCGACAGACATGATGGTTGTTGTTGATGAGGGCAAAGAGCAGCAGTCGTGGAAGGTAGAGAAAAGGGAGATTGTAATTGTAATATAAAAAAATACTCTTTTCTTTCTTCAAATATCGTCAACACTGGCAAATAAAAAAGACATGAAGACTCAACGGAAGAAATTTATTTTTCAAAGTATTTTTTCTGCTTAATATCACAAAAAAAATCGGTCGATTTGTTTATTATTTTAACAAGTTTCTCCGACCATGTTAAAAAAAAAAAACAAAAAAAAATTTGCCTCTCAGGAGATCGCGAATATTTTCTTGTCACACTTACTGGACATAAGTTTTTTTTTTGTTTTTTTGTTTTTTATAGATCTTTATTGAGAGTAAGAGATAGGGAAAAAATAGACACAAGATGATGTTGTTTTCATTTTCTAAGATCTGATAGAGAAGAAAAATCTAAAAACGAATTATGTTCAAAAGGAAAGAGAGAAATGATGAAAGAGACAAGGGATCGAGTAATGGCAGTTCTGGGGGTTGGCCCCAAAAAAACGTTATGGGGAGAGGAGGATGGAAAAAGTGAAATGATTTTTTGTTACCTTTCCCCTAGGTGAGCCGGACATGGTGGGTGAAGGAATCACATCAGGTTTGTTCTGGTTCGTAGTATTCCTCGTGGGTCGGCCTCCGCTGATACTTGTCGACGACGACGACATTCTAGCGTAAGATCTGTTGTTGTATTTGTCTATACACCTGTGTGTGAATGCAGGAGGTGCCGGCCGGTTATTCATTCCATCAGCTAGAGATGGAGAAGGAAGGATGGATGAGGGGCCACACTGCTGGCAGGGTTGGGCTTCCTTGGCCGTCCGTCCGTCCGTCTATGACACTCTCACACACACGCACTGCTGGCCACTCGACACAGAAACTAGCAGCAGCAGCAGGACGAGAGATGGGGGGGGCAGCAACGAGTAAGTACTTAATTCAACAATTACTACTACTAAGCCGAGTACCACAAGGAGCAGCGCAAGTTGAAGTTGTATTTGCGCTGCTGCTGCTGCTGCGTGGAGTAAAGCAAGTGCGACCAAAAAGCGTTAGCAACGACAACTTATTCCAGGCTGTCTTTCTTTCCTTTCACTACTCTTCTTCTGCTTGTTGTTGTTAATGGTACACACGGTGGCTCCCTCTCTTGATTACAACAGAACTAAACCAAAAAAAAAAAAAAAACCTAAACAAACTATATTTTAGTAGTCCAATGTGTGAGTGAGACAGAAAGATGCGGTGTTTGTCTAATGAACGATGGATCTGAACTAATGGCGAAGTGAAGGGCGGCAGGGGTTTTTATTCAGTTCGAAAGAGTGAAAGGCTTCTGGGTGGTGGTGAAAGATACGCATATAGGCTTATATAATAAGTAGGAGAGAAAATCTACCAACTAAACGGGCCAACCACTACGGCATTCGTACAGAAATCCACTGGGTCCAGAATAACTGGCCACTTGTAGACAACAATCCGGAGATTACCAACAAGATCTTCTTTTTACTTCATTATTGAGACAAAAAAAAAAAAAATAGAACATATTTTTGGGGCCCACTATATATTCTAAAAAAGGTATAGCAGTTTTCATGGAAAAAAAAATAACGGAATAAGTTCAGATTGAGGAAAAAAATAATGATGTCAACCCAAAACCTTGGAACAATGCCCAAAACTCGGGATCTATTTGCGTTTTGGGTTATTAATACCATTTTTTATAAGGTAGTTTATAACGTTTTATACTGAAATTCCTGTCACGAGATGTGGCACTTTTTTTTCATGTTTGAAAACTGTCAAATGAGATTAATTTTTCAACAAAGCGACGACAATTCGTTTTCAACCAAAGTTAAAATGGCCGGTTAAAGTTTATTGATGATGAAAAAAAAAATGACCATTTTCTTGGAAATAATAAGGATTTAAAAAAGAGCCTCGGATGATTCTCAAAACAAAACGAAACTTGTAAACGTTAGAGATAAAGAAGCTGATAAACTTATTCCTGTTATTTACGGATAAAAATTGAATTCAAGGCCCTGCTGCTCTTTATTGCTTGACTAAAACAAAATCAAGGGACAAACCGCGTTAACCGCCGATTGTTATCCTTTCTTTTCTTTCGTTCAGGTGCATACATGAGGAATAAAGAATCTGGATGTTATTGACAAAGGCTTTTCACCATGAGGCAAAGATATGAAAAAATACAACGTGGAAATTATTCTACAGTTTCACTATGAAAGTCTTAGACCTTTTTTTTTTTTTTTTTTTTTTTTAAAAAAAAAAAAAAAAAAGTAAACTTAATAATTATATAGTTCCGGTCGAGTTTAATTTTATTTTCTTCCATTCAAGTAAAAAAAAAAAAAATTCTAGGCATCTGATCTCTAAATTATTTTTCTTTTAACCAGACATGCATCGTAAATGTCTTTATTTAATTTCTCTAATGGATAAAAAATAAAAAATTAGAGCTTTTCTTTTCTGACAATTTTTTTTTTCGGAGAGAACTTCCAAGATGCGTTAGAAACGAAGTTTTCTGACTTAAGATGTGATAGTGATAGTGATAGTGATTTTTTATTTTTTTGTTTTTAATTTAAATAAAACATTTTTAAATACACTGCTAAAAACATCACTAATTACTTAAATTTTAATTTTCTTTTGCTGTTTCTTCAGCAATCTTATGTTCAACACTTTATGGAAAAAAATATTATTTCCTCCTGCAAGTCTTCTCTTATTTTTTTATTTTTTTTTCATCAATCACAAATTATTTTCGCTTTGTGGTTTTAAATCCCTTCCCAAAAAATCATTCGGATATAAAATAGAACTAAAATATACAAGACTGATCGTTCGGGTAAAAAAAGTTTTATTATTTATTTGAAATTGAGGAATGGGTTTTTTTTTTTTTTTTGGTCACTCTTCAGTTTTCCTTTGAAAAAAGTCGTAATTACTATGATTTTCCCGTGTGATTACAACTGAAAAGCCTAAAGCTGAAAACTAGTATTTTATTAAAAGAAACTGAAGTCGAAAAGTTAAGCGATTTTTTTTATAAGATAAAAGAATTAATACAAGTAAAATGAAAGTTGAATCTGCTTGGTATGTTTGGGGTTCGTTAGAGTTGATTGAAAATGACTGACCGCATTTTACATCCAGTAATTCATGAAATAATGAAAACAAAAGAAAACACTGATATGACTAATAAATTAAAAGAAATAAGTTTTTTTGTTTTTTTTTCAAAATATGATCCGATGAATTGAAAAGGATTTCAAAGTTTGACGAAATTGTCCAGCTTTGAGATTTTTTTTTTTTTAACCACCAAGTTTTCTTGATAATAGAAAGAACATTTTCATTCGTTGTCAATGTCACTGAAAGTAAAGACTACTAAGTGTCAGAGAATATGATTTAGTCGGAGACATAAAACATTTTTCAGTACATGAAAACATGCACAATGGAGAAGATAATTGTCCAGATGATTTGCGACCAGTAGCAGAATTTGCATACAGATAAATAACCGCCAGTTTTGTCATTCACTTTGAAAACGGAGACTCATTTTGACTAATAATAATTCTCTTCTTAACGAACGCATGTGTTGAGTTGACTGACATCTGTCATAAATACAAAGTACACATCACCCAATAAAAAGATTGTCACGGATTATCCTTTTCCATAAATTTTGACAAATCGGTTTTACAAGCGTTAACTTGGAAAATTTAAATAATTTTATTAAAAACTTTATGATTTTATTAAAAAATAATTGATTCTTATTATTATTCAAGTCACCTGCTTCCTTGTATAATTTACACAGACAGTTGTTAAAATATAGCTGACTGACTGTTCCAAATGTCTTTCCACAAGGTTTTTCAGTAAAGATAAAAAAAAAACATTTGCATTTCTTTCAGTTGAAGTTGTTAACTTTTTACTCTCAAGGCCGCACGGGAATAGAATTTAGTAAAGATCAAATTCACTACATGAGGTGATCAGCTCCTTTTTGGTATTTATTAAACTTTATTTAGCCTGGAACAAAAGTTGTGGATTAGCCAAATGTTAATTCTACAACCCTTTTCCCCACAGACAGTATTGGAAGACGATTGCTAGTTTGTTGTTATTTCCATAGTAAATGTTCGAATAAGCTACATTCTTGAGTTACACCTGTTCAGCTAGGACACACACTATGCTACACTCACAGAGTAGAATAACCTTCATTTTCTTTGTATTCCGGTTGTAAGAAGGAAGTCCAACCAGCTGTTTCCCCAAAACTGTTACTTTCTGGAACAGACACCTGTGTGGCTGTTACACTGAATGCAACAATCTTGATCTCTTTAAGTCAAGGGTCAATCATTATCTATGCACTCCTTATCCTCATAATCTTCACTCCCTCCCACCCACTCCTCTTGTGCACTTCATTCAGTGGCTCTCATGCCTTGTGTGAACTTTTAGCATAAAAAAATAAAATTGATCTACAAAGAAAGCTTGCTAAACATTTGGCTATGTTAGGTGCCTATAAAACCATTTTTGTATGTTTGTTCTTAAGACATTGTGAGTGGAAAAGTTTAGCCAAAAAAAAGGTGAAGATATACAACTCAAGTCCATGTTGCATTTTAAACTCTAAATTTCTTAAATGTAATTAAAATTTTTCATGTTAATCTGTTTAATCCAGTATTTGGAGTTTCGTTCAGAGTAACGGAATTTTCTCCATCCTAAATTTAGATTTGAAGAAACATGTAAAATAATGAGAAAAAAATGAAAATGAGTGAAAAATAAAATGCACAATGATTACAAAGATAAAAGTGAGTATTAATTTCAAAAAGAGTTGTCAGATTATATCAACAAAGAAAAATGAATGATATTTTTCAAAAAGTTAAGATATATGAAATAGAAGCAAGAATTTAGTTGGGAAGTGGACAGTTTGAGAATCTTGAACATTCTGCATGAATATATGTGTATGTAAATATTTATATACATCTGAATGTCAGAATATAAATATTATCTTGAAGAAATATGCTACATGTGTCAGACTAATTTATGTTGAAACTTACTTTATAGACCTTCCCCACTTATGAAAATAAAAGACATGAAAACCAGACTTTAATAGAGAGAAACTTGGATTTACAAAACGAATTTAAACTGAGGGAACCTAACCAATTGTGGTTTCTCAGGGTACTGGGAGAATGACACATGTCTGTGAAAGGTTTGTCAATATTCAGTCAGTCAGTTATGTGCCATGCATGATACACACTTAGGCAATCATGTATCTTTAAATTCATGACTGACGAGGCAGATTTTTTTCTTGCAGTAGGTTGCTGTTTCTTTCTGCGGTAGACCAGTTGCCATCCAAAGCTATAGAACCCGGTCTGTCCTGCAATTTACCCATAGCTGGGGAAGAGGATTCATACCTTTCCCAAGGGTATTAGCACGTAAGTGAATGTATTTGAATTCAACTTGAATTTGAACTCGTCTCTCCGATTCCTCATTTAAAAATAGATCAGATACCCATCTAAAGATATATTAAAAATTATTTTTTAATGTAACAAATTTTCTTAGATAACTGGAAATCTTTGCAAAATTTGTTCTGTCTTCATATGACAAGACATTAAATCCCAATTAGAAATGAAGTATTTAGAATTTATGAGTTTTCAAAGAAAGTTCACATCAATATGAGAGGCAAGACCACATGATCACCTCACATTTTTATTCTTCTAAAAACTGGTCAACAAAAATCTTATTTCATCTTCCTCTTTTTTTTAGAATGCCAAAAAAATCACTACTCAGTACAGAAGTTTCAGAGATTAAGTTTTTCTTTTTAACAAATATTTTAGAAAAGTGAAGGTCATTAATTGATTTTTAGAATAACTTTTTTCTGAGAGATTGTGACTTCAATATAGTGATATGCAGATTGGCTCAACTGATAGTGACTCAAAAATTAGTATTGAGATTAATTTTCAATCAGTTTCGGCAAAATTAATAACTTTCTTGATTCAAATTATTATTAGAAACACTTTCTTTGCAAAGTGTGATTTTTATGAATAGATGACTAGAATAATAATGCAAATAACATTGATACCTGTCATTCTTTGCAGCTGTGATAATATGACTGATCAATTTCTTTGTGTTTTGTAATCAGAAAGTTAAATCTCTGCTGATACTATGGAGAACTTTCAGGAAAATAGATGACTTGCAATTTGCCCAGAAGCAGCTTTGATAAGCCTTCTTCCTATTACCTCAGAAGCCTTAGGTCAATGAGTCTTGGCATTCATTTAAACTCCTCAAACTGAAGTGACACTGCTTTGTATTAGTTTTGAGCAACTTATTGACATGATAAATGAGAAATCTAAACTCAGACATCTTAGCAACTGAATTATTTTAATGAATATATTTATATTTTAATTAAAGATAGCTTAACTTCTACTTTAGGGATTTTAAAATTTGAAAATAAAAAAGAGGATTAAGGAAACAACATTAATACTGAAAAGAAGTCATTCCTCACTTCAATGTTGTATTGGCACCAAAATTAAAGGTGAAAGACTGAAAAAAAGAATATGGATTTAGTAATCTTTGATCTTATAAATGAAATGTTAAATGTAAACATGGCAATATAAAATCAATGAACAAAGGTATATGATTATCTGAAATTTTAAACAACCTTATACACACACACACACACATATATATATATATATATATATATATATATATATATATATATATATGTATGTATGTATGTATGTATTATTAATATTAGTAGTAATCCTATAGGTATAAAAAACTACACTTGTTCGGAAAACCTTCGGTGCCTTGATTTGCAAATACCAAAGGGGAAAAAATTATAAAAAAAAGAAAGAACATGTATGTTAGGTGAAAATAATCGTTCAGCATACAAGTTCAAAGCCCAAAGAAAAAAACCCCGATACACGTACGCAAAACAACTAAATAAAGTGCACAATACGGTAAGTAGAGCAGACCTGATGATCCGCTTAGGTGAAACCTTGGTAGGTTTGTCTGGCTCTCTAGGTTTAATTATACATATATTATATATATATATATATATATATATAGCCTGAAGATTGCATTTAAGCATGAAACAGACTGTCACTGCTGGGTGTTGACCTCAATGTCCACTTTTATATTTACATACACTCTTTCTCTCATATTGAGCAATTTAACCAATAAATACAGCATATCTCAAAACTATATTTTTATCATATATTTATATATATATATATGGGGGGGGGTGTAACAACAAAATTGTCCAAATCGTGTAACAGAATGGGATAATTGTCCATCCCACAAATTGTTTAATATCTAAAAATCCATTAAACTAATTGAGTTTTTTTTTCCAGGTTTTCAGATAAGACATTTCTCCATTTTGACACCATTTGTCGTAAGGATCACTGAAAAACCCTTTGAATTATTAAGCTAGAAAAAGAACAGGTGAAAATAATTTTGTGTCAGCCCCACTATGAGCAATGATGAGAGGAAAAAGATCATTTAGGCCTTTAGTAATGGTACCAATATTCATGCTCTGGGTTCCATCTTCAAAGTCCATTCAAGAACCATCAAGAGAACGGTGAATAAGATTTAAAAGAAGAGGGAACTGTAGAAAAGAAAACTGAATCCGGAGTTCACAACAGCAAGAGGGATCATCATTTCAACTTAGAGCTAAATATATTCTTATTGTTCTTAAGTAGAGTCCAATAGTGTTATAAAAACTTTGGAGAATTGAAGATATTTTTAATCATTTCTAAGATACAATGGTTCAAAGCTTAATCCAACAATTGGACAATTTTGCTGTTACACCCGGTATATATGGGTGTGAGTAGGATGTAGAATAATAGCAAAACAAAAGAGGAAATAATAAGACAAAGTGGAAAAGTTGTTCAACAATACATTTCATCCCTTATAGTAGGCATTCTCAAGCTGGAATAAGAGACAAATCTGTGTATAAGAAAAGGGGGTTGGATTATAGGAAATATAATATATATATATATATATATATATATGCATGTGTGTGTTTGCACGTGCCATAAATCTAAGCAATTAAATATTAGAAACATGAAACTTTCAGTCTGAACCAAGAAACTATTAAAAGTAAGTGTCTGGATTTGTTTTAAACATGGGAATATTAAGATTTTCAAATTAGCTGTGGACATGAATGGATTAAGAGTAAAGCAAGCCAACATAGGGTTGGGGCTATTTTATGAGGAATATCTTTCATATAAAACTACCACATCTCTCAATTCTTAGGTCTATAATTACTAGCTTTTGCAATTTATATTAGTAAGAAAAACAATACTGTCTGTTTGAAAATTATGCCTTCTCAGCATTTAATGCCAGAACTATACTGGCTAGTTGAACCTGTAGGCTCCCTGTCAGGTATAGAGTCACAGCCTCACCACAGCTCATAGTAGTGGGAAGAAAAAAAGGATTTTTTTTTTCCCAAAGGTATTTGTGTTCAAGTGAATACAAAAGCCTCAGCTACAATTTGAACACGGCTTACTGACCCCAGTTTTTGTACTGATAACTCATGCTATACACATCCCTAAAATATGAAAATTTTAATTAATTCTAAAAACAGTCATCAGGGATTTCAATTTTCTTATCTGCCAGGATACAAAATTGTGGTTAAAAGTTGTATTAACATTTCTTAGGAAGTAGAAAAAAACAAAATGAATGCTTTGATTTCAGATGAACTCACTTATTTGAGGAGTTGAAAGCAAAGAGACTTTTACAATGGAGCAAGTTTATGTTTTCAAAAATGTCCTTTGTTACTAAAAATACATTTGACAAGATAGATTATCAGTTTGTCTGTGTTTACAGGATAGGGATTCATAACAATTGTGTTAGGTATTTAAAACTCTTGCATCACCAAACAATTATGAGAGACTGAAATGACAAATTTATGAAAAGAGAGTTTCACAATAATATATCAGATATTGTAGACAAAAACAAAATCCCACACATTTGTGTCAGAAGATTAAGCAATGGAAGTAATGTATGTTCAACAACAATGACATTTTTGAAAAAAAAAACTCTTGCATTAAGTTCATATAAATTATTAAAGTATTATATCTGAAAAGAGAAACAAATTTTATACTTGCGTCAGGTGAACAAATGAAAAGCTATTTGGCGAAGAATAGATAATTTAATCAAATTGATATGAATCATATATGAAAGCATACTGAAATGTTCTTAACCCAACCAAGAAATCATTGCAAAATAAGATCTGATGTTTCGTCAGATTTTTAGAAGTGGATTGGTACCGATATCTTTTCAACAACCCCTTGTAAATAAACTGAACAAATATCACCAAGAATATAAGTGGAAGTTTCCCCAGACACTTGCTTCAAAAGTCTACAACTAATTCAACAGATAAATCTATGGATCAAGTTATGATGTTCACTCCAGCCCAAGCAAAGGTACTGATATAAGAAAATATGAGGTACTAGACCAAAGGTACCTATACAAGATCTGGGGGACTATATCAAGTTATATATATATATATATATATAACATTGTTAACTATTTTGCATTCAAAAGCATAATGAAAAAATTGCAGTAATGGATAACAATACACAACTTTGTATAAATACTTATTGATATGTCCTCGAAAAGGGATATATTTGTTCAAAGTAGCAAAGTGGTTGTTGGCTACTGTAACCGAGTAAGACAATCTAGCAGGTAACCGTAATGGACTGGTCTGCATTGTAGTGGTAGGCAATAGGCACAGGCCAATAGGCGAAGACAATAGGCGTAGTCAATAGGCATCATTCTGTACCTCCATATCAGTCTGTATTTATGGCTGACACCAGCCAATAATATTACTATGAGGGGGAACCCAGGTGTATGCATATTTATTACATCACTTATACTAATGAACAACATATAATTTTGTACTACTTGCACCATCTTGGAAGAAGATTGAAGGTTACTTGGGAAATGAAAATAAAAGAAATTTAAACAGCTATAGCACATTTCTCTCATCCTTTGACATCAATAAACAGTAGGTTATTCGTGAGTATGAACAGATTTTGTTAAAAATTAGCATATATAATGTCTGCAATTTATTCAATCAGACATGCCTATAAGAGAATTTGCTGCCTAAATACACAAATATATATATTTTTTTTTTTACAGCAAAAAAACAAAAATTACCTCAGCATAGAGATAGTCTATTTGAAGCTGTTCTGTACACAGCTGTCATCAGTCCCTAGGTGTCTGTCTCAGAGCATTGTTTTAAATTTATTTTCAATGTTAATCCTCCCATGGTAGATGCGTTCAATGCTCTGAGACAGGCACTTAGGGGCTTATGATACCCGTGTATAGAATGGCTTGAAATAGACTATCTCTATATTAATTTTTTTTTTTTTTTTGCTGTAAAAATACATATGCTTTGTTAAAATAAAAACATTGAGATCTCTGTGGATCAGTTTTAATAATTAATATTGCTAGGATCCACCTGGATTATATACCAATGGATCAATTACCTGTACTATATATATATATATATATATATATACATTATAATTATTTTAAAAAAAATATGATTCTTTCACTACATAAGAGTTCTCATGTTTCAAAAACGAGAGCCGAAAACCTCAATATGATTATTAAAATTAAATTGAGTTAAAGTATCAAGCCCTGTTTCATCCTCAAGTGAAAATTTAGGAATAACCAATCTTAAAATTTATGCATCTTTATAAGCATGTTCATTCGCAAAATTAATTACTATGGAAATGGCTGGGTCAACCATTTTGGTAAGGGGTCTAAGAGATAATTTTTATCCACATATCAGTCACCTTCGGAAAGAGGTCAAGCTGAGATAGGGTGAGGGCATCCATTTCAAAGCGAATGATGGCATTCATGTGTATACATCATTTGGTCAGTCAAAGTGAAAGATTACTTTTGGCACCATAATATGTCATTAAGAGAATTTTGTTTTATTTTATTTATTTATTTATCCTTTTTTTTTTCTCCTAAAGGGCTGTTTAATTCATTCTTCATTGAACCAATGTATATCCCTATCAGTGTTAGGACTCTCAATGGATGAGATAGTGCATTGGTATACCACAGATTTTCTGTGGCATTTATTTTCCAACAGGCAGTCTTCGGGGTTTCTACAATCACATCATTTTTCATTATTTTTGTCTAATTTTAGTTTAGGATTTTTATTAATACTATTTTGGCATGCGTGTTTTTCCAGGATTTTATTATTATGTTTTTTTTATGATTCTTTCTAGATTTTCAGTGCAACTGTAACTTAATTTTAAGGTGTTTTTATTAAAGATCTTGCTAAGTCTGCTATTAGTAGAAAAGTGTTTTTCAAATAAAGCTAGGAACTTATGTCCTAGCTTAATACTAACCATTTGGTTGAACGGAGGAGTATACCAAATGATTTTCCTTTTCCTGTTTTTCTTCTGGTTAGTACTATTGTTTCTATAATTTATGTTAGCATTTTTGTATCCGCTATTTTTCAGGGCTGTGTTATAAAAATTACTGTGTTGTTAGAATATTTCCTTATTAGCAGAGTTCATACTGATTCTTTTCCCTATTGATGTGGGTATATGCTTAATTATAGATGGAGGGTGGTTTGACTTAGGGTGTACATACAAGGGATTAGTGTTAGGTTTTCTGTAAGGTATATGTTGTACATTAAGTCTAGAGTTATGTTGAGGAAGTTTGCCCTTTTTAATTTAGTAGTTTTTAAGTTTAGTTTTCTGAATTCACTATATATTATCTTTCTAATTTTATCTATTTTAAAATTTGTGGAGCTCCTCACTATCATGAGCCTGTCATCTCTGTAAAGACCGATGTCTTTAATGTCTAATTCACAGTGTGCAGTTAGATTGTATAGTATAATTAGACCGACAAGGTCAGAAGACTCTGCAGAGTCTAAAGATCCCACGGTGATGTCAAAATTGACATTAGTGTTTTTAATCCATTGGTCCCCATTATGGATGAGGACAGATTTTTTTGCACTAAGAATTATGTTCATTTCTTCCTTAGTTAAATCAGAATATACAGTAGCAAACTCCAGGTCAGTCGTGAAGAGATTTCTTAATATTGACTGGTAATAATACACAATATCAAACTGTATTTGGGTGCAATCAGTCTTATTGTCGATGTTGGTAAACCAATTGATGACTTCTTTGGTATTAATCCAGAGTGTCAATCCAAGGCATTTTTTGATTTGCCTAGTGATCCTTTCTAGGATTCTCTTGCTAATCTTTCCTATGTCGGGTCTGGTTGGGTTTATCATTCTGGTAGTGGGGTCTTCCTCAAAATCCTGTTTGTGGTCCTTAACAGTGATGTAACATTCCTTTTCAGCTAGTTTGCCTACCCTATTGCTTATTTTTAATTTTTCAGTAATAATTTTACTAGTTCTGTTGATACTGTCTACCATATTAATATTGTTATTATGAGCTTTTGTATAAGTCTTAGTTAAATTTTTTTTAATTAATTTGTTGTAGTCATCTGCTGTCAATTTGTACAAGTTTCCCGTTTTGTCGGACTTAACTAGTATTTTATCGCTGTCGCTGATGCTTTTAACTATTTGGTCTAGATGTTTTTGGAAGTTGCTTTTCTTTTTTTGAAAGGAGATGTTATTGATTATATTGAGTAGGTCATTTTCAAATTTCAGTAGTTTTTTGTTAAATGGTGCAACTTTTTTTACTTTTAAAGCCGTAAGCCTCATGTTCTTTTTGTGTTAAGTTATCCCCTCGTAGGAAGAAGAATGCTTTCCATCTCATTCTTCTTATTACCGTCATTCGCTTTGAAATGGATGCCCCCACCCTATCTCAGCTTGACCTCTTTTCGAAGGTGACTGATATGTGGATAAAAATTATCTCTTAGACCCCTTACCAAAATGGTTGACCCAGCTGTTTCCATAGTAATTAATTTTGCGAATGAACATGCTTATAAAGATGCATAAATTTCAAGATTGGTTATTCCTAAACTTTTGCTTGAGGATGAAACAGGGCTTGATATTTTAACTCAATTTAATTTTAATAATTATATTGAGGTTTTCGGCTCTCGTTTTTGAAACATAAGAACTCTTGTGTAGCGAAGGAATCATATTTTTTTAAAATAATTATAATTTAAGCTCTACTTCTGTATGGAGCACAGTTTTTTAAAAATAAAAACAAAAATACTAAAGAACTCCGGATTATTTACCTAACATGTTCTTTCCTATTTTTCTACATATCCACACACACACACACACATATATATATATATATATATATATATATATATATATATATATAAAAATAAATAACTGTCCTGGTAGTTATCCTGTTAAAGCATGTTAAAATGAATCACATAAAGGTTTTAACATTCTAATGATTCATTGCTTAATAAAAATATCTTTTCCTTTGCCATTAACAGTTTACATTCTGAATATGAAATCATTTGTATGCAACAATGATAAAAATCCATCTCTCTGGATAAACTCTCTAATTGCTAGTTTCTTGAGTGACCCAAGAAAAAGGATCATTTTTCCACTCTAATTAAATGTATGTTTAAACTAGATTGAGTATTTACTTAATTTGAGGGGAAACATAACTTGGATGTCATGTGCAGAATATTCCTTACAAATAGTGGCCATCTATCAAAGCTAACGTTGATTAGATGATTGGAGATATGGGAGAGTCCTTGAGAATTAGATTGAGGTTAATTTCTATCTTTGAAGTCAAAGCATTATTGGACAGAAGCAAAGAGAGAGAGACAATAGAATCATAGCTTGTTTGTGCATTGTCTTGTTGTGGTCTCTATGCTAACATTGATCAACAAGAAACAACATATCTAAAGCCTAATGAAACACTACCTAGCAGCAAAAAGCCTTCAGAGGCCACACAATCAATGTTGTTATAATGTGAGTGTTCAAGGATTATTTGTAAGTTGAAGATTATTGATACAATACTCTCTGAATTTCTGACAGGAGGATTTATCATTATTAAATGTTAATCTATTTAGACTAGTGTCCTTATGTTGGTTGTTATAATCACTATCTTTAGATCGTTGAAGCTTTCTTCAATAACCTTTTGGGAATTTTAAACTAAATCCTTAATTCAAGCTATATACCTTTGTGCAAATTAATTGAAACAAAACAAATAATTCCCTTATTATTTACTTTCTTTTCATATTTTTCCATTGAAATATGGCCCAATTCACATGTTAGTACTTCATATGTCCATTCCACAAAGTCTTTCCTTGCAGATTGACCACAGATTCGTGATTGGATTTAAACCAGGAGAGTTTCCGGGCCAGTCGATAGTACTTTGATTTGCTCACTGGTAAGGCTTGCTATTGTGTTTGTGCAGTGTTACAATTTTCATACACTTTCTTGGAGCAACATCTATCACAGACAATGGCCGTAGAATAACTAATCAACTGTTGAGACAATAAGGTCTGGGTGTAATGAAAATATGATGCAATAATGGATGATGCAATATTTTTCAAGGCCAAACAAATTTCATCATACACCCCGAAAATAGATTCATATTACTGCACACCATGGCAAATGACCTAATCTGAGAAAAAAATAGAAATTGATTACACCCTGTCACTCCAGTGGGTCTAAAACTGACCGAAAAGTGAAAGAAAGGAAACTAAAGTGGTTGTTTTGATTAATTTGCACATGGGTGTAAGTAACTTGTCATTCTTCTGTCCATGCTAGGGAATATATTGTATGAGTTAATTCTCCCTTATTAATGTGTCATTGTGATGCCACTGATCCATTTACTACCTTAGCCAGGGACTGAACTCACAACCATCAAACTAGATATTCTTAATGCTTTATCTACTCAGGAAAATCAGCACTTAACATTGGAAGAATACTGGAGAAGATAAGAAACTAATAACCTAATTTAAGAATGCTGAAAAATATGATGCACTAGATGACCTTGACAGTAACCTTGAAAGCAACTCTCATTATAGCAATGAAAGTAATATGTTAACTAGATAAAGTGTTTAATAAGGATCAAAGTATCACAGGTGTGATGATATGACTTCTTCATCTTCATTGTATTTTCATAAGGAAATGCAATGAAGAGGAAATTAAAAATGAAATTACTTAACATTGTTAGAAATTTTAAATGAGGATTTCAGTTTGGAAAGTTGTCATATCAGTTGAAAAATTACATTTTGAAAAGAGTGAAAAATTGCGCTTACAGTTTAACTCCTCTTTTATATTTATAATCATCAGCATTTGCCTTCAGCAGAGATGTGGTACTATTTTTAGAGAAGAACATTTATCAAAAGAAATTAATTTAATTGTACTCTGTCTTTAGAGAATTGAGTAAGAAACGGAATCTAACTTGTTCCCTTCTCAAAAATAAACAGGTGCCCAAATGAAATCAAACTTGATTCACATGATAAAATCAATGCCCATGTGACTAAGATCAAACTTTTCTTGAAATGTTTTTATTGTGAACAGACAGGGAAAACTGATTGAGTGATATTACTTCTTTCATATAACAAAACATTTTTTGCAATCTTTGAAAAACATCTTTAACAGAAATCTTAATACAATTACACAATTGAACATATTTTTTTTTAATAGAATTAAATCTGAAAAAAAAAATCACCAACAACTTAAAGATAACTAAACAGATTCTTCATTGAACCAAAATTGAAAGATTTTTAGTTTTTAACAATGTGTAAAAAAACAGTTCTGTAGAAAAGCTAGATTTTTTAAACCCTGTAGGGACATCATTATTAAAAATAAATAAAAATAAAATATATAATAATAATAATAAATATTATAAATTTAATAGAAAATAAAATAATAAAAAGTTCTCCCAGCATGCAACAGAAACTGTTTCTGCTGGAAAATGGACATCCTGCCAAAAGATGTTGAATTCAATCTCTTCACCAACAACCTTGGAACAGTCAACATGTGTCCAACTTCTCTCTCTGTGACATGTAATAATATAGAGTGATTTCTCCCTTTTATCACATGCAGTCATGAAACATTTGTAATTAAAAATACAGACACCAGTACACAAAAAAATTGTATGTTATGAATGTACAATTTACCATGCTTTCACAGTTCTCCCTTTGTTTTATTTCTGTGATGTATGTTTTTTATCCCCCCACCCTGTGAATACATGGCTATTTCTGCTGCTAAAGAGGGAGAGAAATAGAGAGAGAAAGAAAAGGAGAGAGATGGAGAGAGAAAGAGAGAAATAGAGAGATAGAGAGAAATAAAGAAATAGGGAGAGATAGAAAGAGTAAGAAAGAGGGAGAGAGATAGAGAGAGAGCGTAAGAGAGAAAGAAAGAAAGAAAGAAGGAAGATATCTGCTATCAAAAGGGTTTCAAAACAATTTCATTCTGTTATATAAAATCAAATTAGTTTCATATTTCTTTACTTATGCAAGCAACAATGTGGTTAAAATCTTTATTAAAAATGAGTTTTTTTTATATGAATTCATTAAATGACCTAAAATTGGTAGATTCAGTTAAATTTGTATTTCATAAGCATTTAAAAGTTATCAAAAATACTTAAAAACTGTGTTTATTGATAAATGAAATTTTTATAGGTCAGAAAAAACCCAAAGTGACAAACAGAATTTGAGTCAAACAAATCCTTACCTCTTTTATCTTACTGAATTTTCTTTGACTCATCTTTTACTAATTTTTTGCTGAATATCTACTATTTTTAGATTAAATATATTTTCATGTAAAAATTGTATATTCTTGAATGAATTTCTCTGAGTGAGTTATTCATATCAACCATTAAAAACTTATTTTTAATAAAACAAAATTAAACAAAATAATTTTAAATGCATCTTTTATAGAGTATTTTTCAGATGTCATTTTTCAAGGATTTTTACAGTTGACATTACTTAATGACAAAAGAGATGATTTTATTTTTCAGAATTATTTTAAATAATGCAAAGAAAGAATAAAAATGTCCATTTGTGTTACTGTTTGCATTTTCTGAACTTTTAAAGGAATAAAATAAAATATTTTATAAAATATTTATTTTAAAAGAGTAATTTTCTTCTTAACAAGAGTATAATAATGATTTTTTCTTCCTAAGTTAATGGCATTGAAACCTAATATTCTTTGTGATGCCGTTGTACTATTTAAGATGTTATTGTGGAAATCCATGTTCTCACAATAAAACTGGTATTAACCAATTGATGCAGATATAATTTTTAGGATATAATTACATTTATATGAGCAATATATTGTGTAAGTATCAGTTTATAATATCTATTCTTATCAAAAATATCAGTAATAACTTGTTTGAGGGATGAACATATTAAATTAACATAACCTATATATATATATATATATAGTAAATCAACACTATATATATATATATATATATATATATATATATATATATATATATATATATATATATATGTGTGTGTGTGTGTGTGTGTGTGCGTGTGTGTGGCTGAGTGGTTAGAACATTTGCTTTCTGACCCAGGTTCAAATCTCACCATGGTCGACTTGTCAGGAAGTAGACTTCCTGAAGTTATCGATTTGGAGGTAGGAAACAATCCCAGTGTGTGGCACCTTTGGAAAGTGCCTCAAAACCATACCACAGGTTGACCCAAGCCTTGTCAGTGAAACTGGGTAGACAGAACACTTGGAGCCATTGATAGCTGTGCTAGCACAAAGTCAAAAGTCATTGTGGCCAAGAGTTTGAGTGTGCTGGTGTTGTTCAGACTGTTGATCATTCTAGATAACACGCTCTTTCCCAGAAACTGTAACTAAGGTCTGCTCAGCATAGTTGCAGTATAAACCACAGGTTGGCTCTGTGAGTGTTGAAAAAACACAAATGTGCCTGAGTGAGCGTCTGCAACAGGGATTGTCTACCCACCCTAATAGATGGGTCTCCTCAAATATGAGTGGCCAACTATTATATATATATATATATATATATATATGGATGGATGAGCATATATTAAATCAACATAATATATATATATATATATATAGAGAGAGAGAGAGAGAGAGAGAGAGAGAGAGATGTTAATATGGGCTGTCTGACATTCTACAATATTCATGTCTTTTACTCAATGATTTTCATAATGTTTTTACTGTTTCAACTTTAACATTATTTTTGTAACAGCTTTTACTACTTCTCAGATATTGTCTTTGCTTGGTTATAGTTTTCCATTCTCATATATAACTCCATTAAAGTTTTCTATTGGATTATTATCTGGCATGTCTGGGGGCTATACTGTAATAGTTCTAAGAAGTTATCTCCCCTTATGAGAACACTTCACTGACGTCACTCCAGAAACAAAGTTTCAGCCTCTTTTTCATCAGAGATGGCGGTCAGTTTAGACGTGTAAACACAGCTAATAATAGCATGAAGCAAACACCACGTGTATTCCCTTAATTCCTGATTTAAGCCTTTTCTTAATATATTACATTGTGTCAGAAGTGGAGCTTTTACAACCACCAACACAAATATTCTGGACTGTCAACATTGAAGAAAAATGGTTCCAGAAATTCAAATTATACCTTGTTGACAGCGTTAAATGTGCATTCTTCTTACATATAGTTAGTGAAAAGGAAATTGAGGTATACAGCACATTGTTACTCAAAGACATGGAAAAAGATAGATACAGTGCTTTGATTCAAAAGGTCTCAAAGTTCATGGAGGGCAAAGAAGACTTTGCCCATGAACGATACATTTTCAACAACAGAAACCAGAAAGAAAGAGAAACATTTCTATCTTTCTTAACAGACATCACTTCACAAGCCAGAAAATGCAATTTGAACAACTAAAGGACAGTATGATACACAACTGAATAATATCAGGTGTAAGGGGTCAAAATTGAGAGACCTGGCTGCCCTCAGTGATAAGACTCTGTAAAAATGATGAAATTACAAAAAAAAACATTCATAAGTAAGGATGTAGATGTACATATTATAAGGTCTAGGCAGAGATACCTGCACAGAAAGAAATTTTATAAAAATGACCACAGAAATGATGGAGAGAAAAAAGAGCGTATGTGCTGAGATAAAAAAGAATGTGGAAGATGTGGCTATCACCACATGGACTGAGCATACCCTGCTAAGGAACAGACATGCAGAAATTGCCAAAACATTGGACATTTTAAAAGAATGTGCCGAGGAAAGAAGAAAGTCCACTACATCAACGAGTCACAACCGGCACATGGAGAAGTGATGAAGATGACTACTACAATCAATTTGTTGTCGACATGGCGGAGGACACACATGTGACTAACTCTAACAATACACAGTGGATGGTGAACTTGACATTAGAAGGCTTAACAGTCTCACTGAAAATTGACACCGGTAGTGACATCAAGATTATACCGATGTCATATTACAAAAAGATGAAAAGGAAACTGGAGATAAAGATGACAAAAATACAGCTGACATTGTACACTGGTGACAGAGTACCAATTACAGGAAGACAGACATTACCATCAAGTTGGACTGTTCAAAAGGATTTTGGCAATTGGATGAAGAAATCTCCAAGTTATGCACCTTCACAACACTGGAAGGTAGATACAGCTACCAAAGATTACCGTTTAGGATATTGTCAGCTCCTGAAATATACCATAGAACAGTATGGAGCATGTTCAAGGGTATGCAGAATGTATAAACCTCCATGGATGACATAGTCATTTGAGGAACTGACTCAAAATCACATTTACAAATTGCCATGACAGAGCTAACATTCCTGGGCAACTGACTCCAAGCCAATGGTTTGAAACCTGACCCAGCAAAACTAATAGTTGAATTTACATCACCAAAGGAACAAGCAGACATAGCAAGATTTTTAGGCATGGTTAAATACCTTGCTGGATACACAGAAAATCTTTTTCAATGGACATTTCACATGAGAAGTCTACTAAAATTTAACGTAGTCTTCACATGGGGGCCAGAACATAAGAAAGAGTCTAATGAACTGAAAAGGATGCTATGATCACAACCTCTGATACAATTCTACAATCTGCAATTACCCACGAAAATATCCTGTGATGCAAGCAAAAACGAATTGGGCACCACATCAGAACAGCAACATGGAGACCAGTGTTTGGCTGTTGCATATGCATCCCATATGATAACAGAGACACAAGGCATATATGCTCCAATAGAAAGAGAGGTTTTTGGGATACAGTTTGCTTGCAAATACTTCCATCGATACATATATGGAAAACCAGTGCAACTTGAAACTGACCACAAACCACTTGTAGCCATATTTAAAAAAACACTGAATGATTGCCCAGCATGGTTACAACGGATCAAACATAAATTGCAAAAATATGACTTGCATGTCAGCTACATACCAGGAAAGATCATGCACATAGCAGATGCAATGTCATATGCAGCAATAACTGAAAAAACAGTAAATACTGACAAAATGCAGCTTAACATTGAAACACAAGTAGCAGCCATGATAAAATATGCACCAATCATGGACAAAAAAAAAAAATGAAGGAAATAAAATAAAGACAGTGTCAGATCCGACAATGCAAATGATAAAAAATTACATAAGGCACATTTGGCCAGATACAATGAAATATTGCAAAACTGAAGCACAACCTTATTTTAACCACAGAACAGACCTGACACTGTTCCACAACATGATATGAAAAGGGGAATGCATCTTAATTCCAGTGCAATTATGGACTAATATCCTTGTAAAGATACATGCAGACCATCAAGGCCAAGAAAAATGTAAACACTGTGATCAGAGAAAGTTATTGAGGGGTTTGTCCAAAATTGTCCCTTGTGCATTACTTACAGATACACAACCAAAACAGCCCCTTACTGGTCATCAAATACCAACATGACTTTGGCAAAAATAGCAGTAGACCTTAGAAGACATGTTAATAAAGATTACATAATAATAGTGAATAACCACTCAAACTATCCAGATCTCTACCGAATATCAGCAGAATACAGGCAGTTTGTAGCTGTGTGGGACTTCAAAAGGGCAACAACGTCACCACTATATCCACAGTGAAATGGACTGATTGAAAAAACATAAAAATGATCAAAAATACCCTCCGAAAATGAAAAGATCCTTCATTAGGATTATTAATCCATCACAATTTACCGAGTGAACAAGAATAATCACTTTCAGAAATGCAAATGGGGAGAAAATTAAGACACAATCTCTCAGCGCTAGGCAAACAAAGCAAGACAAGTGTAGACCACAAAGAAAAAAATCAACAGAGGGTGAAGCAAAAACACTATTATGATAGACAGGGCACAAGAGAATTGGAACTGTTATAACTAGTAGATTCAGTTCAAATAAGAGACCCGATAAAAAAAGGTGGAGTGAGACTGACACTGCAAGAGCTGAAGTAGCACCATGCTCATTTACAGACAAACTCTGGTGCACTACTACAATGGAATCATAGGGACTTGCTAAAAATACGCAAGCAGAACATACCCAAAGAAACATCATGGACCCCTCTACCACAAGAGAGAGATGAAGAGCAGAGCTTACTATCAGATAGTAAAGTCAAAGAAAAACCAGCTCTTCTCACTGAAAAGCAGAATTCAGAGATGCAATGAAACCCAGCAGGACAATTGCGACAATCTGATCGGAAAGTACAACCACCACAGAAAATGAACTTATAAACAGAAAATTGAAATCTGTTAATTAGATTAGGTTAAAAAAAGAAAAAACTTAACAATGTAGATGTAATAGCTAGTTGCAAAACATTATCTCCCCTTATTAAAACTCTTCACTGACATCACTCCAGAAATAGAAATGTCGTTTCAGCCTCTTTTTCATCATGGATGGCAGTCAGTTCAGACAGGTAAACACAGCTAATAAAAGTATGAAGCAAACACCACATGTATTCTCTTAATTCCTGATTTTAGCCTTGTCTCAATATATTACATATTCCATTAATTTGGTGACCTAGAAATCTTCCTGGACCAATAGACAACTTTGCAGAATAAGAACAAACATTGTGTTGCATGAATATACTTTAGCTTAGATTTTCTTGATTGTGTCTTGTAACACTCACAAAAATCTCTTGAAGAAAAATTTAGAATAATTCTCTGAATTTATCTTGGTACCATTATCATTGAAGAAATCTATATTTTTACTGCCTACAATACTAACTCAAAATATTACTCCATGTCCCCACTCTGTTGTCTTCTAAGTTGTGTTGTTTGAACACAACCTTCCCCTCAGTCGTCTGGTCCATCCAATGTAGCTCTACATTCATCACAAAAAATGATTGCTGAGAAATAATTTTTCATGTATTTCTTCACCCAAATTATATGTTTCTTTTTCTGACATTGATATAAAGTGGGTAATTTGATTATTTTCATATTTTTAGCCAATGTCCTTAATATTCTGCATTTTCTCGGTTCGCATTCACTACACAACCTTTCTTTAAGCATTTTCTTGCTGTTCAATCTACTTTTCTTGCTTATTACTCTTTCAATTCTTCTCATATTTCTTTTTGTGACATTCTTAAAATCAGTTTTTATCTCGTTGTTATTTTGCCAGCACTTTCATTTTCTTTCTTTGATTGTTCTGTGATCTCTGCTCCACTTCTTCACAATTTCTTTTGTGTTTTAATCACCATTCAATAACTTTACAATGTCTTGTTTCTCTTTTGAGTTTATATTTTTCATACAACCCATAGCAATCTTTATAGAATTGAAAGCAAAAAATAAATATAACTACACTATTATGTTATATACTCTGTCACAATTAGATCTCATTTTGATTCTTTTTGCATGCTGACCAGATGTGAATGCCATGAAGGCAGAAAATGATATTACAAAAGTCCTTTTCTGCACATTAGGCTCCACGCATCACATCTGGTCTATGAAGTGAGCTCCAGTGGTGGCCAATCGCATTCTTTCCTGAGAAAGAGAGAGAAAGAGAGAGATTCTCCTGGGGACTGCCAGACCTGCTTGAAAGCAGACCTCTGAGAATGACCAGGACAGTTGCAGCCCAGTGCAGCCGCCAGCTGTCACACAGGGTGCCGCCACTGCTGCTACTGCCGACATGACCTTGTCACCTTGACAACAGAGTTGTGGCCCAGCCATCATGCAGAGCAGTTTCCATCACCATTGCTGCCTTCATCAGCACCATTCAACATGACTGCAACTTGAAACGTTTACATTCCTCGTTGCTACAAGCCTTCATTGTTACCAACCCCTGACATCACATCCACCACCTCGACTTGCTTACAAGGCATTCCCTTCACAGTTGACAGAGATCTCTGTTCCATAGAACAGGCCTACCAACCCCCACCATCACCTCGGCCTACCACAACTCATTTACAGGGCATTCTCTTCAAAGTTGACATCAGTGACCTCCATTCTATGAAACTGGACTACCAACCCCACAGTCACCTTGACTCATTCACAAGGCATTCCCATTACAGTCAATATCAGCGACCTCCATTCCATAGAACAGGCCTACCAACCCCAGCTGTCACCACGGTCTACCTTGACTTGTTTACAAGATATTCCCTTCATGGTCAACACCAGAACATTGTCCACAGAACAGGCCTACCTCAACTTATTTATAAGGCATTCCCTTCACAGTTGATACCAACAACCTCCATTCCACAGAACAGGCCTACATTGACTCGTTTACAATTCCTTTCACAGTTGACACCAGCAACCTTCTTTCCACTGAACAGGCCTACCAATCCCCGCTATCACCTCAGCCTACCTCGACTCATTTACAAGGCATCCTCCTCACAGTTGACATCGTGACCTCCGTTCCACGGAATACGCCTACACAAATCTGATGCCACCCTGGTTCAACACAATAAGTCTACCAACTGACGAAATGACCGACCTCCATGACCTTGATCATCTAAAATTTACACTGACCATATCCTGTGACATTGTTTCAATCTAATCCTCATTATTCCTTTCTCTTGCTACCAAACATTTAATATAGCATTTTTAAATATCTATTTACAATTTATGTAATGAACAGCTCTTGAGTTATATAATAAAATCTAACACCACCAGATAAGTTCTTACAATTTTTTAATAAAAAGACATATTATAAACTGAAATGCATTTGGTATATTTACCATATAAATATATCCTAAAGATTTTACCAAAATTACTTTTACAAATTTTATTCTGAAAAATTGACTTCCATAATAAAATCTGACATCATGTAATAGCCTTCCATATAAATGCATCTAAGATTCTAAATATAAATTTATGCATTAAAAATCAAAGTGATACCATTAATTACACATTTACACAAGAGTCAAAAATAAATTTTATTTACAATTAACATTATCAGCAATTTGGAAACTCAGTCATTTGGATTTTATAGCCTCCAGGAAACAAAGTTAATGTTTTTTCTTAATTATTTTGTTTGTTATTGTTCAACTACCTGAGATGTAGAGGTCATCTTGAGGATGTTTTCTCTATTTTATGAAGTGTGTAAACACACATATGTGCAAGATTTTACAACATTATCCAAGAAAATCTACCAAAAAAGCTCTCTCTCTCTCTATATATATATATATATATATATATATATATATATAAAGATATGTTTAGTGGTAAAATTTTATCATTGCCATAAACAGACAAAAATTAGTTTTATTATTACCCACTCATGATAATAAAAAGTAAAAATGAAAAACTGGCTAGCTAACCTTTTAGTCTGTTTATGGTGGTTATATATATATATATATATATATAACAAACCTAAGTATTAGCAAAACCAACACAAAGGTTGCCAAATGACCAATGAAAATGAAAAAAAAAAGAAAACAAAAGACAATAAATAAAAAAAACCCAAAAGAAATCATGATAAAAAAAGGAAACATTATCTGTCTATATTTCTGAGATGAGGTATTATGTACACTATTTACATTATTCAGACTATTGTCTAATGGATATCAGTAATCAATTATCTCCTGTTAATTCAACTCTCCAAGTTCTCCACTGCCTTACCCAGGTATTGAACTCAGATCTCTTTGGGTCTTGTCACTGGATCTAGCCAACGCCTTTATCCACTGTGCCATATGTCCTTAAGGCTGAAATGTTATGATAAATATGGCAACAAAGATGAGGACAATAGTCCGAATAATGTAAAAAGGAAACATAAATCAAGAAAAAAAAGACAGAAACCTGCCTAAACAGTAATAGACAGTGCTCTATGTCTAAATGACCAAGACAGCACAGTTATACTACCCAGAAACATGACTCGAAAAGAAACAGACTGCTACTTGGGTTTCCCCTGTTATATATATATATATATATATATATATATATATATATATATATATATATTATTATTGCACAGGTTAATAAGAATACAAATCTAAATCTCTCATACATGGAATTATTGTTTATTCATTCAACTCTGGACTTTGTCATTTAATATCAGTAAGTGGGTGTGTTGGGGATTTTCTGGAAATGTGAATTCTTCTTCTTGTAAAGATATAAGAAACTCTTCTATTCACTCTCAGACAGTCATTTTTTGATCACCTGCTTCAATGTCAGGAGCAGCCACTGACATCCATTGAAGGCATGACACTGTACCTGGTGTGTAGGAAGACATCTTCAATGTCAAATTGCTGATGCATTTGATTTCTCTGATGCTCTGGTGTGACACAGTCTATTTTGGTATCTGAGGTGAGTCCAGTACACATGGGGAAAACTCAAATAAACCCCACTTAGAATAAATGGACCATTTCCTGGCATGAATCACATACTACATATATGTGTACACAGTGAAGTGCAAAATTATCTGTACAAACAATCAATTTCATTTAAAATAATATTCCCTTTTCAAATCTTGAAACAGGCATGGAATAAATACTTTTAACTCATTTGAAAACTTTATAATAGTATTAGACAAACATCATTAAAAATTAGCAAGGTCAAAATGAAATTAATTTAATTATGATATTCACAAAATATATAATATTTATATTATGTTATAATGAGATAGTCTTGAAGGTTGTCAACATAAATTGTAAAATTTCAAAATAACCTTACTGTAATGAAAACATATTAACTGTTCACTTCAAGCAGGATATTGACAACAACAACATGGCAAAAGCAAAAGAATTATCTGTGGATCTGAAGCAACAAATTGTAGATGCTTGCAATTCAAAAATTAATTTTTGAAGCAGAAGCTAAGTTTATTGTACAGTATGGAAAAATTAATACAAGATAAAAACTATCACAACCCTTTCAAGACAATATCACAAGAAGCCTAAATTCTTAGTAAGACTGCAAAAAAAGATTGTTGGTGAAAGCAAGAAGAACCCTAAAGTTTGCTGAAAATTATTGTTTCTGATTTGTCCAACAACGTCTCATGTCATGTGGTAAGCAGGATGATCAGTGAACAAGTTCTCAGTTGTTACACCTTTGCTCAAAAGTCGTCATCATCACAAAACTCAATTGGAATTTGCACATGCTTACTTGGAAAAGGATAGTGTTTCTTGAACTCAATTTTACAAAGTGATGGGACTAAAATTGTTTGATTGGAATCAGGCACAGCGAGTATGAAGTAAAAGAAGAGAAACCATAAACCCTAGGAACACCATCCCAGATGTAAAAGACGGGAGTGGCAATCTTGTGCTTTGAGGTGCTTTAGTGGAAATAGAATGGACCATTTGTTTAAAATTATTTGGACCATTTAAAAAGAAAAGTACTGTGATATCATTTACATTATTTCGACTATTGTCCTCATCATTGTTGCCATATTTATTACAACATCTCGGCTGTTGTACGCTCCAGCCTTCTTCAGGTGATTGGAATGTTGAATTGAATCCTTTAATTCGCTCACTGGGGTAGACTGTTCTAGTTCCAACCATCTGAAGAAGGCCAGAGTGTACAACAGCCAAAATGTAATAAATATGGCGACAAAGGTGAGGACAATAGTCTGAATAACATAAATAATGTACATAATACCTCATCTCAGAAATATAGACTGATACTGTGATATCTTAAAGGAAAGTTTGAAAGATTTTGCCAAGTACGTTTTTTTGGAAAACAATGCTTCCCTTTCCAACATGATAATAATTCTAAACACACATTTGCATTGGTGAAAAATTTCCTTGAAAACAAACCAACATCTTACTTTGGTCCACAGTGAAACTGGACCTGAATCTAATAAAAAAATCCATGAAGATAATTTACAGTTATGATTCATTCATGACAACCTTCAAATTTAATAAAAGTTAGAGTGGTTTGCTTACAATAAATGGAAGACTATGACAAACAAAAATTGTCATAGATTACTTACTAAAGATAGAAAATGTTTACTTAAAGTAATTGACCAGAAAGTCAATAGCATTGACTATTAGCATATGGTTATTGTTGCAACTTGTCTATTTTGTTCTGGTTATGTTAATAATGTTACTCTGTTGAATGTTTCTGAAATGGATTATGAAATTTTATTTGACACCTAAGATCATATACTAAATTTTATATATGAAAAAATATGTTTTAGTATTTGAAAAATTAATTATATCATTTTAAATGAAGTTGATTGTACCATACAGAAAATTTTATACTTCATTGTGTGCGTGAGTGAGTGAGTGAGTATATATATATATATATATATATATATATATATATATAAATAATTTGTGTATTTAGGCAGCATTTTTTCATTGATGCATGTTTCATTAAATAATATAGACAAGTTTTGTCAATTTATTTTATGTAAATTATTTTTATATCATCTGATAAGCTTAATAACATTAAAGAAAATCACTATATTGATACACATTTTTTAATCCTATCTAAGCTTTCGGCTTACATAAGCCATTATCAAAGATGACAATTACATTACAATATATTAAACAATACACGGACAAAACAATAATGATAATCTGTTTATGTTTATATGGAAGATTTCCAAGCAATGACAAACTCATGCATACAAGACGCTAGAAGCAAAAATCACACTGCAGCTCATGACGTCCCACATGACCACATGAGAGTGAAAGTATTAAGTATGGGAAGCCATTGGTATAAATACATAAAACAGTTGAAACCTAGCCTGAACAAAATAAACTATGAAATCTCCACAAATATTCTTAAATGCCTACATTAAAACATTATATATATATATATATATATATATATATATATATATATAGTGTGACTAGTAACTCAACACATTACTTACAATATATGATGCCTTTTTCCAAAAAAATATCTCCTGGTTTCATATCTGTCAAGTGTCTATTAGGTTAATGTTTACCCAAGTGCTGTAGACTTTAACTTTGACTAAATATAAATCAAATAATGCAAGCAACAGAATCTCCACTGAGCCATTCAGACATTTTTCTAATATTTCCCATGAAATTGAGATTTTAAAAATATTTTAAATTTGTCAATACAGCAGTTAGAGAATCTTTAAAAACTCAAAGATTATTAGCTTACCAGATGCATTCATATATTTGGGTATGTGGGTGTGTAGGACATATTTGATGGTGAAATACACATGGATGAGACAGGTAAAATTTGACAAAAAAAAAATACTATAGCTATGTTTGTCATCAGAATAGCATGCCAAAAGGACAGAATTTGTCATACTGGATAGAAAAGAAATGTCAACTTTAAGTCATTGTTTCTTGAAAACTTAGCATAACAGAATCTTAAAACCACATTTCATCTTATTTGGACTTGTGTCATACAAAGTTAATCTTAAGAAATATTAAAATTAATATAAAACAATGCAATAAAAAAGAAAAATAACACATAATCATTAATTTCAGTCATATTGGGAAGTGGAAGTTAAGATGCTTGATTTTTCATACTGAAATGAAATTCAATCAATCAATAAATCTCTTCTCTCTCTCTCTCTATATATATATATATGTATGTGTGTGTGTGGGGGATACAAGTTTTGTTAAATTCAACTGACAAAACTTGTTTGTTTAATTTTTTATTGTATTATTCCTAATCTGAAAATAAGATGTACAATGGAATCAAAATTATAGAGAGACTGTTCAAAGTTCACGCTTTGTTCTATTTTGTTTAAGTACTTTTCAGTATCTCAGTTATTATCAAGAATTGGATGTTTCCTATATTGTGGACAAGATTTTGTTGGTTACATTCTGTTACTTTTTGGAACACAAAATTCCAAATGAACCTAAACAGATGTGTAGCAAATAAGTGAGTTCATGTGTAAAATGCTTACACAGACGTAGACTATACTGGAAAAGACTGTATTAAATATTCATGTTTTATTATTATTTTCTATATATGTTAAATATTTTATGCACACTTTAAACTACCATCTTCTGTGGTGAAGCACATTTAATTTAATGAAGGTTATTTCATTTCTGTCTATATTTCTGAGATGAGGTGTTATGTACATTATTTACATTATTTGTACTATTGTCCTCATCTTTGTCACCATATTTATTACAACATTTCGGCCATTGTATGCTCCGGCCTTTTTCAGTTGGTTGGAATGTAGAACTGAACCCTTTATTTCGCTCACTGGGGTAGACTGTTCTAGTTCCACGTGCCATGTTTAATGGATGTCAGTTGTGAGTTATCTCCTGTTAGTTCCCCCCCACTGCCTTAACCGGGTATTGAACTAACAACTGACATCCATGTTCCAACATGACACATAGAACTAGAACAGTCTACCCCAGTGAGTGAAATAAAGGGTTCAGTTCGACATTTCAACCACCTGAAGAAGGCGGGAGTGTACAAAAGCCAAAATGTTGTAATAAATATAGCGACAAAGATGAGGATAATAGTCCAAATAATGTAAATAGTGTACATAATACCTCATCTCAGAAATATAGGCAGCTACTGCAGGGTAGAAACGTTGTAATAAATATAGCGACAAAGATGAAGACAATAGTCCGAATAATGTGAATAGTGTTGTTTCATTTGTATAATAATAACAGCTTCCACTGTTTAGAGTCTTCCCTTGCAGTGACTGCTACAGAGTATTTTGGTATTATCTACTACTATTTATCTTAGGTTAATTGATTTGTTCGTGATGCAATAAATGATATGTGCACAAATTGTAATAAGTTTCAACAAGTGACAAACCGATCAATGAGCGAGTGTAGTGACGTGTGGTCAATTATAAGAATTTAATGCTTCTTTTTATTACTGATATTGGATATGTTAATGGTGTTTCATTAAGATGGATTATATATAAGGGTGTTTCATTAAGACGGATCAAAGTCAGCAGTAAAAATAAATCATTATTTATTTCTCTATTGGATCATTTTATTTAAGTAATGGCAGTTATGGGTGAAAAATAATATCACCCAAATGTCCACCAAATCTGAAAGACAAAGAAAATAATCATTAGATGCTTAAACTTAATTCACATTTAATTTCCAAGTTATTGGAATGCCCTTTAGTTCTCACAAAAGACACGAGAATTCCTAAACAACATTGTTTTTACATAAAAATCTTGGCCAATAAATCTATAACTGACACTATTCATTTCTTGATAATGACTGAGACAATCAAAAGTATTTAAACAAAAACAGAGCAAAGCATGAATTTTGGACAGTTTATCCATAATTTTGAATTGAAAGTGCAACATCATGTTCAGATTTATAAATTACTTTTTTACATTTCAGATACAAAAACTGAGCTGATATGGGTTTTCAAGAAAATCTGAATAAGAGGATAGGCATTCCTTAAAAGGGATAAATTGAATCTTGCTAGGCAGGGACAATCTCTGTGACTGAGCAATCTAAAGCATACTGAATGAGATGGTGGTTTCTCCTACAAAGGGGGACACAGGTTCAAACCATACTAGAGAGCACATTTTCTTTATTTAGTTTTTTTCCAATTACACAGGCTGGTAGTTGCAATGCACACTGTTTAAAAGCAGAGCATCTAGTCAGACATGATTACCCATTAAGAATAATATTTCAAATAATAAAAATATTGGATTAAAATGAATTAATTCTTTAGAAATTGCTTTGTTTACATTTCAGATATGATACAGACCAAGAAAATCTTAAAAGGGATAATTAGAACTTTGCGGGGGGATATGGTACTCAATGTGACTGAGCAGTCTAAAGTATGCCAGATCAGAAGGTGGTTTCTCCTACAAAGTAGGATGCAAGTTCAAACACAGCCAAAGAATACATTTTCTTTATTAAATTTTCTTGATTGTGTAAGATGGTAGATGTAATACACACTGATTAAAAAAAAAACAAGGTGTCTACTCAAACATAGGTATCCATCAAAAATAATATTTTAAGTAATTATATATATATATATATATATAAAAAATTATTTTGGTTGAGTTCTCTGGGGAGAAAGTGTGAGTTTGTAAACAGTGATTATTATTGCTACTAATGCAATACTCTTTGATAAAATGAATCGAGTTCTCTCAGTCACTGCTGTGTTTATTTAAAATAAATACACTGAAATTGACTTCATCCCTGCCGTGCACTAATGGCATAGAAGTAGATTCTCTGACTGACACCAATTCAGCCAGGTTTCGATCCTAGCTAGAGATAACCAGACATCTAGCCACACTGATGAGCTGTGATACAGCAAAACAACCGTCTCTCTGTAGATGACAACATATATATATATATTTTAAATAAAAACAGACCACTTTAAGGTTCCATGTAATAAATTATTTCACCACAGTGTTTTTTCTCCTCTACCCCTTCTATATCAATATATAACTTCCATTAAGTTAACCGTTTAAATGTGTCAATGTCTGGACCTCCTCAAGTAATTTTAAGTATGAAAGAATAGAAATATTAAATTACATCTAACTCACTCATGTCTTCTCTCTCCCCCCTCACTTCCTCACTTCATTAATTTACATATGCTTAACACAGCCTGTCAAAAATGTGTAAATTTCTTTTCATTTTTGTTTCAACCTTTGGAAGTAAAGTCTGATGATCTGCAGTCCTTTAAAAGGGCTGTGGTGAAATAATTTATTACATGGAAACTTAAAGTGACCTGTTTTTATTTAAATTATTTGCTCTAGATTTACATTGAGCTCTCTGGATTTTATCCTCCTTGGGTCTACCCATACGGATTACCTAGTTTTTCATAAACTATATATATATATATATATATATATATATATATATATTATTCTTTTATGTGTCCAGCCACTCTTCTCACCAGAGAAATCTAGTTTAGTTGTCAATAATCTGACCATGTAGCAAGTTACATAATACTAGTAGCACTTATAGAGTGACTTGACTAAATCTATCAAAGGATGTATGAAGCCCCTTTCATAGGGTCAACAGCCATCTTGCACAGGTGTGGGATGGAGAAATAACTAAGTTAGTGATATGTCCAGGTGTGCAGTAAGCCCACTGGGAATTTGAATCTCTTAGCCTTCATTAAAATATCCAACTAGCGAAAGGATAACTCTAATGTAACACGTGGTTTGATAGCTTTCAATTATGTTGACTAGTTCTTCCTTTGGGGTATATGCTGTATTTCCTTAGAGAGTGACACTGACTCAGTGAAACATCTTTCCCTTTTAAAAATTTCATGCACAAGCATTGTTTCATATTATAAGATCTCTTTGCAAGCTGAATGGTTGGCTGTAAACCAAAAAAACAGGCAATAAAATTATAACCAATGAAGGCTTGCCAGAGGTTTTAAAAGTCTGTCCAGCTTAAAGAACTACATTCAAAGTGTAACTAAGTCTTACAATGATACTTGACAATGAGGTGGCAGCCATCATGTGTGTATATATATATATATATATATATATATATAGTTTTGGTCCAAGAATATTTTCTGTCTTAAAAGAGTCAGTAAGGATGCTTCCTATATATACACAAGTTTCTATGTCAGCATGAATTGATCTTACCAGACTGATCATGTGTGCAGGACATTCTAGCTTATGCAAAACATCTCATAAGCCTGCCTATTGACAATGTCAAATATGTTCAAAGTCAACAAAAACCTGAACTAAATCCAAATTTTGCTCTCAACATTTTCTTATAGTTGCTTAGCAGTAAAAAACATAATCATTGTTCTGTTTTTTTCTAAGTCCTCACTGAGATTTTAGAAGAATATTTGGAGATATACTGGAGTTCAACTATGAAAGAATACCAGCAAGTACTTTTCCAGAAGATAGGAGTTCAGTTCCTTCTTGAATGTTTACAAGCCTCATGTACAAACTTATCTTTGTAAACTGGAATCATAACAGAATCTCCTCATTCATTTGGAATATTTCTTGTATTCTATATATCCTGGTAAGATACTCACCATTGAAGGAAAAAAGTTCATCTATACCAGGGGTTTTATTCAGATTAAGCTTTTCAACTGATTTTTATATTTCCTCAATTGAAGAGATATTAACTAATTCAATAGGTACTGGCCTTTATAATGATGCTAATATCAACATTTGAATCTCGATTTAGCAAGTCAGAAAAATGCTCGTTCCATTGCTTTGCAATATATTCCATATATATAAAATATATTCCATATATATAAAACATTACTCTGCATTATTTGAATGAAGTGAACTTATTGAAACAGCATCTGGTTCATTATCAGTTTTAATAAGACTGAAGAAGTATTTTGTGTTATGGCATCCGGCAGCTAATTTTAAATCCTTAGATAATATTCTCTGCCAATAATCTTTCATGATTTTCACTGTCCTTTGCACCTTTGCCTAAATTTTCTTAAATTTTTCTTGAATTAATTTGTGATTTTCTGGTGACAAATAAAAAAGTGGTTGTCATATATTGGTCTTAAATTTAAGCTACTGCTTTATCCCAGCATCACTTTCATCAAACTTGTCATGATGTTCAGTTTTATACTTGAAGATATCTGAAGAAATTTTATACAATTGTTGTTCTTTGCACCAAGAAGAAAAGGAATTCTGAATAGATGAGTGACATGCATGAAAAAGTTTCTTCCCAACAGGATATTTTAGTTTTAAAACATTAATACATCTAGAATGTTGGTGTTATATTTCCTGTCCTATATCTAGGATGAATGATTATATTAAGTTCATATATATATATATATATATGAAAATATTTTTGTAGGTACAAAATTTAATAACAGAAATAAAAGCGTGAAGCTTAATATTACTAGACATATTAAAAGCAGAGCAACCGCATTTCACTCCTGCTCTTCAGGCCTCCACGGGAGATTCAACTTAACACAGTAGAAAATGTGCAATGAGAAGGAAAAGGGAAAGAAAAAAAATAAAATAAATATGAGCTCAAGGAGCTAGAGACAAACAACAGTGAGCCTCAACAACATTCATGCTGTTTACACAGGGAAGGCTTGCGGGACCCGATATAAAGTGCCTCCAGCACCTTGAGATGAAATAAAGAGTGCGACCGGGACAAAACAGTGAACCAATCAGCACTAAAATTAGCAGCACGCCCTCTGTTATTTAAGTGGTGCTCACATATGGTGGAACCATAGGTATTTGGGACACATCCATTCAAAGACAAGGTGTGATTTCTGATCTTAGTGGGAATATGTTGTTTAATTCTCATGTCCAGGTGTTGAGTCGTTCTCCCTATGTAGTCAGCAACGCAACTACAATTGTATTTGTAAACAATAGAATTAATTTGATGGGGAGGGAGAACATCCTTACACCCAGAACGAAACATAGGCTGGGTTTGAAAAACTATACGAAACTCAGCCGAGGAAAAACAATGACGAACATTAGATGAAATCTGCCTAATTATACTTTCACACTTAGATCCAATCCAGAGCAATCTAAGATAAACAGAGCAATTTTTAACAGTACAAAGTCTGACCTTTATATATATATATATATATATATATATATATATATATATATATAATTGAAACAAGTTTGTAGTAATTTTTAAGTGAATTTCAAAGACAATATTCAGATATTTGTAGATAAATTTATTCAACCACATATGTACCATTTTGTTCCACTATCTCTCACAATCTTTGAAGCAGTTTCATGATTCCATCCTCCTAGAATTTGGCATCTTTCTGGGTAATGAACTGCTCTCAATGGTTTTCACAGCTTCCAGAAAACAAAAAATCTTTTGTAGGGATTGAAACAATTGGTAATCCAAAGATGCAAGGTTGTGTGAGTATGGTGGGGGTACTCAGATATCCCAGCCCAAGCTGTACCAATTTCTGCCATGTCTGCAAAGAGACATGAAGTCTGGCATTATCCTGATGATAAATTAAACCCTTTCAATTGGTCAATTTCAGACACCTTTCTGTCTTTAACTGGTTCAAATGGGAATTCAGTGTCTGATTTTGTGGAAGGGGTTTGTAATACAAACTATTCTAATCCCATCGTATATGCAGCATCAATTTCTTCAGATACAGACTGGCTTTGAAAAGGTTAAAGGTCATATATTTCATTTTGTCTAGGGCCTTTTTCACTCCACTTTCAAATGCCTTATAAAGATCATGTAAAGCTGTGTGGAGTATCTTTGTGATGTCCCATGTCATAAGCTCTGATTAGTTTTAATCAACATTTCTATTTAGTCATTGAATATCCTTGTTCTTTCAGATCAAAATTTTCACTTCTGAACTTAGTGAACCATTTACAAACACTATTTTCAGCTGTGGCACCATTTTCATAAATAGTACATATCTTTTTGATGGTTGTACAATAGATTTTTTAGTTCTTGAAGTAAATGAATATCAAATGCTGAAAATGCATTTTATTGAATTTTCCTCTGCTTCAACTTTTAACATAAAAACATTTAAAATTCCTGATCCACACATAAATCGTATAGAAATATATCATAAATTTTAGTCATGTGTGAAACGAAATTATGTGGTCAAATGCCACCTAAAAAAGCTACACACTTTTGTTCCAACCCAATATATAAACATTATATATGTGACAAGTCAGCCTATGAGAGTGTGGTGATATGTGGCCAATGTAAAAATTTAATGGTATTTTTTTGTTATTCATACTGGATATACAATATCCCAAAGGACATAAGAATTCATAAACAACATTGTTTTTACAACAGAAGATTTTTGAAGTCCGAAGTTATTGTTTATAATTAGGTTAGATATTTTGAGATTTTTATAGTAAACAATAAATCTTGATGATTTAGTGGAATTGGTAAGTGATATGTTCTGCTATATTATATTTTTAATATCTTTTACATCTTCTTTAGAGTTAGAGTGCATCTTGTTATGGTAGAATAAGTCAGCAATGTTTTATTTTTGTTTATATCAAGATGGTTACTTGTGTCATTTTCTTCTAAAATTCTTTAAAACTTGTTGGCACCATGGTTAGGAAAATTAATGTTAATAAATGTTTGTTTCGTGTTGATCAATTCTTTATAGAATAATATGTCTGAAGAAGAAATTATTTTTACTCAGTTAATTGTTTTTTTATCACAACTATTTTATATCTGTAAGGACATTCTCTTTTGTAATTGAAAATACAAGAAAATTTGCTTGTCTGTTTATACACTAAAGTAGTAAAATTATGACTGTTGGCATCTATTAAAATGTCAAGGAAAGAAGTTCTGTTATTAATGTTAGATTCATAAGTAAAGTGTAGAACAGGATTATTCTCAAATATTTCTTTAAAGTTGTTTTATTTAGTCTAGGTTTTTCATTACTATAAATATATCTTCAATATATTCTGTATATACAATGGGTTTGTCAAAGTTATAAATTTTTTTAATGTGAATCCTATAGGAATTGAATAAATTGGCACATAGAGGTGAAACTATAGCTATCCCAGCAGTCTGTGTAAGAATGTTAGCATAACGATCATAAAAAGATACCTGTATCTATATTTCTGAGATGTGGTATTATGTACACTATTTACATTATTCAGACTATTGTCTTCAAGGACACATAGCACATTGGATAAAGGCATTAGTTAGATCCAGTGACAGGACCCAAAATGTGTGAGTTCAATACTCAGTTAAGGCAGTGGGGAACTTGGAGAGGGGAATTAACAGGAGATAACTGACATCCATTAAACATGCCATGTGGAACTAGAACAGTCTACCCCAGTGAGTGAAATAAAGGGTTCATTTTGACATTCCAACCACCAGAAGAAGGCAGGAGCATACAACAGCTGAGTAATAAATATGGTGACAATGATGAGGACAATAGTTCGAATAATGTAAATAAAGATACCTGTGTTGGGCAAAATAGAAGAAATTTACACAGACTTGTTGGTCTAATATTAAGATGTGAGAGCAAAAATGATTATATAAGTTTTGTATTACTATATTCTAGAATATATTTCTTCATGTCTTGGTCTAATATCAGTCATACTCCTCTTTCATTTTTCTCTCCATCTGCATATGATCCTGTGTTCGTTAGTAATTAAATTTCCATTGTTTACTCACCTCATTTTGTAAACACCTAAAATATTAACATTTAACCTGTTCATTTCTTGCTTTATATTTTCTAACTGGTCACATTGAATTCAATAAGCATTCAAAAATAGAAAGGGGTGTAAGACAAAGATGTGTCTTCTCACTGGACTTATTCAAACTGTACAGTGAGGTTATTCTGAAGGTATTAGAAGTCCTACCACTGGTGGCCACAATCTTAATAACATAAGATATGCAGATGACAAAGGGAGGATAGCAGACAGAGAAAAGAAACAAGAACTCTTACAAAAGGCAGTGAAGGTAAGTGAGAGGAAAGGAATAAACCTCAATTGCAAAAAGAGAGAATGCATGCGTTAGTAAAAGGAACATGTCAACATGCAAATTACAAATTGGACATACTAAAACCAAACAAGTACAACAATTTAAATATCTGTTGAGTGTTTTAACAGAAGATGGAAAGTGTGACATTGAAATCTGAAGGTGCATTAGAATAGCAAAAAGTGTCATCCAAAAGCTAAGTATTAAGAAATAGAAAAATTTTGTTAGAAACAAAGAAAAGATTTTTGAACTGTTATGTAATATCGATCCTCCTATATAGTAGTGAATGCTGAACAATCTTGTCAAGATGAAGGAGAGATGTAAGGCAGTAGAAATATAGTTCTATGGAAGAATGATAAGAATACCATAGACCAAACATGTGAACAATGAGAAAGTTCTAGATAAAATGGAAACAAAAAGCACATTGATACTTAACATCAGGAAGAGAAAGTTGAAATTTCTAGAACACATAATAAGGAAAGAGGGCTTGGAAAATTTGATACTCAAAAGACGGATTGAAGGCAAGAGAGACAGAATAAAGCAATGCATAAAATTCCTAGCAAGCTTGAGTAAATGGATGGCGGAACAAGGTTTAGGAGAGATAACGAAAAGACAAAATTATTAAAAGCTAAAAAGGGCAGGAAATTGTGGAGAGCTATGTTTACCAATGTCCTGAATGGACACAGCAAATAGGAGAAAAATATCAATAATATTTTTGACAGGGATATTGGTAAAAAGACTTTCAACATTTAACAAAGCAAAGATGAATTTAGTAGGTTTATTTAACTGCAGTAATTCAAGAAATTTGTTGATGGAATGAACACTGTATTTATTGGTTAAGTATGGTAAGATTACAGTTGGTTTAAAATTTTTGATAAGTAGTATTCAATGGTAAGAAAATTATGGGATGGAGGAGTTTGTGTGTTTTACATTTTCATATGATGGCTACTACTTCATCATTGAGTATGACCATGGCAAGATATCCTAGCAAGACAGTTGCAATTTATGATGTCAAGAACTTTGTGTGTGAAATCTTGAACATGGAGGAAGACATTGTACTCATCACTGTCACTCTTTGAGCAAGATTTTCATATAGGTAGTCAGATACTTGCCCAAAATTTTGTGGAATTTGATGGGTCCAGTTTCAGTGTCATTATCTGTGTTAAGTATATTTGAATCTTGAGGAAGTTAGTGGGGATTTTTTTAAATGTAGCTTGTTATCAAGAATAAAGTTTAGTTTTGCATTGTAGCCAATTTTGTTTAAAATAACAAAAATTATATAGTCAACACAATTCTGAATGTTTAGTAAGTTCAGTATAGAATTTAAAAACAACAAGCAAAATACAATTACTAACTAAAGGAAAATATTAGCAGATAATACCAAAATATTAAATAGCATTCACTACAAGGAAAGATTCATTATACTTATATTTATTACTATGAAAAAGTAACAATTTGCATTCAACATAGAATGGTATTTTAAAGTATGTATAAAATATTTAATATGTGCATATAATAATAATAATATGTATAAAATATTTGTTACATTCTTTTCTGGTGCAGTTGAGGTCTTTGAAACTGTTCTATATATGATATGCATATATCTGAACTGAATTTAAATTGTAGTACTTCCGAAAATGCCAGGATGTAGCCAACAGAATTTTGTCTATTAGAGTGACAACATTCAAATAACACAGTAATCAATACTGCATTGTTTCAATCAGTTACAGGCTTTGGTGCAATCTTCAGACCAAATGCCATTACTCCTTTAGTAGGCTGTGTCTATAGATCATTGGAGAATTAAGAGAATTGGGGATGAGGAAACTGGCCTTTCTCAGTTTCTTTTGTTTAGGGCTAATACTGAGAGTTATTTATTGTCATTTTTATTTAGTCTCTTTGGTCATGATGTGTTTGTAGGTAGCATAGAAGGAATTTAGAAATCAGCTCTGACCTTTTGTTTCTCCTCTAGGCAAAAGTTATATCATTTGAGGTGATGTAAACAGGTGCTGTTTTTCTTATTTTCCATGTTATTTTTAGTATGCTATATTTTGTGTTTTTGAGTTGCCACATATATTTTCATAGGGTTGTAATAGTTGCATATTTTTTTGTTGTTAAATGATGTTTTGTGTGAGTATTTTTCTGTTTCCAGGGACTTTCTCTTATTCCTCTATATTTTTTCTGGGTTTCCTTTGAATCTTACTGTAGCTTCATATATTACATTATTTTGTAAACAGTTACAATTTAGTGAGCATTCCTATTTTGCTCTGTTGGTATAGGTGATTGTAGTGGATATTTGTAGTATATTTATGTTACAGTGATAGTTAAGTTTTAGAGTATTTCTGCTGTATATGTTGTGCAGCTTACTTGATTTTGGGATCTGTTTGTTGATTAGTTTGATTAATATTTTACTTTTATTTTGTTCATTTTTATTATATTGTGGATTGAATTATACTTTGTTTCTATATCAGTTTGAGTTCTTTGTTCTGGTGTAAAATGTAAGCTTTGCCAAAAAATACTATCTCTGAGTGCTAGTTCATATTTGCTTTTTAATTCATTGAATTTTTTTTTAGTTGATGAATTTTTGATTAATCTATAGCTGATGGAGAGTGAGATTCATTTGATTGTGATGGTTGGGTGTGGTTGGATGACATGTATGCAGAGTTGGTTTTCATTTGTTTTTCTGTATGGCTGATATACTCTGTGGATGTTTAAAGTTATATCTTAGCAGTCCTCTCTATGATCTATTTTAATATCAATTTAAAATTTTATTTTTTTGAAGATTTTTATAACTAATTTGATTTTATTTGCTTTTGTTTATCATAAGTTTTCAGGATTATGAGTGCATCATATTTGTATAATGCTAAGTACTTTTTTTTTGCAAACCACTGAACCATATATACAGCTTGATTGATAGATAAGAGATACAAGCTTATGACTGAATGTTGATATAGGAATAAGTATTTAATAAAAAAAAAAACAGGATAGTAGATACTTGCCACCCCCAGATTATATAAATTAAATTATAGCTATTGGTTCCAAATTATATCTGCCTGATGATTGTTATTGCATGAAACTAGCAGATTTTGATATTATTGTAATAATAATAATTATATATATATATATATAAGGACTTGAACCCAGAGAAAAAAAACATAGATTTAAACAAAGATGATGTAATTTTATGTACCTTAAGGATACCTTTTCAGTCAACACTTTTTCAAAGGTGGATGTTGGTGCAAATAAACAAGACACAATTCACAAAAAATAGTGAATGAATAGGAGAAATTGGTTTGGTTTGTTTTACAGCATATCAACCACAATGGGTTATTTAATGCCAACAATATTTTTATTGCTGGTAATATTTTTTTTCAAAAATGTATTGCTAGTAATAATTTTTCTTCAAAAAATTTATTGCTGGTAAGAATTTTTTTTTTACAAAGTATCTCTGGTATTAAAACCTATTTTTACACTTTCATAGTGTTTTGACTCCAGTTTGGGGGTTAACTATTTGACCATAGTTGGGACCCTAACAGGTGCTACCACTCTGGGTCAGGGCGGAGATGGGCACGCCAACAATTGAGTTGGTTCCACACTCCTAAAAATCTGATCAGAGGCCTTGCAGTTGGATGTAGTTTATTGTCTTACCCAGGACACGGATGTAATTTATTATCTTAACCAGGATGCAGGAGAAATTGGAACATGATTAAAACAAATTTTAATTGTAAATAAATAATGACTAAAAACAGATATTACAGGGTTCTAAGAGAGTATAAATAGAAAAAAGCTTACTGATAGTCGTCCAAATAAACACAAGGAACAAATAAAATGTTTCTTCTGTCTACGTAGACTTGGCTGATATAATTTAATATATACAGATTTGAAAATTCATGATGGAGGGCAGAGCAAGCTCTATACAGCACAGAAAAGAATGTGTTCTACTCATTGGCACAATTTGGTTTGTCCAATAAATACTGTCTGATAGACGAATTGTGCATGGACTGAGTGTTTTTTTGACGAAAGACTCCAACTGCTGTAACGCGTTGGGCAATATGGGTTTCTAATCTTTGATTGGTTGCATTGCAATTTCTCCTCCTCATTTGCTATTCTTTTCTGTGAATTGTGTCTCGAGTTTCTTTAATCGTGCCAAAGTTCACCTTCGAAAAAGTGTTGGCCAAAAAGGTATGCTTCATGTACATAAAATGATGTCATCTTTGCTTAAATACACACACCCACATACACACATATATTGCTCACTAAGCAAGTACTGGTACTTGGTATGAAGAGTGCATTAAGTATGAAACAGACTGTCAAATTGCAGTGTTGATTATTATTTTCACACTGTTTATATCTATAAATGCTTTCTCCAATATTACGCCCTATAAATAGAACAAAGTGCTGGTGCTAATATATGTATATGTGTTTATGGATGCATGTTTCTGTGTGTGTATGTATGTATATATATATATATATATATTATGAAATGGACAAAGTCTGACAATTATTTTAAGACATTTTTATGTTTATACATTCTTTTTATAGATACAAATAAGTAAATGCTCTGTTTATAAATTTATAAACAGAGCATTTACTTAAATATTTGCATCTATAAAAAGAATGTATAAACATAAAAATGTCTTTTATATATATATATATATATGTATATATATATATATGTATATATATATTATGAATAGCTGTGCATGAATGTGCATTTATCTGTATGTAGGAATTTACATTTTTGTATGAATAAAAAACGATGTACACTGTAAATAGATGGATATAAATCTATATAAATAAATATTTGTATGTACACCTTTGTATAACTATGTAAATGTGGATGTATATACTTTTTTGTACATGTGGATATGTTATAATATTTGATATTTGTGTTTAAATTTGTATTATATTTGAAACTATATATTGCATGTGTATACCTTTATTTAAATTATGTTTATATTTGGAGATATGTAAGTGTGTGTGTGTATGTATATATATATATATATATATATATATATATATATATATTATTTTATTATTTACTCCATCCACTTAAATAAATGGACTGTTCCACTATCATTATATTATTTGGTAAATATTAATATTCAAATTATGCAATGGTCAGGCTTCAATCAATTGCATTGTGCATGAAACTCAGAATTGTCTTACCAGTAAGTAAGAAATATATATATATATATATATATATATATATATTATAGTAAAAAAAGGAAGAACAGTAAGATATGTAATCTGGTGTTCTTATTGATATCTTTTATTTTTACAAAACAGTAAATTTACAGAGCATAAATATTATAAATTAACTGATTAAAAAATATGGCTTCAGCAGTACACAGGAATTACCATGTTTCAAAAACAGAAAACAAAAACTTCAAATTCAATTATATTAAATTAAAAGCATTAGTTTTGCTTCATCTTGAAGCGAGTTTTGGAATCAAGTTGAATTTGAATTTTTTGTTTTCTGTTTTTGAAACATGGTAATTCCTGTGCAGCAATGAAACCATATTTTTAAATCAGTTAATATATATATATATATATATATATATATATAGAGAGAGAGAGAGAGAGAGAAAGGGAAATGTCTATTTTTGTTGAAGATGGGTTGAACTTATCAAACGCTTTCTTGTTCCTAGTATTATGTCTGCCTTAAGTGATTTCATCCATATCTTATTGAAAAAGACCATTAAGTGATTTAAAACTATTATAAAATGTGTATGTAAAATTCCCAAGTGATTTTTCCCTTTCAGAACTGACAACATCCTATTAAAACAATTCTTAAAAAGTTTGGACATAACCACTTTTGGTTGTCAGCGCGTAGTATATCTAACCTTGAGGCTAGGATAAAAAATGGTTCCTACTATTCTTCCAAATATTGAAGATTTTATCCATTTTACATTAGAGAGGCAATTGGTATAAATTTTCAGTACCCACTTTTGGATAATTGTTCTAATACTTTCCTCTTATACATACATATACAGACGTTTCATCACTAGTACTGAAATCTGTCAGAACCACAAACATTGAAGCTCTGTTGCAAAAGACTGTGGAGGCAAGCCATGTGGCGAGGATAAATGACAATCATTTCCCAAAATTTGTTCTGTTTAGAGAAGTAGCCTCTGGCCTGTGGAATAGAAGGTCGTCATTTCCTGGGGCATTTGCCTGCAAATAAAGCAGGAAGAACAAGCCAAAGACAGTGCTATGTCTGCATGCAGACTTGTTCAAACAAAAAATGCTGACAAAGTGGTGCAAAGAATGCCCAACTCCATTAAGTGCATGGAATTCTTCAAGAAGTATCATACGGTTAAAAAAAGATTACATTTAGGAAACCAACATTTGTTTTCTTTTCTTTTATTTTTTTATAAGCCACAAGTTAAAATATTATGCTTATAGGTTTTGGATATAATTAAAGAATAAATATGAATAAAAGTATCCTTCAAAAGTGAATTTTTTGTTTTTATTAACCATTTGGCAAGCACATCCATGCAACATTTTGTGCTGGTTCAGTGTTAAAAAGATCCTTGTTTCTTGTGGATTCAATCACAAGCAATAAACAACAAAAGCTGCTGACAGAGCCAATTTAAAGACTACAAGGCAATCTCCTTAACCATAACAAACTGCAGAACAAAATAAGAAATGAGGTAGTAATACAAGAATACAGGGACTTCCCTTAGCTGCTACTGCTTTTCCTGCAGTTGTTTCTTCTTTATGCATTTTAGGTAGCCCATATATATATATATATATATATATATATATATATATATATATATATATATATATATAATTAAATAATTAAGAAATATACAGTCTTAAGTTTCCATGACTATAATCTATTTCTATTTCCCAGAAAATATATTTTCCTGGTTCATCAAGTCACATCTCTAGTTCATGAACCAGGAAAAATATATTTTCTGGGGAAATAAATTATGGTCATAGAAACTTAAGATTGTATATTTCTTAATTATTTAATTAATATTTGCTCTGGAGTTACATTGAGCTCTCTAGATCACATCCTCTTTGGAATTATCCACACGGATTACCAAACCCTTATTTAAAGTATTTACTTAGTTTAATCAAAATTAATTATTTTGCTAACAAGAAATTGTCTCTATTTTTTTCTTGTCACTTCATTATCTACAGCTTTTTGAAGAAACATGATTATTATTCTTATTATTTGGACTTCTTTATTATTTTTCTTACAATGAAATATATCTGGTAAGTTTTCTAACCATTTTAATTTATTTGTTCATATGGAAATCCTGTGGCATTCATTAGTTTTTCTCCTCATCAATCATGAGCATGATAATGTTTTGGAGAACTGTATTTGACTATTATGGCCTTCCATATTGTTGTAACCTAGGGAAGGTTACTGAATAGAATAATCAAACGAAGGTTAGTAATGAATGATAAAAATTAGGACACAAACAACATATAAGATTCGCCAGCGGTGTGTAGAAATAGTAGTCAACTGCTAGAAGTGAGTCAAGTGAATTCCACAATGAATCTCCAACTGCAGACCAACATAGAGTATTTACTACTGTATTTATGTGAATGGGGACATACCCATTATTGTCTGTAGCTATGCTACAACATATATAGAATTAATGCATATTGCTAAATATTTACAGCCTTGCTAGTAACATTTTCCACCATGTATGGGATCTGAATCAATGAATTACATCTGATATGTTCCGGAAAGGGATATATTTGATCGAAGTAGCTAAGTGGTTTAGGCTACTCTAAGCGAGTAGAACAATCTAGCAGGTAGCAGTAATGGAACTGGTACTCGGTGTAGGCAATAGGCGTAGACTAATAGGATAGCCAATGGCATAGTCCAATGGGCATCGTTAATAGGCATCCTGTACCTCTACATCAACCTGTATTTATGGCTGACACCAGCCAATCATATTCCTGTGAGAGGGAACACAGGTGTATTCATATTCATTACATCAACATCATATGGGAAAATATAATGACATCGTAGGACTTTTGAATGAATTACAGAGATAGAAATACTTTAAAAAATATTCTTTTCTTATTTTTGAATAATTCACAGATATTAGTAGGAAGGAGTTGTAATGCGATGAAATTTTCTTGAAATTGACAAAGGAATTAAGTTAAAACTAATAACAATTTTGAAAAGAAAATCTTTTTGTTTTATATTCTTGATATTCGAAATAATGAAAATGTCCCTTTTTTTTTAAATTTTTTATTTCTCCAAAATAAAATTACAAAGTACTTTTTTCCATGTAAAGAAACATTCAAATTTAAATTTGTTCTACTTTAAAACTAACACAAATTGGACACAGAAAGACATCAATCATTGTAATCAAAATTAAGAATGAAGAACAATATTATTTCATGATTTTGCTTACAATTTGCTAGTCATAAAAAGATATTAATATTAATTTCCTCAATCATAGCTGTTGATTGCAAATTTACCTTTTGTCTCATAGGTTATAGATTTTTTGGCAACTAATAACACGCAGGCAATGAGGTTTAGATATTTTTTTATTAATATAGGGAATTGGTAAAAGGTTTTCTGAGAGTAACAGACTTGTTAATGTGATTTAAGATTAGAGATTATAGCCAATAAATATGCTCTCTTTAACTTACAAGGCAGAAAAACTGTTTTAGAAATTATTGTTTTTGAGTTTTGTTGGAGAAAAAGAAAACATTTTCTGTTAAAAGATCTCATCACTGATAAGTGTCTAATCTATAAATGATATTTTCTGTGAATGCAAATTTGTCAGGAATAAAACTGAAAAATTACCAGTACATTTTCAGACAATTTCATATATTTGCATTTTGAAATACTTTTATATCATAACAGTGAATTGATAATAAAAAAACAAGCTTTTTATATGAGGTTGATAACTTTTCTACATAGAGCCATGAAAATTAATTCAAATGATGAGGACACTCTGTTGGATTTCAATCATTAAAAAAAAACAGATAATACACTTTAGTTATTTCCATTTGTGATAAAAGTTCTGGAAAAAAGATTATTTTCATTGGCTGTTAAACAAACCAGAAATATCTTTGTTTTCATTTCTCATGGCATTGAGGAAGTCTGTCATATACTAAGCAAAATATTCATTTAAAATTCCATCTGTCTCTTCTACAAGTATTTTCATGGCAACTGTTTCGATGAGTTGCTTTCTCTGATTCCCAGATTGCATGAATTTAAGAGAGCTACTAGGTTGGCATTTAGGTCCCACCCTTTCACTGTCAAAACGGTTAAATGTAACTGTCTCTTCTACTCCAACAGCTTCTTATCTTGCACTTCCTATCTGTGGAATTCTCATCCTTTTACTTGCTTCCCTGATAACTATAATCTTCAAATATTCAAGTGTAATGTCAATCGACATCTTTAGATACCATGATCTTGTTCCTCGTCCTTCTCTTTATTCTCTCCCCAAACATGCATTTTTACTCTTGTTCCTCTGTACCCCCCCCCCTTGTGTGCTAGTGGCACTCCTGCGTTGGGGTGAAATGCTTAAAAAAAAAAATATGTACGAGACATAACATACAACCAATAAATGTTAATGATGAGCAAATTTAATCCAGACAATGCCAGATAGTCATGCTGGTTTGTTATGAAATGAAGTTAATACAGTTCTCCATATGTATTCTTAGTCAGTTATATGGCATGCATGATACACGCTTAGGTGATCATGCATCTTTCGATCATCCTGCAGTAGGTTGCCATTTCTTTCTGCGGTAAACCAGTTGCCATCCAATGCTATAGAACCCGGTCTGTCGTGCAATTTATGCATAGCTGGGGGGAGAAGAAGAGGATTCATACCTTTCCCAAGGGTTTTAGCATGTAAGTGAATGTAATGGATTTGACTGGAATTTGAACTCGGCTCTCCGATTCCTCAATCCAAGCCACTATAACTGTCTTAGTAATAGCAGGGGATACATTACAGGTAAAAGTTGACATCTTTCACATTCTGTGACAAACAGCCATGTGTAAATACAATGCTTCCATGTGAGCACCAGCCTAAAAGTAACAGTGAGACAAACAGGGAAGATTATTGGCTAGAAAATCCAAAGTCTAGTCATCCACAACAAGCAGCTGGAATGGAATACAGCTTCTGGGTAAAGTCAGATAAAACTAATAACTGAAAAAAACATTCAAAATGGCTACCAAGTTGATGCCTTTCCTGTTTTTCACACAAATGAAATACATAAGTTAGTAAAAAGATTGGACAGTAACAGAAAATATAAATGTTTATGGATTGATTTATAATAATATTTTGTATTTCTTATTAGTATAAAAATTTGCTCTGTTATTTTAAATTGAGCACTCTTTTACTATCAGCAGCACTCACTGTGTACTTATATAGCATGTATATAATGTGTTAAAAATTGCCTTTCTCTGCTTTGCGGCAATAACCTAGGAGTAAGAGTCTCTGACTGATGTCAAATCAGTTGAGTTTTGATCTTGGCTTGAAGCAATCAGATGTCTCACCATGCAGCGAATGAGGCTTTCTGTGGATGACGATATATATATATATATATATATATATATATATATAAGAACATACAGAGGTCATTAAAAGATGAGAATACAGATATCTTTCAAGACCCTTTCTTGAGACAATCTTAATTGTTTTATTAGCCTTTAAGCAGAAGAACTTTTTTTTACCACCAATCAAAGAAAGACATTTGTGTCACTACTACCCCGCTCCCACAGAGAGATTGTTTAATATTGAAAACCATGAGGAAAATTAATTCATTTTAATAATATGTGGAAATATCCACTGTTTGCCTAAAGGAAGTCGCAAGACCAGTAAGCGTGTAGCAAAATTATGGAAAATAAAATATAATATATATTTTTAAAAAAATCCACATTACAACCAAAAATTTTCATGGCGTCTCTCTTCTTTTAAAATATACACTTTTCTCTCATTGGAACAACTATAACCTCTATATATACATACATACATACACACACATATATATATATATATATATATATATATATATATATATATATATATATATATATATATATATATATATTGTCTTTGCAATTTTCTCCTTAATCATTGTGTTCTCCTTTTTTTTTATTTCTTTGATTCAGCTCTTTAGTGTGTGGAATGGTAACTGGTCAGATATTTTTTTTTTTTTGATACATTTACAAAAAAACAAAAAAAATTATTTCAGTTAATTTCTTTTTCAAAAACAGAAACATTGTATTTATCTTCATTTTTAACTTTGTGTGTTTATAAAAATGCAAGCAAGATCAGAATAAAAAGAAATGGATGCATTAAACTTTATATCAGCTCAACATAATTCTGCTGATGATAATAATTTATAACTGTTAAACTAAAAAAAAGGTAATCAGAATAAAAAAATACTTTTGCATAATTGTGCTGAGATTAATTGTGAGAACATTTTAATTTAAAAAAATGTTTATCATGAATTAATAGCATGTGTGTGAAGGTAGAAGAATTTTTCTAAAAAGTAATAATAATAAAATTATCATCCTGATACTAATATGGTCAAACAGATTAACTAAAAAGTGTAATAATTATAAAAATATCTGAAATGAACTTGACAGAAAATTTTAACAAAAAATGTAATCATCGTAAACATATCTGTCTTGAATAATGTTGCTGATACTAAGCAGGACAGAACAGTTTAAACAAAAAAGAAATCCTAATAAAAATATCTGTATTTTAAAATTGTCTTGATATTATGTTAGATCAGTTTAACTAAAAATAAAAAGGCAATCACAATAACAAAATCTATCATGCATAATTTTACTGATGCTGAGTATAAGGAAATTTCTATATTTCCCAGATATCCTGATGTTAAGGCTTTAGAACAGTTTAACTAAAAATATAATCTTAATAAATATATCTGTATTTTCTGATGTTAAATTGGTAGAACAGTTTAACAAAAAAGAAAACAAAAACTAACCTTAATATCAATATAAATCTTGCAAACTTTTGCTGATACTGGAGTATGAGAATAATTTAAATAAACAAAGTAATTACAATAAAAATATTTATATTTCTTAATTTTTCTAATGCATAGGTGGCAGAATAATTTAACTTAAAAATGGAATGCTAATAAAAATATCTATCTTGCATAATTTTGCTAAGGGTAACATTTTAAAATCATTTAACTATAAAACATTATCACAATAAAAATTTAAATTTCATATAATTTTGTTGATGCTAATTGTTTGAAAAAATCTGATGCTAAGATAGCAAAACAGTTTAACTAAAATAAGTAATCATCATAAAATATCTTTATTTCTGAATTGTCTTGATACTAAAGTCATAGAAGAGTTTAACTAAAAAAATAAATCCTGTAAAAATATGTCTTAGAAAATTGTGCTGATACTAAGGTGGTAGAATAATTTAAGCAAAAAGAAGTAATTATAATAAAAATAACTGTATTTACTAACTGACCTGTTGCTAAGATGGAAGAACAGTTTAACCGAAAAAATTTAACTCTTAAGAACTATGAATATTTATCAGTAATTTTGTTTATTCTAAAATGGTAGAACTGTTGAAATGAAAAAAAAAATAATCATATCTTTATTTGTCCTGATGCTAAGGCGCTAGAAATTTTGAACTAAAAAAAGTATAAGTAATAAAGATAAAGGCCCTAAAATTAACAGTCATATGTGTTGTAATAATTCACTGTAAAAAAAGTGATCTTTAAATCCTGAAATTTATTCAAATATTTTTTCTGCTTAAATGTAAAAAAAAAAAACTTATTCAAAGAAAAAATTCAAAAAATATTTATTTATTGTTTATTCAAATGTTGATAAATGATTTTACTCATTTGACGTTTTGTGTGCAAATATATATATATATATATATATCAATTGCATATTATATATTAATAATTCTGTGATTCTGTAATTTTTAAAAAATTCCATTGTCCTTCAGGACACAAGCAATCATAGCTCTCTATTGATTCCTTGTCTCTATTATCTGTGAATTGCCATGGCTATTTGGAAATGACAGTGAAGTGATTTTCTATTGCATTCTTCATGGTTTGGTTTTCAGAGTTTTCTTTCTCTTAAAATGGCTACCACTAAATGCATGAGAAACCAGCCTATCCTGTTATTTAATCCATGGGAAGATGAATGCAATATTTTTTAATAATAATATATTTCATACTTGCATTTCTTCAGGATTGATTACTTTCAATCAATTTATTTGCAAAACATAATCTGAAACTTTCATATGATTTGAAGAATTCCAAATGATTTCATTGTGATTGAAAATTTCAGTATAAAAAGTGAGAGAGGGAAAACAGAGAGGGAGAGAGATAGAAAGAATAAGGCAAATAAAGAGGGAGATAGAAAGAATAAAGATTGAGAGAGAGAAAATAAAGAGAGAGAGAAAGAATAAAGAAAATAAAGAGGGAGATAGAAAGAATAAAGATTGAGAGAGAGAAAATAAAGAGAGAGAGAGAAAGAATAAAGAAAATAAAGAGGGAGATAGAAAGAATAAAGAATGAGAGAGAGAAAATACAGAGAGAGAGAAAGAATAAAGAAAATAAAGAGGGAGATAGAAAGAATAAAGATTGAGAGAGAGAAAATAAAGGGAGAGAGAAAGAATAAAGAGAGAGAGAAAGAAGAAAGAAAATAAAGAGGAAGATAGGAAGAATAAAGAATGAGAGAGAGAAAATAAAGAGAGAGAGAAAGAATGAGAGAGAAAATACAGAGAGACAAGGAATAAAGAAAATAAAGAGGGAGATAGAAAGAATAGAGATTGAGAGAGAGAAAATAGAGAGAGAGAGAAAGAATAAAGAAAATAAAGAGAGAGATAGAATAAAGAGCAAGAGAGAGAAAATAAAGAGAGAGAGAAAGAATAAAGAAAATAAAGAGAGAGATAGAATAAAGAGCAAGAGAGAGAAAATAAAGAGAGAGAGAAAGAATAAAGAAAATAAAGAGGGAGATAGAAAGAATAAAGAATGAGAGAGAGAAAATAAAGAGAGAGAGAAAGAATGAGAGAGAGAAAATAAAGAGAGACAAGGAATAAAGAAAATAAAGAGGGAGATAGAAAGAATAGAGATTGAGAGAGAGAAAATAAAGAGAGAGAGAAAGCATAAAGAAAATAAAGAGGGAGATAGAAAGAATAAAGAATGAGAGAGAGAAAATAAAGAGAGAGAGAGAAAGAATAAAGAAAATAAAGAGGGAGATAGAAAGACTAAAGAGCAAGAGAGAGAATAAAGAGAGAGAAAGATGGTTTTTTAAATCTGATTTCCCTTTAAATGGAAAATATTTTAATGTAAATTTCAAATTTTCTTCATCTGAATTAATTAAAAATATTTCATTTTTTAAATCAATTTAAAGTATTTATCTATAACATATATTGCTACTTCATATTTTTTTCAAATTACAAGTAAAATGCATCTTTAGTTGTATATCACCATGAATTGTCCACATGATTTTTATTTAAAACTGGTTGTAATGAATTATCAAGAGTGGTCTACCCTTGTTTAGTTACTCTCCTTTTTGAGAGAGCTATTTCTTTTTACTGGTACTATAAAAGGACACAATACATGAACCTTGTAGTCTCAGTTAAATATAGCTTTCACCTGCATACTTTTGTCATTACAATGGTTATCAACAGAATTATCCTCCTGTCTTCATCTCATTTCCATTTATGATTTTGAGCAATAAAATGTTTCATTAAAACAACAAAGTGAAATTCAAGAAGCATACAAAAGGCCTTCCTAAAATCACAATCTTTCAGTCTGGAGTCAAAGACAAACTTAACAATTTACTAAGTTTTATTGAATGTTTGAAGAAAACAATTTCATCATTATTGACAAGAAAATATCTACTAGAATATTCTTGTTTATTTTACTGCCTTGAATGAGTTTGCTACTTCAAGAATTACAGGATCTTTAGTTTATTATTTGAAAACTACTTTCCAGTACAAAGAATTTAATTTTTCATATACTCGATAAAATGAAAAAGCAGAAATGTAGTTGACATTTTTTACTAAGCTTCTTTTGTACAGAGGCCAGTTGAATATATGTTTCCACATTTGATGCAGAAGAATAATTTTTAAAATCATTTTAGCCCAAGCAAAGAAATAAAGGTATTTAGACACAAGGGGTTACTGTAAGTGAAAGAATATAAGAAAAAGAGAAAAACAAAGAAGAGAGAAAAAGAACAAGAATTAAGAAGACAGAAAAATAATGATTGACACAGCATTTAATCTTTTGAAGATCAAAATTCACTGGAATGCAAGAAACCAGAAGTGAGTTCCACAAGTGAGAAATGGGAGAGAATAAATTGCTAGCATCAAACTTATGGTTACATCGAGCCTTTCCAACTGTAAAATGATGAGATCTTGCCACTAACCTCGCACTGTACTTAAATCTGTGTGACTGGTGGTAGATGTCAGCAAATTTGAAAGAAGCCCATTATATTAAAAAAGTTTTACGTTGCAATCATGCAAACTAATAAAGAACTGGCTTCAACTGTTTTTTATTAATATTTTAAGCCAGAAAACTTCAATTTCCAACACTTTTAAAAATATCCTGCCATCATACATGAATTCACATAAACCTTATTATAATTGTTTGTCTGAATGCAACTGATAATCGTAATTTTTGCTGTTAAAGTAAAATGATAACTAGGTAGAGAGATGAATAAATTCAATTTCTTTTTTCTGAGGTCAACCTTGGTTAGGATACTGTCAGTATTTCACTGAGATTTCAGAATATGACAGAATCTTGACAATGTGGATACTGACACTTTTGTTTGTGGAATTCTACAAAAAGAGAATATTGCTATATTCAATGTTATTTATTGGACGATTGGTTTTTGATCAGGTTTCCAAATTGCTTGGATAATGGATTCTAAGAATAGAATTTAAAATTTGTGTGGCACATGTCTGTAATATATAACTATTCATTCCTTAAAACCCTATTCACAATTCATTCTTTTCATGTTATTTGCAAATCTATGATGAAAAACATATTAAGGCACTCAAAACATGTCCACAATTTTTATTCATCTATATATAAGATAAATGCATTGTCTGACTGTATGAAATTTGATTTTCTTTGCAATAACTCGAAAGGGTTGAAATACTAATTTTCTTTGTCTTATCATAGTCCTCTTTGTTATACTGATGTTTTCTGCAGTATGTTAAAGAGCAAACAGTCTTTGTAAGTGTTTGTTGGCTATCAACCATAGTGACATTGAGTTAGTTTAGCAGCAGAGGCAACAAGTCATGTCTCTTATTGACTTAGATAGAAAGACTCATACTTACTCACTCAAAACTAAATAATATTTTTAGCGTTAACTTTACATAACACATTTCTCAATATAAGTGGTATGTGCAAGTACAGCATTGTAAATTATTCAAATGGTTGGCTTAGATTAATTTGAAATCAACACATGTCTTACACAAGTCAGGAAACTGAATGAGACAAGAACAAATTTTGGTCTACTTCCACCTCATTGAAGTTCGATGCATTTACTCAACTCTTAGTTGATCAATTTTGAATTTTATGTTTAGTGAGAAAATTATTTAATTTTATTAATTGAGAAAAAAGATGGCTGTTTCTTGAATGACTTGAAAATCTGGTCACATATGGCTTGAGTGTGATTGCATGAGTGACAACATTCTCTAATATATTCATGGTTATAAAGAGCAGATGTTTTTTTTTGGTTTCAAAAATTAAATTCATAGGTAATGTTTTTCTAATTTGAGAATGACATACAGAAACAAGACATACACTATGTCCGATTTTATTATGCAAGTCAATGTTTTCAGTATTAATCAATTAATGCTGGTAAAATTTTCATAGTATACATATATCTATATAAATATACTCTGAAATTTTCAGTATATATCTGTTTTTATAAGAAATATCTAAAAAAAAATGTGGCTTGCGTGAAATTTTATCATGCAACACTATTTACAATATTTGGACTATTGTCCTCATCTTTGCCACCATGTTTATCACAACGATTTGGCCATTGTACACGCTGGCCTTCTTCAGGTGGTTGGAATGTTGAACTGAACCCTTTATTTCGTTCACTGGGGTAGACTGTTCTCGTTCTGCATGCCATGGCATGTACATTGAGGTGAACCACCCTCATTCCCCTGTAGCTAAGACCTGCCATGGCATGTACACTGAGGTGAACCACCCTCATTCCCCTGTAGCTAAGACCTGCCATGGCATGTACATTGAGGTGAACCACCCTCATTCCCCTGTAGCTAAGACCTGCCATGGCATGTACATTGAGGTGAACCACCCTCATTCCCCTGTAGCTAAGACCTGCCATGGCATGTACATTGAGGAACCACCCCTCATTCCCCTGTACATGGCATGTACATTGAGGTGAACCACCCTCATTCCCCTGTAGCTAAGACCTGCCATGGCATGTACATTGAGGTGAACCACCCTCATTCCCCTGTAGCTAAGACCTGCCATGGCATGTACATTGAGGTGAACCACTCTCATTCCCTCATGTTTCAGTAGTAAGAAGTTCTCCTTGAGCAGCTTCATTCCATGAACCACTACTTTGTAGAACCAATTCCCAAGAGATTGCTTTATCGATCACTAAAATCTTAACCTGTTCAAGTCTAGGGTTAACTGCTATCTTTCCTACATATCCTCATAAACTCTGCCTCTTACATCTTTCTTTTACCACTCACGCAACAACCTCTTTCAATAACCCTCTGCCTTGAATGGCTCTTGGGCTTTGTACAGAGTGAAAATTAGTAAAAAAAAACAAAAAAATGTTATTGATATTTATTTATTAATTTCAGACGCATAAAGATTGGCATGTCATAATAAAAATATAATCTTAATAAAAGAAATAAGATTTTGCAATTATTGAGTGATGGATGCACAACATTGGAAATTGCAAAAAAGTTGCAAAAAGACAAAGAACAATCAAAAAGAAATTGAAAACAAGATAGAAACAAGGAGAAAATGCCATGACAAGAGATATAAGAAGAATTTTAAAAAGTAATAACCAAGAAAAGTGGAAAATATTTGAAAAGGTGTTTTTTTTTAAAATGTAAACAGAGAGAAAATAAGCAGAATTTTAAGAACATTGACTAAAAACCTGAAAGCAATGAAATTATTACCTTTAAATAAATAGCACAAAGAGAAACATGTAAGATGGGTGAAGCAGTACATTAAAATTTATTTCTCAACAGCATTTTTCAGTAATGAATATAGAGTTATATTGAATGGAGTTAACAGCTTGGCTACAGGTTGGATCATTCATGCAAATATTCAACCAACCTTAAAAGACTGTTATATAGGAATAAAGTGTTGTTGCTGACACTTGAGTTTGAACATACATCAGTGAGCAAACACAGGTGATCCCATTATTAAATTAAGTAAACCACATGACTATAGAGGAAATTCATATATGGGAGGTAGTGTGTGTCTAATTGATCACTACTTCTATTCTATTCCCTATTACTATTCAGATTGTTATTTCTATTCTATTCCCTATTACTATTCATATCGTTATTTCTATTCTAGCCTCTAGTACTATTCAGACTGCTATTCTCTACTCTATTCTCTGTACTATTTCTCTATTTGGATCACTAAATGGGTTAGTATTTGAGCGAGTATTATCAAGCAGTTACTGTTAGTGCCAGTGATATTCGAAGGCGTCTGACCAGTATTTTTCAATGGTGTACTATAGTTGTATCTGCAATTACAAAGTTTCTACTACAATGAGCATTTTGAAAGTGAGAAAATGAGGAAGATGGAGTACTCTGTAAAATTATATATTCTTTCAAAATTGATGATGGTATCTATATAAGTGCTGAAAATTATTCTAAGTTTTTGGAAAAGATATCTTTTGGATAGTACAGATCACAAAGAAGATTCTTTAATGCTAAAAGCAATGCTACCTCATATTTGCAACATTGACTATTGCTCAAAAAGATTTCAAAGACACTAAATTAATGGAATGTCACATCCCAGTTATTAATCCAACAGAAAGAAAGGTGTATATGAGAATAGAAAACAATATTCAACCAAAAAGGATCTCTGAGAAGCAATACAATTGTGGAAAGTATGATTAATTTCATTATGAAAATATTGACTTACATAATAAAATTTGATATAGTGCAAGATTTATATACTTGGCTTAGTTGAAAATAAATATTGACCAAGACTAAATTTGATGCAAATTAAAATTCATAAATCCCTTTGAAACAAACTCACAACACATGGTTTGTAAGGTTTACCTGCTAACCATTGTCCTGGAATATTTAAATAAAAAATGTTACTAATAAACTTGGTTAAATTTTTGAGTCCTCTTTACTTCCCAAGACGTTTTATATAATTTGCCTGATGAAAAAACTGAGAAACTGAGATTTGTGTCTGTAGAGATCAGGAAATGCATGAGAACCTGTGGAACAATTTGTAGAGAGAGATGAGAGAAACAGTGAAGGTTACAACAAATTTTGAATGAAAAACCTTTGCGTTGTGCTGATCTGTTATTGTATCAAATTTTTCAATCATGGTACCTCATATACTTCCCTACAGCCAAAATTCAGGGGTTCTCTTTGATGAATGACATCGTTCAATACAACATACAACATACTGAGAGCTGTTCCATGTGTGTAAACTTGGGTTGTCAAGGAAACCTACCAGCATCCTTAGAATTCAAAAAGAATTCTCATGTCAAGCAGCAAAGGAAAGAACAAAAATATAAGGTGAACATTCAATAGGGTTATCTTTCATCATTCATTAGTGATTTTATGATGTCTATTCCCAATGACCAATATACTGTACATAAATAGATATTTATAATGCATACATGGCCTTTTCAAAGACAATTTACAATACAATCCAGAAAATCTAACAAAGATTTAATGTAAAATATTTTTTATTCACTTTCCTTTGTTTTCATTTTTTTCTCCCATTTTTTATGAATTTTTCTTTTGTTTTTTTTTTTTCATGGAAGAATGTTTCCTTCTTCACTTTTTTTTTGCTTCAACTTTGATTTTCTTGCCCATTCATCTTTTTTTCTTTATCCTCATTGTTTAGTATTTTTTTTTCACTTTTATTCAATTTTTTTCTTTCATCTTCTTTCTGTTTTCTTTATTCAATGTTTTTCTTTCGTCTTCTTTCTGTTTTCTTCAATTTTTTTCTTTCATCTTCTTTCTGTTTTCTTTATTCAATTTTTTTTCTTTCATCTTCTTTCTCTTTTCTTTATTCAATTTTTTTCTTTCATCTTCTTTCTGTTTTCTTTATATTCATCATGATTTATCACATTTCATCTTAAAATTATCTTTTCTCTTTTCATTTATATCATTTCCTTATTCCCTTCAGCATTTTTTTTATTATTACTGTTGTTGTTTTTGTGGCAGTGGTGGTGGTGGTTCTGATTCTTGTGTATTATTTCCATTTCTTTCTTTTTTTCCTTCAAGACTTTTTTCTTTGAATCTTATTCACCCCATTCACCATCATATTTTCCATCTTATCATCATTCTACTTTTCCTTTTTCTTCCTCTTTTCAAAGAAGAATTCCAACCTCCTCATCTCTTCCTAATGGACTGACTGTTTGGCCAGATAATCAATGTGCCATTTTATCTATCTTTGCATGCACTGGATCCTTTTGCCCTAGTTTTGTGGCAAGCATATGTCAGTAACAGAAATGATACTTTGTAACCAATTATGGCTGAGTCAAACAAGTATAGCCAGTCAGACTACTTTTATCCGTGTGATCTTGAAGAAATCTCAAGAATGTCCAGATGCCACCACTGTCTGCAAGGTTGCATGCTCTTCATCCACTCTAACAGGATTGATAGATGAATATATTAAAAAAAATAAGGTAACCCAGCGTTGTCTAGATTAAAATAGCTTTCAAAATCAAATATTTACATGTTTTATATAAATTTCACAAAAGAATAAAAAGAAAGAACAATGAATTAAAATAAACAATTTATTTGAATCTAAAAATTATTTATTAAAGACATTAAGATAAAAATTGCAACACGACATAATTTCTAATTACTTAAAAATTTAGATAGAAGCAATTTTCCTTCTTTTTTTTATAAATAGCAAAGGTATGTTTGGATAAATATTAAATGTCTCTTTTATTTGAGACTGAAAATTTTCTGTCCCAGTTCAAATCTCAAAAACAAATAAATGAAATTTATTAATATATATAATATATATATATATATATATATATATATATATATATATATAATATATATATATATATATATAAATATATATATATATATATATATATATATATATATATATATATATATATATATATATATAATATATATATATATATATATATATATATATATATATATATATATATATATAAATATATATATATATATATATATATATATATATATATATATATATATAAATATATATATATATATATATATATATATATATATATATATATATATATATATATATATATATATATATATATATATATAAAAAAATCCGTATATAAGTTGTCCAAGTGAATCTATAGTAATATAAAATATTAAAACTGATCCACAGAAGAGAGCTCAATGTATTTATTAATTACAGAGCATATATGAATTACATGTAGATAAAATTCAATACCCCATATCATATTAAAAAAAAAACAGATAACATATACATGCAAGGAAAGGCATATATAAACAATCATACACACAAACATTAATAAAGACACATACATATACACACATACAAATATTCAAATTTGAAAGTGTTAGTAAAACAAAAAACCAACACTTAATAATATTAACTTTGAACATGGACACAATATCTTGACTGTGTTTTGAAAAATGAGAACACTTTATAAAACATACATGCAACAAACTATTTCTTATTTAACAGTTAAAATATTTAATCTTTGAAAATGGCTAAATGTATAGCCGAAAGCGCTCGGATAAAAATAACATTTGGACAGTTTTTATATAATTAATCATCCGAAAAGAAAAAATTATTAGATCACATAAGAAATTATATAAAAGACTAAATAAAAGCACCTTGTCTGTCGTATTCAATGAAATGTACATATATGTGTGTGTGTGTGTGTGTGTGTGTGTGTGTGTGTGTGTGTGAGCATGTCTTGAAATTGAAATCTAATAATGTCAGCCACCTTAAATTTCATGATTCTAATTTTGTCAGCCACCTTAAATCTCATGATTCTAATTTTGTCAGCCACCTTAAATGCTATGATAATGCTCTAAAGAATAATCCTGATAGATATCTTACAGGACCATCAGAAAGTGCATGTGTAATATGTTGCAAAATTGGTAAATTCAGTCCAAGTTTGAAAAGACATATGAAGGTTCATGAAGATGATGTTACTCAATAAGTGTGTGTCAAAGTGACCTCTTTTGTATGTCACACATGTTAGAAGCTGTGAAAATCCTCTGTTAGGCTAAAGAATCATCTTAGAGCCTATAGTCATTTATGAGTTGGCAACTAATTCAACAATGTACAATCACCAGTTAAGATGCTACTGTTCTGGATTTTTTTAATCTGAAATTATTTTTTTTAAAAATCATTTCATTCCAAGCAAAGCAATAAAGCGACTAACATGCAAAAGTTTACTGGGTGTTACAGAATATAAGAAGAAAAAAAACTATTAAGGAGGAAGAACAAGAAAAAAAGAAGAATTCAGAAGATAGAACATAACAATTGACATTGCATTTACACTTTTGAAGATCAAGTTTGACTGGGAAGCAAGAAGCCAGAAGAGAGTTTGACAAGCAAGAAGTGCAAGAGAAGAAACTCTTAGTATGGAAGGTATGGTTACATCTAGCCATTTCAACTGTTAAATGATGAGACCTTGCTGCCAATCTAGTACCACATTTAAATTCATAAAATCTAAGTACCAGAGAGAAATGTTCATCAGAACAATTAGAGGGAAGCTATGCTACTGCAATGGGAAAGTGGCTTTTGTGGATATGGTGTTTCAGTAGACACCCTATTTTTAAACAGTATGAATTATCTCTAATGGTAAGCATATTTGAGAGACTTAATAAACAAAATATGCTCTCTGGTAAGGTTCAAACCTACATATTCTTTTGTAGGAGAAACAACCATCTGATCTGGAATGCTTTAGATCACTCAGCGACAGAGAGAATATTTTTTTTTATTAAACCTTGAAATGCATAACTTACATTATTTACATTATTCGGACTGTTATCCTCATCTTCAGTGCCATATTCACAACGTTTCGCCCATTATACACTCTGGCCTTCTTCAGGTGATTGGAATTTCGAACTGAACCTTTTATTTTATCCACTGGGGTAGTTTGTTCTAGTTCCATGTGCCATGCCTATTTCGAAATTCCAATCACCTGAAGAAGGCTGGAGCATACAATGGCCAAATGGCATGCTGTACTGATTGGCATTCATGCAGGAGGCTTCAATACAAACATTTCAGAGTGTTTGGGTGTCGATCTGAGGACAGTGAAGAGGGTTTGGAAAGAGTTGGATGAGTCTAATAGTGATTATGAAGGTATCACAGGTCAGAAAACTCACTCTGATTGTTCTGATAAAAGAACTCCTGAATTTGTTGATGAGGGCTTTGGACTCAATATGGGGGCCTACGTCAAGTGTCTTGTGAAGGTAGTACTGCCCTCGGTCAAGAGGGTGGCTGCTGGAAGACCCTATGTCTGGCAACAGGACTCTGCATCATGCTACATAAGCAGGAGAACCCAATCATGGGTATCAGATAATTTATGTCATCACATTACCTCTTACATCTGGCCACCTAGCTCCCCAGACTGCAACCCTCTTGATTATTATGCATGTGGTGTAGTTGAGCGAGAGACCAACAAAACTCCTTTTCACACCAAAAGATGAACTGAAGCCAAGGATTATGGCAGCATTCACCAACTTAAACAAAGAAACCTTTCAGAAGAGTTGCAGGAGATTCCGAAGTTATTTGGAGGCCATTTTTTAAGTCAATAGTGATTTTATTGAATAAATCTTCTCTTTAGTATTTCAAGATATTTTTGTGCAGTTTTGGTAACTATATCTGTTAAAATAAGATGTCAGTGTTATTTTCATTTTTGCATAATCTAGAACACAATAATTTATCCATTGAACCCTATATATATCTATATATATATATATATATATATGCATGCACACATACAAGGTGATGTAGAAAATTTCTCAGCTCAATCCATCTTACTTCCCAAAATATAACCAATTAACAAAATATAGTTTTTTTTATGAAAATGTTTTTTTTCTTTGAGTTTTTAATTTTTTAGCACCCCCACATGGTAGATAAGTAGGTGGTGAAACAATTACTGAAATATTTTTCCATATATAGAAACAGATGATGTTTTGAAGACACATTTTCTAAAAGATTCTGCATTGGTATATGGGGGAATTTTTAAAAAAAATATGGGAAATATTTTTTTTTTTTTTTTTTAACTCTGAACGGATGTAAATAAATAATAATAATAAAAAACTTGGATGAGAAGAACTGGAGTAAGAAACCTGAAATAAGTTATTATAAATGTCTTGAATCTTTCTCACTGAGAAGGTTTACCAAAGCAGATAACAAAAACCATTGGAGTAAAAGAAAATGGTGAATTCTGATTTATGGAACCAACAAAGTCTACAAAGCTGAAGGCATATTTGGCTCAGAAATATAAAGTAGAATATTATGTCAAACAACCTGGAAATAATTACAAAGATAAACAATAACCAGATGCATATGGAAAGATGCATTCATTGTCTTATCAGTAAATACTTTTTTCATCTTTCTATCACTGTCTTATTTTTGTTAGTAATTACAGTCTCAATATAAGTTTCAGTTTAATTCACCCATGATAAAATATTTACAAAAAAGCATAAAATGCTTTATTTTTGGAATCTGTTTGCAAGGCAGTATAAGTAAATTAAAAAATATTTAAAGTAAAATTTGCAAGTTTAAAAATGACTTCAAAATAAAATAGTATAAACATTTCACAAAAGTAAGCATGAAAGTACACACCTATTTATCAGGATCTGACACAATTACAGGCGCCTTCTGTGTGTTTGTCAATGTTTACTTTCAACTCAATCTTTCTCACATGTGACATATGCAGCCAATGATCTTGAGGTTTGTTCAACATTCTAAAGCTGGTTTTTATCAATCAAAACAGTCATGATATGTTTAATCAGTATTTGGCTGGAGCTCCAACAAATGTAATGCTCATTGAAGCACTAGCAATCTACAGTGACTCAGAATAAAAAAAAAATTGTTAAAAAGCAAAAATAAACAAATTTATCCAGCAGAAATTCAATGGCTTAGAGTAGAAATTTCATTTGGCTTATCAAGTTGATTTTTAAGGGTAAACTTAAGTTCTTTTATTTCCTCTATAGTATAGAATATTGGACAATTTCTTTACACATCAAGGAGAGACTTGAAGTGACAGAGATATAGTTCTACAGAAAGATGCTAGAATCAGTCAGTTATGTGCCATGAGTGATACATGCTTAGGCGATCATGTATCTTTCGATACATGACTGAAGAGGCAAATTTTTTTCCCACAGTAGGTTGCTATTTCTTTCTGCAGTAGACCAGTTGCCCTCCAAGGCTATAGAACCCAGTCTGTCCTGCTATTTACCCATAGCTGGGGAGGGAGAACAAGAGGGTTCAGACCTTTCTCAAGGGTATTAGCATGTAAGTGAATGTAATGAATTTGACTGGAATTTGAACTTGGCTCTCTGATTCCTCAATTTGAGCCACTATCCATTACTCCATTGTGCTTCCTGATACCATAGATTAACATGTGAGCAACAATGAAGTTATGAGCTAAATATGAACAAGAAAACTTATGCACTTACAATTAGAATGAGACAGCTGAAATTTCTTCCCACAAATCACAGTTTTATGGGACTGAATCCCAAGAGGATGCTTCCTCGATCAATACAATCTGAACCTGTTCGAGTCTAGGGTCAACCATTATATTTCCTACATATCCCTATAAGTTGTTCCTCTTACTCTGTAAACCTCTACCTTGAGTGCTTCTTCAGTCTTGTACAGGTTGAACATCATTGTTAAAAAAAAAACTTAAAAATTTTAATAGATGCCATCATGGTACTAAACTTCATAACATCTTGGGTTTTGGTCCTGACCCCACACCTCACCACATGATTTCGAATAAGAACTATGTTAATGTTAATAAAAAGAAGAATGATGCAAATAAGAAAAAGTATTTTGAATAATGTGTTAATAATATGAAAACTGATGCAAATGAACACTTACTTCATGAGGTTCAAGTTTATTGACAAAGGCCCACAATTTCATTTAGACATTTTGGAATAAGTGCCTTCACAAAAGACACAAAATACAACTTACCTGAAATGAAAAAAAAGAAGTGTTAGAATCAGAAACTAAATTTTATTCAGTATAATTTGTTTCTAAAATGATAATTTTCTGATGACTTTATTTCACTTCACATGTGCCATTGTATTAAATTAACAAGTCGTCCCTAAAGGTGTTAGTTGAAGGTAACACAAATAGCTATGTAGAACATTTGAAACAATTTTATCATTTTTTGTATATGCAACACATATAGCCTTTTTCTTCTTGATGATCCAATGTAAAGGAAAAAAAAATGATCACCAAATTAAAGTAGTTTAACAAAATATTTGAAGAGGTTAAAATATGAATAAAAAAAAAAAAGAAATCCTTCATAATTCTGACTTCAAAAATTGATTGGAATTTTTCTTTTGGGTGTTCTTTTCAGTAAAATTTGGAAAAAAATGTTAAAATCTTTCAATTCAATACAGTTGTGAGCAGAAAGAAAACAAAATCTTGATTTCTCTCCTGAAGATAATTCCAGTGAATTGAGAAAAGAGTCACTGAAGATTGAGCAGACTGACATACCAAAAATAATAGTTTACAGTATTTGTTGGATACAATTCTGTGTCTTTTGTTTAATAATCCCTTTATAAATTATGCAAAGTTTGCTTGTATAGAAAGGTTACTTGCTGAAATTTTCTAATGAAAATTTAACATCATTCAGCTAAAACTGAAAAAAAATTGAGGTTGTTTATGCTATTTACGTTCAGACTATTGTCCTCATCTTTGTTGTTGTTATCACAATGTTCCGATTGTTGTGCCCTCCTTCTTCAGGTATTTATCAATCCAGCTAACATTCAGGGAATTTTAAACAGAATTCTTTATTTAGTTTATGCAGATAGATTCTTTCCATTCTGATGTCCATGACTAAGTATAGCTTCTCTTGTTCTTATTTAGTACTGTTCAGTTATTACACAATCTGTTTCCACTAAATATATGCCTGCACTAGCCAAACCAAGGATTGAACTCACCATTACTATGTCATCAAATAAATGAAACATTACTTTAATTCACTAAGCTATTGTCCTGTGGGATAATCTTGAGCCTTAAACTCAATCTGCCTGCTGCTCTTGTTGCTTATGTAACACTTGACTGCATTCTCCACAACTTTTCTTTCCTCACTGATGCTGCTGCAGTTAAAGCTTTGTTGTCACTTCTCTTTCTTTATTAGTAGCTCCTATATTGTATTTATTTCTATGTTAGGGCTGCTCGGGAGGCCCTTATAGCCTAGCATATGTGCTGATTCCTTCAGATATCTGACTCTACTGTGTTCTTCTCTGTCTAGTATTTTTACTTCATTCCACAGGGTTTGGTGACTAAGCTTTGCCCTCTATACATGATCAACCATGCCTGATTTCATTGTCTTGCCTCTAATTGTAGCTTTTCAATGTTCCTCAAGACTTACTTTTAAGGGGAAGCTGATTTCACCTTTGTATTCTTTACCACAATTACAAGGAATGGAATACACACAGTTTTTGGTCTTGTTCTCATTTTTTTTTGGCTTCACTTGGCAGAGTTGAACTGCTTTTGAATATTTGGGAGATCATAGGCATGTGGTAGCTTAGTATAATTTAGTCAGCTGTCTATACTTATTCAGTGTAAAGGAGTCACCATTCTTAATTCGGATCTGTTACAGTTTCCTCTCAGGTTTTAAGATCAGATCCTTTTTCACCTTTGATATAACTACCACCTCGAAGATCTGCAAGACAATATTCAGAAGTAGCTTGATCTTATAGAGAAATTTATACTGATTGAAGAAATCAGCACATATGCTAGTGAGCTTCCTCAGCAGAGCTGGCATAGAAATAAATACAATATGTGAACAATTACTAAAGAAAGAAAGAACAATGACAGCAAAGCTTCAATAGCACCAGAATGAGAACAATCTGCTAATGTAGATTAAATAAAGGGTTCAGTTTGAATTTATCTGAAGGTTGACCAGATTCATAAGCACTTGAAGTTAATAACAAAAAGGATGAAAACAACAGTCTGAATATAAATAAAGATAACTCTTCATCACAGAAATTCAGTCAGAATGTAATTGAGAAATAAGTTTTAAATAGGCAATGCTGAAAACTCTCATATTTCATGATCTAATACTTTTTGAAAAAAAAAACATTCATAAGCATACATATCCACACATGATATTATTAACAGGATGTTTGAGACAAGTTGGACCGATTATCATATAAATTATTTTTGTCTCAAGCAAAACCAAGTTACTTTGCTGCTGAAAAGTAAAATCATTTTAAATTTGCTAAAATGTAAAACTGTTCATGTGAGACACTGAGATCTCAGGGGGTTGATCAAATGTAAAGGGAAAGAAAGAAAGAAGGAAGCAGAAAGAGTTTACTAATTGGATGATAATTGTTGAAATTCACAGGAAGATGGATTGAAAAGTTGAGCAGAAAATTAAAAACAAAATATGTTTCAAAATAGTAAGTGAACCCCTAAATGGTTCCAAGAAGAATCAAACCCAAATTTAACTTGACAGAATTCAGTAAGATTGAGCAAAACCAAGACTACCCATCCTTTTCCACTTCCTGCCAATGGGAAAGTGATCATTAATGTATCCTTGAAGATGTCAAATAGAAAAACATATTGTTGATGAAGGAACCTGGGTGGTCATCGAAATAACATGTAAAGATCTGGACAGGAAAAACCATCTGATTTGAATCGCCCCCACCCCAGGAGGAAAGTGTCCCTACAAAGATAGAGATTAGCCTGATGGGCTCATTCCTTTAAATTTCTGTGACATTCATCAAGAAAATTTTTATATCTGACATTAATTTGGATTCCTTTGGATACAAGTGATAAAGAAAAATTAATTACTATTTTGGAGTGATCATGGACAAAAAGGCTGTGTGGTCTGTTGATCATAAAAACCGATAAACAGAGGAAAAATAAATTGTTGTTTTTATCACTAAATGATAATTATTGAGAAAGGTTGGGTGGGAGGACATCTGCGGGACATCTGGATGGGGTCTGAACAAGTCCCAGGCTTTGGAAAACACAGTGTGAGACAAGCTGATGAAGAATGAAGAAAGATTAATGACTGAAAATCCCTTTTTGCCTATGCATTCTGAAAGTTTGGATTCATCACAAGATAGATTATCGGCCCCTGGAGTAGGCTGGGGTTAGAATGCTGAGAAAGTGAGAGAAGGAAGACAGAGAGAGATTAGCACTGTCTATATGGAGTGATGGTGTGAGATGAGATGTGAAGACAGTTGGAGTTAATGGATGGCTCGATTCCTCTGGACAACCCCCAAATTTGGAAAACCACTCAAGTAAACATATTTTGAAAATATGGAATTTTAGAAAAAGGTTGATGCTAAGTGTGGAAGATAACTGATCCAGGCACTGGTCCCCCACCTGCTTTTGCCAGATGCAGGACTCCAGATAAATTAGAAGTTTGGACAACTTGAAGTCTCTCCACATTACTGCTACTGGAATCCACATTGTTCACTGAGACCTCCTAACCAAGACCTTGTGCCAACCCTGAAGACCAGAACTTAGAAATTTAAGTTAATACTAACACAAACTGCAAACTCCAAATGGAATCCCAGAGTCATTTGATTATAACAGTAGTGGGAAGGGTTAAAACCACTGTATGCAACAAATCATATATTAACCAAATTTTTGTTACATTTTTAACCTGTTTAATTCTTTATTGTGTAGCTCCCAGTTGTCGACCTGTCTTCATTTCAGTTTGCTTCGTCAGTGATCTTCTCACCCTCTGAGATCAAAAACACAACATGTAAGAGGAGTAGATGGTCATGAACAGACAAAAGCCAGCTAAGTCAAGTGGAATCATGCCACCTCATGATAGCAGTGACAAAAGAGTCACATGTTAACGAGTGAAGAGTCAGCTAAATTGTAACCACAGAGGTCTGAAGGAACTTGAGAACTGACGAGCAGAGTTACATATTTGGTTACCACTGATTAGGGTTGACCGGGGGAGGGGGGGTTTACTAAGAGAGGGAAATCTGAACTCTAAACTATACAGAAGAGGTAAACCAATCAACTGTCTTTCTCAAGAAATCATGGCAATTGTTGTTACATTTTTAGCCATAGTTAATTCTTGATTCCAAAGGATTCTCATTTTTGGTGTAGCTCCAGCTGCCATACCAGTCCTCACTCCAGTCTGCTTTATCAGCGATCTCCTCACCCTCGGAGATCAAAAACACAACATGTAAGAAGAGTAGATGGTCATGAATAGACAAAAGCCAGCCAAGTCAAGTGGAACCATGCCCATCATCACAATACCAGTGACAAACCAGCCACGTGTTAACAAGTGAGAAGTCAGCTATATAGTAAGTATGGTGGTCTGAAGGAACTTGAGGACCAACATGGAGCATAGGGCAACACATAACTCAGTCCTGATTTTATTATTTTCAAAAAAAAAAAGAAAGCTGTTTTGTCTTTGTGTCTAGAAAAGTAACAGAATTTCTATTTTATATCACAAAGAAGGCCAACAACTGTGAAGAAAAAATCTTTATGATAGAAACCATTTGCCTGGAGATGGATAGACAAATTCTTGCAGCATTTGATTATTTTCTCAACAGGCAATAAAGAAATTTGATACTTCAAATCTTGCTTTCAGGAACAAAATATATTTTTTTTTCTTGGAAGCTTGTTTTTTCCTTATAAGCCGAAGCCTTTCCATTTCCTTTCATTATATTTTATAATTTCTTTCACAATTCTTTGTTTCCCTTTAATTATCAATGACATCATTTTTCTTTCTCTCTTCCTTCATCATTTTTTGCAATATATTTTCTTTCTCTCTTTTCTATCCATTATTATTATTATTAATAAAAATAACAACAATAACCTGAATTTTATTTTTCTTTCTTTTCTTATTTACCAATGATATTATAATGATAATTCTTTTCTTTTACATTTGAATTGCCTGCATAAAGGCATCCTGGGTAAGATGATAAACTACATCCAACAGCAAGGCTTCTGATCAGGTTTGGAGGAGCATGGAACCACCTCTTAATTGCTGGTGTTCAAGGTTCACCTTGACCCAGGGTGGTAGCACCTGTTAGGATTCCAGCTATGGGCAAACTGGATTCAAAACACTATGAAAGTGTAAAAATAGGTTTTAATACCAGCAATACATTTTTGTAAAAATTATTACCAAAAATAAATTTTTTGAAGAAAAAAATATTACCAGCAATACATTTTTGGAGAAAAAAAATATTACCAGCAATAGATTTTTGAAAAATAAATATTACCAGTAATACATTTTTGAAAGAAAAATATAACCATCAATAAATTTTTTGAAAAAAAAAATTATACCAGCAATACATTTTTGAAAAAAATATTAACAGCAACAAAAATCTTGTTGCCATTAAATAACCCGTTGATGTTGATATGCCGTAAAACAAAACAAAACAAATAAAAATGAACCTGCATAAAGTGTAAGCAAATAAAATTTAAAAACTGAGCATAAATACAAATCCTGAGAAAATTCAGTGAATATCAAAATAGATTTGTTGAATTATTCCAAAACTATTTTTGCCAGCAGAAAACAGAAGAGTTTCTAACTTGGGTAAAATTGACCAAATTTGAAGCCATGTAAGAATTCCCTTTTTCCTAAATAATGGCTTAAAAATATATCCCAGGTATTACAGGCAAAGTTGAAGTATTATCTGGTAAGTTAATGTTTTCTCCATCAGTGATTCCTGCCTTGAGGTAAATTTGTGGGGCTTGCATATCCCAATGACACAAAGAACTATGTTAGTACTCCTGGCTTGTTCAACTAAACCAGGCATGTCAGGGGTGGGTAAGGGAAAAACTAAATAAGAATGACAAGAAGGCAAGAGATGCTGCCTGGTGGTTGTACTGATTCAACGGAGGATTCAATCTCAATTTACAACCAACAATGAATCACACACAACACTGGAAATGCAAACATTTCTTTAATTATCTAGTTCCCAAAGTGAATTACTGCTATGATTATATTATAGTATTATTTTAGTATTAGCTAACATTGCCACCAAAGAGTTGTTATAGCTTTGTAACTTCTTTCAATGTTATCTCATGTACAATATAGACAAACTACCAACTGTCATATATGACCATGAAGGATGGCATCATGAAGTCCAACAAATCCAGGTAATACTTGACATGATGACAAATGTCTACCTCAATGCAGCTTTGTCAGGCATGACTTATTTTCTACCTTGCAACTCCTTTCCTATAGATACAATGTTGCAAGCATATCACTACTCTATCAATACTTCTATGGGAAATGTTCAGATGAGCTCCATTCTTAAGTACTGCCAGTTCAGACCTTTACAGCCAATACCTGCCTATCCACTAGGTTGTATCACTCTCATTCCCTATATATTCCAGTGGTAAATAGTGTGTTTTACCCAGACAGCTTCTTCCCAAGAACTGTGATTTTCTGGAACAAAATCTTATGTTGATGTTTCCCTAATCACTACAATCAAAGCCTCTTCAAGTCACTTGTTATTTATCCTCCATATCCTCATAATCTTCATTTCTTACTTCATCCTCTCATGTTCATATCACACATCTCATTCAATAACACTTTTACTTGAGTGGCTCTTGGGTCTTGTTTGGGAAAATATTAAAATTTAATGATAACCTCATAATCTTCATTTCTTACTTCATCCTCTTATGTTCATATCACACATCTCATTCAATAACACTTTTACTTGAGTGGCTCTTGGGTCTTGTTTGGGAAAATATTAAAATTTAATGATAACCTCATAATCTTCATTTCTTACTTCATCCTCTTATGTTCATATCACACATCTCATTCAATAACACTTTTACTTGAGTGGCTCTTGAGTCTTGCTGGGAAAAAATTAATATAAAAAAGAATTTAAAAAAACAAATTCTCACTACTGATATGAAGCCAAACTCAATACTAGTTTAATATAAAATGTAAATTGTGGGTGAAGGCATTTATATGACATCATGTAATCATTCAAAAGTTCTTTTATGTCTAAAAAACTATGGAAGTCAGTATAGAAGATTAGTCGCAGAAAATAAATGATGTGCTAACAAATTATAGTAAAATGTTTATGAAGCTGTATCTAATCTGGTACAAGGCCACTACATTTAAGCACTGAATGAGAATCAGAAAAGATATGTAAGAGCAGCTTGTTAGTTATTGTACAGAGATCAAAGCAGGATTATTTACAGTGTATGTACTTCAAACAATGTTAACTGCATTTGAAGACATCTTCTTAGGACAAATAAATGATTGAATCAAAGAGACAATCTTGATTCTCATTTGAAGAAAACCAATACAGAAATCTGCAACAGGAAAAGAATAGTTTCCTTCATTGCAAAATGCTTCAATAAATTGTTTAAAGTGGTAATCCAAAATACTGAATCTTTTTTTTTGATATTTTGGAACCAGCAAGTTATAAAATCATATTAAAAAATTAACTCTTCTAAACTCTCTTCAGCATCTTTATCTCAAATTATAGAATTAAACAAATTATGTTAATTTGCTTTGAGATACTCTTCAGGGAAATCATTTATTCAAATTTCATAATCATATTGTGCTGTTCAAAAAATTGAAAGAATTAAAAATATTTTCTATTTATAAAAATTGATAAAAATAGAGAAAAATACTGTGAGAAATTATGCTGGAATTTTTTTCTTTTTAGATATGAAACAGCTTTCATTCTCCTAAGCTCATGAAGATAATAACAGTTTTATATTGATGATATAGAAATGTGTTAATCTTACTTTTTATTGTAATGAAAGAACAGAAATGACACAGATATATATAAAGTCAACATTGACACAAGTCTACATTTCTAAAGGCTTTTTTGCCAAGAATAAAAAATCTAAAATGTATTTAATCCCTTGTACCTGATAATCACCTTAAATTACTGTAGATTTTTAAAAAAAATCAATCTGTTGCCTTGAAATACATTATATCAGATTTTATTATGCAAGGTAATATTTTCATAATAAAAAATTGGTATTTGTATAATAAAAAGGCATGGTGGAGTAATGGATAGTGGCTTGGATTGAGGAATCAGAGAACTGAGTTTGAATTCCAGTCGAATCCATTACATTCACTTACGTGCTAATACCATTGGGAAAGGTATGAATCATCGTCTTTTCCCCCCAGCTATGGCTAAATAGCACGACAAACCAGGTTCTATAGACTTGGATGGCAACTGCTCTACCACAGAAAGAAATGGCAACCTACTGTGGGGAAAAAATCTTGTCAGTCATGTATCGAAAGATACATGATTGCTTAAGTGTGTACCATGCTTAGCACATAAATGAATGATATTAAGATGTATTCCTTGATATTCTATAAATTTCAGTACTAATTTCTCAATTGACTTTGGTAACTTTTCAAATTTAATATCATTTGCAGCAGTTTTTATTGTTGAATTTTGAATTTTGTTTTCTATTCTCATTTACATCCCTTTTAATGACAGACCATAATGTTTCTATTGGTTTAATATCAAGATATGCAGAATTTAGTGATACTGAAAACTTTGTTTTTCATTTGGCAAGGTGGACAGTAGTTAGCTTTACAGAATGTGAGGATCCATTGTCTTGCAGGAACCTACTCTTTAGCTTAAAGATTCTAAAAAAAGTCATATCCAAGAATTTAGAATAATTCTCTGCATTTATTGTGCTACTTTGAAACAACCTATAATTTTCCTGATTACAATACTAGCTCCAAACACTCTACATATCTCTCTAAGTCATGCCAGTTGACTATTTCTATGAAGGATATTAACTTGTAGCCAAGCCTTCAGGTTTATCCAATGTAGCTCTGCATTCATAACTAAAATTTACTGTTGATAAATAAGTTTTTATGTAACTTTATGCATAATTTACACATTTCTACCAATGTTTTACTTAAATGTGATAGTTTCATTGCTTTTGTCTCTCTTTCTCATCATAAATATTTTCTTGCTGCTCAATTCATTTTTCTTGCTCTTAAATTTCTTTCAAATCTCTTTTTGTGAAATTCAAAATTATTTTTTTCTTATTCTTCCTAGTCTTTTCAATTTGTTCAACTTTTCACAATTTCCAAAATCGTATTCTTATCACTCAAGCTAGTCTATATCTGGTTTCTTTCTGAGATGATATCTGTCTTATGATGCATGGCAATCTTTATATATACTTGAAATTAAAAATAAATATCTATAAAGGGTGAAGAAGCAAATGTTGCAGTAAAATTTAAACTAGAATTTCTCATCAACCATTACATCAGATGATGTAAAACCAAATGTAGAACAAAAAGAATAATGTCAGCTATTAATATACACTTTTTTTTTTTTTTAATATAACTGAAAATGGCTTCATAGAAAGATAAAGAGCAAAGAATATCAGACTTGCTTGGCAAAGAAATTGACTGTAAACTGATCCCATCATAGTTGTTTTTTTTCCCTTAAACACTGTCTATCAAGCAAACCAATGACATTGACAATAACATCCAGAGGAAGTCAGATAGTAGTGAGATCAATAAGAGCAGAATTGGGATTTCATTAATACCCATAAAATCAAAATTACAAAGGTTGTAACAACATCCATGTATAAAATAATTGCTGAATTAAAAGTGAACTCCCAAGTCTGCTAGCATGACTGTTCATGATGAACTGGTGCTTAAATCAGACCTTAGGAGGATGAAGCACCTCTTTATGGTGTCCATGAAGGACAGGAGGCTTGAAAGTTGCAAAAAAAATAAATAAATAAATGTACAGATACTTCAAGAATCATGTATCTACTATTTAAATATTCACTGATGAGGAAATCTTCATGGTAGATGCTGTTTTGAATGGCTGAAATATAATTACCTTTAAGATTGCCATCAAAGAGGAGTGGGCCAAAATGCTCAAAGACTTTCTTGTGCAGCTTTTCAAGGTTGTGTTGAAAATGAAATTAAAAATGATGGAAACCACATTGATATTATCAAAAGAAATAATTTATCAATATCCTTTTGCATTATAGGTCTTCTTCTGTGTGATGTGCCCCTTCAGGATGTTGGCGATCATGGCTCTTCCCAACTTGTAGCTCTGAGTAAATTTTGTCTTTCTGTTATTCCTCCTAGTCCCTGTCCTACCAGTCATTTAAACAAGCATGTTAGGTTGGTTATTTGTTGCATCCATCTTGCCTTCAGTATGTCACATGAGTGTCAAATTCTCCAAGCCCTCTTTTCTCATTATGTGCCTTCAAAATTTCAACTGTCTCTTCCTGATTCTAAGCATAAGTGTCCTTTTCATTTTCATTTTCATTAATACTTGTTGCTCACTTATTTGGTTCATGGTATTCACAGCATTCTTCTGTAGAAACACATTTTTGTGATCAGGATGTCCAGTATTCACTGCCATATTGGAGAACTAATATTGCATAACATTTCAGCATTTGTTTCTTTGTTTCTAACAAAGTTTTTCTCTTTCTCAGTACTTTGCATGGCTTTTGAAGGCATCTTTTGCTATTCCAATACACCCTCAGATTTCAATGTCACATTTTCTGCCATCTGTTAAAACACTTCATAGATATTTAAATTTTTGTACTTGCTTGATTCTGATATATTCAATTCATAAGTCACAGCTTGTCCCTTTAGTTGACAACCATACATTCTGACTTCTTATAATTGATGTTTAGTCCTTTCTTCTCTCTTTCCTTTACTTGGCCTCTTTCTCTTGCTGACAACCATACATTCTGCCATCTTACAATTGATGTTTAGAACTTTTTTCTCTCACTTTCTTTTAATAATTTCCCTAAGAGTTCCTATTGTTTCCTTTCTTTATTTGCTATTAACAGTGTGTCATCTGCATATCTTATGTTGTTAAGATTGTGGCCACCAATAATAAAATCCTGGTAGGACTTCTAATTCTCTCAGGATCACCTTACTGTAAAAGTTGAACAAGTCCAGTGAGAAACACATCCTTGTTTTACACCTCTTTCTATTTTTGTCTATTTACTGTATTCATTTTCTAACTGTATATACAGGGATTTTCCCAGTGTAAGTTTGGATTATTCCAATATCTATTCTAAATTAATCAAGCTTACCTAGCAGTTCAAACAACTCTTTGTGTCATACTTTATCAAATGTTTTCAATAATGTATAAAATAAATGTATACATCCTTCTACATTATCATTTTGTGTATAAATATTGCATTCCTTGTCTCAGTGTCTTTAACAAAACTACAGTTCTTGTCCAATTTTTGCTAAGTGCTCTGTTTATCAGAATCTGGATGATGAAATTTGTTTTGTGGCTCAATAAGCTGATTGTCTAGTAGAGCTTACATTCATTTGCATATGGCTTCTTATGAAGGGCCATGAAACTTAGGTCTTCTGGTATATAACTCGTTATATATTTCACATATTATTTCTGTAAATTTGTCCTATTTATGCATAACTAACAGTATAACCAATCTTCGACCGGGTCTTTCATAACTGGGAATTTTTGTGTCCAATTGGACCAGTTTAAGTTTAAAGTCATCCCACCCGAAAATCAATATTAGTAACAACAATTGGATGCAACTGAGGCAAATCCCCAAATGGGGGAGTTAACAATTTAAAGTGGGGGCCTGAAAAGGGAACTGCATATTAATAAATAATATTATTGTAATAATTTAAACTGTTTATTTTTATTAAAGTTTTAATGAGATATATATCCAAGAACAGATAGTAAATAGTAAAATGTTGCTGAGAGTTGTAATGGACAGGAAGTAGTGGAGAGCCATTGTTACCAAAAATTTGGACTCAAACCCGGCACTGAAGAATTATCTATCAAACAAAAAAGATTTCATCAAAATCAGATGAAAACTGTGGAAATACATAAACAACATCCGATCACACATACGCACACACACATTTTGAGAATTATAGATATAGATACATGAGTTTAAAAGAAACAGCAATTTTGTAAGTTCTGCTTCCTTCTCCACCCTGTAACTATAGTATATATTCATTTTCAATATGATGAACAACCCTTGAGTTGCATGATAAAATCATACACCACTAAATTCTTCTTTTTATGTGCCATGTCCTTTCAGGACATAGGCGGTCATGGCTCTCCACTTCTCCCTATCCCTTGTAGCTGTCAATAAGTTTTGTTCCTCTTCCACCTTCCCCAGACCACGTTCTGTCATCAACTCACTTAAGCCTGCCAGGTATGTCATGCATTACTTTCCCTTGTCATTTTTCCCTCTATTCAACCTCTGAGTATCAGATTCTCTAAGCCCTTCTTTCTCATTACATGTCCCAGAAACTTCAGCTGCCTCCTCCTGATGTTAAGTATAAGTCCCGTCCTTGTTTGCATCCTCTCCAAGACCTCATTGTTGCTCACACGCTCGGTCCATGATACCCTTAGCATCCTTCTGTAGAACCATATATCCGTCACCTCAAGTCTCTTCTTCATCTTTGAGGAGATCGTCCAACATTTGCTGCCATAACTTTAATATCTTTAACTGATATTATGAGTTAAAATTCACATGGTATATTTATGATATAAATATGATTATATCCTAAATACTTTACCAAAATTGATTGATTAAATTTATTGTGAAAAAATTGTCATGCATAATAAAATGTAACAAACTGAAAATCTTTTGTTATTATTATATTTGTGATTTTAATAGTTTTAAAAATAAAAATAAAGAATTTATTTTGACAAATTATTACTGATAATATTTTGATTATCAACTCAAAAATGTACTTGTACTACTTATTTCAGCATAAATAAAACTGGACATGATTAAAGCTTGTAAAAGAAAGAAAGTAAATTAGAAAGCATTCATTATAATTAAGTTTGAAATATTTTGATGTGTTTAATTTGAAACATAATGAAATTGAAAAAGATTTTTTAAATAAGATATCTGCCATTAAAATAAAAGAACAATGAAAGAAACATATCAAATATGAATTGGTTTTCAAAATATATGTCTGACTTTAAATTTTGATAAAAACAAATTTTTTTTAAATATTCTACGATTCAAATCTCAAACTGTAACAGATTTTAAAAACTTTAAATGTGCATGATGATCATTATTGATGCTGATGCAACACTATTTGAAATGTGCCCCATTTGAAAAAATTTTTAGGATTTCAAGTTACATAAAATTTTTAGATATATTAACAGTATTTAATTATAAATCAGACAAAGTGATAAAAATGATGTTGTATTTTACATTAATAAGAGAAGAGTCAGAATAACATGACATCAAATTAAGAATATTAGAGATTGTCTGTATTTATTTTAATTTTTATATAAGTTTTTTGAAGAAAAAAATTTCTGCATTGCAAAAACCATTCTGAAGCCAGGAGGTTTAAAATGGTGGGTTTAGATTTAAAAATAAGTTGATTATATAATATTTGGTGGCAGCAAATGAAAAATACTAGTCTGTTTACATGTGTGGAGAGAGATAGCAATTTTTATTGGTAACAATGAAAAAATTGAAATTATTATTCAGAACAAATACTGTCATCAATTGGTTGGGACACACTTTTGCATTAATTTTAATGGTTTCTGCTTAAATTATTCTCAGTAAAATTCAGTTTATTATCCAAATTATAATGATGAATGTTTTGATGACTTAGAGGCAAATGAAAAACTAAACACGTAATTCTTTACCCAAGTGGTTGAGCAGGACATTTTTATAACTTTGTCCTGCATTTACATGATTTCAGTGGAAGTGGATAATAAGAGAGAGACTGGACTTTGTTCACTGAGCATCTAATACATCCAATGTGCAAATTAATTGAAGCAAGATGAATACTTTTATTATTTACTTTTTTTTGTATTTTTTCAGTGAAACATGACCCAGTGCACATGTTAGTACTTTGTACGTCCATTCCATGAAGTCGTTCCTTGCAGACTGACCACAGATTCTTGATTGGATCTGAATCAGGAGAGTTTTGGAGCCAGTCTATTGTACTTTGATTTGCTCACTGGTAAGCGATTCCAGTATGTTTGTGAAGCATTATAATTTTTGTACACTTCTTTAGAGTAATGTCCATTGCAGACAATAGCCATAGGACAACTAATTGACAGTCAAGACAATAGTGTCTGGGTGTAATGAAAATCCGATGCAATCACAGATGATGCAATATTTTTCAAGGCCAAACAAATTTCATCATACACCCGAAAATAGATTCATATTACTGCACACCACTGCAAATCACATAATCTGAGGAAAAAATAGAAATCGATTACACCCTGTCACTCTAGTGGATCTAAAATTGACCATATGGTGAAAGAAAGGAAACCAAAGCAGTTGTTTCAATTAATTTGCACACAGGTGTAAGTGAGACTTTTTATGGTTAGTATATTAACAACCTCTTTGTCATTAGTACTGTTATTCCTTGAAAATGAATTGTCTCTATATAAAGTACTTACTGGAAAATAAGTAGCCGTGGACAAAAAACTGGAAGCTCTAATTTTGCTGTAGGGAATGAAGTGTCAGTGACAGATTAGAAAACCTCCAAATGTCTCATGGCATTGCTTTTTTTAAAAATATCAAGGTCGCGGGGGGGGGGAATCATCATTTTTACAGTGTAAGGTTTGACTATCATAATTATTTGGGAGGAGAAGAATTCAAATCATATTCCTCTTGATTCAACATTACTTGAGATTGACAGGCACTTACTTGAGAACATTTCACCATATTTGTTATGCAAATCATTTGTTGAACAAACAAATCTTGTTACTTGTAAATGTATAGCGCTTTCTTAGTTCCTTAGTTTCTCCCTGTTTCTGAACAATTTACTTGCATATATAAATTTGAACCAAGTTAGTAGCTGAAATATTTACAATGGAACTACTGATTGTTGGTCAAGTAAAGTACACATAAAAGCTAAAATCTTAAATACTTATTTTCTTCTGACTGCAAAGATTTGAGCAACACAACCTTCCTAAGTATCCTTTAATATGACTTTGTGTTAAACTGTGTTTAGTTCAGTAAATATTCATCCATACATTTGTTTTTGGATTAAAATGCATTGTCTTTTATTTTTATGAGTCCTTCTGAATGTTCATGAGCAGAAATATTCAGTTATTTATTCTTGTATGTGTATTTGTGATAATAACAAATGGACAATGTTAAAGGCACAACTATCTTGAAGTGATTTAAGATGAAAATTGTGTTTGATTATAAATTATTTGAAGAGTCCAGTTTCAATTAAATCATGAAATGTTGCAAATGTAAAGTTTCTTATAGAAGCATACTTAAAAGATGATTTTTTTATAAGGAGAAACATAAAAAAAGCAAGTAAAATACCAAAACAGTCCTTTATGTTAAAAGTTCTTAGTCTTTCAAAAACTCATTTATAAATGAAAATATTTCTTGAAAGGTTTAAGAGGTGGTATAATGGGCCAATTTTGAAATAAGCAATTGATTTTAATTACTTTAAACTTTACAGAAAAAAAAAAGGAGAAATTGGATTTTATTTCTTTATTTATTATTTTTCATAATATTTTGGGCTAAATCATTAGTTTTAAGTTGATGGAAAACAAAAAAGAGAGTTTATTTTAATGAGAAAAAATGAAAGTAAATGAATTTTATACTCATATCTCATTTTGATTGGATGTAAAAAATATTAAAAAATGTCACCGAAGCAAATTTACCTTGAAAATTCACAAAAAATATTTATACAAAAATTTAATAAAACTGTGTCTCATTCCTTTTTTTGTCAGGAAATGGTAACATATGTGCAGGATGTGTGGGTAGTTATTGGTTTGGAAACTGGAACTGGCAAACTGAATTCAAGTTGCATTCACTTTCAAACATATAACCTTGGTAAAAGCACAAGTCAATTTCCTCTTTCCTTTGCTATGAGTTAAATGACGTCTCTAGCATTAAATGGCAACCAGACTAGGAGAAGGACAACCTTGAATTCACATCCATGGAGAAGGTACTGAGAAACTACTCCACAATTTTTCACTAGAAGTCATGGTAAATCAGATATTAAAGAAAAAGGAATTCTGCAGAGATCCATGATTGCTAATGTCTCAAAATGATATTTTTTTTTTTTTAAGCGTTTCACCCCAAGCAAGGTGAGAAGCCACTAGGACACAAGGGGTTACAGAAGATTTGGAGCAAGATCAGATAGGAGTAATAGAGGAAAGGATGAGGAGAAGGGTAGTGGATAGATCAAGGAAACTTGAGATGTTGATTGACATTACATTTGAATAGTTGGAGATTATAGCTCTCAGGGAAACTGGAATAGGGAAGGGAGTTCCACAGGTGAGAGGTGCGAGGTATGAAGCTATTGGAGTAGAAGAGATGGCTACATTTAAAAGTTTCTACAGTGAAAGGGTGAGAGCGGGATGCCAGCCTTGTAGGGTGCTTGAATTCATGAAGTCTGGGAACCAGTGAAAGCAGCTCATTGGAGCAATTAGCATGAAAGTATTTGTAAAAAAGACAGAGAGAGGCGACGGCGTGTCTGTGAGAGAGCAACTGTAGACGAGATGCCTGAATTAAAATATCATATGGTAAGAAACACTGGTAAGAAATTTTAGCATCAAAATCTTTAATGGAAAGTGTAAAATTCTGAGCATACTGGCACACTAAGGAGAAAAAAATATTAGGTAATAAATTTATTAAATGAATTTATTCTCATTGAAGACATAAGGCTTTTTACTTTTTAATCCAATGTACAAAAACATTTTAGTTAGCAAATGAAGTCTCACAGAAAAGAAAAATCGAGGCATAAGATTTCTTAATTAATGTTGGGATTTACATTTGAACTAAGAAACATTGTCATATTGACAATGTCTTACCCATTATACCCTGTCATACTTAGTAACCTTATTGGAATGTTAAACTGAACATTCCATGCTTATAGAAATAGGATATCTTGTATTAGTTAATACTTTCCAATCTATTCAGCCTTTTGTGTCTCTTGTCAGTTTCTTTCATTGAATCAGAGTACATGATTCTTGTGTACAAAGATTGATATGAGTTTGTTGTAACCCTGGGTTTCATGCTTTTACGACCATCAGACAAACTGGTGTATTTTTTAAAAAAGGGATCTATTTATGCTTATTTGTGTTTGAGTATTTGTATGTGTTGGAGGGGGGGGAATTATCTTCTGTGTTTGCTTGCGATGACACTTTCACACACACAGACACACACACATACAGGTGAATGCATGGTTTATATGGTTGTGTTTGTACAAACTAAAATGCATACACCTGTACGTATGTGTGTCTATGTGTGTGAAAGTGTCATCCTAAACAAACACAGAAGATTATTCTCCCCTCCAACACACACAAATACTCAAAAGCAAATAAACTTAAATAGATCCATTTTAAAAAATAAACCAATTTGTCTGATGATCACAAAAGCATGAAACTCAGAGTCACAAACTTATATCCATACAACTGAATACATTAGCTCTATTACAGATATTGAGCACTTTCCACTAAGTACTGTGCATATAATATATATATATATATATATATATTATATTCTGCTCTGTAATAACTAGAAAGTATGTTTCAGTTTTAGAGGTTCACTCAATAAAAGACAGACACACATACAAAGAGCCAGCTTTATACATAAGATTAGTGACTTAATTTGTGTCTGTTTGATTAAATAATTTGTTCATATGAAATACATTCATTAATGACCAAAGAAAGCATCAATTCTGATTCTCCAATGGGAGATCAACATTCTTCACGACACACCAACAATGTCATGGTTATCTTCTCACACACTTATTAAATCTACATTTATAAATGTATTTACATAAAACCAATATTTTTCTATATATTTAGGGCCATCCCAAAACAATCCATGTCTGTTACAATAGGGCCAACATTGATAATCAATTTGTTCAATTTGTTTTTGTATTGCTTAAAAGGAAAACAAATACAAGTGTTTTGCTTTTTTCATCATAAGCCTATTTGACTCTACATAGCATATGATTACACTTGTTATTATTTGGGACATGAATTACAAGAATAAAGAGTGGAACTTCCATTCTGGTTGGTTCTTGATAAATCACTGGAAAGAACTGAAGAACAGGAGAAAGATATTTTCATAATCGAATTTTAAAGAAGATTGTCTCTTATTTACATTATTTTCAGTCAGACTAATATCCTCATCTTTGTTGCTATTATCACATCTTTTTGGCTGTTTTACCCTCTGGACTTCTTTATGTGTCTGGTGATCCAGATAAAATTCAGTGAATTTTGGACTGAACCCTTCATTCCATTTTTGGGGATAGATTGTTCTCATTCCACTGTTCATGTACTATGAGACAATAGCCTAGAGTAGCGGACATCAACCTTTGGACTTCATGGACCATTAAATGTCTAATTTTAAATTTGGCAGACCACTAATATGAATTTAGAAGAAGAGGTAAATACATTTATATAATAATCAGAAAACTTTTATTTTATTAATATGAAATGCACCCATTAAAGGTAACAAAGTTATAGTGTAATTAGTTAATGACGTAATGGAATAACCTGTCACCCCCATGAGTAACTACATTATAGGTAGTAACTACCTATAAGTATCTGTAAGGCAACGAAATACAGGAGTCTAGCTACCGTGCTAATAGTTTTTACAATAAACCTTTACTTACTTTATCCACCATGTTTGTCAAGTATATATTCCTATTAGCATGGAATATAACATTTAAATAAAACAAATTGAAAATTTGAAGTTTCATAAAAATTGAAATAATGTCCCAATTTCTCTGTGGATCATATCATCAAAAACTTTGCATGGACCACTGGTGTTTGATGACCACTCGACTAGAGAATTAAATTGTTGGTTAGTGAATTTGGTGTCATAGTAACTGTGAGTTTAAACCCTGGACCAAGAAGTGTGAATCTGCTGAGACTTAGTGGAAACAGTATCAAAACTGGCATCTGAGATGTGATATCTCTAGATACGGGCATTAAAATGAGAATAACCTACTTCCATGAAGTGAATAAAGGGTTCAGTTTGAAATTCAGGGGAGGTTAACCAGACCAACAGATACTTGAAGGAGTCTGGAGAGTACAATGGCTGAAAAGTTATGATATCATCAAAAAAGATGAGGGCATTAGTCAAACTATAAATAATGTAAAATCATTCTCCCAGAAATTCAGAGAGAAAGACTGTTTCTTCTTATAAAAGGGAGCAAATGTTCTATTAAACCGTTTCTATGCTTTTTTTCAGTTGCCCAAACATGTCTTTTAATTGTTATAATTGAAATGATTCTGGTAACGATGCCTGTGATATTCCGTGCTAATAGGAATATATACTTGAAAAACAAGGTGGATAAAATAAGTAAAGGCTTATTGTAAAAAACCCAGTACTATAAGAATAAAGGTAACAGTTATGCACAAGGTTGTCGCATGTCAATCCAGTAGTGAGTGCTACTATTGGAAGGGTGGTAGTTCTTGTGTAAGTCTGAGTCATACTCAACAGATCCCAGCTAGTCTCTGTAGTCCATTGACTTATAGATACTTATAGGCAGTTATTACGTATAGAGTAGTCACTCATGGGGGTGACAGATTATTCCATTACATCAATATATATATATACATATATATATAGTTATATTCTGTGCTAATAGGAATATATACTTGAAAAACAAGATGGATAAAATAAGTAAAAGCTTATTGTACAAAACCAGTACAATAAGAATAAAGGTAACAGTTATGCACAAGGTTGTCACAAGTCAATCCAGTAGTAAGTTCTTGTTATAGTGGAACACACCTATTCTATAGTTAATAGACTCTCCCACCTATAATAAGGAGGAGTAGTAGCAGTCGCTCAGTGAGTTGGTCAGTCAGTTGATGTCAGACGACCGTTAGTCGGATACTAAAAGTATGAGCGACCACCACTAGATTTCTCTGTGTCATTACCTATTATATCAAGTTCCTAACGTTTTGTACGTTGAACCTATTTTAGGACCGACTTAGTACAAATACAAGCCTCCACTGTGAAACCACTCTACAACAGTGCTACTGTTGGAAAGTTGGTAGTTCTCACGTAAGTCTGAGTCACACTCGACAGATCCCAGTTAGTTTCTGTAGTTCATTGACTTACAGATACTTATAGGTAGTTACCACATATAGAGTAGTCACTCATGGGGGTGGCAGGTTATTCCATTACATCAATGCCTTATATTCCTTTATATTATACCCTGCTGAGATACATCTCTGTAAGACTTAAGCTAGAAGAAACAATTGTTAAAATGAAACCCAAACAAAATAGTCTCCAGCTGTAAATATTTGAAAACTAATGAAAAACAGGTAAGATATATTTTGTTTTATAACAGTTGTTTTAAAAATTGGATTTTATATAAAACAAAATATTCTTACCATCACTCATTCTGGTTTCATAATACTTTAGTTTTATACAGAAATTCCAACAAAAGTTGAATTAAATCTTATTTTGCAATGATATTTTCAACAAAAGTCAATTCTTTTTTTCTTTTCCAATCTTTTCTGACAATGAATTAATAAAAATTCATTTAAGATTCTCTCTTTACAAAATGCTTACTTGATAAAAAATGAAAAGAAATTTGAAAAAGAAAAGCTTATTTCTTTATATGATAAAAAAGACAAAAAAATGCAAAAACATTAGCAAGGCTAAGTTCACGTGAAACATTCAAGGATTAAACTGAAGCTGTCTGAAAATACAGATTCCTCTGAGGAAATCTGTATGTATGCAAATCTTTGAGATGATAGATGGGGTTTAATATTCATCTATGCAGATGTATCAGTCATGAAAAGATGACCTCAAGGTATACAAGTGGACTTCCATTTCATGGATTGTTTTCTCTGCTTATGTTGTCTATAGAATTTTCAGGATACATTTTTAAACACATGTTCTTTATCTTCTTCCTCCAGAAAATCAAAATATGTCTTCATCTTACAAATGCTAAAAGTTAAGTAAAAAATTTATTAATCTCAGGTTCCTTATGAAATTCCCTGTTGGCAACTTGAGGAGCCTTGGGTAAGAAAGTCACTGTCAAACTTCCAGAGATGTTTGATATTTCTATTATACATGAGAACCTGAATCAATTCTGTTCAATCTGTTTTTATTTTTGTGTATAAGGCATAGAAATAATATCAACATCATGGCAGAAGAGAAAATGTATGAAACAAATTAATATAGAAATTTATAAATATTTACTTATTCAGATCAAGTAACAATTTTTATTCCTTATAGTTCTGTTCTCTATACATCATATTTTGTCAGAGGTCACTCAGTATGATTTTCCTATTTTTAAAGTCTCTCTCACTTTTTCTCTCTCTCTATTTCACTATCATCTATCAATTTATTTATCTCAGTCTATTCAAAGGAATCAATCTGTTTATAGTAATCAATCATGCAATAAAAATGAAATTATAGCCTTTCTGGCTGCTCTCTTTCATGAGCACAACTGCAGTTTAAACAAAGATAAGATCAATTTACCAAAATTAATGTTAATCAAGAAATGAAATTCCAGTCAATCAGATTGTAGTTTTTTTGTTTTTTTTTAGGGGGTATTTTTCTAATCATTTCACTCCAAGCAAGGCAATAAGGCCCCTAAAGCACAAGGGGTTACAGAGTGTGAGAGAATATAAGAAAAAAGAACCATTATTAAAGAGCAAGAACAATAAAAGAAAAGGAATTAAGAAGACAAAAGATAACAATTGACAGTGCATTTAAATTTGTTTTTTAATCATTTCACCCCCAAGCAAGGCAATAAAGCCACTAAGTCACATAGTGTTACTAGGCATGAAAGAATTTGAAAACAGAAACATTACTAAAGAGCAAAAATAATAGAAGAGTAATCAAGAAGACAGAAGATAACAATTGACAGTGCATTTAAATTTATAGTATATAGCAGGAGCATCAGGATATATATTGTAGCAATATTCAAATCATGTACGAATGGTAGACTTATAAATATATAAGATAGATTTGGGTGAAAAAAAAAACATAAGACAGTGAACCAACTATCCTAGCAGCAGAACCTAGCAATTCATTTAATATAATCTTTCTACTTCATATCAGTGGAAAAAGTTAGTCCGAGATCCCTGAAGTTTAGCATCAGCCATGCTGATGGGAAGCAGGAAGGTTTCTCTCAAATGATTAATAGAGAGCAGTTTCATTTTTGAGGCATTAAAATTAACAAGCCATTCCTTACCCTAGTTAACAACAAATTGCAGGTAATTTTTTTTAGATCAGCTGCCAATTTAACCTTATCCTACCAATCAGACTTGTTACCATTAGCACAGATACCGAGTTGAGAACTGATGCTATCAGAAAGGTTGTTGATGAAAAGTAGGAACAACATATGTCCAAGAATAGAGCCCTGGGGGATGCCTGCATTAATGCAAAAAGATCCAGAAGAGTGGCCATTCAAGACAACATTCATTTCGTGATTTGATAAGAAAGACTGAATCAGTTCAAGAATTTGTCCAAAAATACCCTAACCTTTCAACTTTTGAAGGAGACCAATATGCCAAAGTCTGTCAAATGCCTTCAAGATATCCAAAGCAACAGCTTGAGCTTCACTATTTTTATCTAAATCTTGATAGGCTCATTCAGCAATAATCATTAATATATCAGCAATTGACCTAGAGAAGCAAAAGCCATATTGTTTACCTGAAAGAAGACCCTATGAGGTGAGATGCTTAAACTATTCAGAGTTAACTAAAGCTTCTATTACTTTGCCAAAAAAAGTAGAAGGCTAACAGGCCAATAGAAGGATAAGACTGTTTGCTTGAATTCTTAAAGATTGAAACTATAGAAGAGGATTTTCAACAAGCAGGAAAGCAAGAAGCTGCTAGGCATTTATTGTAGAGCTTAGAGAGGACAGGAGTCAGTTATTTAAGACTAATCAAATTCTAGTTTTTTTGTTGGGTTTATTTAAGACCAGGCTGACATAGTATTAAAAATATATACACAGTTCAAGATCATATTTATAATAGTTTTTTAATCAGCAAAAATTTAAAGAGAAATAAAATAAACTTTAAATTCTAAGAAAACTTTAGAGTTTTGATAAAATAAACCGGATTTGTAAAATAATAGTAAGTATTCTAGTCTTACAAGACAATGAAATAGTTTTTCTCATTCACTGGATGCTTTATGAATGTGGCTTTGTGTTAAGGGCTTTTTAACAGGCTTATGGATGAAAATGGGTTTCAGTATATAATTGTTCACTTTAGGCTTTTCTCAGAAAATGAAAACCCTTGAATTAAAATTTCTTATTTTTAACTTTTTCTACTTAAGGAAGAAAAATGAAATGCAAATTTTAATATTGAAATTGACTTTGAAGAAATAAGAATTTTTTTTTTTTAATCAAACCAAATTTTCAACCTTTCTTAATTTCTGATAACAGTTTTAATCCAAATTTATTTCCTCTTGAAAAAACAACAACTTTCCTGTAAAAGACCTTTGCTTTTTGAAATAAACAACTATATGTCCACTATATGTGGGTATTGCTCCCAAAATATATGAAAAAAAGTGTTGAATTCCTAACTCTAATATCAGTAAAAAGCAAATAAAGAAGGAAGGAGGAAACAAAATTGTTGGTTGAGTCATGCACAAAAAGTGAAAGAAGGAAAAAAAAATAGGGTGGAGTCCTTTTTCTAAGAAAGAAAAAAAAATGTGAATTTCAAGTGTAACTTCCAAATTTGAGAGCAAAATAATGTCTGAAGGTATTTTAAATAAAGAGAACAAGCCAGCTGCTGCTGCTGCTTATAGACTGAAATGCAGAAAATTCAAAAGAAACTTTGCATCATTTTTGCTTTCCAGAAAAACATAAATTAATGCTTAATAGACAAAGATTTGAATATTTAATAAGCAGACAAGTATTTCCAAAAATAAAGAAAGTAAAAATCACCCAAAACTTTGTTCATGACAATGATATAATGTAAGTTCTATAAATTTCAAAAATTTACCCTTTTAAGAGAATAAAAAATAAGCTTTTACTTTCATTAAAAACATTTTTAGACATCTATTTTCAAATAAATAAATAAATGTTTCAAATTTACCTAAGTTTAATGAAGCAAATGTATGTCACATCTAATGAGATCTTGTCTTTGAAGCAAGGTCAACTGAAAGACTATAAACAGGTTTCTAAGGACATTGGATACAATAAAACCACTTTTTTTAAAGTAAAATTATTTTTCTACAAAGATACACTTGGCTTTATTTGTAAAAAATTCTAAGTTGAACTAGAGATGTTAAAATTACATGATAATCATCACGTTTTGGAAATATATTTGAATTCTCAATGACAATTTCCTGTCTGTTTCTGAAAAACTTATAAAACAGTTCCAAAACTTGGAAATTAAAAGAAATGTCAAAGTTTTTATGTACTACTGAAATTAATAGTTTCATTTAAATTTCTTTTAATATGATTTGTCTGTCAAAGTTCACTAAAATAACCACAAGTTTTGAAATGATACTATATTATTTACATATGATAAAATGTTTTCTCTTTTTACTGATTTTACTTGAAATCAAAGGAATCATTTTTACTTTTATTCTACAAGTATTAAATTTTTCCATGTAATTTTAATTTATAATTAGCTTTTTATTAAAATGCTTTTTCTCATACACACAAAATTCTTTTCAAAAGATATGCATCTTAAATTTTCTATTCTATAAAAAAATGATCTAATTTCAGATCAGCCTGCTGATGAATTTTCTATTAAATATTGAATGAACCTTTGATTTGGTAGCTTATGAACATTTAATTGTAGTTGTAAATCTGAAATAATAAGATTTATCAAAGTTTGGTTCATAATAATAAATAATCAAATACCATTTGGCCGAACACAAATATTTGTCCCGATGATAATTATTAAAATGATCTAAGTATCAATGAATGCTGAGAGAACAAGAAAGAACTTGTTATAACTTCATTGTATAGAGATTAAAATCAAAATTGGATGCATATTCACAAGAGATATGTCTGACAGTTTTACTCTATCAAGATTAACTCATTAAACCCAGGGAGTGACTTAAGGAATAGAAATAAAGATTCATTTTGGATGATGAAATTTAAAAGAGAGAAAGGATTCCTATTTTCCTGTTCTGAAAGAGATTAGATTTTGACTCCATGAGTCATTGGCAGAACTTAGGAAATTTAATACTTTTTGTTTTATGCATCATAGAAAATACGTGGCTACAACAAGATCATGCTTCTTTTTTTTTTCATTAAAAGCAGATTGTTCCTGCAGATTTAAATCAACAAAACTTCTCCTAATTTTAGATAAAAACAAAATATATGATGAAACTTTTTAGTAAGTTCTCAGTCAGACCAACTTTCAAAAATCTTTTTTAGTCAGGCTGAGAACTTTTCCATACACACCATTTCTTTTGTATAAGATAAATAACCAAGAGAAAAATTTCAGAGCTAATTGATGCTTACACATTAAAACAAAAAAATCATGATTATAACCAAATGTTGTCTTTAAGAACAAAGTTCCAGTAAAAAAATATCTAGGAAAGGATGTCGGGGTACTGGCTGAGTGTATGAAGTGTTTGCCAAATGTTTAGATTGTCTTAATAGTACATGTTTGTCTTTGAATAAATCACCAGTTCTTTGTCAGTTTATGATAAAGGAGACAAGTTCATAGCTATTGTTATGCATGAAAAAATCAATAACTCTTTCAAGTATAGAAACAAGTGCTTTCAAAAGAGCAAAGTTGTTTCAATATATGTTAATATGGAGAAGCATCCATGATTAACAGGAAATATTTTACAAAACAACATCTGCTATGTCAATTGCAATCAGGAACATTCTCCACAAACATATTTTAATAGGTACTACCACAGAAAGTATGATACCTAAGGTTTAAAATGAATTTTAAAAAATGAAAAATCTTTATTGAAGCTTTTATTTTAGTTTTAATTTCAAAATAATAAATTAAATTTAATATTTCCAATAAACAAAATACTTGTTTCTGCATTTCAAAACTAATTTAAATTTAACTGGAAGTAGATTTTTTTTTGAAAATAGCTGATTAGCACTATTTTTTGTTGTCTTTCATCGCAATGTAATTCTTGCTATTAAAAAATCTTCCAAAAATAAAATATACTTTCCTGAAACTTTATTTGAAAAATATTAGCTGATTTAAAGTATAATTAATCTGATTTGTAACAAATATTATTTACTTTAAGCTTAAAATATCACAGAAATGCATTTTTTAACACTGTGGTAGCTGTTTATTTAAGTTGTTGACATGTTTGACAGATTGATGTTTATCTAATGTTGTTCTGTGAAAGCTTTAGTTGTAAATAATAACTGAATATGACGTAAGCACACTTTATATATAATTTTTAAATACTCAGTAACCTTAAAAATTTCAGAAAATATTCTAATGCTTTATTGAATTTAAGATATTTTCTGGTTTTAAATTTACTCTAGTTATCGTTCTTATATTCTGATAATGTTATGCATGGTTGCCTGTACTTACAAATATCAGCATGTTTATACACATACAAAAAATTCTAAATTCTTTTAAAAATATTGGTGTTTGATGATTTGTACTAAGCTTTTCCATTTATGATTAGTAAATATAGTTTTTACTTAATAACAATATCTAAAAGGGTGAAATTAATGCAGAATTTTAAAAGATTAAAATTTAAATGAAAACAATTCTTGTAGAAATTCATTATTCATTGAAAAAATCTTTTTTTCTTAAGACAATAGTGTCCTTAATATATCTTATTTATAAAAGCAATTAAAAGCTTTTCTAATTAAATAATATCATAGTTTTATTGCAATTTTTATTTTACAACTCAGAGCAGATTTTTGGTAAATGATGTTTCTGTTTGACAAAAACAAAATGATGATTTACATTCTCCAAGGAGTCCTGCTTTTAAGTAATATAAATATGAAGAGGGTGGAATTTTAATTTCTGGAAATTTCATAAAATTAAGTAAGTAAGGGTAAGAAATCAAAAAAAAAAAACATATTTTAACAAGATTTCTCTCCCAAAACATTTAAAAAAAAACATAAACATTCATTTGGGAATAAATCCTGGAAATTTCATTAAAATCCAACAATTATTTGATTGTTTCAAGAATTTCCAAAACTATGTGTTTTTTTTTTACCACAAAAGAGATGCTAAATTTCCCATTCTAATCTTTGAACCAGTCACTGATGCAAGAAGAAACAAGATTTTAACTGAAATTTTGAATGTGCTCGAAAGGATTAAAAAATTTAATAAAATAATAAAAAATATTTTGGTCTTTCCTCTTAATAATAACATAAATATTTTGATGACAAAACTTTGTTTTTATCAAGTTTGGGGCCTTCTTCATAATGGCATGCTCTTTTTAAACAAATTTTTGGAGGTACCTCGTTTTAAGTCATATTTAGCTTAAAAGTTTGATCTTGGTTACTTTGGAAAGAAATTCCAACCTCTGAATCCATAATGGTTACTTTGGTAACTGCTAAATAATAGTCTGGAATCAAACACTATTATTTCTGATATTTTCACTCAACAAGAGTTACAAGTGCCAATTCCAAAGATCTAATTTGTAAGGCTTTACCTTGTTTCCACAGGTAATAATGTCTGAATGGATGATAATTCTTCATAGCCTATGTGCATTCATTTTTATTCCTTTTTCAATGAAATGCTAACTCTTCATCCACCAAGGAAATTTGATCACCTGACTAAAACATTTTTCACTTTGTAAATTTTTGATCAAGTGCTTTCATAAAGATGAAGAATAACTCTAAAAAATGGTTGCAGGTTATCAATTTTCATTTAAAAAGCCAGACTTGTGGGCAATTTGTCAATATTTATATCATCCTCAGAAACTATAAAATGTTTCCAAAATTACCAATGACTTTTATTTGTTCATCAAATATTAATAATCTAAAGAATATTTTCCAGAGTTATTTTCATTCTTTTTGTTTAAACATTTTCTAATGGACAAAGTTTTCTGATGTTAATTAATTGAGCTCTCAGTCTAGCATCGGAGAGATCCAGCTTTGAAAATATTCTTCTGCCATTTAATTTGGAAAAAAATTCCTCTGGACTTGGTAATGGGTAGTTATGTGTTTCTAAATAACTGTTTAATCCTGTCAAGAAATCTGTGCAAACACGAATTTTTTTATTATTTTTTTTCTTTACATACACTGCTAGTGCAGTCCATTTTGATTGGTTAATTTTTTCTGTTATACCAATTCTTTCGAGTCTGTCCAACTCTTCATTGACTTGTTCCAATGCTGTGAATGGTACACTCTGTTTCAGCTTAAATAATGGCACTGAACCTTTTTTTACTTAAAAATCTACCTTGAATTTTAAACACTAACCCAGTTCATTTAGCAGAACATTTGGAAAACATTTTCTTAATTCTTCCTTAAGATTTCTACCCACTTATGTTTTTACAGTAAACGTTATTGGCAAATCTCAAAGTTCAAATAGTTCCATCCGAATAAATTTGTAGCAGTTTTTTAATACATATGCTTTAGTTTTTACATGCTTATTATGAAATGTGACATTACAAATCATTTCCCCCCCCAAAAAAAAATCTCAAAAGAAACTGAAGCTGCAACTTTGGAAGTCCTTTTTAATAAAGGCTTTCCAATTTCTTTCCATGTGATTTCACTGATTACAGAAATATCATTACCAGTGTCCAATAGCATTTTCACATTCACAATTTTTCTGTCGTAATGCTGTGTACAAATTTCTTCCTGTGAGAATTTTCTTGGTTTGGTTTTGCATTGCAACGTTACATGTCAACATTTACCACACTTGTAACATTCTGCATTTTTAAATGGACAGTCTTTTCCAAGATGTAATTTACCACATCTGAAACAAGGGTTTATTCTCCTTTTTGTACATTTGACCAATGCACATTCTTTTTTCTGAATTTCTTTGGCATCTTGATTCAGATTTAGAATTTTCTGGCAATCATCCACTATTTCTTGCAGTGTAGTATTACTGTTTTATTCAATTTTTGTTAAAACATTTGCTCGTATTTCCACATCTTTTTAGCTGTTAAGGCTTAAATGAAAATTAAAACTTTGAACATATCTGGAGTCATTTCCTTTATTCTAAACTTTTCACATTCTTTTTTGACAATACCAGCATACATAACAAAATCTTCATCCTCTTTTTTGGCTAGATTAATGTACCTCCAATGAACATTAAACAGAGAGCTCTTGTCACTAAACATTTTTGTCAGAATATGTACAGTGTCTTCAAACCTGATTTCACCTGCTTTTTATCAGTAATATGTAGTAGCAATATTTTTCATACTCTGATGAAGCTATTTTCCTCAACAGCAATCTCATTTTTCTCACATCTTGCCAGGCGCTGCATTCCTGATTGAATATTAGTTCATATCTACAAGAATACAAAGAAAAAATCAGACACTCATCAGGATTGTATACAAATTCTGATCTGGTGTTTTGGACAGCATCTGGTCTAAGAGACACTGAAGAATTTTTTGTTTTTTTTCAGAATTATATCCAACAACTCCTGATGCTTTTTTTGTAGTTCTAGCAACTGTTGATTTTGTTGTTGTTGAATTTCAAATATCGATGCCAAAATTTGCTCCATATTTGAAGAATTTTTTTTCCTACACCCAAGTGAAAAAAAATTTGTTTTCTTCTACACAAGAAATTTTTTTTACACCAATGTGGTTAAAATTATTGTCATCATTCATATTCTTTTGCCAAAGCAATAAGTATATATACTTATTTTTCCGTACTTGTTCACTCAGTATGCATATCCAAAATCTTTGTAACTCCAGTTACAACTCATATGAGTTCCTGAATCCTTGTTACTTTTTAAGTCATAAGAGTTAAAATCCTTGTCACAATGGTTATAAATCACCTGAGTTTCAAATCCCTCATCACCACTGTTATACCACACTTTATAAGTAATGCTTCAACTATTTGCCATGATGCTTGTATTAATTAGTCTGAAGACTGACTCCAAAATGGCTTCTTCTTCTTCTTAGCTTTGACTTGGAGCTCTTTATTTATCATTATGGTCGGGATCATATAATCACTGGGGGGGAGGGTACTATTTACTCCACATCATTTAGTAAGACCAATCATTGCTTTATGATAACAGGACTGATAAGTGAAATTCAAGTATTTATTATCATTCATCATCTTAAATAACAATATCACAATGTCAGTAGTAAAATTCTGAGCCTCATTCTGTTGTTTCAGAAAATGATCTTTCCAATGATATAAAAAAATAGAATTTTAGATTTATTCTTTATCTTACTTAAACAACAAAGTCATTGTAGATTTCTTTTGTTCCAGTTGCAGTATCTCTGCTGCATCTCAGAAAGATTCAAGAGAAAACATTTGAAAGTGGAAAGATAATTTTTCTTCTAAGAGAGATGGAAAATTAAAATCTAAAAGAACATTTTATTTTTACTTCAGTAAAAGTAAAAACTATTTTTATAATTTATTAAAATTATCATTAATTTTATGCATTTATTAAAAATACCTAATTTTATGCATTTCATATCTTAGCTTCTTTTTTATCCAAAGAGGTGTTTTTCAGCCGAAACAACAAGCCATTCTAAAAAATAATTTTTATGTTTTTTCATTTGGTCAGACTTTTGGGAATAAGAAAGACTCAGAACTTTTCTGTTGTCCTTGTTTTAATATGACTAATTTGGTATCTTATATAATAAAAATATTTATCATATTATTTCTGTTAAGTTAAAAATATGATAAAATTATGAAAACATTCAGAGTATATAATACACTATTTACATTATTCAGACTATTGTCCTCATCTTTGTTGCCAAATTTATTGCAATGTTTCGGCCGTTTTATGCTCTGGCCTTCTTCAGGTGGTTGGAATGTCAAACTGAACCCCCTATTTCACTTGCTGGGGTAGGCTGTTCTAGTTCCAACGTGCCATGTCTATTATTTCTTTTCTCTGGCATTCCTTATTGCTGGTTGCCATATTGTATTCATTTCTTATAGTACATATCTAGGTCACAAAAATCTCCTGAGCTGACCAAGCATAGAAATGAACACAGTATGGGAAGAATTAACAGGATATAACTGATAACTGACATCCATTAGACATGGCACATGGAACTAGAACAATCTACTCCAGCAAGCAAAATAAAAGGTTCAGTTTGACATTCCAATCACCTGAGGAAGGCTGGAGGGTACAGCGGCTGAAACGTGATAAATATTGCAACAAAGATGAGGATAATGGTCCGACTAATGTAAATAGTGTACATAATACCTCATCTCAGAAATATAGACAGATACTTAAAGGCCGAAACGTTGTGATAAATATTGCAACAAAGATGAGGATAATGGTCCGACTAATTTAAATAGTGTACATAATACCTCATCTCAGAAATATAGACAGATACTGAAAGGTCGAAATGTTGTGATAAATATGGCAACAAAGATGAGGGCAATAGTCCAAATAATGTAAATAGTGTACATAATACTTCATCTCAGAAATACAGACAGATACTGAAAGGTCGAAATGTTGTGATAAATATGGCAACAAAGATGAGGACAATAGTCTAAATAATGTAAATAGTGTACATAATACCTCATCTCAGAAATATATAATGTCCAACAGAAAAGCATCTTCCTTATTAGATAAACTGAATAAAGGTAAAATAATCTCTCAAAAGTTATCACTGAAATTAAAGTATAAGTAGGAAACATCAGTTTCAGAGATAATCAACAACAATAGCATTTTTGTGGAGTTAATGCTGAAATGGACACTAAAATCTTGTTTAGATGTGACATGTTTTCAAAGAGTAGAGGAAAGCTCTTGTGAAAATGTCACAGTCAGTTTTCAATGAACAAATGACAAATACGTATTATCATTATTCTAGATTTTTGCTTTCTTGACATCATCTTATATGTGAGCACACTTGCAAAGATGTGGAAAAGAAATGAATGGCTCAATAAACTCAGTTCCAAAATGCCACTTGTAAAAATAAATAATCCAGAATTTCAGAGAATTCATTGAATAAGATAAGAAGCAGGACATCTGAAAATATTTCAATTAAATCAAGATTTAGTAAAAGTTCACATAAAAAAGTTATTAAATTGGTAACCCTAGCACACACACACACACACACACACACACACACACACACACACATATATATATATATATATATATATATATATATATATATATATATATTGTATTTAGGCAGTAAATTCTCTTTTAGGCATATCTGATTAAATAGATTACAGGCATTATGCCTGTTTATTTTTAACATAATCCATTCATACTTATGAATAACCTTGTGTGTATTGCAATTAAATGACGTGAGAAATGTTTCCATAATTTTTATTTTCTTTTAGTACTACTTAGTTATAGCTGGTTTTGTTTCCACTGTTTGCATACATGTGTACTTCTTAGTACAGGGATTGAACTCATAATTACTATACAACTAAATTCATGAAGGAATGGTCTAATCGATTGCTACTCAAAGTGACGGTCTGCAGACCAGTGCTGTTACACAAACCATCAGCTACCAGTATGTGGCCAGTGTCCAGGATATGCTAATGAATCATTTGAAGCTTATTTTTTATTACTTTTAAGTATGTAAAAATCTGCCTTCCTCTCTACCGGGTGCTGATAGCTCAGGGGTAAAATCTTTGACTGATGCCAATTCAATCAGGTTTCGATCCTGGCTTGAGGCAGTTTGAAGTGTAGCCACACTGATAAGCTGTGATACAGCAAAACAATCTGTCTGTGGATGACAATATATGTTTTGATATCTAATTATTTTTTGCAAAATTGATGAAAGATAAGAAAAAATAGTCAACTTTTATTATATTCATTATATATATTGTTTCCAGTATAAATTAGTATTACCACAAAATATTGTTTCTGGTATAAATTAGTATTACCACAAATATGTGACACATTGAGAAAAAAAAATGCTGGTCTGCCATATTAGATAGTTTGAGAAGCACTGGTCTAATCCACCCTTTTTATAATGGTGGAAGGCAAGTCTGACAACATAGTGGCAGCAGAAAAAGCAAGAAAAACATTAAGTTTAAGGCTCCAAAATCTAGTGCATATGGATGTATTCAAACTCAGAGGAAACAATACCAGCATTAACAGAGCAAGTCTAAAAGGACAATTAACCAAGATGAGCTATCCCTAGATATGGTTCAGTTTGAAATTTCCTCAAGCTTACTTAAATTAAGAGACAATGGAAGAAGGCTGTAGAGATAAATGGCCTAAATAATGTGAAAGTACCAACGAAAATGTGGAGATTAATCGAACTATAAATAATGTAAATAATGATAACTCTTCATGCCATGTGTGTATATATATTTTTCAATCTGCTTGTATGAATCATCTTCAAGAAGCGAGAGCAAGATCTAAAAGGTCAGCCAATTTAACAGTGATCTCATCTCACAATCCTCACCCTTGCTCCATATGTGGCCTCCTTTGTAAATCACTGGGACAAAATTTCATAACTGATTCAATTAAGCTGTCAGATCCTCATATGTAGAAACTGACGGGAGATTCCATTACATATATATATATATATATATATATATATATATATATATATATATACACACACACAATTTGTTTTAGGATATTACATCAAAGCCATGTCAAAGAAATGAAACACAATTGCAGTCGTGTTTTGATGCGAATCAACGCATTTCATCAGGCATTAGTAAATAACTGGTAAGCAGACAATTTATTGAGATTTAAAAGCAAGATACACCCTATTCTCATGAAAAAAGGAAGAAAATGAAAAAATTAAGAAAGAAAGGAGGGAAGATGGTTGCAGGGTTTCTCTGGTTTTACTCAGATCAACTAATTAAATGATCTACACTTAGTTTAAAGTAAAGGAAGAAGCAAAAGAAGCTGCAGTTCATAAAGGGTCATGACCCACAGATATATCATAGATGGCCACCAAATATTGCATACGAGCAGATGTAAATGGCTACAATATTGTATATGAGACAATGTCATTTCCTAAGAAGGATGAAAGGTAATTTAACAAAATACTCAACAAATTATATTCCCTGTGAATTTAAAAAAAAAGAAAAAACTCTCTTTTATAGTTAGTAAATAAACAGGCTCTTTAAGAAATCAATGAATTATTTAAACATATAGAACTGAATAGAATAAAATGCAACAGACACACACACACAATATATATATATATATATATATATATATATATATATATATATAATTATTTATTTAAAAATATGATATTTAAATAAATAATTATATTTATGTTCTACTTTTGTATCGAGCACTATTTTTTAAAAATAATAACAAAATACTAAGGAACTTTGGACTATTTACCTAACCAGTTCCTTCCTATTTTCTATATTTTTTCACATATATATATATATATATATATATATATATATATATATATATATATATATATATATACACTTTACAATTGGAATTAAGATACCTATAGTAAATGATCATTTTCATCTTTGAATTTTAATTTTAAAATTCACAGGATTTTTCAAACTGTCTATGGTATCAGTGTAATGTACTGTTTATTTGAAGAAAGAAAGAGAGAGGGAGTGTAATTGGATATCTATTGGGAGGTGAGGTGGGGAGGAAGGCATAGTTACTGGAATCATATTATGGAAGCAGGAGAGCCTGGGTAGGGGGAGGGAGGGGTTAGACCGATGGGCTGACCTATATCCTAATGGTCAAAATTTGCTCTGTTTAATGAAAATAAACATTGAGCACTTTTTTGTGAGTCAGTTTTAACATATTTCAAATTCTATATTGTGTTAATAGGACTCAACTGGACTATACCAACGAATTACTACCTATCTATCTATCTCTCTCTCTCTCTCTATATATATATATATATATATAATTTATGCAATGTTTATATATGTATATTATATATGTTCCAAAGTCTGTCATAGTGATAATGGGCACTATGTCCAACTGTCTATAAAATGCTTCTATGGCATGCATTTCAAATAGTCTCTGACAACTAAACCTAGCTCCTAGCCGGAGAATGGGTGGTGGCATGTAACAGGCACCTAATAGCCATCTGCATGGTGTACATGGAGCTCAGTAGCCCAGGAAGGCAGTTCCTTTAGGGGAAGAAATCTGATTTTAAATCTCTGCTATCTTGCAAATACAGAAAGAACTATGGAATTAAAACCAGACAAAAAAACCAGAGTGGGGTCCCCGAAGATGGTTGGTTGTCAACACTAACAATTTTCCAGCAACTCTTGCAGCCAAGCTGACCCCAAATTTAATGACCTATATTCATTTGGATCTTGTTCAATGTGGCTGAGAGAGGGTGCATGTAATCTGGGCAACATATAACCTCCATATACCATTGTATATACTATGCACATATAAAGGATGTTGAAAACTTTGTGGCCCAATTAAAAATTCTTTCTCCTAACAAAAATTATATCCTCATATTTGGTCAGATTTTGGGAAGCCATTTCAGCAATACCCTTATATATAGCTACCTCCATAGATTTACTTAAAAATGAGCACATATGATGAAAAAATGTCTCAAACTTAATAAAAACAAAGTTTTATCATCAAAATCTCTGTTAAGAGGAAGGACTAGATGATTTCTTAATTATTCAATTATTTTTTGATACTTTTTAGAACGTTTGAAATTTTGGATAAAAATTTTGTTTATCTCGAATCAGAGTGGAACAATAAATTAGTGTAGGAAATGTTGGCATCTTTCTTGTTGTGAAAAACATTGATTTGGAAATTCTTGCAAAATCAAATAATTGTTGGATTTTAATGAAACTTTCAGAACTTATTCACAAATAAATGAAATTATTTTAGAAATGTTTCTTTTTTAGAAAATCTTCATAAAAACATTTTTTTACATCTGTTACCCCATCCCCATTTATTTAATTTCAAGAAATTCATTTTTGTATTGTTCAATGTTCAGATTAGTTATATACTTAACTCATTGAAGAATTTAAATCATCAATTTTTTTGTAAAACAGGACCACAGTTACTGAAAATCTGCTCTGAATCGAATCATAAAGTAAAAAATGCAATAAAACTAATAATTTACAAGAATTTTTTTAATTTTTTAGAAATTTTAATTAGAATGATTTATAAATTTTAAATCTTTTAAAATTCTGCATTAATTTTTAACAATTAGATGATATTGTTATTAAGCAAAAACTATATTTACTAATCATAAATGGAAAAGCTTACTAAAGTTTAGTGACCTCACCCCCACAGTATTTTAAAAAGAATTTTGAATTTTTTTTATGCGTGTATATATGTGCCGATTTTTTTAAATATGGTTGTTCATACACAACATTATCAGAATATAAGAGCAGTAACTATAGTAATTTTAAAGTCAAACTACCTAAAATTCAATAAAACATGAAATTATGGAGAATATTTTCCTAAATTTTTAAGATTACAGGGTAGTTAAAATTATATAAAAAAGGTGCTCACATTATATTCCTCAAGTAACTTTTACAGATATGTCTCCTTGTAGAAAAAATTTGTTAAATTTTCAGTTGTCAATCAAGCTGTCAACACTTTAAATAAACATCTCCCCCCCATCTTAAAAAATGCATTGCTGCAATATTTTAAACTAAAAGTAATTTTTATTAAACTTTAAATCAGCTAATATTCCTCAAATAAAGTTTCAGAAAAGTACATTTTATTTTTTAAAAATCTTTTAATAAAGAGAATTACATTGTGCCAAAAGAAGGTGAAAAATGGCTAAATTGAACGATTTTTGCCGATGTAAAAAAACATCCATTTAGTCAATTTAAATTAGCTTTGAAATGTAGTGAAGCATTTTACTTATTGGCAATATTAAATTTAATCTATTAGTTTGAAATTAAAACTAAAATAAAAGCTTCAAGAAAGATTTTTCATCTTTGAAAATTCATTTTAAACTTTAGGTATCTCATTTTTTTAGAGGTACCTACCTTATATATATATATATTATAAGTGGACACAACAGCAAGCTAAAATACAATACACATGGTCTGAAAATAGCATTCAAGCAGGAAACAGACTGTCACCATTTGGTATCGACCTCAGTGAACATTTTATTTTTACAAAATGCTCTATTATCTGATACTTAGCACTTTACCTATAAATATAGCATACCTTAAAACTATATTTTTATTATATATATATATAGAAATACTTATTTCCTATTTGATTACTTATACTTTGTTTTACAAGTAATCTTGATTTTATCCATGTAACAGGATAGAAAAAATTTATAAAAATCAAAGAATGTTGTTCTTCAGCTTTCAGTTTTCACTCTTAAGAAGGTGCTGGTAAATTGGGAAAAGGCTTTAAAAATCAACTGGAAAACGAGAAAAGAAATGCTGTTTTTCAATAGACTGAAAGTATAGTGATAACAAGACAAGGAAAATCAAAGGTTATTTGTTTTCTTTTCTCTCCCCAACCTGAGGTTGAGATGCTGATGACAACTAGTGTGGAAACCATCTATTTTTGGTCAAATTAATATTAAGTGATAGTATTTTTTTAAGTGTCCAGTTGACCCCTTGCAGAAGAATAGATTATAGTGCTGATGAGGGAACAAGATAAAGCATCAGTGGGCCACTCATGAAGGCTAACAGCAAGTTTCTAGACAAAATTTGGTCAAGATAAGACTTGGATTTTAAGACCAACATGTTTCCAAAGGAAAACAGGAATAGAATTATAGTCATATTTCTTTATCGTTTACCAAAGACACGATAAAAATTTATTAAAACAAATGAATTCTCTCTTTTTGTCATTTGTTGACCAAAGAGCTGGCGAGGTGAAGTGACAGGTGACAAATCCCAGATGCAACTGACCTCGCAAGGATGCGATAAGAATTCCTTGCTGATGGAAATTTTGGATGATAATTGAATTTAGCAACTTGGGCTAGACCACGCCTAGCCTCTGGGCTTGTTATTATGTTTATGTTATGCTCTGTAGGTTCAATGGTAGCAACTCTTTAATAGTATAAATTATATAATGCCAACCAAATATATATGTAGTTATACCGCCCACCTACCCAGGGCAAATCTGAAACTACAGACAGTATTAAACTTTAAGGTACTCGATTTTTCCTATAAATACAGACCTACAATAAAATTCAAGTTATAAATTAAGCACAATAAAAGATTAACAACAATATGTACTCTGGGCTTACACTAGATGATACGAGAATAGGCATAAAAATCAAGCTGTATCAGTAGGTTGATGTGAAAGATAATCTCCTGACTGCTGGGTGTAGACCTGTGCTTTATCCAATGTCAATGACTGCCCCCTAAACTTGTGAACATGTGGTCAGCCCAGATGCTCCTAGGATGTGCCCGCACGGGAAAAACTATGTGACAGGTGTAATGACAAAAGTATGCAGGTGTAGGCTTTAAAAAAACTTTATTGAACTGAGAATACAAGGTTCGCGCATAGTGTCCTTTTATAGTCCCAGTAAACAGAAATAGCTCTCTCAAAGAGGAGAGTAACAAAACAAGGGGAGACCACACTTGATTATTCATAACAATAGGTGAATATATAAACATACCCGAAGATGCAAATATCTTGGAAGTGTTTTAACAGATGCCAGAAAATATGACACCGAAATCGAAAGGCGCATTTGAATAGGAAAAGATGCCTTCCAAAAGATAAACAAAGTATTAAGAAACGGGAAATTTTTGTTAGAAACAAAGAAAAGAATGATGAACTGCTATGTGATATCAACCCTTCTATATAACAGTGAATTCTGGACAATTTCGTTACAGATGAAGAGGAAACTTGAAGCCACAGAGATGTGGGCCTACAGAAGAATGCTGGAAATACCATGGAGGGAGAATGTAAGCAACAAAGAAATTTTAAGGAAAATAGAAACAAAAAGGACACTTAAACTACGAATCAGAAAGTTGTTGTAACCTAGGGAAAGTTACTGAATAGAATAATCACACGACGGTTGGTAATGGACGATAATACTTAGAACAAGAAAAACACATATAAGATTCACCAGCGGCGCATAGAAGTAGTCAACTGCTAGAAGTGAGTTAAGTGAATTCCAAAATGAATCTCCAACTGCAGACCAACATACAGTATTTACTACTGTATTTATGTGAATAGGGACATACCCATTATCGTCTGTAGGTATGCTACGATAAATGTAACAGTTAACATTTTCGGGGCAAATAATGAAGAAAGGAGGCTTGGAGAATTTGACATTCATATGATTGACTGAAGGTAAGAGGGAAACAGCGAGTAACCTAGCTAACATGCTAGCGTAAATGGATAGCAGATCAGGGAGCGTGAAGTACTGTAAAAAAGTAAACATTGCTAAGAGCTACAAAGGAGAGAAAGTTGTGGAAAGCCATGATCACCTACGTCCTGAAGGGACACGGCACATAAAAGAAGAAAGTCTAAGGGCACATTCAAATTCAGTTCTTAGTAGACCATTACATCTCACAGAGATCAAGGAAAATGTGAATGAATTCTTCTTACCCATTTTTTCCACTTCTCGTCTCACTTGTAATATGACATGAGACAAAGCTATCATTTGTTAGGTGAAAAAAAAAAAAAGAAAGAAAAAAAGCAGAACAGACTGCATTTGTAACATTCCTGAATGGTTTTTTTTTTTCAGGGGAGTGTTATCTTTTTTTGTTGGACAACAAGAAAATCGGCGACTAGTTTGCATGGGAAAATAAGATGAATATTGCAAGTATCAATTTTGAAATTGTGTCAGTAAAAAGACCTTGAAGTTTGGATCAAATCTAATAACAAGACAATGACGTTCTTGTCTGTCTGAAGGATTATGAAGCAAATCAAAAAGAAACCCTTCCAGACAGAACGTTTCAATCTCAATAGTTTTCTACATTTTGAGATGAATAAACACACATACAACACACTCAGGGTGGATCAATACATTTTTTATGCTTTCTTTTCTCTCTTTCCAGATCTTACCGGGTTAAAATGTCATTCGAACAATTTTAAAAGCTATGGCGACGACCGACTTATAAGTGCAGCGTTTTGTTCATATTTTGTTGCCTCTGGAACATGACTGAAAAAAGTTTTGTTCTAGAGTTACTTGTTTCCAGGATTTTCTCTTTCTAGGCTGTGAAATGAAGTCCAAAGTAACACCAACATTAACAAACCAAGCAATTTTATTTTGATTCAGCCTGATGGATAGGCACATTCGAAAGGGCAACGACAACAGCCAAATGGAGGGAAGAGCAAGATTGGAATAAAGAGAACATCGAAGATATTTTTTCACACAGTGAGAGGAGACAGACCACAAGGAAGAAAAAAACAAAACAAAACAAAAAAACGATCAGCTATTCAATGTGTCGAAAATATAAAGATGTGTCTATGTGTGTGTAAGTTGATATATTTACTTGAGCCAATAAATTGACATAAAATAGACAAGAAATAATCTCCAATCCTGATATAGGTGAACACAAATTCAAATTTAGTGTTATATTCCGTGCTTATAGGAATATATACTTGAAAAACAAGGTGGATAAAATAAATAATGGTTTATTGCACAAAATCAGTACAAAAGGTAACAGTTATGCACAAGGTCGTCGCAAGTCAATCCAATAGTGAGTACTGCTATTGGAAGGTCGGTAGATCTTGCGTAAGTCTGAGTCGTACTCAACAGATACCAGCTAGTATATTTAGCTAATCCTAACCCAACCACAACAAAGCCAAAACTATTCTTACTGAATGGATTGCAATATTTGGAGTGCCTTCAGTAATCCCAAAAGAGGAGCCCAGTTCCAGTCTAAATTATTTAGAGAGTTCAATCACTCGACACATAAAAACTTGTGCAAACAGGATGGTAGAATGTTTCCACGGACAGTTGAAGGTAGCTCTAGCGATGAAACAAAACAAAACTAATTGGCTAGAAAATTTATCACAGGTACTTTTATCGATCAGAAACATTGTAAAAGAGAATTTGGGTGGTATACCAGCTGAAATGGTTTTTGGTACATCATTGACTCTACCTGGTCAATACTGTGATGACAACACGAACATTTTACCACCAACAACGTTTGTACAGGAATTGAAACACAGAATGTCATCATTAACCTTTACGCCTACACGGAAAGCAAACAAAAATGTATACCTACCAAATGACCTTTACTCTTGCACATATATATTTATAAAAAATGACGGTGTAAAAAAAAACTTTATGTTTAAACTACTCAGGTCCATATCACGTTATTAACAGAAAGAGCAAATATTTTATCATCATGAAAGATGGAAAACATGACAATATTGCTATCGATCGGATTAAACCGGCTTATGTCGATAACCAATTCTCACAGCAACTACAAAAAGAAAAAAAAATGAGGATCCAAACTCAAATATCACACAAAAGACGAATGAACAAACATCCAACAAAACAAATGACACCTCACCAGAGACAATAACAGAGAAGAATGTTATAACAAGATCCGGGAGATGTGTAGATTGGCCAAAACATTACAAAACGTACTTGAGATATTAAATTATTGTTTCCTATATCATAAGAAATAAATTTCTAATGATCTGGAGGGAGCCTTTGTCGTGTCCACTAAGACAGTATTTATAAATCAATCACACTCAAGAAAATACTTACATCTTAAAACACACCAATAAAATCATAAAATGCAAGTCAGAAAATTTGCTGTATTAATCATTTAGGTAGATATCGCCAAAATATCGCGCGGACGTAGTAGAAGACATACCACGAGGCTTTTTAGAGTCAATTAGGAAGAAATAAATTAAATAATTTAATTCTGGAGCTGATTTTGTTAGGAAAAAGTGTATAAAACACACGAACTCCGGCCCCAAACGGGATAGGCACTGCTGTCACCAAGTTCAACGCCACTTTCGCTTTTGATCTCCATGACCTCATGTAAAAAGCGACAGCGCTGACAAACTGTAAAGTAGAGATCGCTTCAGACTTACGGCAACACTATCAATAGTAAGAAACAATTTCTAGCTGTTGTATCCTCTTTACTACGAGCCAAGCACACACGTATTGACGTTTTCATATAAAAACACATATAACAATATTTTATTGTTTCTCACATACGTACACAAAGACAATTTATTTATATTTTATTTCAGAATTTTATCAATCAAACAAAAAGACATTACTTTCAAATTTATGACCAACTGGTTGTATTCTTGTCGTTATATTAAATTAAATGTTTATTTGTTGAAACTACGTTGTCTTTTCTACAGAATTTTATTCTTTCAATGAAAATAGTTTGATTATTCTATACGATCGAATTACGAGCAGTCCCGCAACAATATTGTTATTGTATCGAATCCCAACACTCCGAATTTTAACATTCAACGAAAAACCGAGTAGAAGGATTCCTACAATAGTACATTAAATGAAAACGTCTCGACACTAATGCCTTTGTGATATTCGAGAAAAGAACGGAAGATAAGATTATTAGTATGACAATACAAGAAAACCAATTTTTGGTCATCCATTGACATAATAATGCTGCTGTGACAGTGTCTTCATTAATGCAGAAAGCAAGAATATACACCGCATAAAATGGAATGTTTTCTTCTCCAGCAACGCAAATCTCTAAGATCAATAAATCAACTGTCGAGGACCAGTATCGTGATAAGTGCCAAAGCAAACAGGCACCACTTCTAAAGACAGCTGGGGAGATAAAGAGCCAAGTTCGGATTATATGGCCTAAAGCTAATGACAGCAGATGGTAAGAGATTTATCAAGGACAAATCTTTCATTTCGCATTAGAGCTTCAAAAGCAATACCAGTGACAAAATCGCTCCTTCAGCTTCACTGTACACACAGCATGCCTGGAACATTTTGGAGCTGAGGAAAGAAAAATGTCCATAGTTACCGCAGCGATCAGACCAACGAATATCGTGAAGAGAGCAGAGATTTTTGAAAAGATGGGGGTGGAGGAAATAAACGACGATGATCAAAGAAAACAGGTAAAAGTCAGATTGCTCATTATTTCAGGATGTAAAAATAATCATCGGCGAAAAAAAAATATCTAAATATAAGATTTCAGAAAAAATGAAATTTCCCGTTCTAATTCGCCATTCGCAGTAGTGGAATTCGGGTTTTTAAAAAGACGCTTGAGAAAAAAAATCCTGAATACGGATTCTGACTAAAAGAGGCACTTCCCCTTTGATAATGTTGATGGCGGGAAAAGACCACAGGTATCAAAAGTGGTTTTCAATGCTTCTCTCTTCGAAATCTTTGACGGTGAAAGATTTCATCTTAAAGGCCAAAAGGAAAAACATACCAGGAATTAATGACGGGTCTTAGAAAGTTCATCAATGATGTTCTATAGAAACAAGTAGAGAAAGACTAAAAACGTGTAACATTATTGACAACGAATGGGAACCAGCTGATGCTGGAACCGTATATTAAAGAAAAAGCAACGTTACAAACATTTCGATTGATTTTGTTGCATAATTTCGAAGTTAAAATCTTTTCTGAACTTTCTGATGTGATTGAACTACATGTTTTTTTAAGAGTTTCATGATAAAATTCATGTCCATCGGATTATAAATTTCACTTCTTCAGATATGATTTTTTTTTACTTATGTTACCATTTCTTTGATTTTCCATTTTATTTAGGGACCGTTCTTTAACCCGCCGCAACGGAAACTAAATGTAGCACAATGGCAATTTTAAACGTAGAAACTCACATTTACATGTGAGTACAATGCAAAAATTGTTCAGTTCCATCGGCATATTCCTGCAGGTGCCAGGGCGTGCTCATTAACTCTACTTCGTTATTAAAAAGGGAGATACTGCATAAAAGAGGGATTCCCGGAAACCAGACCTCCCGTAAAGGAAGAAATAAAATAACTCTGCTTGGTGAATCCTACAACACAAAAAACGCAAGCTTTAATTTACTTTTGTAGGGGCAGATCCCTAACTAATTTATATTAACGCAAAATACCACAAAGTACGAAACAATAATAAGAAATATTCAAGAAGAAAAGTTGCATAAGTAAATGGAATTTATATATGCATAACAACAACTGTACAAAACAGTAATTCAGTTTTGTTTGAAATGCTGAAAGTTACCTCTCCTTGGAATTTTGAGTGAGGAAATGTTCTTGTTGATAAACTGTGAAGTGTATTAAAAAGTGGGTGAGGTTAGAGAATTTTTAGTAAGATGTATTACTACTTGTAAGAGAATTAAACAGTGTTACTCCTAATGCTATGTTAAGTGTTTCTGTCCTTGAAGGAGCGAATGTTCGTAGATGTTCGTGCGTATGTGTGTGTGTCATGATGTTTCACAGCGTTTTCCCCTAAGGGAAAAACGCAATTTCTCCACTGAGCTTACATCGTTTGTAGGTGAGAGAAGACAAGAGGAAGGGTTGAAGAAGTCCCCAAGAATTTATTTACTTGACAGTCATGTGACCGGCTCGTGAACAGATTCAAAACATCTTGGCGGCAAACGAGATTGCGTAGGCGTTGTATACATTTTTACATTTAACAACCAATCAGCAATCAAACTTAAATAGAAGCTTCTGTGGTCCACTTTTTCACAAATATTGCCGTCGAAAGAAACTATTACATAGAAAATGCATTGAAATCTTTTTCGAACAATAGTATTCGCTGAATCGAAAATAATAATAATAATGTAATACAATTAAATGGAAGCAATTTTTTTAATGCTAAACTTTCATATTCATTTACAAAAGACGAGATCACTGTAGCGTGAGAGGGTAGAGATTCCATTTGAACTTGTCATACTTATAAAAATGGTGTGATCTCTTTAACTCGTTCCTCGGATTTGTACAGATTATTTACACGATTTTCTTCATACTTTCCACTGGTATCTGCAGTAGCTAAAGTAGTTTCAGAATTAATCTGAACAGCATAATTTGTGTTCTGCTACTGGATTACATTGAGTAATATTACATTTGTGTGTCTTTCTTGAATTATTTCATTTCAGACTAGCACCAAAACGATCTTCAAGTGGCAAAGAGGAAAAGAGACAAAAAACATTTCATGGGCTTTTATGTTGACGATTGATAGAAAATTTAATTTCTTGGTCTTTTATTCTGTCCTGTCACTGACTTTTAGAAAATTTCCTTCTTATTCCTGGAAGCGGTCCATCTGATGTTGCATGTTTCCTTGGAACTCTCTCATAATAATAATGTTATTATCTCCGTATGCTTTCATCACAAGGATCCTCCTTTTTATTCTTTTTCAATGCACTAAAGTGTAATGCTCTGTAGTGGTAAGCAAAATGTTCAATGTGGTTAAATCAGGTAATTTATACAAAATATTTTGGTACCGTGTCGTTTCACGGACAGCAAAATGATCAATTGTCAAATCTAAATTAAAAGTAGTATTTTCAGGGGACAAACATAGAAAATATATTCTGTTTAAATACAGAAGGAATCTTAAAAATGACTTCAAAGGTACACGTATTTGGTTGGGTTTATATACTCTTTTATTTGTTAGTTCTCGTGGCACTAATTACACTGCTCAACAAAAAAGAAATTTGAAATGGTGTCGAGACACCAAACATCTTTTTTTAGCTAATTTGAAGGCGCTGAATCTGAAAATGACCTTACTTTTTCTTGGTTAGCAACTGTTTTCCTTTACGAAAATGCCTCATTTAAAAAAAAAAAAAAATTTAATTTGTTTTCTATATATATGATATTATTAACCTATGGCAATATTTCTCAAAATAAAATCGTAGAAACCCCACAATTCATATTTAAACCAACAAATATTGGTCTGCTTATTGAGAAATACTATTTTTGCAATAACAATCGGACCCTAAGTCTTTAAAAATAATATGATTGAATATTTAATAAGACCAACAAGTAAGTATTTTCATCAAATCATTTAATAATCTAATAGCAGAAATAAAACCTTCGTGAACATAAGAACTATAGTAAACATTTTCTCTTTCTTGATTGTCATGTTCAAATGTTATTTAAGTCCCCTTTGATACTCCAGCAGTATCATGTACAATGGAATAGGTACATTCAAGGTAATTCATTAATTTCTTTAGCTGGAGTTTTTTTTCCTGTTTCTAACTGTGAAAACAAAATGCTCTTAATGTGCTTGGCTTCTTTCCGTAGAGAAGGGAAAAGTGATGGGATAAATTTATGAATATCAAACAAGATTTTTAAGAGTTTCATTTTTTGATGTCACCTTAATTATCAGGTTTAAAGTGTATTACTGATAAAGTTTATCAGTTAATTTGAATTTTGGCGATAAATTGGAAAAATTCGGTAGATCTATTTTAAGATTTTTGACTCAAAATCACTTTTTTCTTATAAAAATAGTTTATTTCAAGTGGCTGACATAAACTGCTCGGCCTACCTGTAAATTGATGGGTTTCTACGACCTTTATTAACTAAACGATGCGATCAGCCAAGATCGTAAGATTTGATCTTTTTCCAAAAATGAGCAATTTCAGCACAGCAAAAACGGTAGCTAACAATGAAAAACTAAGGTCATTTTTGGAATCAACGCCATCAAATTAGCTAAAAAACGTGTTTTGTCGTGTTGACCAGTGTTATTCATCAGTTTCATTCAAATGGTGTGTGTATGTATGTTTGTTTTGCGTGTATATTTTAATTCAATGACAGACCGAAAAAATAAAATTTAAAGAACTTTAAAAAATAATTTTATTTATTGCCAAATAATTTCCGAAAATGTCAATCTTATGATTATCTGATGTTTTTTAGGATTTTCTAAAATAAAGAAAAAAATAGCAGATCTTTTGTCGAGAAATTAGTAATCGAACCATTTTATTCCGCTTGTTCTATTTTTCTTTATCTGAATTCACTTTTTGTGGGCATTTAAGCTTTTAAAAATAAAATTTAGCTTAAATTCACTTCATCGTCATAATAAATTCGTTGACATTTTAACTTAACTACTTTGTGACCATCTCTGTGCTGTTAGGTTCTTGGTAAATTATAGAAATGAATGGATAACCATAGACAGATTGAAATAGGTATCAATATTAGATAGTATGAACAAACTGGTATCTGTAGAAACAGAGTGAAATAGTTATCAATAAAGAAGGCCTTTTTTTTACCTACGGTAAAAGAAAGAAAAACTGATTATTTTTTTTTTTTACTTCACATACGTTTAGCAGCGAGACAGTTTGACGTAAATTATGCTGTTGAGTTGATAAGTTTTATTTATTTATTTTTCCATTCTTGTCTAACTTTATGGTTTTATTGCTCACCCAGAATAACGTTTGTCCAGACTGAATGGAATGGGAATGTATATTATGCCTTATTTCAAACTCAGGCAAATTGTGTGTGTGTGTGTGTGTGTGTGTGTGCGTGTACAATCACACGCAAAATCATTCACGCAACCCCACCCCGCCAAAAAAAAAAAAAAAAAAAAAAAAAAAAAAGAGGGAAAGTAGACAAAGTGTAACGGACAGAGAATCAGACTTTCTTGTTTGGTAGGTGCAAGAGGAAACCACTCGCTCCCTAAACAGAATTTGGTACAGACAGGTAGACAGCAGATTATTACGTGATAATTTTTTTAAAAATCAATTCACCCCAAGCAAGGCAATAATGCCACTATGACGCAAGGAACTACTGGGAGTGAAAGAGAATGAAGACTTTAAGGAACAGGAAACCCAAATAGAGAACAAGAGTTAAAAAACAAAAAATCGTAAAGGTGTATGAACCGGACGATAGGCGAACATCTATTCCTACTGATGAAAATATATTAAAAAAAAAATTACAAAAGAAACAATCACTACTGATGAAGTAAATTCAAATTCAAAAAAAAAAAAAAAAAAAAAAGAAGAAAAAAATAATAATTCATGAACTTCCTAAGCGTTAAGATAGATATTTAAAAAATCAGTCGACTCATAAATTGTTTGCCCGAATCTAAACCAAGTTACCACGACTCAAGAAATGCCAGTTTGGATGCGTGACGTAACTACTATCCTTCCCCCCTTAGAGACAAGCAGGTAGCGAAACATCAAACGGATTTTTGCTAACGATAGGAACAACAATGGCAAAAACTAAACTGTGACTTAGAATATTGTACTTTGTGTGAACTATTTCGTTTGTAGGCGAAGACGAAGATTATTGATAGCGGTGAGTAGCACACCCAAACCGTTACTTAAAGCAGGATGTGTTTCACAAAATGACAAGAGAGGAAGACGTCTTATTCACTCAACAACATTTTAATAACTGATTTTTTAAAAAAGAACCGCGAGTTATACATGCAAAGGGAAAGCAACTCTTACTTTCTGACATCATTATTACTAAACATCAACCTTTCTTTTACCAAATAAAAATAAAATACTTTTATATTTTTTTAATTCCGCTTTCAAATGACCTACCTTACTGGTAATGTTATCTTAAAAATCTTCATTTTATCAAGTCAGATATAGTCCACATTTACATTATTCGGACCATTGTCCTCATCTTTGTCGCCATATTTATTACGTTTCGGCCGTTGTACGCTCCGGGCTTCTTCAAGTGGTTGGAATGCCGAACTGAACCCTTTATTTCGCTGACTGGGGTAGACTGTTCTAGTTCCACGTGCAATGTTTAATGGATGTCAGTTATCAGTTATCTCCTGTTAATTCCCCTCTGAAGAAGGCCGGGGGTACAACAGCCGAAACGTTGTAATAAATATGGCGACAAAGATGAGGACAATAGTCCGAATAATGTAAATAGTGTACATAATACCTCACATCAGACATATAGTCAGATATAGTCCATCAAATGTTCAGAACATGTTCATAGTTCATCTCTTTTTTATTCAATCAGTTATGTGCATGATACACGCTTAGGCGAGCATGTATCTTTCGATACATGACTGACGAGGCAGATTATTTTCCCGTAGTAGGTTGCCGTTTCTTTCTGTGGTAGACCAATTGCCATTCAAGGCTAAAGAACCCTGTCTTACTTCACTTATGTGCTAATACCCAAGGGTATTAACACGTAAGTGAATGTAATAGATTTGACTGGAATTCGAACTCGGCTCTCCGATTCCTCAATCCGAGCCGCTATCCATTACTCCACCGTATTGTCCTTTTGATATCTGTCTTCCTCTATTTTGTTTGGTACATCTCTCTTTTTAACATTATCGTATTTTAGGTGTTTTCTATTTCTTTGAATTTTTCCTTTTCGGGTCTTTATTTTATTTTCAATTATTTCCGTCTGTTGAAGTAAACACTTCCAGTATCTGTCCAATTATTTTGATTATCCGTCCTTATTCTTACTGGATCACCAATTCTTAATTTTGGTAGGTCTTTAGCACAATGTCTTCTGTTATCACATTTCCTGATTCTTTCCTCATAGAATCTCTGCCTTTCCCGTACATGATCATTTCAGCAAATCCCTTCCAATGGTAATATCATTTTTAATCTCTTCATTAAAAGTTGCGCTGGGCTCTTGTTTGTAGCAGAAATTGGTTTACACTGCGATATGCTACTAATGCGATGGATAGGTTGTAGAATTTTATTTACTGGAAACTTTGGAATAAATCGAACTGGAGCAAAGGTATAAGACAATATATTTTTTATTTATTTTCTTTTTAGAGTGATGAGTGAGTCCTTTGGTATTCGGTGTAGCAAAAATGTTCGTTTATAAGACGGATATTAGTAGTAGCTTGGAGAAAGTCTAGTAGCGGTTGATTTGAAGTCGGGCCGTGCGAGGAGCAGTAGTAATATTAGAAATAGGTCAGTGTCAATCTACTGTGTTTTTTCTCGCCCCTAAGTAGGGATGAAATATCATTATCAGATGACCTCTTAACTACTTCTTCACATCACACGAAAGGCTGTGTTCTCCGCGATTGCATCTTTGTTCGTCACTCTTGTCGTCCTTTCTTCTAACTCAGAGGTGTCGGTTTATAGACCAAGTTTCAAGATTCTGGCGGAAACTGGTTTCAGCTAACATCAAAAGTCTCATCGGATTAGTTTTTTTTTTTTTTAATTGACCAAAATTATTTCATTTTCCGGCTTTGCTTTCTTTTTCATTTTTTTTTCAAATAAAAAATATATTTTTATATATTTTTAATTTTTTTTTTATCAGGACTTACTACAAATACATTTGGTTGTTTTAATATCCTCTTGGCCATTTCCGATGCTGATTCTGCCTTTCTATTAACCTGTAGAAAATGTGGACTACTTGTTATGTAGTAAAATCCATAATGTTTCGCAAATTGTTTAAAACTTTTATATTGCCCACCATTATCACTGAACACTGTATTAAGAATGTCGTAGTTGCTGAATTTGTTTGTCCCTTTGTTAATTAAATCGCGGCTGGTTAACTGATGTAAATAATTTTAATGATACCGGAAAAATAATAATTATTAGGTAATATTTTCCTTCATGTTTCAATATATCCCTTCCTATTTTCTGCTATGGTCCATCTGGCATTGATGTAGCTTTAAGATTTTCATTCCTATTAAGTTGGACCACGTACATTACAAAATGAGCTCGTCTCAATTAATTTTTCTATATCCGCTGTCATTCCTGGTCGCCATATTGGCTCTGTCGGAGTTAACTTTTCCTTAATTTCCTAATTGTCACTAGGGCACGCTTTCCCTACACTTATAAATACTGGGCAATTTATTACCTCGTTCTCTTTTTCACTTTGCTTTTCAGCGGACACATTTAAAAATGTGATCCCTCGCAGAAATCTGCGTTTTGCTCACTTGTGGGAAAACGCCATAAAACACACATACACGTACGGACTTTCACCAAAATACAAAATCTTTACGTTCACACACAAACACAAATGTTGATGTCTTTGTCACTTGTAAATTTGTTGTTTAATACATATATATATATATATATCTCGGTTTTGTTTGTTTTCTTTACATCTTCGGTTGGACTCAACTTGAGTCCGCCAGGTTCTTCTCGTTGGACCTTCTTTTAGCAGGAAATAAACGTAAGTGTTCCTAATTTAACAACACTTAAACCCACTGTCCTCTACATCTCTTTCTGTACATTTTTAGGCCCAAATGACCACTGTGCACGGCTTTTAACATTTTGAATCTCAACATTCCTGGGATAACTATTCTGTCCCGATACAAAAGTAAGTATTTTAGTATCAACAGTTCACTCTTGTGCTTAAGATGTTTATATACTTTCATTAATACTCTCTTTCATGGGCCACCCTGTCTTTGTTAATTACTTCTTTTAGCATCATGTTTTGATTTTTATATGTTCAGTCCTCCTATTTGTGGTAGGTAGTGTTTCTAAGATATGGATCTCATGAATTTACAAATTACATTATTATTTTGAACTGGAAGTTTTAATAAGATATCTGGAACTATTAAGTGGGCAAGACGCTGATTTCTACGAGAGATTACAATTTTAAATGTGTCCGCTAAAATGCAAAGTAGAAAGAGAACGAGGCGAGAAGCCGCCTAGTATTTATAGTGTAGGTAAAGCAACACCTAGTGAACAATTAGGGAATTAAGGAGGAGCTAACTCCGACATAGTTCCAAAAATTTGCTAAAAATTAGCAATGATGAATAAAATCTTCAAACTTGATAAAAAGAAAGTTTTATCGTTAAAATGTTTATGTCATTATTAAGAGGAAAAACCAAAGTATTTTTTGATTATTTTATTAAATTTTTTGATCCTTTTTGTACGTTCGAAATCTGGTTAAAAATCTTGTTTTTCTTGTGTCTGCGGGTGGGCCAAAGTGTCTTTTTAACGATAAAAAAAAACATTGTTTTGCAAATTCTTGCAAAAATCAAATAATTGTTGGATTTTAATGAAACTTTCAGGACTTATTCACAAATGAATGTGCATGAAAATAAGTTAATACTCTATTATTAACTTCTTTTCAGGCACATGTTCTGCTTTAAGAGTGCATCTTCTCAAACGCATTAACAGTCTTTGATATCGTATCGGTATTTTACACACAAATATTTTCTGTTTATTAATATTACAAAACGGTTTGTGATTCGTAAGCAATTTAATTTTTTTTACTTCCGTTAAATAGTCAAACTGTTTACACGCGAACACCATGGACAAACATTCTTTTACAATTTGAGCATATTTTTCAAGCATATTACCCCAAGCAAGGCGGGAGTGCCACCAGCACGCAAGGGGCTACAGAGAGTGAGAACAAAGAATAAACAGGGGTGTTTGAGAAAAGGATAAAGAGAAGGACGGGGAACTAGATCAAGGCATCAGAAGATGTCGATTGACATTACATTTGAAGGTTTGAAGATTATAGCTATCAGGGAAGCAAGTAAGAGGAAGGGAGTTCCACTGTTGGGATGTGCGAGATAAGAAGCTGTTGAAGTAGAAGAGACTGCTACACTTAACCGTTTCGACGTTGAAAGGGTGGGACCGAGATGCCAACCTAGTAGCACGCTTAAATTCACGCAGTTTGGAAACCAGCGAAAGTAGTTCGTCGGAGCAGTTGCCGTGAAAATACTTGTAGAAAAGATAGGGGGAATCAACAGCACGTCTGTGGGAAAGTGACTGTAGGCGAGATGCCAGGTCAGGACCTATCTCGTTGCATATCCGTCTCTGGATTTTGTCGAGAAAACGGAAACGAACAGCGGGGGTTCGCGATCAAATATAGAAGCAGTTTTTTTTTTCTCTTTCTACTTAAAAGTTGCAATAACTTCTAATATTTCATTGGTATAATGCTGACCCAGCCCGTAGCTGCTTGCATCGGCACTTACAACTTTTTTTTTCTTGTGTCATAATGGGTTAATATTGGTGCTCCAGTCAATAACTTTTTATCTTTTTCAAAAGCATTCTGTTGTGGATGATCCCAAACTCAAATAGTACCTTCTTTTAATAATTCTAACATCGGCTGGATTGTGGCTGTAAGGTCTGGTATAAATCTACCCATATACTATATTGTTGTGGTAGGATCCACCTAATTTACATAGTGGAGTACCGACCATATAAATATGGGTGGTACCGGGAAGACGGGGGGGGAGGAATCAAGAGATTCAATCCAGAGACTCTGCCCGACTGCGACTAAGTCAACACATTCTCCAGGAACGGTCTTCCCAAGAATATACAAAAGACTATATGTAAATATTGTGTACACTTTCTTGTTTCAATACATTTTGTTCTAAGTACATTTTGTGTTGTATTATTATTCCATGCATTAGTCAAGTTTCAACATATATCATACCTAATACCTGTTTCAACTCCGTTACTGAAGTGGGGAGGGTCAAATTTTTTAATAGCTTTTATTGTATCTATTTACTTGATAAATAATATGTCCAAAATATTTTATCTGAGTTTTTCAGTATTCGCATATCAAAGTGTAGTATTTGTTTCAGTCTTCAGCAGCAGCTAGCCGGACCACGGCTCTAGCCTTCAGCAGTAGCATCTCCAGTCATCATCAGCCCTAGTTCATCATTGACCGCCGCTCTAGCTAGCCATCTCCAGTCAGCCATCCTCACCAGCAGCAACAATATGCGACGCACCGTCTTTTTAAGGACAACACTTTTCAACGACTACAAAACTGTCCTTCTCAGGACAACGCTCTTCTCACCCTCTACATGAACATGCAGAGATGTTTTTGCATAGTCCACTGTAACTTGATTTTTGCCGATGTATTTTCTTTAACAAAAATAAACTTTGCAGTATATCTTTCACTCAAGTTTTCATTTTGTTTGTTGTTGTCTTCCGTCATTCAATATCAGTTTGCGAGCCAATATACAACACGCAACAGAGTCGTGACCTGCGACGCGATAGACATAGCAACAAGTGATTACTTGTCGTAAAACAAAAAAAACAAAAAAACACCGTGTATCCACTATGGTATCAGATGAAGACACCACAGAGATGTTGGACAATACGTCCCCACCCTCCTGCTCCACCTACCCAGATATAATGAAGTCAACACGAGAAATTGGTTTCTGCAGCTTGAAGTTATATTCACCGCCTGGAGAATCACTTCCCAGAGATCCAGGTGCGCCGACGTGGTGCAAGCCTTGCTAACAAACGAGGTAGTGGACATACTGGAAAATGTCTCAGAAATAGAGCCAGATACGCATTTGAAAAGTGCAATTATCAAGAAGACTTCTCCGAGAAAGAATTACTCCGACGTACTACTATTACCTCCACTGGTTTTATCTAAACCAGTGGAGATAATAGTAGTCCGTTTCAGCTTCTGCGCTTTATGAGAAGCCGCTTAAGGCGACACATCATGACAGAATCCATCCTCCGTGGTCTGTAGATGGACAGAATATCAACGACTGTGGTACAGATATTTGCACCAATGGCTGAAGACACCCCAACTGGACAAACTGGCTGACGTTGGTGGTAGGATTTTTGCCACATTCAATAACTCATTACACGAAGCCCGCGAACCAGCCAATGCAGACACGTGGCGCATAGAAAAGACTTTGGCAGACCTGCAGAAGCAGATGCAAGAGATTCAACTTACTCTGGGGAGATCAAGAAACAGGTCTCCGTTTCAAGACAGCAGGGTGCACAGACACATCCATAAACAGGAGAGACAGAACGACTCGGATATCTGCTGGATTCATCAAACCTTCCGAGACAAAGTAAGGAACTGCAAGAAGACTTGCAAATATCGGATGGCCCAGGGAAACTAAAAGACCAGAAGGTAGCAGCGGTGGACTCAGTCGGTGGAAAATACAATACCACTTGTTTTATGTATGGGATAAAAACGACGGTCTAAAGTTCCTCGTAGGCACAGGAGCAGCGTGATACCCTTTTAGACGGTCACGCCCTCGAACTCACTCCATTTAAGCTCCGAGCAGCTAACGGTTTACACATAGAGACTTATAGTATGAAAGCTCTCACCTTAAACATTGCCATGTGACGTGATTTTACATGGTGATTTACTCAAGCCAATGCCAAGGCACCCATACTCAGAGCAGACTTCATGGCACATTTTAATTTGGTGGTGCATATCAGTACGAGAACTCTGACAATACAGCAAGCATCTGTATCACTGGTAGCCGCGCACATTACAGCACGACAGGAATTGGTGTCGCAACTTAGCACAATCACGAGTTCACTGACATATTGAATCAGTACACAGAATTAAACAGTCATTTAAGAATACTGATCCAGAAAAGCATCAAACCAAGCACAACATCAGAACAACCGGACAGCCTGCAAGTTCTCACCCACGGCGTCTGCCACCGCACAAATATAATTACGCAAAGAAAGTGTTCCAGAAAGTGCTGAACGAAGGCATCATGCGTTCATCAGGCAGTCCATATGTCTCACTGTTACAACTGGTTTTATCCCGAAACCCGAAAACACGGATTTTCGAGTAAGTGTCGATTACAGGAAAGTCAATTCTTCAACCATTCCTGATCGCTACTCAGTCCCTCATATCCATGACTTTGCGTCTTAACAGCGGATTACCCGCATATTCTTAACCAAGACATACCAGTGAATCCCCGTGGCTGCTGACGACATTCCCAAAACAACGGTGACCACAGCATTTGGCCTATATGAATTCGTAAAAATGCCATTCGGTCTGAGGGATTCCGCTTAGTCATCCCAACTCCTAATCGATGAAGTTTTACGTGGTTTACCCTTCGCATACGCGTATATTGGCGATATACTGATAGCTAGTGATGACGTCAATGCACATAAACATGAAATGTTTCAAAGATTGTCTCAATTTGGGCTTCAGATCAAAATATATCTTTGGCTCGCCAAGCATCAACTTCCTTGGACATTACATGGATACTGATGGTATCTTGCTCCTATCAGCAAAGATTAAAGCCATCCAGGATTTTTCTACGCCAACTTCCATCAAACAATTACCACGGTTCACCTTATTCTTTCACACCCATTAACCGCTTGTGTCTTAGTGGCTTTACTGCCTTCCATAGAGTGGTATGAGTAAAAAAAAAAAAAAAACTTGTTCAAATGTTCTGGCTGTTTCTAACGTTCTCTCCAAAGTGAAGCTTTTCCGCGAGATTTATTTTTACTAATCGGGGCAATTACAAATTTGTCCCATATTTTATTTTCAAATGAAGTGTTCTATTAATTTATAGAAACACTCTAGTGTACATCTCAATAGTTTCTCCAGTGCTTTGTGTTCTCTGGTGGAATCACTTGAATTATATTTCCTTTGGGTATGAAATACGCATCGAATTTCTTATTACAGATTTGAAATTTTGTTCTTGAGTGAGAAAGAGCTATATATTTTCTCTGCTTCACTTCCCATATTGTATCAAATATTTAAGGGCCTTTCATTTTCAAATTCTCATCCAATTTGGACGCGACACTCTACACTAAAAAAACGCTGTCCCTATATCGGCCATACTCTTAGTTCTACGAAATCGAAACTCTTTAGCGTCTGTACTAAAGACATATTTTCGAATTAACTTAAAAAATATTTCTGTTACTTTTGACACCACTTCTGTTGATACCATGTTTCGTCTGTGGGTGAAGACGAAGATCATTGATAGCAGTAGAACACCAAAACCGTTACTTAAAGTGGGAAGCGTCTCACAAAATGAAAAGACTTATTATGTCTTCTTATTCACTCACCAACATTTTAATAACCGACATTATTTTTTTTAAAGAACCGCGAATTATACATACAAAAGGGAAGCAATTCTTGCTTACTAACATTATTATTATTAAATATGAAGTTCGTTACCAATATTCTCGACGATTTCACGAATTCTAAAAACTGTTCTTTTTTATTACAAACTTTACAGCACATAAACCTTAAATTTGTATATAAAGATTTTTAATCGATAAAAATAAACAAATTAATACATAGATCCTTAACATAAAACCTTGCTATATAAATAATGTAAATAAAATTCACTGTGGAATAGTGGAATAATGAATTCAACTTTCTTTGCTCCATTCCAATGCGATATCATCTTTTTCTTCTTCTTTTAAAAATCTTTTCTGTAGTAGAAATGATGATAGGCAAAAGTATAGCCTAAAGAGGTATAAACCTCAGAAAGAAATGTGAAATAATTTTGGTCCACGGGACTTGAGGCCCGTAAAAAAAAAAAAAATCACATATTTATTTTCCTTAAGAATAAGAAAAGGCGTACCCATTCTTCAAAGAACATATGCCATCGAGTTTGGGAAATGTTCTAGAATGAAATAAAATTGAGAAATCCGAATTTAACATCTTGTGATCTAAGGTATAAAGTTAAAGGTAGATTAGAAGCTTAAAAAATGTACTCCACACACTGAGTCAAATTAACAGTTAAGTTCATCGATAACCTAGAGATATAATAATGTTGTAGAGGACCGGGTGCTTACTGGTTGTTAAATTAGGAACACGTGCTGTTAATTCCTGCTAGAAGAAGGTCCGACTACAAGAAAATGGCGGACTCAAGTTGAGTCCAACCGAAGATGTAAAGAAAACAAACAAGACCGATATATATATGTCAACAAATATATGTATTAAACAACAAATTTACAAGTGACAAAGACACCAACATTTGTGTTTGTGTGTGAACGTAAAGAGTTTGTATGTTGGTGAATTGTTCGTACGTACGTGTATGTGTGTTTCATGGCGTTTTCCCCACAAGTGGGCAAAATGCAGATTTCTGCGAGAGATTACATTTTTAAATGTGTCCGCTGAAATGCAAAGTGAAAAAGAGAACGTGGCAAGAAGTCGCCCAGTATTTATAGTGTAAGGAGAGCGACCCCTAGTGAACCATTAGGAAATTAAGGAGGGGCTAACTCCGACAATATCTTTGAAAAATGTCACTGACTTTTCTACAGAATAGAGTTTCTTTAATTTTGTCCTTTGTTTCTGTGATATTATTATTTAATAGAAATAGGAGATAACTGGAATGTCTCTAAACTTTAATATTGTTGGGTCGAAGCAATTCCAGTTAAAATATATATCAATTAAAAGTTCAAAAAATGCATTTTAATCTGTTTTTGATTTCGAAAATATTTAAATTTAAATAAGACGAAAAATTATTAATAACTAGCAGCATGGCCTGGCGTTGCCTGTGCTTGATTCAAAACTTGTACGACTCATACAGCAATTGCTATCACTTGACTTAAAATATTTTTGCCCTTTCTTGCCTTTAAAGGAGTGTCCCTTTTCCGTGCTGGTGTTGCTACATGCCTTACGTCTTGCCTATCTTACACTGCAAATTTTTTCTAAGCTCTATACTAAACATTAAATCTGTTACGAAAAAAGAACTAAACAAAATGAACACAAAACGATCAGCTTTAAAAAAGAACTTGTAACTGGAAAAACCGAATGAAAAAAGAATGTTAACAACAAATACGTTTTCACACCCAACCCAGTTCTGTGAAATCAGAATCAACGTTGAGTTTAAGCAAGCGAATGAGCTAATTGGAGTAAAGTGCCATGCAGATTAAAATTTTTCCCCCTTGTGACGAATGCAGCTATCGATTTTTTTTTTGCATGCTAGTTAACATTCGTATCAGTCAGCTGTTGGCGCTCAGGCTGGCCAATAGAATCTTCCTGCCTACTATGGAACTGGAAAATGCAAAGTCGGTCTTGGCTTTTTCGCTAACTTGGAGTATGTGCATGTAAATTTTGGTGCAAATCCGTCGAAAATTGTGGCCGTGCATTCGTTACACACACACACACACACACACACACACACACACACACACATCCTGCCTTTTATTGATAGAGATTATGTAACACCACAGCATATAAACATGCAAATACAAATATATGCATGTTCGTGTGTGTCGATGTTTCTGAAATGAGGAATTATCATACAGCGACCTTCTTCAGGTGCTTATCGTCGTAGAATTTTGTACAGAATCCTTTATTCAATCTACAGGGGTAGATTGTTCTCATATTTAGGAGACATTTCTTATCAGTTAAGAATTGTTGATACCTTGTTGAGCATATGTAGCCAAACAAAACAAAAAAAAAGGGGGTGTCATACTCTGCTTCAAATTAAACTTCTTTCTGATTCACTCTGCACCAAAATTTATTGCCTATGAAAGCAAAATAAAAAAAAAAGAACATCGTTCTGTAGAGGCGCAGGGGCTTCGAGCATCCCATCCGGCTCACAAAACAAAAGCTAGCAAGACTATTTGGTAGTGTCGGAGTTAGCTCCTCCTTAATTTCCTAATTGTTCAGTAGGACACGCTCTTACTACACTATAAATACCGGGCGATTTCTTTTTTCGTTCTCTTTTTCACTTTGCATTTCAGCGAACACATCTACTATGTAAGCTCTCGCAGAAGATTGCGTCTTCCCATTCGTGGGAGACGCCATGAACATTATACACACATATACGTACAAACATTCACCAAAATACAAACTCTTTACGTTCACACACAAACACAAATGTTAATGTCTATGTCCATTGTAAATTTTGTTTGTTTATATATATATATTTATTATATATATATATATATATATATATATATATATATATATATCGGTCTTGTTGGTTTTCTTCACACTTCTTTATGGTGGATTCAATCTCTGAGTCCGCCATGTTCTTGTAGTGGACCTTCTAGTAGGAATAAACGCACGTGTTCCTAACTTAACAACACGTAAACCCCGGTCCGCTAGAGTAGGATATCCGAGCAAGGACTAGCATGTGCGTTCATAGCTGGATTACCAGCATACGGCAAGCAACTACTGCGCGCGTCTTCCAGGTTGGAGGACATGACGACAAGTCAACTGCTGGACCGGGATCGGGCCATAATGAAGGATCAGACTGTGACTGAGGAAAGCTAGCATTTCACCAGCCGGGGCAGCAGCTGATAAACTTCCAAATGTTAAACGTCGGAAGGGTATGCGATACTATCGATGCTCTGGGTGGAATCGTATTTCCAAGGACTGCCCGGTTCGACGAGAATATGCATATACTCTCCAGCCACGCAGGGCACGCGCAACAATGCGTTGCTTCCCGTGTCATGAATTAGGCTACATTGCTTTGGTGTTCCCAGGAAAAAAGAAGGCAACAAAATGTCAGCACCGGTCTCTTTTCAAAGCGTGTTGTGAATGAGGCACTACCTGTCTTATACGTTCACGTGAATGGAATTAAGAGAGTGGCACTGGTGGGCACGGGCTGCTCACAGTCACTCACATCTAAGTCGGACTGTCAATCCTGGCGGGTGATGGAGGTAAGACGTATTCACCATAAACAGTAACACCCTCAAATGCAGCAGAGTTGGAAACATCAAGCTTGACGTGGACAATACAACCCTCGAATCGACGTCGAAGTCTTGGTAGTCGATGGGTTCGACTCTATTAAAAATCTGGGCGGAATCCAGATAATGAGGTATGGCGATATACGGTTTCCCAAGCGTGGGATGGCTTGTTGTGCCACCATTAAAATATAAGAACCCGATTTCTGTGCCGAATTAAATCCAAACAAGAAGAGATGTGTCGCATCACTGAAGTGGTCAATCACCGGAGAATTTGCGAAACAGGATGCACGTGTACCCAATTCTAAAAGGTGTTAAGGAAGAATACGACTGCGAGCTGCAGACCGAGCTTGATAACGGTCTCATCTTGAAAAGCAACTTGGTTCACCAAGATGTCTAATTCCTTTGATGGCTGTGTGCACCAGTGGGTATCAAACATGCTCGCTGGCAAAGTCAGAATACGAACTAAAGCGGCAAGTGAGATGCTGATTCGGAGGTGTTTGAGTACTCTTGAAAAGCTGGTCGATGAGTATAAGTTATTGATCACCATAACTTTAGTGACGTCAAGTCAGAATCGAGCAGATAAGCAGCTGTTAAGAGTACCGAAACGATGGTATGATGTGATCAAGAAGGTCGAACCAGCACGACCTATATGCGCTTCCATGGTGAAAGAATACTCTCCGGACCAGATAAGTGCCATACATTGCCAGGGTGGACATCCTGGCGTCAGCCGGACGCTATATTTTCTGAAACGAGTTCACCCTACGACATCCAATGTGGTCGTCAGTGCAGTGGTCAGAAAAAGCAAAGAATACCAGATGAGGCAACTTAAGTGTGATTGGAATCTGGACCCACATGGGAATGGATATGACTCAGTACGGTGGACAACACTACGTTACGTTGATTGACTGCGGTCCAAGTCAAATCTGTTAAATGGCGACATCTACTTCAGCATGAATCAAGAAGCGTCATTTGACACTGCATTCCATAGTAAGCCCTTTAAAAATTTCTTGGATGACTGGGCTGTTCAAATTCGTTTCCATTGCGCATATGTTCCTGTAGGAAACAGCTTAGTGGGAAAATCTCCTCAGAGTATAAAGAGAATTGTAACAAGAAAAAAGTGTTTGTTAATGGAGGCTTAATATAACGGTGAAGAACGAAACGTCGTCCACTACTGCCCTCCCCGCTAATATGATTTACTGTTACCAACTTAGAGTAAAGGGAATTAGTACAACATTACCACCTGATCATTGTAAGAATCACTTCATGTACAGAGTAGGCAATAGAGTATGGGTGAAAGCTCCCCACGGCCGGTGTACCTTCAGGTATCCAGTGGATCGCGTGATGAACATTGTAAGTTCTCAAACAATAATAGTTGACGGGATGCCTCGCTTTTTCATAGACTCTGGTACATCGACGTACAACTCTGACGATGATTTAATGTTTGAAAATGATCAGGTAATAGAGTTCTATGAAGCTGATGTTTCCACAGACGTGGCGGTTCCGGAAACTCCGGATACGCCTGATGACTTCTCACGAGACGACTCTCCAGTACACGTAATGGAGATGGTCCCATTACGATAAAGCACCAGGATAAAGAGAGCCGCTCCAGGCTGTCTGATTTGTGATCATGAGATCAGTGGGTAAGGTAGCAAAGAAAATGGTGAATCACCTCGTCAAACCAAGCGACAGCGAGTTGCGTGCAATTCTACGTCGGAAAAGGAAGAAAATGTGAACCGATTCTTGTTTATACAATCGTCAACCAATGAAAAAAAATAAAAAATAAAAAAAATAACGATTCCATAAACAAAAGCAGTTGGCATTTTGATTAACGGGTAGCGCGGTTTTGGGGATCGGGCGGTTTTGGGGGCTTTTTTTTTTTTAAGTGATTGTTGAACGGTGCAGTGGATTTATACTGCAGAGTACCGTTTGGGTTTGGGTGTTGTATTAGAAACACGTATGTAACTCCTGGTAGAATATGAAATGGTCCAACTACAAGAAAATGGTTGGACTTGAGTTAAATCCAACTGAAGATGTAAAGAAGACAAACAAGACCTATATATATATATATATATATATATATATATATATATATATATATATGTATTAAACAAAATAATCTTACAATGGACATAGACAATAATATTTGTGTGTGTGAACGTTTGTGTCTGTTCTTTAGTGAATGTTCGTATTTTAGTGAATGTTCGTACGTACGTGTATGTTTGTATAATGTTCATGGAGTCTCCCACAAATGGGAAGACCCGGATCTTCTAAGAGAGCTTACATTGTAGTCGCTGAAATGAAGAAATGAAAAAGAGAACGAAGCCAGAAGTCGCCCAGTATTTATAGTATATGGAGAATGACCCCTGGTGACAATTTGGGAATTAAGGAGGAAGCTAACTCCGGCAATACTATAGCCGATTACGTGTACTGGGATATTTAACACTGGACTTACGATTCATAATTGCACCATTTCTTTCTTCCCCCCTGGATCTACACAGTAGTTGAACTTTTGAATTGTTTGCTTTGAACTTGAACTACATTAAATTTCTTGCAATTATAAACTAAACATCATAGTCATAGTGTCGAATAATGACAGAAAGAAACAAAAAGAATAAAGGAGAAAGTAACTATACATGATAAACTAAAAAATAGGAGAGGACAAAACGGAATGAAAGACAAGAATAAAAAATGGCTATAAAAAGAGAAATAAATAAAAGAAGAAAACAGAAACAGTATAAAGAAAAGAAGAAATAAAAAATTCGGATAAATAAATTCTTTGTTTTTTTTTGTGGAACCTCACATTGGGTCAAGAGAAAGGGGAAAAAATTAAAATATACTAATTGACACTTGACCTCTAGAAGATATGAACTTACTTAAAGTACGTACATAAAACAAGCCCCCACCTCAGATTAATAAAATACCAATTTTATAGTACGAAGACACGTAAGGAAATGTTATTTATTACTTATTATGTTATATCTCAACTCTGCTTTGAAAATGTTTTTGACAGAAAAAAAGTTTTTAAAAGCTCAAAAGAATCATTTCTATAGTTATTTCCGTGTGCATATTCTATAATTTCTTCTTGTATTTTTTAACAGCATATCACAAGTTCCTTGACAATCATCATTATTCCTATAGATCAAATCAAAATGGCCGAGAGAAAGAGAAAAAGAGAGGTCATCATGAGGGTATTTTATTGCTTATTGGGGGACAAGTGACAACAAAGTCCCCTTTGATTATCCAAATCTATCTATATTACACTTTTTTAAAAAAAATAAAATTATAAAAGTTAACAATAGGCTTAATCAGCAATAAAAAGATTTTTCTGCAAAAAGAGGAACCTGGCTAAGGCAGCAAAAATTTTACATAGACGGTGAAGGTCATTACAAATCACGTGATTTCAGATGCAGGCGTTGTAGAATAAATATCACGTGGTTTCAAAAAAACACCTTTTAATCAGACGCTAGATAAAAAAAAGAAAAGAAAAAATCTCCCAAAATGTTATTAAAAATCGGCGATTTTTACTCATTGAGGTCACTGGTCACACATTCAACCTACATTACAACAGACCGAACTGCTTGTAATAAAAAATGCTGCCAACAGAAGTTTTTGCATCCTAATTTCAATGGTACTGAAAGTGAAATTTATTTATATCTTCCTCACACACTTGTAAACATTATGAATGAACAATCGTCATTTTATATTCAACACCATTCAGTAATTGTCAAAACATGATTAGTAAAAATGTAAACAAATTAGTTTGATGTCTATTTCACAAACATATTTTCTTTCTTTCATTCCAATTTTACTGCTTTGGCTTTTTTTGCCTGCTGATGAATGGCAACATGCATTTTTCGAGCAGTTTCATTTTATATCAAATTCTTCTCACTGATTGACACTTATTTCTTACAATGTTGGTGGCGGAATGGCTGTCATATATCATTTACACAAAAGGTCATGTGTAAATAGTCATACTCTGCCATCACAAGACATCCTCAGTTGAAGCCCAATGTCAAAGACATGCACAGAAGACAAAGGACAAGTGACAACAAGCTTACTTTACAGGACAGAAGAAATGAAATTTCAGGCTACAAAGTTTAACTGACAAGTGTCAAAGTGAATATATAGCTTAGTCTCGTTCTCTGGACTTGAGATTTCAATCCCTGTATTAAGCGGCACAGGAGTTTGTCATTAGAGAAACAATACAGAGAGAAATATGACAATTTTTAAGAAGAATAATCAAAGGGACAAAAGGGATGAGGACAATCTCCTGATAAATCTGTTACCATACTTTCTTTCTTTTATATGCTGTGTCACTTCAAGACATGGCTCTCCACAATTTCCAACTCTTTGCAGCTGGAAGCAATTTTTGATTTTTTTACCAACTTTCTTTGTTCTTGTTCTGTGTTATACCGTACCTATGGACTATAATGGGTATGTCCCAATCCTCATAACTATGGTGGAATATACTGTCGGAGGGGGATTCACTCACCACAAGCAGTGGATTATTTACTACATGCTGCTAGCAAATCTTGTATGTTGTTAATGTTGTTGTATTAGAAACACCTGTGTAACTCCTGGTAGAATATTAAAAGGTCCAACTACAAGAAAATGTCCGAATTTGAATTAAGTCCAACTGAAGATAAAGATGACAAACAATAATATATATATATATATATATATATATATATATATATATATATATAAAATTAAATTAATTGTCGGACTTTGTCCATTTCATAATGTGTGACGTCATTTATTTACATTTGATACGCCATGAGCAGATATGAATGTACATGAGATATTCATAGAAGATTGAAGTTCAAGTACAGTAAATTGGACCTTGCTAACCGAATGCTCCTCTGTGGCCAAATTGGTAAAGGCACATCAAGCTAAATGACGGTCCCGTATAGGATACAGGTTCGAATCCTATCAGAGGATGAATATTTTCTGTGAAAATTTCTTGGACATTCAGGCTGATAAATGTTGTTTAATACTGTTTATTATAAACAGAACATTTACTTAAACATTTGTATCTATAAAAAGAATGTATAAACATAAAAATGTCTTAAAATATATATATATATAATATATATATATTATATATATATATATATATATATATATATATATATATATATATATATATATATATATAAAAATAAATATATATTAAACAAAACAATTTTACAATGGACATAGACAATAATATTTGTGTGTGTGTGTGTGTGTGAATATTTGTGTTTGTTCTTTGGTGAATGTTTGTACGTACATGTATGTGTGTATAATGTTCATGGCGTCTCCCACAAATGGGAAGACACAGATCTTCTAAGAGAGCTTACATTGTAGTTGCTGAAATGAAGAAATGAAAAAAAAAAAAAAGAATGAGGTGAGGAGTCACCCAGTATTTATAAGTATAGGAAGAATGACCCCTAGTGACTATTTGAGAATTAAGGAGGAGCTAACTCAGGCAATGTTAGAAAGATTGCCATTCCATTTCCGACCTTTGTTTTTGTTATTCTTATTCAGTAACCTTTTCTAGGTTACAACATTCCGCCAGATAATTAAATTTCTGTACCTACTTGATTTCTAATATGTAGTTCACACTTTGGATTATCTCTTTTACATGACGACTATGCATTCTGTCTTCTTACAGTTAATGATTAGTCCTTTCATCTTACTTTCCTTGTCTTATTGTACTTGCAGGTTTTCTTCAGAGTCTGTCATCAATACAGTTTCATTTCTGTTGTTGTTAAGATTACATTTGCTGATAAAAAATCTTGGTAGATTTATTTCTCTCAGGATCATCTCACTGTATACTTTGAATAAACGTGAAAAACATCTTTGTTTTTGATATGTCCCTGAAAGGGATATATTTGTTTGAAGTAGCAAAGTGGTTTTGGACTACTGTAACTGAGTAGGACAATCTAGCAGGTAACTGTAATGGACTGGTCCTCGTCGTAGTGGTAGGCAATAGGCTTAGGCAATAGGTATAGACCATGTACCTCCACATCAGTCTGTATTTATGGCTGACACCTGCCAATCATATTACTGTGAGGGGGAATCCAGGTATATGCATATTCATTACATTAGTTTTATACATCTTCCTTTTTTTTTGTCCTCACTAAATCCATTTTCTATATGCAGGCAGTTTGTTCCCAGTAAATATCATTCTAATATTTTTCCTATATATACAGGGTGTCCCAAAAAATATATACACACTTTAAATAATTATAAAGTCAGTGTTTATTGAAATACATTTCATTTTCAAAATTTTGTAGAATCTACAGATATTATTTTATTCTTTTGTCAAGGCCTGTTTTCAAACTGACGTCCGTTCTGGTCCAGGCACTTCAAGCATTGCCAACAGGAAGCAATGGAATCGCAAATATCACCAAACATTTTGTTTGTTTTGGGGTGGGGCCTTCTTGTTCAATGGCTGCTCTCGATTCAGTGACTTTTGCAGGTTTCATTGCGTAGACTTTGTCTTTTAAGTATCTCCATAAAAATATCTAGTGTCATGAGGTCTGGTGAACACCAAAGGTATTCTACGAAAGCCCTTCATCCAACTCACCTGTTTGGCAAGATCTCATCAAGGTAGGTTCTAACATCGTGACGGTAGTGTGCAGATGCTGCATCTTGCTGAAAATAAAACTCCTCCTCTTCAAAGTCCTCTCTAACACTTGGCAAGACAGACTTTTGCAGCAAGTTCTTGTAAACAGGACCAGTCACAGTAGCATCAAAAGAGAATGGTTCAAGTAATTCTCTTGATGATAAACTGCACCACACTGTAAGTCCTGATAAATTAACATAATGTTCCACCATAATATATGTTATAGAGCAACTAGCACCCCTTCAGCACTCTACCAGATGGCCTATCTCATAGCCTTAAATAGTCTACGATTAAGAACTTCAACAGTTGATTAATAAATTGATACTAAGCTGATTAATATTTAGACTGATCTTTGGATATACAGCATTTGACCCTCTTCTATTCCTTGTAAGTTGTCTTGTTAATTGTTTTGTAACTTATTTTTCTGTGTTTTTTGCATGTATCTGTTAGCACCAGATACTAGTGCTGAATAAATATATTAAGCACTCATTCTTCTCTGTGTATCATTTGCCTCAATGATACAACAATATGCGAATTCTCAAGTTCCTAGTAGGTGCAATTGTGGTGATTAACTGAACCATTTAATTTTAATATGGCCTCATCATTCTACACAATCTTTGTTGGAAAGTATTCATCTTCTACACATTGGGTCAAGAACCACTTGTAATATTCCACTCTTTGGTATGGATCATTGTCATTAATAGCATGGGCTAATCTTGAAATGTAACTTTTCCATTGACAATGCTTCAAATTATGTTGAACAGACAATTTTGAAGTATCTACCCCATGACTCGCTTGCCGCACAGATTTTCTTGGACTTTTGTAATATGATTCCAGTACTTTTTCTTACTTTGTGGGGTTTGTTGATGTCTGTGCTCTTCCGGAACGCTTCTTGTAGACATTCTGAACAGTCTCATCATCTTCAAACTTATCTCTAATTCAAGTGATAGTAAATCAGGTTGGTGGATCTATTTGAAACTCCCTCCTAAAATGTCTTTGCACTTCAACTGCTTTTCATGCTTCCAGTAGCATTTTAGAATGAATTTTCAGTTTTTCAAAGCTTAGTTTGACTGCCATTACAAATTCTAATGGGTTTAATCTGGAAAGAAAAAACCATCAATTAAACTATCAGCTGTTAAAGTATGTATACATTTTTAGTGGACACCCTGTAGATCAACCTTAGCATCAAGTAGGTTTTATGCCACATTTTATCAAATGCTTTTGTGTAATCTAACTTGAAGTTTTTTGGCATTTGTATTGTTTTGTTACAAGTATTTATATGGCTCATTGAGTTGAGTAGAGTTTGCATTCAGTTACATTTGGCTTTGACATCAATATGAAGATATATCTACTGAGGTCTTCCAGTATCTCGCCGTTGTCATATATTTCATTATTACTTTGATAATCTTAATGCCAGAAATATATATTTATATCTATCTGCATATCCAGAAAGCACACATACACACTAAATATAATGGAGAGCATGTTGAGAGTGAGAAAGATAAGATAGTGATAGATATACATAAATGCAATACCACAAGTGCAAATCCTTCTGATCTTTTTTTGATTTGACCAACACTCAATCAAAACATTTTATTAATATTTATTGTTTGTGTTTCTCTCAATCCATTTTACAGGTACAAGTCCTTTACTTCCACCTTCTTCTAATAAGACCAAAATGTTTTATTATTTGTGCTTTTATCAATCCCTTGTATTGGAAAAATATAGTAGGTGGATTATAAATGGGTGAAAAGTATTTTGCTGCATTGTAGTTGTAATCAATAACATCTGATAATCCATCGAAATAGCTAAATTGACTTGCCTCTAAAAGAATGTACCTTACTGCAGAAGACTTCGATCTGTATATAAATGTATGCATTTTTGCTTGAATGTATGTATACCTATGTGCAGATGTTATCTATAGAAGTAATTATGGACTTGATTTCTATAAAAATATCAGTAATGTGATTTCTATAAGAATATCTATACACATGAAATTGATTAAAATATCTATACCTTTGCTTTCTTTAAATAGTTTCTGCACTTGTTTTTTTCTAAAAAAACTATATGCCTGATATGTATAAAAAATTTATACACATTATATTTATAAAATATCTACACATTGATTTCCATAAAATATCTACACACTGATTTCTATAAAATATCTACACCCTGATTTCCATAAAATATGTACACATTGATTTTTATCAAATATTTACAAATTAATTTCTATAAAATATCTACACACTGATTTCTATAAAATGACTACACTTGATTTTTATAGAAATTTCATCTTATGTAATAGTAGTTGACAATAAATAGATATATATGAAGTGCAAAACATGACCAATAATGATTTTTGTATTTACATACACACTTTCATGTATCTATGTATCTATCCACACATGCCAATGCATGTATCAGGTTGTGTATGTGAGCGTTCTTTTATATACCTAAAGATATCCTTATGCAGGTGCACTCATAAGAAGTGTTGATGTCTCTAAAGATCTGCACAAGGTTTTCATATCCAATTCCTTTCAAATGATTTCCTTCCATTCTTATTTTACTGCCTTCTAAAATGTCCATGTTCATGAAAGAGATATTTGGCTCTTAATAAATAACTACTGAACAAACACCCATGGCGTTTTATCTATCCTTCTTAATAACACCCTTCCTCCTTGAATAATCAGACTTTGCCAGGAATGGTTCAGAACACTTTTTTCATAGATGCAATCTGACCAGCAATGAGGTGTAAATGTACAGGTGCAAAATTTGTATAATGTCACCTGATGAAGGTAAGATTTTTTAGAAAATCAGAAATCTTCTAAATTTCACAAGACATGGTAGAATAGGCATAAAACTTTTCTAAAATTATTTTGTAGCAAAAGACGCAAACTTTTCCCTGACTTCATCTTTGCGTTTTGCTTTCTTGTTTTGTATTCCTAGATGGATGACAAACTTGTGGAATCCTCAAAGAATGAATTCCAAACAAAAGCTGAAACCGTGATAAGCATTTTCCTTGTAAATAAATAAAAGCATCAGTAAAACTGAATGAAGATCATCTTTCTTTTTGCTGTTGAAAACTTTTCTTTCCAATCAAGTGAAATATTGTGGTTTTTAAAACATGAAAGAAGATAAATAAACAGATAAGTTTAAAGTTATGATTAAAACGAATGTTGAGCCATTTTTATTAATATTCAGAAATTTGTTCAAATAATCTACCAAATTAAATGTCCTCTCGTGTTTATCACAAAAAAAAAATATTTTTCACAATTATTTTCTCTCTGTCTATATTCCTGGGATGAGGTATTGTAATTATTTACATAATTTACATTGTTCAGACTGTTCTAATCGTCGTTGCCATATTCACAATGTTTTGGCTGTCCATACTTCGTTGTACTGCTACACTTGTGAGTTCAATACCTGACTACAGCAGAGGTGAACAAAAATATGGAGAGTTGAGTTAAAAGGGAGATAACTGATATTGAGATATCTGGAAGAGGCATGGCATGTGAAACTAGAACAATCTACCCCAGTGGATGAAATAAAGGGTTAGTTCAAAATTCCAATCACCTGAAGAAGGTTGGAGTGTACAACAACTGAAATGTGAATATGACAATGGAGATGAGGACAACAGTCTGAACAATATAAATAGTGTAAATAATTACAATATCTCATCTCCAAAATATAGACAGATCCTGAAGAAGGCCGGAGTGTACGACTGCCGAAATGTGAATATGACAATGGAGATGAGGACAACAGTCTGAACAATGTAAATAGTGTAAATACTTTTGATCTGTATATTTAAAATTATTCTTAAAAATGTTTTAAAATGTGTTACCTGAGTACAAGCTTTGATCTCAAACTTTTCAATTTGACCCTCCTTTACCCCTTGTAAGTTGTCTTGTTAATTGTTTTGTAACTTATTGTTCTGTGGTTTTTGTATGTATCTGTTAGCACCGGATACTAGTGCCGAATAAATAAATTAAGCACTTATTCTTCTCTGTGTAAAATTCACCTCAATGATACAACAATATGTGAATTCTCAAGTCCCTAGTAGGTGCAATTGTGGTGATTAACTGAACCATTTAATTTTAATATGGCCTCATCACCCTACACAATCTTTGTTGGAAAGTATGCATCTTCTACACATTGGGTCAAGAACCACTTGTAATATTCCACTCTTTGGTACGGATCATTGTCATTAATAGCATGGGCTAATCTTGAAATGTAACTTTTCCATTGACAGTGCTTCAAATTATGTTGAACAGACAATTTTGAAGTATCTACCCCATGACTTGCTTGCTGCACAGACTTTCTTGGACTGTTGTAATATGATTCCAGTACTTTTTCTTACTTTGTGGGGTTTGTCGATGTCTGTGCTCTTCCGGAACGCTTCTTCTAGACATTCTAAACAGTCCCATCAGCTTCAAACTTATCACTAATTTGTGTGATAGTAATCTGACATTAAAAATCACAAGTAATTTTTCTCTACTTGTCACTTATATCTCTCTTGCTTCTTTCTGAGAGAAAACAAAATGACAGAAAAGAAATCATTGTACATTTTATCTACCAATCTAACATTTTTATGGACACCTATACTCATTCCCATGAAGTGACAGAGATTCTACTGACAGATGCTATAATCGTCATGGACAGAGCATGTGAACAACAAGGAAGTTTTCAGGAAAATGGCAACTACAAGGAAAGTCATTTTTAGAATCAAAAAGAAGCAGCTGAAATTTCTGAGGCATATAATGAGGAAAGAGTGTTCAGAGAATCTAACTATCACAGGACTTGATGGCAAGAGAACCAGAAGGAAACAATGTGTGAATCGATGACAGAACAGGGACAAAATATTAAAAAGATAAAGGATCAAAAATTACTTAGAGCAACAAAAGAGAAAGTTGGGGAGAGCCATGATAACCTACAATCCTGAAAAGACTTGGTACATAAAAGAAGAGTACTTACTCCCAGATAGCAAAACATTAGATTTGATTATTATTTCTTTTTTTTTGTTTTGTTTAAGGGTTGAATATCTGGAAATAATGAGAATAAAAAATTAACAATTGGTCAGTTTTCTTTGCACCTGTAACTTTATTATGAGTAAAGGTAAATAAATTTATATTTCAGAGTTTATAACAATTTTGTATTTGTTATATACCATGCCTATGAACACTAATGGGTATGTCCCAATCCTTATAAATACATTGGACACTATTATAAGTGGGGGTAATATGCTGTCTAAGTAGTCCACCACTAGCAGCGGTTTACCTATTTCACACTGTTGGCGAGTATTTTTTTTTGTTGATACTATAAAGATTACCATTTCATTTCCAACCTCCATTTTGGTTATTTCTCATTCAGTAACCTTTTTTAGGTTACAACAGTGTTGTATATAACTTTGAAGAGACTCATTGCTATACTCACTATTATTTGGATAACTGAACCTCTTCTTCATATTGTTGTTTTTTGTTGCAAATGGCTGATTCATTCTTCATCTCTTGCCTCACACATTCCATGAGAAAAAAAAACAATCTCTTTTTTGTTGGAAAAAATAATTGTAAATATCCAAATAGGAGCAATCCATTTCAGCAAAAATAAGTCAAACAAGTACCTGAGTAATTTCAAATTATACAAAGAGTGGGGCTGAGTTCCCCAACAAACACTTTGCTGAGCAACCAGAACCAGAGAGTACTGAAATTCATATTAGCTTGATTTATACACCTGACTGAAAAGCTGAGAGATGCCTTCCATCCTAACAATGATCCTTGCTAGTTATTTGAATCTCATTCCTTTTCCTTTCATATATGGCCCATCATCCTGTTTTCATATCACAGTTGTTTATGGCATTTTTTAAGTTCCTTGAATATGGCCTTAAGTGGGTGGCTTGTTTCCTCTTTATATAACTTACCACATATGCATGGTATGCTATAAATGCAGTTTTTAGTAAGACTCTTCTTTTATAAGGGAACACAAAAAAACATGAGCAGAGGAAAAAGAAGAAATACACAGGAAACATGATAGTATATATTTAAATAATCTTTTCATTAAATTTTGAATATTAAAATTTTCTTAACACTTGAGGAAACATATTCTGGTACTTTCTGTATAAATCATTTAGAATATTATGAATGAGATTTCAGTGTTGTGATGCTAATTATTTTATTTCTATTTATTATAATTGGTCATTTAATGATAATTAGACATCATTTCTGTTGAATTAATTGCCATATTTAAATTCAAGTCTATTAAATTTCATTTTATCTGAATTATTTATTCACTGAAAATGTTTGCTTTCAGTTTTAGGTGTTTGAGAACAACTGAAGGTTGGCATTTGCAATTATGATTTTTATGGCAGAAAATTCTAAAATATTCAACATACTCTTCTGTTAGAATATTGCTTTTAGGAAAATGTCCACAATCCAAGGAATCACTGTGTGTGTGTGTGTTCATAAATGTCTTTATTTTTGAAGTTTAACCATTAATTAGTTATGACAAGACTCATTCAGCCTTCTCAAGTTTTACATTTCCAACCATTCCTGAGGATATAAAAAATAACTAAATACAAATAAATATGTAGAAATAATTACAGAAAAACATAAGCACACAGAAACCTGCATCCAAGTTTGTCTACTACAAGAGAAGGACAAGTGATTAGAGGAAAACACCAAGTTTAAGATACCACCAGTCAGGTGCGGATCCAGTATTTACAATTAGAGTGGTTATGTTCCTCAGTAAAAATCTCAATTCAAAATTTTAAATTCTGTGATCATATATATTAGGTTATAAAAATGAGTAGAGAGTATATATATATATATATATATATATATATATATATTTAAATTTGCATTTTCTTTTATTTATTTGATATGTAAAATTGTAAATTCAAACTTTTAGATTCAAAGTGTGATTATATAGCGTTTATAAAAGAGGATTTACTAAAGTCAATTTTTGTGGATTTTTATTTGCATAAAAGTTCATGATTTTATCATCGTCTAACTGAATGTCATTGTGAACAAACAAAGTAAAAGGCACGTTAAATCTGTCTTCAGACATTGAGCATCCCATTCAATTTTTTATAAAGTTCAAGGATGACTTTGATCACTCAACAGAAATTTCTCAGAAATTTTAGGTGGGAGCATGCACCCTCTATGCCTCTGTATCTCATCTTTGTTCAGTAAGTGTGTCTAGAAGACATTGTAGAACTAAGAAGGCCTGTCTGTAGACATTGATACCCATTTATGATATGCCATTCTGCAAGAAACAATGATCCTTTTATGTGAATCTTTTATTTTTCTCTGAGCTTTCAAATGTTGCATTAGCCAGAGGTCAGCTTAATGAACTTTGAAACTAAAGACATTTAAACATAAACACTTTGAAAATAAAAACATTTACACACAGTGATTACTTGTTTGGAAGTTGATGGTCTTTCATTGTCAATACATGGTCTGCCAATGCAATTGTTTTTTGCAGTATTGCCGCAGAGGTTTTAAATGTTTGTGATGAAGTTACTCAAACACATATTCAGAATGATGCAAAGGCAACATTGGTAGAAGTATTCATGGAGGCACTGATAAATGATGCCCAAATTTTGTTGAATAGAGCAGAGTGAGCAACATGTCAGATTTATAGATGTCTACTATCTTTTATTCAGTTCTTATTGCGCCAGTCAACCAAAAGACTTGTTTGCTTTGGTTTGTCAGTTGTAAAGCTCTTTGTCTAGTTTTTGGGTTTACACATATGACACATTTCAGGTAGATTAAGTCCCAAACCAAATTCAACTTAGTTATACTAATAAGACATGCAAGAAAGGTAGTACTCTTGTTAGAGTGGTGGAGGATGACAGTTTTCATTAGAGTGATTTTCATACAAAACATCTCTTCATTTGACTCAGCTATACCCACTAAGAGAAAGAAAGAACTTACTAACTTTGATAACATTGACCCAAACAAGTGGGCCCTGACAAGAAAACCAACAGTCTCAAGGGTTAAAATAGTTAAGCAGAAGTTGCATTAAAATCATCACTGCAGAGCCCTAAGAGTCACCATTCATTCAATATATATATATTCTGTTTATACATTATTTTTTATAGATACAATTTAAGTAAATGCTCTCTTTTTAATTAAACAGTATTAATTACATTTATCAGTCTGAATGTTTGAGAAATTTTGTAGAAGACATGTGTTCTCTGACAGGAATTGAACCTATATTCCTATATGGAAGCTGTCATTTGACATGACATGCTGTACCATTGAGCTACAGAGAAGTGTCTGGTTAGCAATGTCCAAATTACTGTTTATAAACAAACTCTCTCTCTCTCTCTTTATATATATATATATATATATATATATATATATATATATAAAATAAAATCACCTATTATCTTTAAATTTATGTAATTAAATATGTATCAAGGTGAGCATAATTTTGTCAATAAGTGTGATCAACATATTTCTAGATAAATTATTATCAATAAGCAAAAAAGTTCAAGATACTTAACTAAGCTGACTAAGAGTTTCATGTTGTTAAACATTTCTCAGGGTCAGATCTGACCCTGAAGAACATTTAACAATGTCAAATACTTATATATATATATATATATATATATATATATATATGAGAGATAGATAAAAGTGATAAAATGGTCAAGTGTTGGGATTACATGATAGTAAATAGATGGATAGTAAGAAACAAATTCAAATAGCCAGATGGAAACAAAAATAATATGAAAAATGAAAGACAGATAAGAATATACTAATAGGTAAATGGCAGTAACATTGAAAGAGAGAAATGTGAAGTTTAATGGGAGCCATAATGATTGGATACATATTTGCAGCAAATATCAATATTTATTTTTAACTATCATAGAGTTTTATCAATAGGTGATAACAAAATATTCAAAATAAAATTGAAGTCAACCAGAAAAAAAAACTTGTATAAAACTGTTGGCTTTTGCTTTCCTAAAATGTATTGAATAAAACAGAAAAATATAAAACCATAACTGAATTTTTTCTGATAATGTGCACAGAAGTGTTGTAAAGTTCAAATTTTTTGATCAAAAACAGCAAGAAGTGGTTATTTTTGCTAGACAATGAATCAGAGATGTATCTTTGTCTAATATCCATTTTTGACTCTTATAAAAAGTATTGCAAGAGATCCATGATCAGAAGAGATGTTACCAGGGGATATTTTACTCCCACGGACAAAAGAACATTCAATGTTAAATGATTGACTGGCTGGTCAGCTGGGTGTCTGATGCAGTACACCTGGGAAAAAGAGAAGCATTTATTAAAACAGCTAAAAAAATTCAAACTGCACAGCTATACGCATTCAGCTACAATAAAGCATATTTTCTCTTTGTCAACTGTCTTTCTCTTAGACCTTGATGCTTGGAGTGGTGAAAATTTCGAAATTGGGTTTTATCCAATGCAAAGGATCATTCAGCTGAGACACCTGAATGATACTGTCAAGATTTTAAAAACATGATTCCGAGTAAGTCTCATGGGAGGAAAATTCACCTTCAGGCAGTTAAAAAAATCAATAAAATGTTGAGCTGAAAATAAGTGAGTTTGTCAAAATAAATGATCAAATTCTGTTAACATTTGATTTCATGACAATTTACATACGTTACTTGCTTGATTTGATAGAAACAAAGACATAAACATATGCTGCCATTTAAAACAGAGGGAAAACACTGAACACTCGTTTTAATAACAATGTCTCTGAATGTGAGATATTTGTAAAGAATAGAACAAGCAGATAAAAATCCAACCAAAGTAGGTTGGAGAATTAACCAGATGACGTATGGAGTTAAAAATAAAAAGAGAATGCTCATTATAAAAGTAAAAATAATGAAGAAAAATCTATGAAAATAGATTAGAATTTCTTTGGCCAATTTTAAACAGAAATGTCAAAGAAATTTTATTAAATAAAAATAAAAAAGAATTTTATTCCAGGTACAAAAATAACTGAGACAAAATTTAAAATTCAAGCAGAAAATATAAAAAAAATATTAAGTGGAGGAGTGTAATATTCTCAGCATTATTCACGTTTCCAAAATCAAAATGCTCATCATTGATTGATTTGGGGAAATGAACTTTTCACTATCTGTCTATATTTCTGAGATGAGGTATTATGTACACTATTTACATTATTTGGACTATTGTCCTCATCCTTGTCACTATATATTTATCACAACGTTTTGGCTGTTGTATGCTCTGGCCTTCTTCAGGTGGTTGGAATGTCAAACTGAAACCTTTATTTCATATTTATTGTAGACTGTTCTAGTTCCACATGCTACGTGTAATGGATGTCAGTTATCACCTGTTAATTCCCCTCTGAAAGTTTTCCACTGCCTTAACCAAGTATTGAACTCACACTCTTTGGGTCCTGTCACTGGATCTAACTAACACCTTTATCCACTATGCCATGTGTCTTTGAGGACATCTGTGAATTTCTGGGTATTATAAACGTAATGTCTTCAGCAATCATTTTTTACCAGTGTTCATATTGCTCTGGTAAAAAACATGCAATGATAATAGCAAAGCACCTAAGTTTGAACAGATTTTTTGGGGACAAGCAACAACTGATAATTTAAGAAATTTTTCCATTAAATTAACAGGTTGTTTTGTGAAAATGATAATTTGTTAGGAAACCATTTTTGTTTAGTTTGATACTCCATGATAAAATCTGACTAAAGTTAAAAAAAAATAATTCTTGTTTACACTGATTTCTCACCTGAACTTTAAATCTTGGATAGATTTAATTTAGTATCTTGGTAGAAGTCTAGTAGTTTAAATGTGTGCTTACCAGGTATTTTGTATAGTTTCTTTGAGAGAAATGTTAGTACTATAAGCTGCTTATCAATTCTTATTGCTTAAATGACAGAATACAAATGGTATTTCACTTTAATTGAAAGCAGAGATTCTTGGATCAGCATGTGAAAATTGGAGCTTAAGACTAAATATATAAATCTAAGATATGTCTTTTAAATTTTTTTCTCTTTTAAATGGAAAGGAATCAGATGTTTTGTAATGAAAAATTTAATTGTTAAAATCAGTTTGCAATTTGAAGAATTGATGATTGACCAAAAGAAACCAGTTAGTTTTCAACTGGTGATCTTAAAATTCCATTGAAATATCCTCCATTATGGCAATTATAAATCTTTGTTTCATTATTAATTTTCTGTTGTTTGTGGTTAGAAGTTCTTCCTATATTAATGAGTAAGTTTATCGTTTCTAGTTTTGTTAAGGTTCTTGAGTTTCTTCAAGTCATTGACCTTATGGAATGTCAAGATTTTGTCTTTTTGTTTTTTGATGTAAAAACAGCTGATAAACAAACTGGCTTTTACTGAACTTGGCTAACTCTGATACAAGGCTACTTTGAGAGTATTAAGATCAAATTCGTTGTTAATAGATAGCAAAACATGTACATATTAACTTGCAATTAATGTGCTGAATGACTGTCAAACAGTATATGCATAAAAACTCAATGGATTGGGATCAACTGATGATTATCCACATGATATAACCACCAATATATATCACCGTGAAGTCAAAAAATAAGTTACAAAAATACATAAATAAATAATTTGATACCATTTATCTCCCTTTACCCATAATTGTGAGACTATCTTAAGTATTCTTAGGTGTTTAATTTTTTTTTTACTATTTTTCCCCCAAGAGCCACTAATGGTAAGAGGTTGTTTTAAGAATATAAGAAGAGAAGGTAAGAAGTGCAGATTATGAGGATATGTAGAATGGTTGACTCAAGATTTGAAGTGGTTAAGACTGTAGTGAGCAGGGAAGAATCCTTTCAAGAACTTGTTCCACAAAGCAACAGCTCTTGGAAAGAAGCTATCTGAATGGAACTTCTTCCTTACAAAGGGAATGAGAATTATTTAACCATGTGTATGTGGCATGTCAAGTTTTAGCTGTAAAGGTCTGAACTGACAGAACTAAGGAATGTAGCTTGTCTTAACATTTTGCATAAAAATAGTGAGTAGATTAGCAAGAGGCTTTTGAACATTTGCCTGTGGGAAAAGAGTTCTAGGTTGGGAAATAATCCATCACTCACAAGGCTGAATAAATGCTTTTGAACGATGTCAATGCAGGAAAATAAGCATTAGGCTGCCCCAATTCAGATATGGCAACAATACTCTATTTTTGGCCTTAACTGACTCTTGTAAAGATAGAGCGTGTCAGGAAAAATCAGGTACTTTCTGGCACCATATGAGGAGCTGGCCATTTTCCCAGCATCTTTAGTGATGGACCATATATAAGATACAGCTATTATGTTTTATTAGATTTTGAAATTGTCAAAATTACAGGACATATTTTGCAATTTATCAAAAGTCAACTATTTTCATAATATAAAAAGATGTACATCATTTATAAGCTTAAAATTGTTTTATTTACTCAAAATGGTGAGTATGCATGTCTCCTCATATGTAACTGGACCAGAACAAAGGTTGCTATCATTTTTAAAAAATATCAAAGTGTTTTCAAATACTTTACAAAGCTCATCTGAGGTATGTGGAGTATCATTGGGATATCTCATATTGTGTGACTGGGATTATTTCTAATCACTATTTTAATTTGGTTATTATCATTAACTGCAGGCCTGATAGAATTTTTCATTTTTTCACATCAAAATTTCCACTTCTAAACTTTGTCAACCACTTAGAAACACTATTCTCAGCTATGGCACCCTCTCCATAAATGGCACATATCTTTTTTGTTGTTTGTAAAGTGATTTTCCTTTTTTGAAAATAAAAGAGCATCAAACGATGAAAATACATCTCATTTCTTTCCATTTTCAATTTTAATATAAACAGCCCAATATAAAAGGTATTTTAAAATATGCTGGGTCAGAGAATCCCATTATCAAAACATAAAGATCAACTGAAATTTGGATCATCTTGAGAAAAGCAAAGAGAGAAAAAAAACACAGATCTGTTTACCTGTGATCAGAGAATAAAAGTGTTGATGAGAAGAGAATCAGTGGAACCTGGTGTCCATAACGATGGTAATTAATTGTGACAACATTAAAGTGCTTGGTCAATCTTAATCCCTGTGTCTAGGAATATTCACAACAGTGAATTAAAGTTAATGAACTCAAGTGCACATTGGAGAGTTTTTTTTTTTTTTAAGTGTTTCACCCCAAGCAAGGCGGGAAGCCACTAGGACACAAGGGGTTACAGAAAATTTGGAGCAATATCAGATAGGAGTGATAGAAGAAAGGATGAGGAGAAGGATAGTGGATAAATCAAGGCAACTGGAGATGTCGATTGACATTACATTTGAATAGCTGGAGATTATAGCTCTCAGGGAAACTAGAATAGGAAAGGGAGTTCCACAGACAAGAGGTGTGAGACATGAAGCTATTGGAGTAGAAGAGCTGGCTACATTTAAGAGTTTCGACAGTGAAAGGGTGAGAGTGGGATGCCAGCCTTGTAGGGTGCTTGAACTCATGAAGTCTGGAAACCAGCGAATGCAGCTCCTTGGAGAAATTGCCATGAAAGTATTTGTAAAACAGAGAGGCGACGGCGCATCTGTGAGAAAGTGTCTGTAGACGAGATGCCAGATCAGAGCCAATTATATTGCATATCTGCATCTGGAGCCTATCAAGAACCCCGGGGCAAACAGAAGGGGCTCCAGACCATATATGGCAGCAATACTCTATGCAAGGGCGAATTGTTGATTTGTAGATCTGGAGGATCGATTCCGGGGAGAAAAATTTCCTGACGCGGCACAGGGAGCCAACTTCCTTTGTGATTCCACAATGCCATTGGAGCAATGAAACAGAGTATGTCAGTTGCAAGTGAACAATGGAGAAAACTCAACCATTTTTTGAATTGTACAAACATAAATAGAAGAAAACTGCTTAGCCAGAATGACAATGTCTCTCATTGATAAAGAGAATTTTCTATAAGAGCAAATATCATTGGATTTGATTTAAACCACTCTCTTTACACATATTAACTAAATATACACTATATTAATAGACACTCTCACATATGAATAACCATACATATATAGATAGAGAGAGATAATTGCATACACACATATAAATGACCAACAAATTATGGTCAATAATGCATAGTACTCTGCAAATACAACTACAAAAATAATAAAATATGTTGGATGCTCTTAACATCAAAAGACAACCTCCACCATTGCTTAAATATGTTTCAATCTCAGTGTCCATGTGTTAAAATGCATTTAAGCACTAAGGTCATTGTTATTAATAATCAAGAGTGGTCTCCCCTTGTTTTGTAGCTCTTCTCTTTGAGAGAGCTATTTCTGTTTACTGGGACTATAAAGGGACACTATTCGTGAACCTTGTATTCTCAGTTGAATGAAGCTTTCTTAAAGCCTACACCTGCGTACTTTTGTCATTACAGTCATATTAGTAACAAAATGATCAAATCTATTCCACCACCATAACATTTCAATTGACTGTTAACAACATAAATGTTTCACTTGGCTATCTCTTGAATTCTACCTTCCGACCATGAAAATAATCAATGATGGCCAAAAGTACATGGAACATTATACACAATTTTGGCAAGTTCCTTTACAAATTTCCACCTGAGATCAAAAAACTTATTTGACACCAACGAAAACTCAACAAAATGCTTAACAGACATTTCCTGGTTCAACCCTATTTAATAAAATGGGTTTAAACAAATGAATGCTGTCTAATTACATGGTGCTTATAATCTGAAAAGCACATGAAAATAATCCTTCCATATTTAAGGTAAAGTAAGTTGAGACAAAAATTCTCTACACTTTTGTACAACATTAAGGATATCTTAAAAGTGTTCTGATAATTTCCTCAGCCAATAATGTTTAGAAGTCTAAGGAGAGATTTAAAAGCTAGAAAATGGCTTTCATATTAAAAGTTCTTTCCTGTGTTTGAAGTAATTAAAAAGGAATTCTTCATTATAAACTTTACTGGAAACTGTATGATGTGATAGGTTAGAGCAACTGGCTTGTGTGAATAACATCATGAAAGAGAAAGATGTTTGGTGATTTTGTTGTATGACCATGTCTATCGACATATTATAAATGTGATGTAGCAAGCAATCACTGAGCTGGGATGAAAAGTTATCCAACATGCAACATATTCTCCAGACCTGTTGCCTATTTTTTCAATCCAGTCAAGATTTTTTGTCACTGATTTCAAGAAATTCAATATGTCAAAGTGTTCATTAAATCAAAGTGAGAATTGATGTTTTATAATGAAATATACAAATTACCTGAAAGGTGGCATAAGCTCATAGAAATCCTGGGAAAACATTTTGATAGCAGAATAAGGATGCAATGAATAATATATGAAGGAAAGACTTTTTCTATATTAGGAACCCAATATATTCGAAGTGTTTTTCATGTGAATTTATGAATAATGACAATAATATTTTCTTTGCTTTAAAAGCATTCATGAAATGATTCAATTTATGAATAGCATTAATAAAAACAAATGGTCAATGTCCAAACTGCAAAATCAGGGAGGCTTCCATAATGCCCACTTGCTTCAGTTGTACACCATTATTCAATCTTTCTGTTCTTATTTCAGGTGACAATTTCTGGTTTATGACAACTAGGTGGTGTGAGAATTATGAAACAAATAAATATGACATACAATACATAGGTGTGTATACATGCACACATTATATATATATATATATATATATATATATATATATATATTAGGGAAATTGTATGACAAAGTGGAAAAAATTTAGTTGTAATGTGTTTCATTCTTCAGGACTTCATTGCATTAATGTGTTATGTTGGTAGGACTACACATACAGATGACAGAGGTGTATTAGGCATTTTAGAATTTTTTTTTTTTATATAGCTGAATTCATATAGAGTCTTTTTCTTTTTCTTTCCATCCCTTTTGTAAGTAGGTATTTCACACTTTGATATTAGAAAATTTGCCAGGAATATACATATACAAGTAGTCTTTATTCATAACATCTATTATTACCTAGAACAGGTAGTCATTAGAAAGTGATTTACCCAAGTGCTCCCTCACCTGCTCTATTCTGTCAGCCATTGTGGTCTGTAAGTGATGAGACTTTTTTTATGATCTGATGCAGAGATAGAAACACAGGGATATGTAGATTTGTGCCTTTATCATGAGTAGAAAATGAAAAGAAACAGCCTCATTTTATGCTATGTAACCAACTACAGGAAATGTCTGGCTGCTGTGCTTGCCAACAATGGTTTCTTTACCAGTTATGTTTTGTTATGGGGTGAAATACTTATTTTTTCAATAAAAAAGAAATAAATGTTAAAAAATTAATATAATATGATTTTCTAGATTTTTTTTTATTCTATCTCTCACTTTCAAGATAGACCTACCCTGAAAATTATAGACTGTTCCTATTTTTGTAAAGTGGCAAACTCAGAAAATCAGCAGGGGATGAAATACTTATTTTCCCCACTGTAAGTCTTCACACAGATTCTATATTTTTCTATGCATATATATATATATATGTGTGTGTGTGTGTGTGTGTGTGTGTGTGTTTGGAAGATCATGTTGCATTAATTAAATTATCTATCAATGTTTTTGTCATTTTCTCTCACTGTTCATAATAAATTCAAGGAAAATAAATGATTTGTCAATTCCAATCACAGTTTCACAGCTTGAATTTTGCCCAAGAATAAAAAAATATATTGACAGAAAACATTTCTTTAACGTACAATTTTTAAAAAAATTATTCATTCTGTGCCAACAACATAATTTGAGATTTTTGACTTTTTCTTTCATGAACAGATTATCATGATTATAATAAATGTGTAAAAAGATTCTTTTGTTATTCATATTCATTAAACCATGTTTAGTTCACAACACACAGCCCAATGGAGGTCAATAAAGAGTATGAAGATTTTTAGTGCCTCTCTTCTAAGCCTGTCTGCCTTGAAAATCAGTAATGGTAAACTCTAAACCTGCTTTTATCAGGGTTTGAACATTCACATGTGGTACTTATTAGAAAAACTACTATACTGGTAGTAAAATTAGAAAAGCTACTTAAACTACTAAATTGGTTGAGTTATTTTCTCTTCACAAGTGTAATGGCTCAAATCAAAATTCATTTCTGTTACTGGATATACACTGCTTCATATAAATAAACAGATGAAATAAAAAATAAACAGATTAAATAAAATATAAACAGATGAAATAAAAAATGAAGAATGTTTTTTCCCAAAACAACATAAATTTGATTAATTTTCCTAAAATATGCTTCCTTATAAAATTTTAATGCAAATTATTAAATAAATAAAGAAAAAAAAAACTATATGAAACCGAGTTTAGTTCCTTACAAGACATGTTGAGATAGAAACATATTCTATGTTCATCAGTTAAATTTTCTCAGAAAATATACGAGAGTCCTTTTCAAAGAGTTTATTGCTTAAAGTTTTCAAAAATATGGACCTGGAATCTGGAAAGCAATTTTATATATTTGCCATTTGGAATCAGACATATTTTCTCTTTTTTGTCAGTTGAATGAACTGAATATCTAAAGTTAATACTTGATATGTTTCTGAACTAAAATGAAAACCAGACAATGATAGTCAAAACACAAAAATAAGCAAAAAACTTAAAGTTACAGTAAGACCACAAATGTGTTTTCTGCTAAGTCTGCAAGTATAATTCAAGAAAAATATTTCATATCTTTAGTAAATTTTAATTTGAAGTCAATCTGTTTCTACTCGTTAAATCTTGCTACAAAAATAAATGCATTTATTTCTTCCTATTTTTCTACGAACAAAAACTCTTTTTCTTCTTAGTGTATTGAATGTTGTCTGAAATGTCAAAATCTTAGATTCTTCAAAAGTAAGGCAAAATTTCAATGAAGACCTATGGAAGATGAAATAAAATAATGTAAAACTCATCAAAATATTACAGTTATAAGAGTGAAGAGCAAAAGCTTTTGATTTACATCCGAGAAATGATGTTAATGATATTTGGTACGAAATGATTATTGAGCAAAAAAAGTATAAAAGTGCAAAAACTTCCATTCTTTTATCAGATGCTTGAATCATTTTGGGAAAGGTCATCATCTGGAAACTTTGTTGATAAATACACAAACTGAGAGATGCCAGAAAGATGAGAGAAACAGTGCTCTATCCTGTTCATTACTGTCAAACTCTCTGCCTTGAGCAGAGAGGAACCCGGACGAGGCTTTGCCGAAGGGCAAAGTTTTGTTCAGAGTGGTAGACAGACCCTGAACCCATTTATGGCTAAGCCTATGGGCTCGAAGAACCCATAGTAAAATCGGCCTTGTGCCACATACATCTCTCATTTCTGTTAAATATTAACTGAGAGATGCCAGTAAATAGTGATGCTGTCAAAAACAAGCATTCAATTCAATTTCATTTTTTGGACTTGAGAAAAATAATTGTAAGAAAGAATTGCCATTGGTTTAATCTGAAATATTATTTAGCAGGGATAAAATATACAGGATATTCAGTCACATATTGGTACCTGGTCAAAAAGAAAATCCAGTGTGTTATTGTTTTCAAGATGCAAATCTCTACAACAAAAAAAAAGATGTCTAATGCAAAGTCTTCCAGGTGGAAATCAGTTCATCATGAAAAGAAACTTTGTAAACTGTAAAAGCCTGGAATGATTTCAGAATTTGTTTCTTCCAAAAAGAGAGAAATGATCTGGTGACATTAGTTAGACAAGTATCCTCATCTTTGTTGCTTTTAATACTACATTTTAACTCATATTTCTCTTCTTCATCAGATAAATGTCAGATCCAGTCATCATTCAAAGACATTTTCAGCCAGAATCTATCATTTCCCTCTTAGAGAGAGAGAGAGAGAGGCTGATTCTTGCTTGTCACTGACTGAACTCTGTCAACGGTTGTCATTTTATATAAAATATTCCACTTTTTGATCTTGTAATGATTTCTGGGATGATTGCTGTCTCCCTTTGATATTTGAAAAGATTTACTTCCTAACAAAATCATAAAATAACAAAATGTCCAGTCAAGAGAATGAACTCAATGCCCCTCAAATCAGTTAATAAATCCATTATTAATTACACTCTTATTGTGTCATTAATATTTTTCTGAAATTGGAAAGTAGACAATTCTTAGAGTAATTTGCTGCAGAGTCAAGTTTAGCAAGCTGGTTTTGGAAATGATTTCTATTACCAGTTCAATTCTCATTGTGCCACACGATTGCTGCTTTTATGCCATATTAGGCTTTCTAGATTGGCCTTGTGACTCCCAATCAACTTCACATTATTTCTCAATGTCAATTCCATTTACCTATTAGTTTCTTCCTGTCTTCACTTTTTTTTTTTAAGCATTCAACCCCAAGCAAGGCAGGAAGCCACTAGTACGAAAAGGGTTTCAGAGTAGGAGCGAGAACAAAGAGGAGTGATAGAGGAAAGGATGAAGAGATAGGGGATAGATCAGGGAATCTGCAGACTGATGTTACATTTGAATAGTTGGAGATTATATTTATCAGGAAAACAAGAAATGGGGAGGGAGTTCCACAGGCAAGAAGTGTGAGACATGAAGCTATTGGAGTAGAAGAGCTGGCTACATTTAAGAGTTTCGACAGTGAAAGGGTGAGAGTGGGATGCCAGCCTTGTAGGGTGCTTGAACTCATGAAGTCTGGAAACCAGCGAATGCAGCTCCTTGGAGAAATTGCCATGAAAGTATTTGTAAAAAAGACAGAGGGAGGCAGCGGCATGTCTGTGAGAGAGCAGCTGCAGACGAGATGCCAGATCAGGGTCAATTACATTGCATATCTGTCTTTGGATTTTATCAAGGACCTTGAGAATTAGAAGGAGCTCCAGACCATATATGGCAGCAATACTCCATGCAAGGATGAATGGTTGATTTGTAGATTTGAAGGATTGACTCTGGCGAGAAAAATTTCTTGGCGCGGCATAGGGAGCCAACTTTTCTAGTGGTGGACAAAGCTATTGACTCAATGTATTCATTCCATCTCAGGTCAGCGGACATTATGAGACTGAGCAGTTGCAAAGAGGTGCTCTAGTGGAGTTGAGCATCAGGCCTTCTAATGGTGGGTGGGGGGCAGGGATGGTTCTCTGTGGTGAGTAATAGAGAGCAGTTTTATTTTTGAGGTATTAAAGTTAACCAGCCAATACCTGCCCCAGTCCACAACTGATTGGAGGTCCTTTTCAAGACAAACAGCCAGGTTAGTTTTGTTGGTGAAACTAGATTTGTTTTTGAGGCAGGAGTAAATAGTAGTGTCGTTTGCATAGATGCCTACTTGGGAACCTATGACATCATCTTACACTGTTCATTTATCTCTACAGTGTCTTTGTTTGTGTTTATTTTTATTGCCATCTGGAGATTTGAATTTGTCCATAACTATGCAAATAGACAATTTTTCAGCATGATTTGCACTATTTTCTCCTTTCAACATTTGTTCAGGTAACTGAAGTATGTGTAGAAACAGGAATTTTGAGATTTGTGTCTTTTTCAGAAGTTTATGAGGGTTGTGTGATTCTAGGAGTTGACTTCAAATGCTTATGGTGTAACCGTAGACGATCAAACAACTCATTTCTTTCTGGCATGCTTAACTTTGTTTTGTACTAAAAATATATTTTAATAAAGATTGTAAAGAAACCATAAAAATTCTGCTTTTATGTAATTTGAATGGTGAAAAGAAAGATAACTGACTTTGCCTTGAGTGCAGCAATTTAATCAAAACTAACAAAATTAATAGACAAATAGCAAATAATGAAAAACTTACATGTCACGAATAAACAGGAAGAGAAATTTACATGTGAACATGACAAAAAATTAATTAGTGCCTGAATTAATTAGTGCCTGAATACACTGAAACAGAATTATGTAAAGAAAGACATGAAATATACATATGTATAAAGAGTGTTTATTTGAATAATTATAGAAGAATGAGCAATGATAAATGTGCATCTATATACAGAAATGTAAAATCCAAGAAACATGTACAAATAAATTCAAACTAAAATATACAAATATGCATAAAACCATGAAGCAAGAAGCCTTCAAGAAACACTGCAAAACTTTAGTGATGTCAATGAATACTCACTGTCATTCAAGTAGAGATTTTATAATCACAGATACAACTATAGTAATGCTGTTGAACAATACTAGTGTCAGATGTCTTTGAATATCACTTGCACTAATAGTACTTGCTCAATAATACTCACTCATTTAGAAATCACCATATAGTGATCTGAATAGAGAAATACTATAGTGAATAGAATAGAGAATAGCAGTCTGTATAATAATAGAGGATAGTCTAGAAATAGCGATTGTTTAGACATCATGCTATTTTCTACTTATGTGTTTCCTCTATGGTCATGTGGTCTACTTAATTCAATAATGGAATCGCCTGTGTTTGCTCACTGGCGATCTATGTTCAAACTCAAGTGTTGGCAGTGACACTTTATTCCTATATAACAAAAATAAAGTCATGCACATATTTATGTGCAAACTGATGCATCCATAGAGAATGAGAAAGAGAGAAATACATACAAAGATAAACTACTGCCCAAGAAAGAAATTTGGAATTTTCTTCTTAATTGAATTGGTTGTTTCAATTCAAGAGAAAAGCAAGATTTATTTTTTCTTTGATAATTGTAAGTTTGTTCAGCATAGTTTTAGCCCCTAACATTGTTTTTAGTCTTGAGTAACTTTAACATCTCTATGAACACATTAGCCATGTTTTCATCAGACAAGAAAGTCTTGTTTTCAACTGAATTAGAAATGGCAAAAACTACTGTGTGTACAACAAAATTTGACCTGCCAAATTATATATGTAGTTTGTTGCAGGAATGAAAAAGGAAACAAATATTTCAATTAAATTGTAAAGTTTGGATACTATTTGGTTTTAGAATCTTTAAGGTTGGTAAATTTGAAAAAAATAATTTTTGTTTTGTAGGGTTTTCTGGTTTTCTGATTATTACTCTGTTATTGTCCCTTCAAGACAAGAAAAAAAAAACATGTCTAAGGTCAGGAAGACAAAGTCATCTATCTGATAACAAGATTTCTATCTGGATATATCACAGTGAAATTTCAAATGCTACAATTTTAATTCTAATTTTATAGCAAAGAAAATGGCAAATTACCTCATCAAACCAAGTGACAGTGTGTCGTGTGTACCCTACGATGGAAACTATGGCAAAAAAGAAAGATACTTGCTGAAATAGCTTGTAAGAATTTTTGGATTGCAAAGGAAAATATTTGTCGCAGATTACTTCCACAATAACAAAAATTTTCCTTTGCAATCCAAGAACTCTTACAAATTTTTACTTAGAATTTATTTACTTTTCATAAATAAGAAATTGTTTCATTTATCCATGATTTCAAATAATTTCTGTTCAGAACTAAATGTGCAAATAACATTAATATCTTGAAAAATTATTCCATTTTTCAAAAGTTCCAGTTAAAAAATATTTCAAATACAAATAATTTTGTTTATATTCTTACACATGGCTCACAAAACTGAAGGCTTATTAAAATGGGATATGATTTTTACCTCAGCTTATTAATGGAGAGAATAACCCTACAAATTAAAATAACTGGTTTCAAATTATTTTCAGACTAATATCTCCATTATTTACATTATTCGGACTATTGTCCTCATTTTTGTCGCCATGTTTATCACAACGTTTTGGCCATTGTACACTCTGGCCTTCTTCAGGTGGTTGGAATGTCGAACTGAACCCATTATTTCACTCACTGGGGTAGACTGTTCTGGTTCCACGTGCCATGTGTAATGGATGTCAGTTATCTCCTATTAATTACCCTCTGAAAGTCCACTGCCTTAACCAAGTATTGAACTCACACGCTTTGGGTCTTGTCACTGGATCTAACTAATGCCTTTATCCACTGTGCCATGTGTCCTTGATATTACGTTTATAATACCCAGAAATTCATACACAGATGTCCTCAAGGAAACATGGCACAGTGGATAAAGGCATTAGTTAGATCCAGTGACAGGACCCAAAGAGTGTGAGTTCAATACTTGGTTAAGGCAGTGGAGAACTTTCAGATGCTGAATTAACAGGAGATAACTGACATCCAAGAACACATGGCACGTGGAACTAGAATAGTCTATCCCTGTGAGTGAAATAAAGGTTTCAGTTTGACATTCCAATCACCTGAAGAAGGATTGAGCGTACAATGGCTGAAACGTTGTGATAAACATAGTCTAAATAATGTACATAATACCTCATCTCAGAAATATAGACAGATACTAATATCTCCATATTTGCTGTTTTTAACAGTGCTTCAGCAGATATATTGCTTCAGCCTTCCTCAGATTTAGGGCTTATCTGGAATATTTTTAGAAACATTTTTTACTTCTTTCTTCTGAATGAATGTTAAGATCTCATGCTGGGGTTAAAAAAGATGAGAATATAAAAAGATTATTATCATTAACTAAATAGCAGGCCTTTGCTTAACTTGTAAAATTCAGAAGTCAGTAGCCAGGTCAAGTTGGAAGACATCAGCTGTGATTTGACTTGAAGAGAGTTAGGCCCTGCTAAGTTTACTTGTTCACAACACATGATGCATGAAAGAAAAGTCCTCATGCTTTCAACCCAGTTATATAAAGGGAATTAGTCAGAAAGGTCATTGACAAAGTATGCCATAAGGATCTGCTGGAACTGCTCAGCAACCTTGATATATTCAGGAAAGACATCAGAATAATCAAGAACCTGTACTGGCAGCAAACAGCATGCATGTGCATAGGGAATGTGTTCAGCAAATATACAAAAATAGAAAGGTGTGTAAGGCAAGGATATGTCTTCTTACCTGACCTGTTCAACCTATACAGCAAGGCAATTCTGAGAGAATTGGAAACCCTACCAGGATTTAGCATTGGTGACCACAATCTTAAGATACGCAGATGATAAGGTACTGATAGCAGACAAGGAAAAGAAATTACAAAATCTCCTACAGAAGGTAGCGACAGAGAGTGAGAAGAAAGGACTAAGCATAAACTACAAGAAGACAGAATGCATGGATGAGTAAGAGGATGAACCTGAAATGCAATTTGCAGGTTGGGAACACTAAAATCAAGCAGAGACAGAAGCTTAAATATCTGGGAAGTGTTTTGACAGAGGGTGATAAGTGTGACGCTGAGATCCGTAGATGTATTGGGATGGCCAAGGATGCATTCCAAAAACTGGGCAGAGTATTGCGAGACAGGAGGATTTCTTTGGTAACAAAGTAAAGAATACTATCCTGTTAAGTGACATCTGTCCTTCTTTATGACAGTGAATGTTGGATGATTTTCTCAAAGATGAAGAAGAGACTCGAGACAATGGAGATGTGGTTCTACAGAAGGATGCTAAGGATATCATGGACCGAGCGTGTGAGCAACAATGAAGTCTTAGAGAGGATGCAAACAAGGAAGAGGCTTATACTTAACACCAGGAAGAGGCAGTTGAAGTTTCTGGGACACATAATGAGGAAGGAGGGCCTGGAGAATCTGACCCTGATGGGTTGAATAGAGGGAAAGAGAGACAAGAGAAAGCAATGCATGACATATCTGGCAGGCTTAAGCAAGTGGATGACAGAACGTTGTCATAGGGTGGATAATGATGAAAATGGAAGTATGAAGGAGAAATCAAGTTATTCAACTATCTTAATGTTGATTTTCAATATGTTAGATTGAAAGTCCGAAAATTAGTTTTTCACACCATTGATATTAAATAAATTTTTAAAAAATTGCCAGATGCAACTTTTACCTGAGGAAGACTGGAGACTACATTGGCTGAAATGTCAGAAGTACAAAAATATTTCAGAATTTTTATGAGATTCTTTTTTTCTAAAGTTTGAAAATGAAGAAAAAAAAGTCTGTGAACACATGTGAAAATTCTATCTGATATTTTCTGTTTAAAATTATCTAATGATACAGTTTTTCCATCAGACTTGAAATAAAATTGCCTTGGCATATGTGTACATGTGTTTTCTTTTGTTTCTTGTAGTCTGATATAAAAAAAATGATCAAATATATATCCCACTGCTTTATCTCTTAATTCAATACCTACCCAATTCCTTATACTTGCAGATACAACTGAAAGGTAAAGCAAATATCTTGAAGCCTTTCGATCCTTACTTAGACTGAAAATACTGGCAAGCTTGAAGTTTTATAAAAAATACATGAAAAACAAAATCAGTTTTCAAGAGAATTAATCAGCTATTCAGTGAGTGAAAACATTTTATGACAGGAATATTTTTATACATTATCTTATGGTATTGAATTACCAAATTCAGAAGATTCAGAAAAGAACAGCAAATAACAAAAACTCAAGCTTCTCAGTTCAATTTACATTAGGAAATCTTTTAACAGAACAATATTCAGCATTGTAAAACAGATTGGAAAATTAAAACTGTTATATTTTTAATTAAATGTTTTATTTAATTATTTGCAACTAAACTATTATCATCATATTTAATTATATAAAATATTGTCAATTATTTTATGCAGTTATTAAATGTAACCTTAATATGCTTTATCTATATCTATAATTATCAAAATCTGTGTGTGTGTGTGATCAGATGTTGTTTATACATTTTCACAATTTTCATCCAATTTCGATAAAATATTTTTTGTTTCATAGATAATTCTTAAGTGCTGGTTTTGAGTCCAAATTGTTGCCAACAATGGCTCTCCACTATTTCCTGTCCATTAAAACTCTCAGCATTGTTTTAATATTTACTATCTGTTCATGGATATATATCTTTCATAAAAACTTTAATAAAAATAAATAGTTTAAATTATTACAATAATATTACTTATTATTATTATACAGTTAAATCTATATAATTAATTATATGTATAATTCTCAAAAAGTGTGTGTGTGATTGGATATTGTTTATGTATTTCCACAGTTTCCATCTGATTTTGATAAAATTTTTTGTTTGATAGATAATTTTTCACTGCTGGTTCTGAGTCCACAATGGCTCTCAACTACTTCATGTCTATTATAACTCTCAGCAATGTTTTACCATTTACTGTTCTGGTATATATATCTTTCACAAAAAATTTTAATAAAAATAAATAGTTTAAATTATTGCAATAATATTATTTATTATTATTTTCAGGGCCACCCGCCATTCAAATTGTTACCCCCACCACCCCATTTAGGGATATGCCTCAGTTGCACCGAAATGTTGTTACTAATATTGATTTTTGGGTAGGCTGACTGTAAACTTAAACTGCTCCAATTGAATGGCAAAAATTCCCATTAATAAAAGACCTGGTCAAAGACAGATTATACTGCTAGTATCCTTATATTTTGAGAAACCTGTAGTGGACTGTGTGTGTTTGTTTGCATGTTGTTGTATTAGAAACATGTGTGTAACTCCTGATAGAATATTAAAAGGTCCAACTACAAGAAAATGGCTGGGCTTCAATTAAGTCCAACTGAAAATAAAGAAGACAAACAAACAAGACTGATATATATATATATATATATATATATATATATATATAAACAAATATATTTATTAAAGACATTTTTATGTTTAACGTTCTTTTTTATAGATACAAGTATTTAAGTAAATGCTCTGTTTATAATAAACAGTATTAAATAACATTTACCGGCCTGAATGTCCGAGAAAATTTTCATAGAAAATATTAGTCCTTTGACAGGATTCAACCTGCATCCCTATCACGGAACCATCATTTACGCTGACGTGCCTTAACTGTCTCGGCCACAAAGGAGTGTTACCTAGGCAAGGTTGAATTTACTGCTTATAAACTTCAATCTATAAAAAAAAGAACGTTAAACATAAAAATGTCTTTAATAAATAAATTGTAATAAATTGTCCATTTCTTAATATATGACGTCATTTTTTTACATTTGATACGCCAGAGCAGTTATGAATGTACGAGATTCATGGAAGATTGAAGTTTATAAGCAGTAAATTCAACCTTGCCTACGAACGCTCCTTTGTGGCGAGACGGTTAAGGCACGTCAGCGTAAATAAGACGGTTCCGTTATAGGATGCAGGTTCAATCCTGTCAAAGGACGAATATTTTCTATGAAAATTTCTCGGACATTCAGGCCGGTAAATGTTATTTAATACTGTTTATTATAAACAGAGCATTTACTTAAATACTTGTATCTATAAAAAAGAACGTTAAACATAAAAATGTCTTTAATAAATAAATTGTCGGAATTTGTCCATTTCTTAATATAAAACAAATATATGTATTAAACAAAACAATTTTACAATGGACATAGACAATAATATTTGTGTGTGTGTGTGTGAATATTTGTGTTTGTTCTTTGGTGAATGTTCGTACGTGCATGTATGTGTGTATAATGTTCATGGTATCTCCCACAAATGGGAAGACGCGGATCTTCTAAGAGAGCTTACATTGTAGTTGCTGAAATGAAAAAGAGAATGAGACGAGAAGTTGCTCAGTATCTATAGTATAGGGAGAATGACCCCTAGTGACAATTTGAGAATTAAGGAGGAGCTAACTCCGACAAACCAAATCCTGAACTTCAATTCTGACCATAAAGAAACTGATTTGTTTATAAATTTTTGAAAGTATGATTTCCTACAGACAGGATAAGTGAAAATCATTAGCTAGACACTCAAATAGACAGTCAATACAAAACTGAAAACAAAATGTTATTAATGATTTGAAGAAATAAATTACAATATGAGAAAATTTCCAGGTATGTTTGGTAATACTTTTATAACCAATCAAAGATTAAAACAAATAATTATGGTACAAGATATTGTGAAGAAATCTTAAATGACATCTTTAAATATTTTGCAATTGATTATTTATGATAACAAGTCATACACAGTTTTGATTACTGATACTGAAGAAATTGCTGTTGCTGTTATTTGAAATAAAGCCAGTAAAATTTCAAAACAAATACTGAATTATCACATTAAATGAAAGAGACTGCAGCAAGCAATATGGCTGAATGTGGTAGAATGACGATAAAGAAAGAGATTGGTGACAAAAACATTTGAAAATTCTTACTGTTGGTTGGTGGGTTGGTTAGTTGTTTTGTTTTATGGCATATCAAAACCTCAGTGGGTCATTTAATGCCAACAACATTTTTTAAATAGATTCATAGTGATAGTTTGGAAAAAAAAAGGTGTGTATATATACATATATATTTGAACCATTTTTCAATTACTCATCTTTTTGAGTACAATACAACTTCTTAAGAATGTTTCGCTGTTTGTATTACTGGTATTTTTTTTTTTTTTTAATATTGCTGATAATAATTTTTTCTTCAAAAATTATTGATAGTAATAATTTTTTTATTACAAAGTATTTCTGGTGTTAAAACCTATTTTTATATAAGTTTGGGTGTTAACTATTTGCCCATAGCTGGGGCCCTAATAGGTGTTACCACCCCGGGTCAGGGTGGACCTGGGAACACCAGTAATTAAGAGGTGGTTCCATGCTCCTCAAAACCTTCTGATCAGAGGCCTTGCTGTTGGATGTAGTTTATCGTCTTACCCAGGAAGCAGATGGTGTTTATCATCATACCCAGGAGGGCACTGTTGGTGGTAGAAAGAAACAATTGATTCAAACATTTAACTTCATAAATATTCTTTAACCTGACTCTTTTGAGCTTTTTTTTTATCAGAAAATGGCACTGAGCTAAGAATGATATAACAAAGAATAGTAAGCCTGTGAGGGGGTGCTGAAAAATTCTTGGCCCAAATATGAAGGAATTCCAAAAGAAATTCTGATGTTTGGTCATATTATGGAAAGTAGATGAGAACTTTCCAGCATTTAACTATATAAAAGATTATGCAATGAATATTCATCAAAAAGTTTAATAGGATTAGATAGATTCCCCTATCATCCGGTTCACACTCCTCCCTGGTCATTTGAACAGGAGTAGAGGTTTATCATTTGTTTCCTGTTTAGAATAGGGTTTCCAGTTCCTTCTAAGGTCTTCTATTTCACTCCCAGCAACCCCTTGTGTTTTAGTGGCATTATTGTGTTGCTTGGGGTGAACTGATTAAAAAAATAAAAAATAAATAAAATCTCCAGAAACGAAATCTTCCTTGCTAAGGTTAACACCAAACACACTATTTTTTTATTTCCTATGATTGAATTCAGAAATCCTGTCTTATCTACCTAAATTTAGCTCTAGAAACCCTATCCTCTCTTCATTAAACTCACTTTAGATATCCTATATTCTTTTTCTAAGGTTGGCTTCAGAGATTTGTGCATTATCCAACAAAATGTCAAAATGTTTCTTCTCAAAAATAAAAAATTGAGTTGAGGTGATTTGGATTTCAAACTGTAGCAAAATATGGATGACCACCTAAGAATTAGGGAAGGAATCATTATTTTTTTTACTGAGTGATAAATTATTAACAAAATTGTAAGTATCTTCAAATCTTATATGGTTTTGATAAAATATATTTTGTGATTATCATTCCCAATCAAAATTTGTTTGCAGAATGTAGATTTGTGTTAAGTTTTTTTTAATTTAGAAAATTTGATTAAAATTTTTCACAAGAAATTGCAAAACAATATTTTAAAGATAATTACTCTTTTCCGACATAGCATTTACTGACGACGTCATAGCTCAGAAATTTGAGCAAAGATCATTTAAATAAAAATTACAAATTGATTCTTAAATGATAAATGACATCTCTGACATTTGATGAATAAATAATGAAAAAAATGATTAATTTTTGTGAATATTTATAAGTACAAATTTTAACCTATTAAAAATCTGTTCTGCAAGGATATTTGGTCCAAACCAAGTGTAATTAGTATATAAATGACCAAATGTCCATTTAAATGATAAAATATTTGCTTTACAATAAAATCAAAATTTTCTTTTTCCTTTATAACCTGAGACATCAGGGTCAGTGTATGTTTGTGTGCTTGTATGTGAAACTCCAAACTTTAGCAACTACAAAGCCCATTTTGAAAAGCATTCTTTGATAGAGAAAAAATTGTTCCATGAATTTCTTTTCTGTCTCTGAACTGGTTGTACAATAAAAGCAAGATTTTTATAAATTCTTGTGGTAAATTTTCTTTGCATTATGTTATATTATTGTTAATTTTGGCACAAGGTACATTGAACATTGCTTGTCTGCTAAATCTATTTTATTGATTTAGCATCTATAATATGTAAAATGCACAAGACATCTGGATAACAATGAAGAACAGCAAAGAATTGGACAATGCAATGATCTACAGACAGATCCAGAGTCTTCAAATAAAAGATACAGCCTGGTTGATCAGGCTCTATAAATAACAAGAAAGGCAAACACAGCTGCTGTCAATCTCTCAGAGTTCATAGCCGACCGCACTCCAACTGTAGTTGGTGAATAAGATGACATGAAGACATTTCTTTCACTCATTCTTCTTTATAAGTTGGATGCCAAGACCAAAAATCATTTCTGAAATACTGACTAATATTTTTGTACAAATCTAAATTTGGCAGATCATGTTCTATCTGTCAAGAGATTTTTTATTGATATAAAGTATGATTTTAATAAATGTTGAAATTTTTCAGATATAAAGTTCAGTTAAAAAAATATCCTTACTTGTTAATTATGAATTAGTGCCAATAACATGAACTCTCTTTATTGACATCTGCGGCTTATGGAAGATATCTTACAAGTATTTCTAGTTTTTAGACTATCACGGTACAAAGTAACAAATGAGAACTACCTATTTTGCTATTTCTTTTCAATTTTTTTCTCATACTTTTCACTAATTTTTTTGAAGACAACAAAATTGCAGTCACTAAAGCTGAACAAATCCTTGTTGGTGAGACTAAGGAAACAAAAACTGACAGGCTAATAGTTTGGTAAACATCATTTCTATAGCAACTTATCGTATGAAACATTTGTATAAAAGAAAAAGAAAATGTTTTTCTTAAAAAAAATACAGCAGGAAGTTTTCTTTTGAAGATCTTGCTAAAAAGAATCAGTGATATGTTTTAAGAAGAAGAGTTTTATTCCAATGCTGGAAATTAAGTAAAATCTAGTTCTAGGAGGTCATCTCCAACTTCAGGTTGCACCATCTTGACTCTAGGCTATCAAATCCTGATAATTAAAGCAATCCTAAAAGGGAAGTGCCATGAGAACTGGATAATTTTTGGGACTACAAATATATATATATATATATATATATATATATATATATATATATGCATATAGTTCTCCATGTTACTTGTGATCATGTATCAAACATGGTAGTTGGAGGTAAATAAATTTATTTTCTTGCAAGAATAAATCATTTTCTTGATTACATATATGCACAAAGAGAATAAGCCCATTACAAAAATCATTAAAAAAACAAACATAAAAAATGCTGCAACACTTACAGATTTTAGAAGATTATTTCCAAAGATCAGGATTTAGAAATTCTTACTTTCAAATGCATTAAAAGGAAATGAATTAAGATATTTCTAAGAAATTACTCAAAGCTGTAAATATTTTGAGATAGACAAAAAACATATTCAGGAGGATTTTTGAAGTTTTCTCATCACTTTGAAAACAATGTAAGAACACAGAGGCAAATAAATATAATAATAAAACCCAGAATAAAGTTAATTTATTTAACATAATTCTCAAAAGAGAAACTGACTTGAAAATGAATGGTTTAATGAATGATATAAAATACGAGATATATTAATTAAAACTAAACTGAAATATTGAAAAATATGAGGAAAATATTTGTTTCTTTAATATTAGAAAAACAAGTTCTTTCTTCTTGAACTGAAGGTGATGCAAATAAGTATGAAAATATAACAGAAATCCACACTTTATTGTCTTAATATAAAAAAATTGATTATCTGCCAGAATGGTTGTCTTACTCTCATCTTTTATATTCATGGTTATTGACCACCATTCAGAAATCTGTCATATAGTTTATGATCAATAGAATTAATCAATTATAAGTAAAATATTTATCTACATATGTATGTATATTTGAACATATCTAGTCATGTGTTATCTTCAAAAAATGCGTGAGCATATATATCACAAAAATATTAAAAGCTTACAAAAATTTGTATAGACATACATGTTCGTATTGGGAACCTACTATGGCACAATAGTTAGCAAGCTCACCTTGTGAACTACTTTGCAAAAGTCATGAATTTGATTCTTATTGGTAACCTACTACTTTGGTATTGTGCCAAACTAAGTTACACTTAAAAATGTATACAAGTACAAAAAATAAATACAAATATTTACACCCACCCACACACACATACACAAAATCATAAAAAAGCTTTTATATATATATATATATATATATATGTATATAAATAAAAAGAAAGAACAGTAAGATATATAATCCGGTGTTCTTATAGATATTTCTATTTTTACAAAATAGTGCTCAATGTAAATTTACAGAGCATTAATATTATAAATTAATTGATTTAAAATATGTTTTTTTTTGCTACACAGTTCTAACCATGTTTCAAAAATGGAAGCTAAAAGCCCCAACCCAGTAATTTTAAAAGTTACTCTAAAATTCGCTTGAGGTTGAAACGAACTAATGTCTTTAATTTAATTACAAAAATTAAATTGGGCTTTAGCTTCCATTTGTGAAATATGATTAGAACTGTGTAGTTAAAAAAACATATTTTTAAATCAATTAATTTATATATATATATATATATATATATATATATATATATATATATATATATATATATATATAAGGATGACCTGAGTTTCATGCTCATGAGATCTTCAAATGTCTTGAACAAACTTTGATAGGAGTTAACGTTGTGAAGTGTTTTTTTCTTGCTCTGTCTAGGTAATCTGGGCATTGAGCATTTTACTGAGTAGTGAGGTATTTGCCTTTAGGTCTTTTAGTTTTTTTCTTGTTTTATATTCTGTCCTTGTTCAAGATTTTCTCTTGATTAGGTTGTTAGGTCTTTTGGCAAGTCCTCAGTTGGATCCATCAACATTTTTGGTTTTTCTTTAATATATATATAAGTGCTAGATGTAATCGTCAGGCCATGATGCCTGACAATTGCATCTAGCATGAAACAGACTGTTGCCTCTAAGTGTTGACGTCTATGTTCACTTTTATATTTACACACACTCTATCTCTGATATTGAGCACTTTATCTCATAAATATAGAACATCTTAAGACTATATTTCTTCATATATATATATATATATAAGGAACAAACTAGAAAACCTTTATAAATTTGACATATTTCACTAATTTTATTCTTCCATAAAGAACAACAAGGATATCATTTTCGTCAAGTACTGAAATAAATCAGGCCACTTACAAGTTCAAATTGGAATTAATGAAACTTATAAATGCAGAACATCTAATTATCAGTCAGCAGAAGATATTTTCAGTTGCTGTGATGAAATAAATAAATCAAAATTAACCTTTCGAAGAAACATACTAAAGAATCATTATAATGTATAAAATTTTGGGTAGCCATAATTTCTGTCTGGACACAAAAATTCTGACTGCAATTTTCATCTAAATTCAGACAAAAGAAGAGAGTTATACTGATCCAAATTGAAATGTTAGCCAGTTCAGTTGAGATTCAATTTGATGTGAACATTGCCAGTTCATATGACTTATTGGTCATTTTGTCTGGGTAATTTCATTGAGGTTTAAAAACAGAATTTCATTTCATTTTATTCATTTTTTTGTCAGATTTTCTTCCACATTTATCTGAAATGTAACAATAACACAAGTTTCTTATAGGCAAGCAATCAATTATTTATTTATATGCAAGCAATCAATTCCCAATTCAATCTCTTCCCAATGTGCAGTCTGACATGAAGTATATAAAATACATATCTTAAACAGTCTTATGGGGTTTGAGGTTGCCATATAAAGGTATATTCAGTCAGTCAGTCCATGCAAATCATTAAATGTCCTGGAAATTTTGGTCAACAGCCCCAACAACAACAACAGATGGCAAGACTAACTTTAAAGAACAAAAAAAGATATCAGACATATATATTTTTGTGGAAAGAGAAGAAACTCATTCTTGTTTCCAAACCAAAAAGTGAATTCATTCTTTGAATTATTTTATAAACTGATATTTATTCCTGCTGTGAAAAAATTTAAACAGCAAAAAGACTTCATAAACACTGGAAATAAGTATCTTTTTTAAATAAAGCTCAAATATATGAGAATAAAAATGATAATTGTATGGTAAATGTGCTTATCTTCCAAAATGTCTGTCACTTTCAAGGAATTTGTAACACTTTTGAAGTCTTTTGTAGTTTGCCACACCTTGCCAACATGACACAAGGTAGTGCAAGTCCCTTCATGTCTTTTACTTATGACAAGATACTGGCTGATTCTGTTGGTTCAATAGATTTAAATCTTGGCTCAAGCACATCTCTTTCATTGGGTAGGGTTGATGTGCTCCAAGGATAATAATCCAAACAAAATTTCAAAAACAGCAAAACAATGACAATATTCTATATTGGCATCTACAATGTCAGAATGTTTCTGAAAGAAATGCATCTAAACAAATTTGAAAGTCAAATTAAAAACATTAGAGGGGACATCATTGAAATTCACAAAATAAGAAGTTCAGAGAAAAAGCCGGAAGAATCAAAAATCAAAAATCTTTACAAGATCAGAATAGAAAGAGGAAAACAGAATTGGCTTTCTCATTAAGAAAGAGCTCAAAAACATAGTGGTAGGATTCAAAGCTATTTTAGATCATGTAACCAGTATCACCAACACACAAAGAAGTATAAAATAAACATTATTTAAACTTAGGCTCCCACTTCCTAGTCATAGTCAGCCAAGGAGTTGAACCCCACGATTTAAGAAACCATGGGGGGATTTTATAGGAACAAGTTGGTTTCAGGAAGGATTACTTGAATATTGGCAATCTCCATTCAATGAAATATACTCAAAGAGAATAAAGCAAAGTATCAAATGTCAATTAACATGACATTTTTTGACTACCAAAAAAAAATTTGATAGAAATTCCAAACATCATTAAAACAATCAAAAACCAAATGATAGATCATGTGTATATCAAAGTTTTACAATATATCTAGAAATTCAGTATCTTTTTCATAATATGATTCAAAGTCTTAAAACCCTGAAATCTAAAAAAAAGACCATGCGACACCAGCTGAGCCAAACTATTTACAGCTTGCTTCAAAATTGTCTTCAGTTCGACTGAAGAAATCAAATTTGATGATGAATAAATCAGTCACCTTGGATTTGTTGATATCACTGATTTTGCTGAAAACTTTCAAGATCTCCAAACAATGTGAAATGAGAAAGCAAGAAATTTGGTTTCGACATTAATCAATGTCAATTGTAATGAATATATTAAGGACAGTGATACAAAGATAAAAAAAAAACTGGAGAAATTAGATCACTTTATCTACCAGGGACAACAAATCTTCATGGAATCCACAAAAAAACAAAATCTCAAGTGATTGGTAAGATTTCAGTATAATCAGATCAGCCTTCAAGAAAAAGAAGATTCCTATAAAGCTTTAAAATAAAATGTTTATAAACACTACACCCTGCCAGAAGTTACCTATAGAGCTAAAAACATGAATGATTCAAATGTACAGGAAAAAATCATGTTAATTCTGGAAAGATTACAAAACAGCAGATATCATATTAGAGAGCAAACCAGTGTCAGCATTGTCATAGATTGCCATAACATTGTTAATGGGCTGATTATATTGTAAGAATATCAGATTACATTGGGAATCATAATATAAAACCCACAAGATCATAAACAAAATAGTGGTCAGCAGAAAATAAAATGGCACGATGATTTAGACAGATTCAGATTGTTTTGGCACTATGATGTTCAGGAGAAATAATGGTGCCAGACATTGAAGAGAATCTATATTAAACAACTGACTTTGAAGGCAAATTCTTAGCAGTAGCTGCTTACCAAATGATGTACATCTTTGTTCTTGAACCTTAGCTTTGATAAGATAATATGATAACATTTTAGAAAAAAATATATTAAAAAATATACACCTCATGATCCAGCTGTTAATGAAGCAAAACTATAAATAATTTACTTAAACATAGAGTGTCAAGTTATTAAGGTTTTGTTTATTTTAATTGGAGTTATTTTGGAATCCAGATGACTTAATTGAAAGTAGCCCACAAATAATTATTATTTATCTAACAAGTATTCATGGATAATGATTTTTATCACTGATTATAATCAACCCTGTTTTTTTCAAAAGAGAATTTTTAGTTTGTGCAAAGAAGCCACACAATTCTGGAACAATGAATGAAATAAAGAATCATTATGACTTGAATCCCAAGCTCTACCAATAAATTCTATTTCCAAAGTGAAAAATATAGACACTGATAAAACAAACTTTGTAAATCAGTAAGTCAATAAAACAAAGAAATGAATAGAGTAACTGATATGATTTGGAAAGATCAATTATTAAAAGAAGACATGAGTTTGTTTGAGTCATTCACCCTAAACCTGAAGGTTGTTTCATCTTTCTGTATTTTTGCTCAAAACAAAAAAAAAAAAGGAACATTACAGCAGATTTGCTGTTAAACAGAATTACAAGAATAATTAGAGAAAGAACTTAAAACTTAAATGTGTAGATTTAAATATAGAAACTTTTGCAGGATCCAAAAGTTTCAGATTAATAATGTCCTCCTCATTCCAGTATGTTACCAAAAAAATAAATTCTAAGATAAAAAGACCTTAATCATTATTGGATTATTTTTTTATTTCAAAAGTAAGAAATGTCTGAAGGTTTGTGGAAAATATTATGTTTCTCAAACTATTCTGTGGGAAGGTATGATTTTTATAACATAAAATTATGAAAAAGTTTGGAAAAGACTTTGTCCTGAAAAATAATATATATATATATATATATATATATATATATATATATATATATATATGAGATAACAATATATATTTTTATATATCAAGAAACAGTATTGAGGGAATTGTAAGACAAAATGGAAAAAGTTGGTGATTATGGAGGTACAGCAGATTGCAAAACTCACTATAATCATTCTAATAAGAAAAGAACTTCCAATTTGTTGGTGAGAAACTCAAACTCAACATGGAGGCCTACATCAAGTACCTTGAGGAGATAGTGTTGTGCTGGGTCAAGAGGGTGGCTGCTGGAAGAACCTATGTCTGGCAACAGGACTCTACACCATGCCACACAAGCAGGAGACTTGTAAGAGATTCTGAAGTTGTCTGGAGGCTGTCATTGAAGCCAATGGTGATTTTATTGCATGAATTTACTCTTTAGTATTTCAAGAAATTTTTGTGTAATTCTGTCAAATATACCTGTTAAAATGAGATGTCGGTGTTATTTTCATTTTTCCATAATTTAGATGACGATTTATCCATCGCACCCTATGTGTGTGTGTGTGTGTGTGTATATATGTCTGATTGAATAAATTACAAACATTATGTTCATTGATTATTATTATTTTAATGTGCACTTGACCATGACATTCTAACATAAAAGAAAAAAAATTCCATAATGGATAATGTTTCATGTTCTAATGAATGCTAAAGCATAACATTTAAGTGCAAAAGAAAAAATTCAGTAATGGATAGCTACACATAATTTTTGCCTTACCTGTTGCACCCCCCCTGATGATGATGATCTCAGAAAGAGATGGAAAGTACTTGGGAAATAAAAGTGATTTTCACTGTTACAGTGCATTTCTTGCTTCATTTGATTGTAGTATACAAAAAAAATATCTGTGAATATGAATGGATTATGATAAAAATAAGCAGACATAATATTTGTAATTTATTCAATCAAGCATGCCTAACGGAGAATTTTCTGTCTAAATACACACATACACACACACATATATATATATATATATATATATATATATATATATAAGAAGGGGTTAAAATAGTTCCAATGAGAGAAAAGTTGTAAATTAAAAAAAAAAGAGAAAACGCAAAATTTTTTGGTTGTAACATATAGATTTTAAAAAAAAACATTATGCTTTATTTTCCATAATTTTGTTACACACGTTTCCTATATATATATATATATATATATATATATATATATATATATATATATATATATACAGACACAAATGGGGCCTGAAAAAGATTCTACTGAAAAACTTCCCACACACACATTCATATACAAGGGGATATTGAAAAGTTCTCAGTACAATCAACTTTCAAAATATAACCAAACATCAGATGTTGCTTTTGAAGCCCTTCTTAGTTAGGCCAAGAATTGTTCAATACCGCCTCATAGACCATTTGTAGTAAGTTTTTGATCATTATCTAGAATCACTGAGATTTCCCAGATATAAAGAGGATAATTAGAACAATGAACTGGGATAATTAAATAAGAAGCAACACTGCAAATTCACTGAAATTATTATCTATATAGATCTTGAAAATTTTGAGTAGTGTTTGAAAACTTTTTGCCCCCACTGTTTTCTGAGAAAGTGTGTCTGTCTGTCTCTCTCTTGTTCTCTTTATATATATGTATATATACTTATGTGTGGAAGTTGTTTTCAAAGAGGTAAATATGCATTGGCTCATAGCTATTGTCCATTTAAATCTCTTCACTATAGAGTCATACTAAGTTTCATCTGAAAGTGTGATTTGCTATTGAAATAACTGCAAATAAATGTGACTTTCCCTAAAATCATTTGACCTGCAACATGAAGAAAAAAAGAGAAAATTGTTGTTTGAAGACAAATGTGGCCCAGAAATAATTTGGTTGACATTATAAAAAAGGAAAGGGAAACAATATCCAAATGCCTTTATTGCTTTGACCTGGACGATATCTAAAATAAACCAATCCTCACCAGGAAAAGAGAAGCTATCTTTCTGTGGGGAGTAATTTTAATTGTTATTTTTCTACTAGCATCATGGCCTGGCATTGCCCGTGCTTGATTCAAAAATCGTACGACTCATACAGCAATCGCTATCACTTGACTTAAAATATTTTTGCCTTTCCTTGCCTTTAAAGGAGTGCCCTTTGCCGTGCTGATGTTGCTACATGCCTTACTTGCCTATCTCACACTGCAAATTTTTACTAAGCTCTATACTAAACATTAAATCTGTTACGAAAAAGAACTAAACAAAATGAACACAAAACGATCAGCTTTAAAAAAGGACTTGTAACTGGAAAAATTGAATGAAAAAAGAATGTTAACAACAAATACTTTTTCACACCCAACCCAGTTCTGCGAAATCAGAATCAACGTTGAGTTTAAGAAAGTGAATGAGCCAATTGGAGTAAAGTGCCATGCAGATTTAAATTTTTCTCACTTCTGACGAATGCAGCTATCGTTTTTTTTTCATGCTAGCATGCTAGTTAACATTCATGTCAGTCAGCTGTTGGCTCTCACGCTGGCCAATAGAATCTTCCTGCCTATTCGTAGCAGCCAGCTATTGGCTCTCACTCTGGTCAGTACAGAATGGCCGCAAACTACATGAAAACTGCTGTAGAAGCATGAAAAAATTGATTATTTCCACTATCGATGGGTGTTGGGAAATGCAAAGTCAGTCTTGGCCTTTCTGCTAACTTGGAGCATGTGCATGTAAATTTTGGTGCAAATCTGTTGAAAATTGTGGCCATGCATTCGTTACACGCACACATCCTGCCTTTTATAGATAGAGATTTGCATTTTATCGATATTCAACTGATATTTAAACTGAGCCATGGATTATGTGAGTATAATAAACAAATTCACTGTGTTTGACTCTGTGGGTTATGAAGTGCATTCTGACATAATTTTTTTTATCAGGACTGTTGCCATATAGATGTCATAATTGAAGCTTGTATTTTAAAAGTAAGTCACAAAGAAACAGAGAAATGGTAACTCTATAGAAATAGAAACTTAAAATGAAACAATCTCAATCATACTTGGAACTGAAAAAAAAGTGTAGGTTGAATTTTCTATTAAAACAAAAACTATAAGTGAATATAAAATGGTCTTGAGATTATGTTAATGTTTCAAGTTGGAAGCTGGAATAGAGGAAGACTAAAACCAAAGTTCTTCACATACGATGAGGATTTAAAAATGGTGAGAGGCACAAATGCAAACTGAGAAAAAGAAATGGAGTCTACTGAGGCAAAAGAAAATAGAAGACTAAAATACTGTTAAATCTGATGCCTCAAACCATGCTCAAAAGTTTACATTATATATTTGTCATTTATGAGTTACAAATAATCCTGTAAGTGAAAGACGCCAGCATACAATGACCCCAGTTGCTGTTGCATATATCATGAAATGGCTATAAATCATGTTTTTTGGTCGACTGACATAAGTCATGAATCATTGTAGCTGTTTGTATTTGAAATAAAAATATCTTTATCTACAGATAGTGTCACAAATATTTGGCTTGAGTTGAAGAAATCTCTGACAGTCCTAAGTAAAAACAAAAATAAACTCTTATTTTGTTTTTTCTGATATTGCTCATGGTTAGACAGAAAAATAAATATTACATACAGTTTGATTTCTGAAATAATTGTAAAAGTTTTCATTATAATTCATTTTTAACTCAGTTTTGGTATTTAAAAAGTGAAACAAGTTTCTCCATTCAAAAGAAAACTTCTTTTCTAAAATCTTTCAAACAATGTCATCATTTTCAAAGAACAAAATTGCTGGTGGCAGTTTAGCAAATTGATAAAATTTCTTTCAATTCCACAAAAGAATTTTGTCTTTCTTTTATTCAACTCTTGAGTCTCAGCAAATCTTCAATTATTACTGTTCATGGAATTGATGTAAATATACATAATTCAAATATTTTCATTTCAATGGATAAAGTGTATAAAAACTAAACTACAAGGTAAACGAAAGATATGATATTATATATATTAGACTAATAGTGGATAAGTGAATGAAAAAAATGGAAAAATTCTTGAATGATGCATTTTCTTTCATCATAAGATTGATGACATTTCTTCTCAGAACAAAATGTATCACTAAGGAGTATTTTTCATAGTTTGTCATTCACTTACCCATCAATGCAAATATATAAAATGTACAGCACATAATGTTTTAAGGCAATAAACAACACATTGCTCAGGTGATATGTAGGAATATTAATTTTGATTGTATTCACTTATTTTTGGTCGATTATTACAGATCAATATTTCAAACTTACCTGGAAATTAACCTTGGATATTATTGCAAACACTGTGCCTGTCAGAATTAATGGTTACTAGAGCTAGAAATGGCCTGCCAATTACCATATGATTTCTACGGTAAAGAAGAAACTTTTAAATTCTTTTATGGATTTTACACAAAGTATTTTGAAATACAGGACTTTACAGAGACAAATCAAATTTTTAAGTGTTGCATTAGCATCATTTTTGTGGTGGTCAATTGAAAAGATATTTTAGGAGAACAATTCTATTTTGAGGCAGAGCAGATCTTAAGAAGAGAATTTAACACATGGAGGGCAAAAATGTGTGATTTACTTAAATCTAGGCATATCCTTATTTATTTTTAGTTTTTCAGCAGGTTTAGATAATGAAACAGATGTGGCAGACATTCAGAAATTTCAAGAATTATTCATATCAGTACATACTGATTTTAGGGTTAGGTAACAGGATTTGATTTCAATGTTATTTCGGTGCAGGAAATAGTAAAGAAAGATCATTTGATTAATCTTTCATTTGTAAAGAAAAATTAAAATAAATGAATTCATTTCTAATTAGTAACCAAATATTTTGTCATATTTGTTTGGAATTTTAAGCTTTTGAAACATTTTTACACAATTTAGTAACACAATATAACAAATTGAGAAAATTTTCTAAATTAATGTTAACCTTGAGATAATAAAAAAAACTAAAAACCAAACCTAATTAATAAGCATTAAAATCAAGAAATTCTAAAGATTTTTATGATCTGAGATTATAAAAGAAACAAAACTTGATGCTTATTATTTAGAGTAAAATCTTTCAAATGTGTTTTGAATTATTTAAGGGGAACCTTGTTTTATATACACTTAAATAAAAATAAGGAAAAAAAATTATGATAAGTTTGGGGATTAAGATATTCTTTTTAGCATAAAAAGAAAAAAGAAGTGCAGTAAAAAAGCATCTCTAAATTCAAAACTCTAAATGTTAATGGATAATATTTCTGTTCTTAATAATACATTGCCTGATCATTTCCGATTTCATGAGATAGCAACAGAAGAAATAACAAGTGACTGAATTCTTTCAAAACTGTCTCCAGATAATTTTACTGCCTGTCTCTGAGGAAGAAGTTAATTTTTTCACTTTCCTCTATCTGTCATCATGATGGACTCAAGACAAGACTAAGACTGGTGATGGGACTGAGTGTAGAGTGAAGTGAATTCCTATCATTCTTAATGTCTTTTGCATGGAACTGATGGAAGGAATAACTAAATATTTTAGGTTGGAAGGGATTTTTTGGTTATATATATTTCTATAAAGATTCCATTCTCAGATCAAAATTGTACTTTTGGCCATTATTTTTCAATGAAGTCTGTCATCGAAAGAAATGCAGAACAAATTTAAAAATAAATTCTTTTTCATTAACCTGTTTTTGGATCTGAGTTTGATATAGAGAAGCTATTTTATATTGTGTTTGATTTTATTAAAGTTGTTGGAGATAAAACATTTATAGTCATATGATCCTTAGAAAGTACTTTTAATTGATTTTATCAATAATTTTGTATTTTACCAGTTGTATGTAAAAATAACTTATTGTACAGTTGATTTTCTATCTTTTTTTATAGAGATTATTGCCATGAGACATATGGCAATAATATTGTACTTAGCAATCTAAACCAGCACAAAATGATCACCTAAACCATTTGACATTTCTTTCTCCAACATTTGTAGTATTCATACCAACTTCTGCAGTGTGGAATCATTAACTCAGCTGATATACTAGTTTTTTGTGAGACTAACCTTAACACATCAATCCAGTCCTCTAATTTCTCAATTTCCGGAAACCTTCCTCTCCTTAGAAAGGACTCTAAAATCCACCTGCATGGCCTGGGAATTTATGTCTGTGATCATCTCCCACTTGCTAGGGAACTCTCTTTGAAATCTCCAAACCATTCATATATGTGTCTCCATCTATCTCTCCTCAATTCAGTAAGCTATCTCTTCTTTCTCTTCTGTTCCTCTTCCTCTCAAGACTGTCGTGTACTTGATAGCATTTCTGATAATATAGACAAAGCCATTTCTCTGCATCCATTTGCAAACATATTCATGCTCAGTGACTTTAACGCCCACCATACCATGTAGCTTAAACACTTTGTAACTGACCTTGCTGGCATCCAAACCCTTAACTTTTCATTCAATCAATCCCTTACAAAAGTGGTTGATTTTTCTACACATTTCCCCAGTAACCCTGGTGGTAACACTTCTCTTCTTGATCTCTGTTTTACCTCCATTCTTGATTCTTGTTGCACTATGCAGCTCTGTCCTATTAGTAACAGTAATTCTGATCATGTAGTAGTGTCTGAACCTCTTACTAACAGAATATCTTTCTGTTATCAATGTGCAGACAGGAATTCATTTCATGGTTTCCTTCATGATGTCCCTTGGAATGTGCTTTTTAATCATCCTGTTTAAAAATGTGCATCTGAGGTCTCCTGGGTAAAAGCCAGCATCAAGGCTTTCATCCCAGCAAGAAAATATCAAGTTAAATTGAGCTCATCTCCTTGATTCTCAGCTGCTTGCTCAGTTAATATAGTCCATAGCCATCACTTCTTCCACCTGTACCTGACTAACATGTCTGATTGCAGCAGATGTCTCTTTGTCTCTGCTCGTAATGAGCGCAAGTGTGTTCTCAATGAAGCAAAGTTATTGTTTGCTGATAGAATGAAACAACCTATTGTACCTCGCAAGTTTGGTCCTAAAGATTATTGGTGGCTCTGCAAGAGTGTGCTGAACAAAAGAAAATCCTCAATCTCTCCTCTAATCAATTCAAAGTCCTGATATCCACAGCTGATAAAGCTGAATGCTTTGCTTGGAAATTCTCATCCAACTCAACACTCGACTCATTCAGAGTACCCACACCTGATTTCTTCTCTAGAACTGAGGCTCTACTGAGCAAGATGTGCATAACCTTGTTGATAATAATGGACATCATCTCTAAATTAGATTCTCATTAAGCAAGTGGTAATGAAGGGATACCAGCTGTAGTCCTAAAGAAATGTATTCATGAGCTGGCTACAGTTCTTTCTAAACTATACAACTATTGCCTCGTTGATTCTTGCTTTCCATTCTGTTGGAAATCCTCCTCTGTCATCCTTGTTTTTAAGAAATCTGAAGGTCCTTCTGACCCATCTATCTACAGTCCTGTCAGTCTTTTACCACTCTTCAGCAAAGTCTTTGAGGCTTTAATCAAGGCCAAAGTGGCTAATCATCTTAGCTCCTATGATCTACTCTCTGACAAACAATATGGTTTCTGCTTTGTCCAGTCAAACTACTGATGTGCTTACAGCCATGCTTGAATATGTATACCAAGCTCTTGATAATAATGGCAAAGCTCAAGATGTGGCTTTAGATATCTTAAAGGCATTTGACAGGGTTTGGCATGCTGGTTTTCTGTATAAGCTCCAGAGATATGGTATTACAGGACGATTATTTGACTTAAGCCAACCATTTCTTTCAAACCACAAAATGAAGCTTGTCCTAAATGGGTTCTCTTCCAGCTCCTTCCATACAAATACTGATGTTCTCCAAGGTTCCATCCTGGGTCCTACACTGTTTCTGATATTCTTCAATGATCTTCCTGATGTTATCAGTTCTCAAGTAGGCATTTATGCAGATGACACTACCATTTACTCCTGTCTCAATAGTAAATCCGGCATTGCTGACAAAGTTAACCTGGCTGTTGGTCTCAAAAAAGAACTCTAATCTATGGTTGACTGGGGCAGGAAATAGCTTGTAAATTGCATCTATTGCAAGGAAAGTTGGTTCTCTGTGTCATACCAGAAGGTTTTTCTCATCAAGTCCTTCCTTCACATCTACAAATCTACCATTCGCACATGCATTAAATACTGTTGCCATATATGGTCTGGTACCCCGTTGTTCATCTTGAGGTTCCTGACAAAATCTAAAGACAGATATGCAATGTGATTGCTCCTGACTTGGCATTTTGACTCCAGTCACTTTCTCACAGACATAATGTGGCCTCCCTCTGTCGTTTCTACAAATGTTTTCATGGCATCTGCTCTGACAAGCTATTTTCATTGGTGTCCCAACTGCATGAATTTAAACGTGCTACTAGGTTGGCATATTGGTCCCACACTCTTACTGTTGAAACAGTTAAATGTAACCACTTCTTCTACTCTGACAGCTTCTTCTCTCACACTTCCCTACAGTGGAACTCCCTTCCTCTTACTTGCTTCCTCAATAACTATAATCTTCAAAAATTTAAATGTAATGTCAATCAACATCTTCTTATGCCTTGATCCCTGTTCTTATCCTCTCCTCGACCCCTCCACCCTATACCCAGTCTTTTCTCTTACTTTCACCCCTTGCATACTAGTGGTACTGCTGCCTTGCTGGGGGTGAAATGCTTAAAAAAAAAAACTTGAAACAGCAACACTAATCAAAAAAATAATAAAGAAATTCAAAGACTGTCATCTTTTAAGACAGTTATTATTTGCAGAAGAGTGACTTTTGTTCAGTTTATTGCATCCTCTGAAAATTTTTATATAAAAGATTTTGATAAAAATTTTGCCAATTTTGCAAAATAAGAAAATAAATCAAAACTCATTTTTTAAAAATCTAAAGGTACTTTTCATGGAAGATTATTTTGATAGGTACATTGAGAGAGCAGAAGGATCCTGGAATTGAGAAATATCAGAACAAACCTGACATGTTTTTACTGCTTGTCCAACACTTTGTTTCAGTCTTTGGAAGAAATTTATAGTTTTGGTCAGTGAATGTCTAATTTCCTGACCAAAGTATTTTACAAGTTAAAATGAATCTTGATAATATTCTGAATCAGTATTGAAACTATGAATATAAAACCACATCCAAAAAGTAATCTGATTATAACTAGAAATTGTGACAATAAAAATTATAACTTAAAGAACAAAATTGAGGATATAAAAATTGAACCAAAGTACGACAGATTTGATCAAAATAAGTCTGAACCAAAAGACAATAAAATATTCCAAACAGACACAAATGTTTGGCATAGAACTTCATGGCACTACTCCATCCATTCACAAGAAAACAGCTCATCAGTTTTATGCATACCTGATTTATTTTTCAAGATTGTTCAACAGACTGATGTGATGGAGAAAAAGTCTACAGGTTGTGGAGAGGGTTAGTGTCAGGATGAAGTGAAGTGAAAAATTAACAAATGCTAACAAAAATAGTAGATGTGTTTTTGGTTTGTGCAACTCTCAATAAAAATGTCTTTAAGCAGTAAAAGTTACTTTTTATATCATTTGATTTTATTCCAACCACTTTGTCTTCTTGACCAAATCTTAGTTATAATAACATAAATAAACATTTTTAGTACATTTTAAATTGATTTATGGAGATTTTTTAAGTCTGTTCTTCCTTGAATAAGAAAGACTTAAATACATATCAAAAATGTTTTTTAATCACTGAGAACTGAATCCTTGTATCCAGATTTTAGCAACAGAATAAAGAAATTTTCAAATACCAAAAAGACACAATAATATTAATATATATATATATATATATATATATATATATATATATATATATATATATATATATATATCAGTGAAAAGTATTTGGCTACCCGCAAAAATTTTTATTTATTATCACAAAAGTGTTATTTTTAATGAAACAAATTTAGCACCATGATGGTTTTATTTATTATACTAAATACAAGTCTTCCTCAATAACTTTGACTTTAGTATAACCAGAAATTGATTTGTAGGCATTTTTCTTCTTTAGTACTAAGCAGGAATAAAACATTTTCCAAAAGATACATTATACAACTACTTCAACTTACATTAGACTATATTGTGTTAAATTACTGCCTTCTAGATGCTACCTGTTTTACCTCTGCTTCCAATGTACCTTGCCTAGTAGTGAAATCTTTTATTCTTATTTTGTTTAAATTAAAATCTAAATTTTGCAACTTTCCTCCTGATCAAAATTCTTTTCTCAACAAAATGTACAAAATACATGAATTTCCATGTGAACAAAGACAAGAGATCATTATTTTTCTAAAAAAAAAAAGTTTATTCAAGTAGAGAAATTTCAAAAAGAATAAAAATTCCTAGAACTAAAGTCAATTATACTGTTAGGAGACATCAGGAAATGGGACAAAACAAGACCAAAAGTAAGACTGGTAGACTAAAAGCAAAAACAAGGGCAGAGGAGAATGCTGACTGATCCAAACATCATTGCACAACTGAATCAATCTTGTGAAAAAAATGTGTCAACATCCACTGTAAAGAGAAGACTGTGAAGCTGGCCAATATGGCAGAATTGCTCTCAAGAAATCACTGTTGAGAAATCAAAACAATGTCAAATGGCTCCAGTGGACAATGGAGCAGTGGAATAAAATCTTTAGGACTGACAAATAAAAGTTCAATATCTTTATGTCAAATAGGAGGGTCTAGATGAGGTGAAGTATTGGTGAAAGAGCCTGCAACTCCCTGCATTCATAGCAACAGTAAAGCACAGAGTAGGCTCTGATATTTTAGTGTGTGTTCATGTGGGGGGGGGATTTTGCTAATTGCAGTCAGGAATTTGCACCATGTGAAGGGCAAATTGAATCAGACCAGTTATCACAGCATACTGCAGCATCATGCAATCCCATCTGGAACACAGCTTGTGGGTCAAGGATTTGTACTCATGCAAGATAATGACCCAAAGCATACTAGTGAACTTTGCCAGAGGTACATTAAAAGCAAACAGGAACAGCAGGTCCTTCAACTGATGTCTTGACCAGTAAAAATCAGTGGACTTAAATCCCATTGAACTGGTGTGGGATGAACTTGAGCTAAACAATCCACAAGAAAAGCTGACCAGAACTATGTCGAGTCTTTGGTGGAAAGAATGCTGAGAATCTGTGAAACAGTCATAATGGCTAAAGGGGGACATTTTGATGAATTAAAAGTTTATGAAGTTTTTGTGTTTTTTTTTGTTTAATTTGTATTTAATGTCAGTCAGGAAAACTTGTATTTAGTATAATAAATAAAACCATTGTGATGCTTAACTTGTTTCATTGAAAATAACACTTTTAGGATGAGAAATAAAAATGTTTGAGGGTCGCCAAATACTTTTGACTGGCAGTATATATATATATATATATATATATATATATATATATATGTGTGTGTGTGTGTGTGTGTGTGTGTGTGTGTGAGAGTTATTATTTGTTTGTGTATACATGTATTATTACTTTAAGCATTATATTTAGTGTTTAGATGTTTGAGTTTAAAATAGTGTAAATTTACATCTACTGGCCTGTACATTCAATAGTCTTAATAATGAGAATATATATATATATATATATATGAAAAAATATAGTTTTAAGGTGTGCTATATTTATGGGATAAAGTGCTCAATATCAGAGACAGAGCATATGTAAATATAAATATAAAAGTGAACATTGAAGTCAACACTCAGAGGCGACAGGATGTTTCATGATAGACACAACTGTCAGGCAGCCTGACGATTGTATCTAGCATGAAACAGCCTTTTATGTATAAAAGGCTCAAACACTAATATAATAATAATTTATTACATTGGAAGTGTAATCACAATCCAATTCATCAGAACTACAAATTCAAAAAGAAAACAGAAAATATAACTCTGGGTATAAAAAACAAAATTTCAGTGAGAGGTATGTGCAGGAATGAGAAACAAGGGTGAGAGGAAATATATATATATTGACCATTAATATTATATATATATATATATATATATATATATATATCCAGGTAAGATGAGAATGAATAGAGTAAAATTCCAACATAACCTTTAATTTAAAGAAGCCTCAATTCAAAGTAGAGCAAAATTCTTATTTTAGGTTATTACATCAAAAACATGTCAAAATTGATACACAATTGCAGTAATCCTTCAAAACATGACTGCAGTTGTGTAGCGATTTTGACATGTTTTTAATGTAATATCCTAAAATAAAGAATTATATATATATATATATATATATATATATATATATATATATATATATTAAACAGAAGAACTGTACAAAATTATACACCAGAAGCCAAAATAGCTTATGGGTTTTTATAAGAGAAACAGATCTCAATGGCTAAAGTAGGTTAAGCTAACATTTAATAAGTATAACCTTTATCTAAATGTAAATCTAACTGACTTTTGTGTTACTTGCCTCCTGATTGCTAATTACACTTATATTTTAATTAAACATGTGCTGGAATGATTTATTATAAATAATGCCCAGGAATCATTTACCATATGAAACTTTGAGTCATAACAAATTTACAAGAATAATTTTATATACCAATAAAAATATTATTTTTCATTTATATATCAATAAAAATATTTTCCAGTGAAAAATGCTCTTTTCTCTTTCTTTTGATCATTTACTGACTTTGCAGAAAACACCCGCTTCCATAAAAGACAAAAAAATTCCAATCTTTGTAATGGTAATGGTGAGTAGCCATTTCCATGCAAGAAATCTTCAGAATTCATTGACCAAACAGTTATTGTTTTTGGTTTAAATTTATAAAATCTTTCTCTTAAAACAGGAAAATAGGCTTCTCCACTGCTATCACTTTTTCTAGAATTGATGAAAGTTTCCTTCCTAACTTTTTGTTTATGGTAGTGTGGAAAGTAAACTTCTTTATTATATCATTATTTTCCTTTCTAGATACATGAGTTATCCATTTTAGTTGTTGCTGCTGTTGGAAGTCTCCAAGTGATGTGGATTTTTTATTTGCTAAAGTTATTTGTGATTTATAAGCAGTTATCTATCCATTCTGATGAAGGATTCTCTTCTTTAAGACCTGGAGGGTTCATTTGCTTTAAGTCATTTTTAGTCATTAGATATGAGTAAATGGTTGTATATAATTAATTGTTTAGACATTTCTGATGAAGTTAGATGCCAAATAAAAGTCTCTTTTTATGACTATAGAAAACTGTCAATTATTTTTATATTCATTCATCCTTCTAAAAAAAACATTTTTATTAAACCTTTAAAGATTTGTGTCAATGCAAAAGTTTGGAACAGTTACAACATTTGGCACAAAGAACTCCAGAAAGTGGAAGTTGTTTGTGACTTGTAGAATCTTGTCTTATACTGTGTACATTTCATATTCAGAAGCAAACAAAAATGAAAGCATTTCCTTATCTCATGATGAACAGTCAACATATTTTGAAGATCATTGAAGATGATATCTATGTTTCATAAAAATGTTTTCTGAATTTTTTAACTTTGATCTTTTCTCGTTTTTTTTCATTTTGAATGTTGTCTTCCCTCTTGAGGAAGTGCAATTAATTCTTGTATTGGCACATATAGGAACATCAAAATAACTGCATGTCATTGACAGAATATCTTGATATTGTGTCATAATCAGATCTGCAATGCTTTAGCTCTGAACAGTATAAGACTTGCAAGCCAATGCAAAGAATCATCCAAACTGGATTTGATTCCAAGCTTTCTTTCATGAATGCCGCAATATTTTCTTTTGCTGTCAAAAGAAGTCAATGCTTCTTCTTTTATGTTTTCTTTCTTAGACAAGGTGAAGATGTTGCAAATGGCTTTCCACAAGTTTCCAGTTCAGCAAATAGTGTTTGAGACAGTGTCGTCACACTTATTTTGCTCTATTGCTGTCCACTTCACAGGATTCTGCTACATTGAAATCTTCTGGTTTATGTTGATTACTTTTATGCAATACCACAAGAATTGGTTTTCCTGGAGTTTATCTTCAGCAGTATAAGTAACTTTAAGAATCATGTCTCGCAGGTCATGAATAATTGATTAATAAACTAGAATAATGGTTAATTTTGTTTCAGATTTCAATGTTTAATTCCATCATCCTCAAAATGTGTTCTTATGATGAGATAAATAAATTGGCTGAGTTGGTTGGTTTTATATCATATCAAACCCTTGTTGGGTTATATAAAATCAAATTTTGTATATGGCATCCAGTTAGGATTGAACTCACTACTCAACTATAAATGTCAACTAGACTCATCTTACTAAACATTGAGGCACTTAACAAGAATAAATAAACAGGCTTTTCAGAGTTACTATTTTGTTTTTATCTTGAGAAAGTGAAAATAATTAGAAGTAGTGTATGAGAAAAAAAAAATGAAAATATTTTGTAAATAAAAAAAAATTGTAGCTTTAAGTTTTTACCATTGATTGCTTCTCATTATAGAAGCTTACACACAGACATAAACATATTCATGTCTGACTTTTCTATTACAAATGGTTTTAATTCCCAAAAGCCATAATCTAGGAAAATTTTATTCTTAACTATCAAGAATAATAGTTAAAACTTTTTACACTGGATGATAATTACCTAAGCATTCTACATTTTATTGACTCAAATGAATCAAAGGCAACTTTCCCAGGTCACATGACATACAAATTTATCTCAAAGGATCCTGCCACCGACTTCCCTATATTTTTGTTAGCCACAATTATCAATTCAGGTTCAAAATCACTTTTATTTAATAAACTGTGAAACAGATAAAAAGTAAGAAAAAGTCTTTCACGTTTTTCTAAGTTTGATACATAATAAATATTAAAATGTTTGGCATTTTGGAATTAAGAGCTTTTCAATATTACAGACTAATCAGTAACGACAGCTATCATTGTTAATTATCAGTTTATTTTCTATTGATAGAATATTCAGCCAAATTTTAGCAGAGAGAAGACATAATCAGTAGAAATATGCAAGCAATTTGCCGGCAACAATCTCCTATAATCATACAGTTATTTATATTATTTGCTAGCTTTTTAAATTTTCTATAAATATTTTTGGCTTATAGAGACATGTTTTTGGAAATCAATGAAAAAGAATATAATCATTTAATGTCATTATAAGACACACTCATAACTTGTAGTAAATCTATGATAGTTTAATAAGAATAAACTCGACATAAGTTATTATTGTTTATGTGAAAGGCATCTTGACTCATTATAACCTATGGGAGCTTTAAGGAGTAAAAATAATTTTTTTTTATAATGCTTTATTCAAATGAAAATTTGAATGATTCTTTTATAATTATATTTACTGGATCCCATCTAAAATATTCTTTTAGAAAGAGTACAATGGGATTTCGGGGAATAAATTTTGTTGTTGTGACCTGGAGGAATACAAAGTGATTTTTTAAATCATTTCATCCCAAGCAAGGCTATAAATCCACTAAGATGCAAGGTGTGAAAGAATATAAGAAAAAAATGAATAAGAAGAGAGAATAATAAAAGAAGAGGAATTAAGGAAACAGAAGATGACAATTGACACTGCATTTAAATTTTTGATGATTAAAGTTTATTGGAAAGCAAGAAGTCAGAAAAGTGTTCCATAGCAAGAAGTGCAAAAGAAGAATCAGTTAGCATAGAACATATGGCTACATCTAGCCATTTCAACTGTAAAATGATGAGACCTAGCTGCCAATCTAGTACTGCATTTAAATTCATAAAGTTATGGTATCATAGAGGAAAGTTCATTGGAACAATTACCATAAAAATATTTATAGAAAAGGCACAAGGAAGCTACATCACGGTGGTGGGAAAGTAACAGTAGCCAAGATGCTGTGTCAAGATCAGTAACATTGCAGATTTTTCTTTAGGATCTCTAAATCCATAGCAGAAGCACCAGATCAGATGTGACAGCGATATTCAATGATAACATTGTGGATTCTTTGGATTTTATCAAGAATCTCTAAATACATAGCAGAAAAAATTGTCTAGCATGACACAGTGAACCAACTTTCCTAGTAGCAGACCTAATGAAGGGTGAACTGAGCCTGTAGGCTTGGGCAAAAATTCCCTGTAGACCCCATATACATAGGGTCGCATAGCTGTCTACAATAACCAGCCTCGTCTGGGTTCCTCTTTGCTTGGAGGCAGAGAGTTTGACAAGCACACTGGGAAGTGAATCCCACAGTGAAGATATTCACCTACCACCCCACGCAGTCAGATGTGGCACAAGGCCAAGTTTATTGTGGGGCATCCGAGCCCATAGGCCCAGTCAAAAATTTCCCATAGACCCCATACAAACGGGGTTGGGTAGCTGTCTACCACCCCAGATGAGACTCTGGCAGAGCTTCATCTGGGTTCCTCTCTGCCCAGAGGTAGAGAGTTTAACCAGTTCACTGTGGAAGACCACAGTGAAGATATTCACCTATTGCCCCATGCGGTCGGATGAGACACAAGGCCAAGTTTATTGTGGGGTATCCAAGCCCATATGCTCGGTCAAAAATTCACCACTGACCCCGTAAAAAATGGGGCCGGGTAGCTGTCTATCACCCGAGACGAGATTCTGCCCTTTGGCATAGCTTCGTCTGGGTTCCTCTCTGCCCGAAGTCAGAGAGTTTGACAAGCACACCATGGAAGACCATAGTGAATCAACAAACAGTATATTCCACTGTATTTATAAAGATTGGAACATTATAATCCAGAGGTATGGTATAACAGCTTGTAAGTAAATAACAAAAAGGAAAAGAAAAGCAATTCTATTTTAAATGAACCCTTAAACTAAAGGGAATGAAATGTTTATATTTAATCATTTATGTATTTATTCCATAAAAGCAATGAAAGGAAAATTGTACATGATATCTGAGTAGTCATCTGGTAAGAAAAGCAAGTTCATCTATGTTTGTGACTTTCCAAACAAAACATAGTATGGCCAAACAAAAGATGTATCAGATATTTTAGTGGTTGTTGAAAGACTTTAAAAGACAATGCAAAAAAATCAGAGCTTTTAAATATCACCATGGCATCAGTGAAAATAATAGTTGAGGAATAATTCATTTATAGAATGGTAATTGGTATTCTGCAATAATTTTACAAGAAATGCATAAACAAACGCTTCAAAAGTATCATTTTGTTGTAGCATACCTACAGATGATAATCGGTATGTCCCCATTCACATAAATATAGTAGTAAATACTGTATGTTGGTCTGCAGTTGGAGATTCATCTCTCTGCCTCTGGGCATAGAGGATCCCCAGATGAGGTTATGTCTCATCTCGGGAAACAGCCACCCGACCCCGTTTTATACAGGGTCTACAAGGAATTTTGGGCCAAGCCTACGGGCTCAGATACTCCACATTAAATTCAGCCTTGTGCCACATCTGATTGTGTGGGGCAGTTGGTAGATATCCTGCAGTTAGAGGTTCATCATTGGACTCACTTCTAGCAGTTGACTACTTCTTCTATGTGCCACTGGTAAATCTTATATGTGTTGTTCTTGTCCTAAGTATTATCATTCATTACCAACCTTTGTGTGATTATTCTATTTAGTAACCTTCCCTAGGTTACAACACATTTAATCCAAAGATACTTTCAGTATGAATGTTCATTTTGGATCAATTTGTCTCAGGTTAATATTTCCAGTTTTGTTTTGGCTCTACAAGTAGCCAGTCAAAACAGCAAAGCATAAACAATATGCAACGAGAAGTGAATTTTGAGAAAGAATATTTATTTTATCGATTGGTGAACAAAATATCTGAGCATGAACATCAAGAGCATTAAAACAAAATCAGATCATCATTTGAAATTGTTCTTGGCTTTGTGTTTCTCATTCAATCTTGTCGGAATATGTTGTTGCTTAAAATCTTTCCTGTGCTAGTTTTACAAAAAGTAATCTTGTAGATGTTGACAGATCATTTGGCAATTTGAAAATATTTCACTTCCTTTATATAAAAATATTATGAAAATTGATGTATTTTATGAATTAATATAGACAGATTACACAGTACCTATGTATGTATCACTTTTAATAAAATTTACTATCTACTATTAATGATTCCATTAAAATAGGAAAACATAATTCATATCCTTAAATGACAACAAACCAAAACTGACTAAATACTGGTTACAAATCTATTTAACTATGGTCAAACTATGTTGTCAAGTGAAATTGTTAAAATAAGAAGAATGGTAAAGCAGAAATGAGCAAGATTTTTACAATAAAAATAGTTTGTTTTTCAAATGTTTTGAAAATACCATTTTCCTCTGAAAATCTCAAAGTAGATAAACCATGAATTAAAGTGAAAATAATTGTGTTTTAGTTTGTATTATTAAAATTTATCAATACTTGCACAATAGCATTAATTCATCAGAACCAGATAAAATAAAACAGGTAGAAAGGAAAATATTCATTGTAAATTGAATATTCCTTCTTCAAAACAAACAGAAAGCTATTTTTAAAATTTTACTTGATGAAGATCAGCTGTTATCAAATTTGTTAAAAAGCAAATTAAATTGACATGAAAGAAATACTAGCCACAGAATTGTTAACATTTGTTAGTGTTTCATCTAAGAAATTAAAAAGAAAGAATATTACTATTAATATGACTAGTATATGTAAGTAAAGATGGTAATGTCTCAGATGGTCAGCAATGGATATTTGGTTAAGTTTGAATGATTGCAGCCAGAAAGCTCTGTGGCCAAAATAGTAAAGTAGCTGATTGATTAAAAAGACTTTGTGAAGAAAAGAGATATGAGTTTGTGTTAATTACCAATTGCTAGAGAATAAAGATTTGAGTGTTGTGATGAAAAGTGACACAAATTAAGATGAAAAGAAATATGAGTTGAAGACATGATAATAGTTAAGTAAAAATTTTACTGCCTGAAATTTCATTTGAGAATGAATAAAGTGTGGGAGTATCAGATGAACTGAGAAAAACAAACATGACTTTGATCAGAATCAAGATCAGAGGGTGATATGGGAGAGTGGCTAAGGAAGGGATCATCTTCATTCTCAAGCAGTTCAAGCAGACAAACGTGTCTTATTTGAAGTATCTTGATAAGCTATCTAATATTCAACAATTTTTTCCCTACCCTGACAAATGCAGACAGACTTGTTAGGAAGATGTCCAGTGCACAAAAAATCAATTAATGTTGAAGCAAAGATTTCTGTTTTTTTTAAATCAATTATTCAGATGAGTATCTATCTGGAAAAGGATATCATGTAACAGGATTTTTGTTTTAGGGAGAGGAGAAGAGAGAATCTCACATCTCTTATCCTGAGTATTGTAAATGATGAAAACAAACAAAAATTTTACTGCAATATGAAATTAGAAAGAAATTTACATTTATTGAATGGCACGAAAAACAATAAAACAGAATACAAATTTTCTTTTGTGCACCTTACAATTAGGCAAGATAACAAGTTCTAAAATTACAATATGTTAGTCTTATAAAAGGTAAAAACAATTACAGTTTTTTTAAAAAAATATTCACTTACTTTTATACATTCAACAGTCAAAAATCTTTGAGAAGGATGGCAAGTTCACAAACATTGCTGGGTAATTTAAACAATAGTTCAGCTTTTAAATTGAAATACAGTATTGAGATTAGATCTTTTTTTTATAAAAGTTCAACATCAGGATTATTATCTCTAATTTCATGATTCTTATTTGTTTTCTTTCTGCTTTCTTTCAGTGTTTTTCTTTTCTTTCACTTTATTGTTTATTGTCAGCAGCGACATGATTGGTTTTTAGTTTTTCTTTGTTCTTTTGTATCATCATTTTAGTCATCAGTGTTGTCCTTATGAATGCTGAAATCCTTCATTTTTTGCTCTCCTAGCAACTTTTGCCTGTGAAAGCCAATACCCTTCTGCTTTCAGCCTTCCAGCAGCCAACCGGCCATCTTTTGCATGTGAAAGCCAAGTCCCTTATGTCAGTCTGGAAAGCTAGACTTCTTAAATATCTACAAATCAACTCAAAGTTGAAACAGAAATTCGATAACTTGTTGTATGTAAAATTAGGACCAAACAATAGGAAGGGAACGGGTTGGCCCGGCACCACCTACTTCTGGAAGAAACAAAACTCCTCAGCTTCAAGACAGGTTGCTCAAAACAATTTAGCTACGAAACTCCACTGATCTTTGCACTCAATTATTCAAACACCGCCTCATAGTTCGCTACACACAATCTTCCAAGTGGTCTCCCGTCATCACATTTATGCCAGCGAACACCAACCAATTTGCATACGGCCAAGTTCACCTCTCGCAGCTACGAGATCGTGTTTCCCATAAGACCGACTCACCGTAATGGCGGTGTTTCTTCCTTCGGATCACTTACTGCCCTGCACGCCAGACACAAACGAACCCTCTTATGTTGAGAGCCAAGGTTAGTCTCACTTTCATGTCCACACTTGTGTTCATAATTTACTTTCCCTATTGGTTAAAAACATCACAAAATGTATCACTTAAACCCTCTGCCCCTTTACAAACTTTATTAAGGTGGGTTTTGAGACCATAAGATTAGGGGCCTTTTTTTTTTAAATTTGAAAACCAAATTTTACACTTTTCACTTTTTCATAAACTGTCAGTCTTCATTTTGACAGTATTTACAATATCAGATCTGAGCCTTAAATATTCAAAGTCTTATGTTAAATTTATTCAAGCAATTTTTTTTAATTAATTAATTGGTATTCTTTTTTTATTAATTAATTGGCTTTCTTTTTATAATTATTTTTAAACAATCATCTCAAAAGAAATTGCAATAAACAAATCTAGTCTATTGTATCATTATTATTTTTATATAAATTTTACGTTTATTTTTTATTATTAAAAATTCTCATCTAAAAAACAAAAATGTTTCATCAGATTTTGGTTAGTAGGCAAAGAACATTTCCGTAATATCATATATAGAAAGTAATAGAGATTGATAAATAAATATGAAGAGATTCAGATAGGTCGATAGAAAATGATATATTTACATTGTTATTTTTCATAGCACTTTTGATATGAAAATTTAAACAAATACAATTTGATCTAATTTTGCATCACAGCAAAATTTTGGAAAATTTTCCAAATTTTTAATAGTACAAACTACTTTTTAAGATGATGCTGAATAAAGCAATACATTTTTCTCTTTAAAAATCCAAATAATCTTATCATGACAGTTACAAGTAAAAGAAATATGGGTAAAACAGTAAGCAAAAAAATCACCTACCCCATTTCAACTTTTCTTTCTCTAATATTTGTGGTATTCTTACCAATTTCTGTAAAATCTTTTCTCTTGTAATGTTCTCCAGATATCCTAGCACTTAGCAAAACTAATTTAAATTCTTCTATTGCTACCAATGAATTCTCTGTTTCAGGATAGCTTTCTCTTTGTCAAAAATATTCTAGGATATATATATATATATATACATGGCCTTTTGTGTTTACATCCGGGAAAATCTTCCAAGGGTAAAAGAATTGAAGGCCTGGATGATCCTTTCATGTGCTTTCAACATTTTTTATTGTACTCTGTTAGCAATCTCTTTTCCTTTATCGATCCTCTTCTTCTGAGAACTGTACCATAGACAAAATATCTACACTCTCTATATTCATATGCTTACATTTTTGTATTTGGTAATTTTAATGCTCATCATATCAAGTGGCTTGAACATTCTAATAGTGGATTTCCTTACTTGTTTTCTTATAATTATGATAATCTTTCTTTACTCTCCTCTTGGCAATTGGAACATATTGTAGTATCTTGTGATATTTCTTATTTATTAGATACTCATTTATTAGATAAGAACCTCCTATTCACAAGATCTTTCTGTTACTAGAATACTGATTAGGATTCATTTCAGGACTTTATTCAAGTAATATTCTTAACCTTCCTATTAAGAATTATAACACAGAGGTTTCTTTTTAGGATATTTCTTTTGAGTCAATTATTAGAAAAGAATATCTTCTTCACAAGATTCCTTTCTGTTACTAGTGTACTAATTGGGATTCATTTTTGTAACTTTATTTGAGATGCCCCTTGGATTGATATTCTTTACATATTTCTTTACATGATTTTTTTTCCTTACTTCCTATCCTGATTCTTTTCAGGCATCACGACTCTTCTCTTGGCAATTAGAACACATTATCTGGTGATATATCTTTTGACTTATTTATTAGATAAGAACTTCCTATTCACAAGATGTCTTTCTGTTACCAGCATACTGATTGAGATTCATTTTGTGACTTTCTTCATTATGTCGCTTGGAGAAAAATGTTTAATCTTCCTATTGAGAATTTGCCACTGAGGTTTCTTCTTGGGTAAAATTGGGTATCCATATTTTTTTGCCTTCTTGGAAATATCAGGTGAAACCACAATCTTCTCCTTGGTTTATACATTCTTGTTCAGCCACTATAGTCCACAGAAATCACTTATTCCAGTTGTACTAATGTGATAGTTCTGATCACAACAGATGCCTCTTTGTGTCTGCTCATAATAATTACAGCCTCAAAAAGGCAAAGCCTTTGTTTGCTGATAGAATGAGGTACAATATAGTCTTTAACAAGTTTGTTTCTCATGAATACTGGCAGCTCTATAATAGTGTCTTAAATAAGTGGCTTAATCATTCTAAAAGTGGATTTCCCTACTTGTTTTCCTAATAATTCTGATCAACATATTTCTTTACTCTTCTCTTGGCAATTGGAATACATTGTAGTATATGTTGATATATCATTTGGCTCATTTATTAGATAAGAATCTCCTATTCACAAGATCTTTCTGTTACCAGCATACTGATTAGGATTCATTTCCGGACCTTATTCAAGTAATATTAACCTTCCTATTAAGAATTATAACACAGTTTCTTCTTGGGTTAAAGCTGGCATTGATGCTTGTATACTTTCTCACAAATATCAGGTGAAACCACAATCTTCTCCTTCATTCACACCTGCCTGTTCAGCCACTATAGTCTACAAGAATCACTTTTTCTGAGTCTACCAGCATGTTAATTCCGATCACAACAAATGCCTGTGTCTGCTCAATATAATTGTAAACGTATCTTAATTCTTGTTCTTTTATTGTACTCTCTCCTTAATAATTGATTTCTTTCTCTCATATTCTTTCACACTCAGTAACCCCTTGCACCATAGTGGCTTTATAGCCATGCTTGGGGTAGAATGATTAAAAAAAGATGAAAATAATTTTTTTTAAGTGTTTTACTGCAGATAGGAAATATTTTTACCTTTTGGCAAAAATATAAATCCAGAGTCAAATTCAAAAATTCTTTATTGACAGAATTTTTTGAAAACATCTGGCAAAATTCTTGATCACCAGTCCCAATTCTTGGGAAAATGTAAACATTAACATGACTAGAATTTTTTTACATTATTTACATTGTTTGGACTGTTGTTCTGATCTTTATTGTCAGGTTCACAATGTTTCAGCTCAGGCCTTCTTCAGGTGATTGGAATTTCCAACTAAATTTTTTATTTTGTCCACCAGAGTAGATTGTTCTAGTTCCACATGCCACGACACTTCCAGATGTCCTTTAACTCAACTCTCTCAACTCTGCTGTAGCCAGGTATTGAACTCATGACTCTTTAGGTTTAGTCACTGGATCTAACCAACACTTTTGTCCATTGGGCCATGAGTCCTTGAGGACATCAGTGTAATGAATTTTGGGGATTTATAAACTTAATTTCAATTTTTATCAGAGCTCATATTGCAATTTTGTTGTTATTGCTTTTCTCTAGCACTCCATATTACTGGTTCCCCTATTGTATTCATGTCTATGCTTGGCTGACTTAGGAGATTTTTGTGGCCTAGCATATGCACTGATTCCTTAAGTTTTCATATTTTTCAGTGATGTTCTCTGTCTATTATTTCAACTTTATCCCACAGGGGTGGTGATCTTCCTTTTCTCTCCATATCTGTTCAGCTATGCCTGATTTTTCTATTTCGTCTTATGTTACAGCTTTATGATGTTCTTGTAGTCTTACCTTAAGGGTGGGGCGGCCCGTTTCTCCTTTATATTTCTTACCACATCTGCATGGGATGGCGTACACACAGTCCTTAATCATTTTCTCCTCTATGGTGGGGGGGAGGTCTTACTTGGAAGAGGTGTCTGTGAAGTGTTGAACCACTTTTGAAGATTGTCCTGATGTTATATGGACCACAGATCTTTTATATTTTCTCCAATAATTCCTTCACATAGGGTAGGCAGACCAAAGCTGTTATCTGAGTGTTGTTATCATCATGTACCTTTCTAGCCCAGTTTGTTGGTGCCATGTACCCAGAATAGTTATTACATTGTAAGGTACTGCTTATACTGACAATTTCTTGTTCATATGTCTCTGGCTCACCACTTATGACTTTTGCTCGATGTTGCAAGAAGCAGATAATCCCTTTCTTTACACTGTATGGATGGTGGGAGTTGAAGTTGAGGTATTGTCCAGTGAATGTTGGCTTGCAGCATACAGATATCTTTAACCTATGCTCTGTTCGAGATATTAGCACATCCAGAAAGGTGAGTTTGCTGTTTTCTCACTCCATTGTGAACTGTATCAGTGATCTTATTAAGTTCACATGGTCCAGTAGTAGCTGGACCTCTTCCTGGTGTGGCCAGAGTATGAAGGTGTCATCTATATATCTCAGCCATAGGGTTGGCTTTAGTGATGTGGATTCTAATGCCATTTCTTCGAAGTATTCCATATATATATTTGCCATTGCCTGGTGATAATGGTGAGTCCATTGCTGAGCCTTCATCCTGTTGATATATGTCCAATCCCATTCCAAAGTTTGTTATTTATATACAAAAAGTCAGCATCTCCATCAGGCTATCTATTGGTATACAGGTCCATTCTCCTAGAGATGAGTCTGAGGCCAATATCCTCCAAGGACTAAAATTTTATTGCACATGCCTGTAGTAACATGAATTGCAACAACCAGCTGCTCAGATTTGAATCATTTCCTCTATTTTAAACACTGGATCTGATAGATAAGGTCACTTTCACCTTTTCCAAGGTTGGTGCATAAGAAAGAAACCCAGCATTGTTTAAACATCGCTCATATCAATGTGGGTCAAATGGTTACAAAGCTAACATGACACTCTGATAAGATGTAATTTTTTAAAAACACAAAGCAGAAGATCAAAGCTGATAGCAAAACTGGCAATTTACAACATTGATTCTAAATCTATATTGATGGGGGCATGAGAAATTAATATATACAAAGCGGAACTGAAAAGTTCTTGACCTGTTCCAATTTCTAAAATGCTCATTGTCCAGGTTTGGAACTTTTTAGTATCTCCTCCTCTATGTGTGTCTGTGTGTGTGTGCATGTGTGTGTATGTGTATATATATATATATATATATATATATATATGGTCATGAAAAATTATTTTGGTTGAGCTCTCTGGTGAGGAAGTGTGGGTTTGTAAACAGTGACTATTATGGAAATAATGCAAGACACTTCAGTAAATCAAATTGAGTTCTCACAGTCACTGTGTGTTTATCTAAAAATAAATAGGCTTAACGTCACCTTCATCCCTGCTGTGTGCCAACGGCTTAGTGGTAGAATCCCTGACTGACGCCAATTCAGTCTGATTTCGATCCTAGCTAGAGGCAACCGGACGTGTAGCCACACTGATGAGCTATGATACAATGAAACAGTCTGTCTGTGGATGACAATATATATATATATATATATATATATGGATAAAAAGAAGACAACTGGAAAAATAATATATTTCTTAGTCATTGCCAATGCGTTTTGTCAAGGCAAGTTTAAAAGTGAAATGTTTTTTAATTACATTAAATTCAAGATATAAAGAGAACACTCCTGTGTAAGCCCCATTCTGGATGTTGGTAACTTTTTTTTTTACTAAAACACACACACACACACACACACACATACACACACACACACACATATATATATATATATATATATATATATATATATATATATATATATATATATATATAAATTGCACAGTGACTATGATTTAGATATCATGAGTAATCGTCAGACTATCTTTTATTACTTTTTATGTGGGCTCAATATATTCTCCACAATTTCCTTTCCTTTGTAGATCTAAGCAAGGTTTTTCTTTTTGCTATCTCTTCTTTTTCTTTTTGTTATCTATTTCTTTTTGCTATCGCTTCTAATACCTGTTTAGCCAACTGTTTACAAATGTTCATTGTAGGTTATATGCTGCTCTCTGCTGCCCATCTTGCCTTCAATATGACTTGTGAGTGTCAAATTCTCTAATCTTTTTTCCTCATTATGTGCACTAAAAATTTCAGATTTCTCTTTCTGATGTTAAGTATAAATGTCCTTTTTGTTTACATTTTCATTAAAACATTGTTGTTGCTCCCATGTTCGGTCCACAGTATTCTCAGCATCTTTCTGTAGAACCATATTTCTGCTGCCTCAAATCTTTTCTTTATCTGTGATGAGATTGTCCACTATTCACTGCTATACAGAAGGACAGATATTACATAACGGTTCAGTACCCTTTTCTTTGTTTCTAAGGAAATTTTCCTGTTTCTTAATAATTTGCTTTGCTTTTGGAAAGCTACTTTCACTCTTCCAATACAACTTCAGATTTTGGTACCTCATTTTTTGTCCTCTGTTAAAACACTTCCTAGATCTTTCTACTCGCTCGAGTTGATTGATATCTACAACTTGTAGTTTACATCTTGGGTTGTTCCTTTTGTTGACAACCATACATTGTCTTCTTTATAATTGGTGTTTAGTCTTATTTTCTTACTTTATGATGTAATGAATATGCATACACCTGGGTTCTCCCTCACAGTAATATGATTGGCTGGTGTCAGCCATAAATACAGACTGATGTGGACATATATAGACTACGCCTATTGTCTTCACCTATTGCCTACGCCTATTGCCTACCACTACAACAAGGACCAGTCCATTACAGTTACCTGCTAGATTGTCCTACTCAGTTACAGAGTGAACAACCACTATGCTACTTTCTGGGACATATCACTCTACTACCTACTGTAATGTGACACTATTCAGCTATGGTAATTGGCTAGCTAATTAATCAGAGAAATTAAAACAAGAAAATACTGAGAATGAAAAAGAAGATACCCTGAAATTTTAATTTTTTTTTTTACTTAAGAATAAAATCGAGTTACTTCCTCAAAGACCCGTAAATTGTCATAGACAGTAGACTCGCAAAAAAGCTATATGCAAGCTTTTTGACAGTTGATTAATGTTGTTTGTAAAAAAAATGCTTGCTGAGAGAACACAAGATTCAGAAAAAAACAAAGCATTGAGATCAAAGCAGTTACTTCATTAACCAGATGTTTGAAGAGAATGACGGAGCTGGTATCGAACCAGTTGCAGCTGATATGAAGCTGTTAGCATCGACTGACCATCCCACTTGGTACCCTGACCAAAGGATTCATGAGATTCAGAAAAAGCAAAGTGTTGAGATTGAAGCAGTTACTTCAGTAACCAGATGTTGGAAGTGAGTCGGTAATGACGGAGCTGGTATCGAACCAGTTGCAGCTGATATGAAGCTGTTAGCATTGACCGACCATCCCACTTGGTACCCTAACCAAAAGATTCCCCCAGGTAGAGGCGACCAGGATTTGACCCTGGATAGGCCAGTATCACATATTGGTACCCTGACCAAGTGATTCTGCCAGGTAGCGACAACCACTGATTGGCCGGAACACAGGCTGGTGGCAGCGACTAAGAGTCAATCCCAAAATGCCCGTGGGAGAAACATTACAGTTTCGCACCATGACTGGGAGTTGACCACAGGCTGACAGCTCAGTGTCACAGTAAGAGTTCCTATAGTTTTCTTACAAACTTGCAATATACAATAATTTAAAATTCTTTGAAAGAAATGATAATTCAGTAATTCAAAATTCTTAGAAGAAGAAACGGACAAGAGAGATTAGCACCACATCTGGTTGATATATTTCTGCAAAATTATTTTAACATCCTCAATATATGAGATTTAACTTGTTTATTTAGTAAGGCTTCCTTTTAACAATCCAGGATCCTTCTTTAATAGACAATATGTATGATCTGTTTGTCCTGTCAATGATAGAGAAACAATTAAAATTATATTTTTGTTTATACTGATCAATTTAAAAACAACTCTCAAATCTCATCACATTAACCAGTCAGTCAATCAGTTATGTGCCATGCATGATACATGCTTAGGTGATCATATATCTTTCTATATATAGCTGATGAGGCAGATTTTTTCCTGCAGTAGGTTGCCATTTCTTTCTGCAGTAGACCAGTTGCCATCTAAGGTTATAGAACTCGGTCTGTCTTGCTATTTATCCATAGCTGGGAGGAGAAGAAGAGGATTCATACCTTTCCCAAGGTTATTAGCATGTAAGTGAATGTAATGGATTTGACTGAAATTTGAACTTGGCTCTCCGATTCCTCAATCCGAGCCATTATCCATAACTCCGGTGTACCTTCTCACATTAATCACTGTAAAAAAAAAATCTAATGTTAATTGTTTCTCTATCATTGACAGGACAGACAGATTATACAAATTATCTATTAAAGAAGGAGTCTGGATTGCTATAATGGAGCCTTATTTAAGCAAACAAGTTAAATCTCTCGGTATCTTTTTATATTTCTGAGATGAGATATTATTTGCACTATTTACATTATTCGGACTATTGTCCTCATCTTTGTCGCCATATTTATTACAACGTTTTGGCCATTGTATGCTCCAGCCTTCTTCAGGTGGTTTGAATGTCAAACTAAACCCTTTATTTCACTCACTGGGGCAGACTGTTCTAGTTCCACGTGCCATGTTCAGTGGATTTCAGTTATCACTTATCTCCTGTTAATTCCCTTCTCCAAGTTCTCCACTGCCTTAACTGGGCATTGAACTCACACACTTGGGGTCCTGTTACTCGATCTAACTAATGCTGTTATCCACTGTGCCATGTGTCCTTGAGTTAAATCCCATATAATGGTCTTGAGGAGGTTAAAATAATTTTGTAGAATTAAAACAACTGTATGTGGTGCTAACACCACCGCCTCCTCCTCCTCCTCCTCTTCTTCCCCCTCCTCCTTTTTTCTTTTTCTAAAAATTTGGAATTACTTAATTACCTTCTCTAAGAATTTCTAATTATAGTTCATTAAAAGTCTGTATTGTACTGTGGTATTTGAATTTAAAAATGAAATCAATGTAAATCTTTGGCTGATGAATGGAATAGAAATGTATAATTATATTGTGTCGATTGTATGGTCCACTAATTTTTTACTTTATATATGTGTATGTATATACATGCTCATATATATGTATGGAGGCTGAGTGGTTAGAACGTTTACTTTCTGGCCACGAGACCCAGGTTTAAATCTCACCATGGATGATTTGTCAGGAAGTAGACGTCCTTGTGTTATCAGACGGGAGGGGGATGATCCCAGTGTGTGGCACCTTTAGAAAGTGCCTGAAAACAATCCCATGGTTTGACCTAAGCCTTATGCATAAAATTGGATAGATGGAACTCTTGTGGGCCATTGATAGCTGTGCTAGCATGTAGCCACAAGTCATTGTGGCCGAGAGCTTGAGTGTGCTGGCCTTGTTCAAATTGTTGATCACACTAGATAACTCACTCTCTCCCAGAAATTCTAACTAAGGTCTGCTCTGCATAGTTGCAGTATAAACCACAGGTGGGCTCTGTGGGTGCTGAGCATACACAAATATGCCTGAGTGAGCGTCTGCAATAGGGATTGGCTAGCCACCCTAGTAGAAAGATATCCTTGAATATGAGTGGCCAGCTATTATATATATATATATATATATATATATATATATATACATATATATATATATGTGTGTGTGTGTATGTACGAATGTACGTATGTATGTATGTATCTATATATATATGTGTGCGTGTGTGTGTGTATGTACGTAAGTATGTATGTGTCTATCTATATATATATGTGTGTGTGTGTGTGTGTGTGTATGTATGTATGTATGTATCTGTCTATCTATATATATGTATGTGTGTGTGTGTGTGTGTGCATGTGTATGTACGTACATATCTATCTATATATATATGTGTGTGTGTGTGTGTGTGTGTGTGTGTGTAATATATTGTGTTTGGAAAGTTTGATATTAAACAGAATAAACAAGAGAGAATGTTGATCTGAATTTTCAATAATTGTTTTCTATGATCTTAAAAATATTGTTTTTTTCTCTCTTTCTCTTTCTGCTATTTTATCGTTGCCCACTAAAAGGGGATGTTTTATTGCAACTAATAAGGATAATAATAATAATAAAGAATCAATGTTTCCAAAACCTCTGTCAAGCAATAACAAACATGGAAGATGCACTAATGAGTGAATCAATTGCCTACAGCTAACAGAAGACTAAATCAATTTGCAACTTCCACAGATCAGTTCTTTTATTTGAATCGAGAGACAGAGACAAGATTTAATAAAAACAAAGTGAATGACATGCAATGTCCAATGAAAGAGAAAAACAAACTGTCTTATCGTTATTGCAAGAGGTTATAATGTTAAGTTCGCATAATATGTAAAAAAGAAACAGTAAAATAGAAATGTTGTTTTTGGAACAAATTACAATGTTAACATCATAATGAAATGAGGTCCATCTACCATCATGGAGGAAAGTAGGAATTATATGAGTAATTATAATAGTGTGTTAAAAGGAAAATGTATTAGAGTGCCTATTATAATTGGAAAACATTATCATTGAAGAGGTTTATGATGAGAAGTGTAGCCATTATGATTGTTAAACTGGCATGGATGCAAATCAAAACAAAACAAGAAAGAAGAAAATTAGGCCATTGTTGAAACTTTAAATGATTGCTTATTATTTCACAAGTGCACACACAGCCGTTAATAGGCTGAAATGTCTTTTTCTTCAGTATCTGTCTATATTTCTGAGATGAGGTATTATGTACATTATTTACATTATTCTGACTCATCTTTGTCGCCATATTTATTACAACGTTTCAGCTGTTGTATGCTCCGGCCTTCTTCAGGTGGTTGGAACGTCAAACTGAACCCTTTATTTCACTCACTGGGGTAGACTGTTCTAGTTCCACGCAGCATGTTTAGTGGATTTCAGTTATCAGTTATCTCCCGTTAACACCCTTCTCCAAGTTCTCCACTGCCTTAACCGGGTATTGAACTCACACACTTGGGGTCCTGTTACTCAATCTAACTAATGCCGTTATCCACTGTGCTATGTGTTCTTGAGTTAAATCCCATATAATGGTCTTGAGGAGGTTAAAATAATTTTGTAGTGGTTGGAATGTTGAACTGAACCCTTTATTTCGCTCACTGGGTTAGACTGTTCTAGTTCCATGCAATATGTTTAATGGATGTCAGTTATCAGTTATCTTCTGTTAATTTCCCTCTGAATGTTCTCCACTGCCTTAACCAGGTATTGACACATGGCACAGTGGATAAAGGTGACTGGACCCAAAGAGTGGGAGTTCAATACCCGGTTAAGGCCGTGGAGAACTTGCAGAGGGAAATTAACAGGAGATAACTGATAACTGACATCCATTAAATATGGCACGTGGAACTAGAACAGTCTGCCCCAGTGAGCGAAATAAAGGGTTCAGTTCGACATTCCAACCACCTGAAGAAGGCCGGAGCATACAGCGGCCGAAACGTTTTAATAAATATGGCAACAAAGATGAGGACAATAGTCCGAATAATGTAAATAATGTTTTTTTCTTCATTCAACACTAAAATACAATAAAACTTCAATTTTCAAATGTGTCTACTTTAAAAAAAAAAAGAGAAAGTATAGGTAATAATACCTGAATAGAATTTAACCTCATTTACGATACAGATAAAAATGAAACCATATTCATTTTAGATTTATTTACTATAACAGTGTAATATCATTTTATTCAGAGAAGCAAAAAAAATATTGATCTATATATACATACAAACATATATCAATATATGCCAAATGAACGAAAAGAACCCCAACAGTAACTTTTGTTTTTTTAATAATTTCTCCCAATCAGTCAGTTATGTGCCATGCATGATACACACTTAGGCAATCATGTATCTTTCAATACATGACTGATGAGGCAGATTTTTTCCTGCAGTAGGTTGCCATTTCTGTCTGTGGTAGACCAGTTGCTATCAAATGCTATAGAACTTGGTCTGTCCTGCTATTTATCTATAGCTTGGGGGAGAAATAGAGAATTCATACCTTTCCTGAGGTTATTAGTATATAAGTGAATGTAATGGATTCAACTGGAATTCGATCTTGGCTCTCCGATTCCTAAATCCAATCCCTAACTAAGGCAATAAAGCCACTAAAATGCAAGCAAGTTACTAAGAGTGAAAAACCTACTGAGAAGATCTTGAGGAGAGAGAGGACATTAAAGACTATAATTCAAGGAAACAGAACATGATGATTGAAATAGCATTTAAATTTTTGAATATCGTAGTTGACAGGGAAGCAAGAAGCCTGAAGATGGTTACACAAGTGAGAAGAAACTTTTAGCATAGGACTTATGCTTACAGTTAGCAATTTCAACCAAAGCAATTATTCAATTAATACTTTCACTATTGCATTGTTATATCATTGTAACCTGATACATTTTTGGAAAAACAGAAAATTCTCATTTTCTGGAAATAAATGACTGTAAAGTCATTGACAGTGCTTTCTCATAGATGATACCATTTTAGTTTTGATTGGATACTGTTTTTTGTAGACTAGGTTAAATGATACCCCCACCCTGACAAAATGAATAATAAGAATACATTACCAAATAGGTCATATTGTATGCTACTGAATATCTGCACTAGTTTGTAAACATTACTAAGCACAAATAGTTTATAATGCAAACATTTGGGATCAACATTTCATAGTGTCTGGAAAATGTATATATATACTGACAGTATGTAATGTAAGTTTCAAAAAGACATGTATGTCTACAACAATGGCGGCGTTAATAATCAAAGAAAATTGAGCTGATATTTCAATGTTTTTTTTCACAGCTTCTTCAGAGAACCAGCATCGATTTATGTAGCTCAATTATAAAAGTCATAAAAATAAAAATAAAAAATTTAAATATATGACTGAAAGCCAACTAAGTAAGATACATACAGACAGATATTTTGGGATAAATAAAAACTTTGATAAGGAAATCCTGAAGATATTCCCAGCTTTGGATTTTCCATGAAGTTCATTACTGAACTAATGGATATTTCTTAAGAAATTTATAGATTCAAATACATGAGTCTGTCTATATTTCTGAGATGAGGTATTATGTACAGTATTTACATTAGTCGGACTATTGTCCTCATCTTTGTCGCCATATTTGTCACAACGTTTCAGCCATTGTATGCTCCGGCCTTCTTCAGGTGGAACATGGTACGTGGAACTAGAACAGTCCACCCCAGTGATCAAAATAAAGGGTTCAGTTCGACATTCCAACCACCTGAAGAAGGCCAGAGCATACAACGGCCGAAACGTTGTGACAAATATGGCGACAAAGATGAGGACAATAGTCCGACTAATGTAAATACTGTCAAATACATGAATCCAAAACATTTAAACATCTTTAATAAATCATAGTCTACAGAAAAAAATCCCCTTATGCCGCCAACAATCGTCTTGCAAATTTAAACAGAAAACCAATTTAGCATTTCTCTGGAATCAGTACACATATATATATATATATATATATATATATATATATATATATATATATATATCTATTCAGGGTTGCTGATATTGCAATGTTGCATAAAAGCATTGCGAACACCAATGAAGAAAACTATTGAGTAATGTTTTTTTTCCCAGGTGAACATCAAGAATTCATTTGAAATAACAAATTAAAAATAGACTATTTCCATAATGAGACAATTATAAATAACAACAAAAACAACTACGACCATAATGGAACTCTATATGTGAAATTGGTAGAAATGCAATGGAACAGGCATTGTTATTTAATTCAATGTAAATCTAATTAAAAATCTAATTAAAGTTTTGATCAATAATGATAAAAACAATAATAATGAGAGCTAAAACAATATCCATCCACAAAAGAGAGTAAGTAAAATTATAATAATAGTGTGATTGTAGTGAGGAATAATCTCAAAATGTTTGTGATTAGAAACAAATGTTTGCAAGGCTAAAATTGACAAAAGACCATTCATGATGCAGATGTGAATTGCATTTGTAATTGTACAGAGATTCAAATATGTAGAAAGAGCAAGGACTTGAGTTACTGTCCAACAAAGGAAAGAGATTTCAAAAAAAAATCTGAAAGCTTCACAGTTTTGTGCTGAATAATAAGAATTATGAAAATATGAAAATAATGTCTATCATTTGCAAACATAATGGAAAGAAAGATAAAAGGAAAAAGACCAAAAAGAAAAAAGAAAAAAGAAAAAAAGGAAATGAAAAGAAGTGGAAAAAAATGAGTGAAAGGATAATAAATATGAGAAGGAAAAAGAAAGAAAAAAATGAGGAATAGAGGAAAAGGACAATAAAATATCGAAGAAAGAGAAAAAAAAGAAAGAGAAAACATGAGAAGTGAAAAGAATAGAAAAAGAAGAGAAGAGAAAGTATAATAAAAGAAATGAAGGGAAAAGAAAGGACAATGAAAATAAGAAGAAAACTCAAGAAAAGAAAGAGAAAAAAGGAGAAATTCAAATACATATAAGAAAGAATGAAAAAAGAAAGAAAGACTGAAAGAGGCATAAAAATAAGAAGGGAAGGAAAAGAAAAAGAGAGAATGAACAATAAATGAAAGGGTGAAGGAATCATAACATTTAGAAGGAAAGGATGAGAAAACAAAGGGGAAAAAGTGTGAGAGTTCAGTAAACTCATGAAGAAGAAAGAAATGAAAGATAAAGATGGATAGAGAAAGAACAATAAAAATAAGTAGGGAAGGGAGTGAAAAAAGAAAATAAAAAAGGAAAATAAGCATGAAAATGATAGAAAGAATAAAAGGAAAAGGAAAAGAGAAAGAGGGGGAAAGGAAAATAAATATAAGAAAGAAATGAAAGAGAAAAAGATAGAAAGAACAATAAAAATTAGAGAGGAAGAGAAATGAAAGAAAGTGAAAAAGAGGGAAGAAACCATAAATCTTAGAAGCCAAAAAGAAAGAAAAGAAAGTGAAAAGAGCAAAAGTTCAATAAAATCAAGAAGGAGAGGGAAATGAAAACAGAGTAAAAGAAAGGAAAATAAAAATAGGAGGAAAAGGGAGAAAGGATAATAATAAAAAAAGAAGGAAATTGAAAGAGAGAAAGAGAGAAAGGACAATAAAATAAGTAGGGAAGAAAAAGAAAGGAAAAAGATAGAAAGGACAAAAGATGTGAGAAAGAGAAAATGTAGAATAAATATAAGAATAAAACTGAAAGAAGGAAAAGAAAAGCAGAGAAAGGACAATAAAAATAAGTAAGAAAAGAAAGAAATGAGAATAATAACAAAAAGGAAAGGGAAATGAAAGAGAGAAAAAAAGAAAGAGAAAGAAAGGAAAGCAAAAAAGGAAAGGACAATAAACATAAGAAGGAAATGAAAAGAAAGAGAAAAAGAGAGAAAATTCAATAAAATTAACAAGGAAAGGAAAATGAAAGGGTTTTATGGAGTGGTTTCACAGTGGAGGCTTGTATTTGTACTAAGTCGGTCCTAAAATAGTACAAAACGTTAGGAACTTGATATAATAGGTAATGACGCAGAGAAATCTAGTGGTGGTCGCTGAAACTTTAGTATCCGACTAACGGTTGTCCGGCATTGACTGACTGACCGAACCACTGAGCGACTGCTACTACTCCTACTTATTATAGGTGGGAGAGTCTATTAACAATAGAATAGGTGTGTTCCACTATAAAAAAGGGAAAGGCAATAAAATGTAAGATGGAAAGATTGGTATTAGAGCTTTGCTGCATGAAATAAAAAATCTCTTTCTTTCTCTCTCTCTCTCTCTCTCTATATATATATATATATATGTGTATATATCATTATATATGTATGGTACTTATTAGAAAGTGCTCAATATCAGTGATAGAACTAACATATTCAGTTGTATGGATATGAGTTTGTGACCTTAGGTTTCATTCTTTTGCAATCATCAGACAAAACAATGGAATATATATATATATATATATATATATATATATATATATGTTGTGACCAAGTAAATGGTTAAGCAATAACAAAAACCAGGGTTGCAGATATATCATATATTAAACAGTAAGTACAGCACAAGAGTATTACATGACTAGTGAGTGAGTGTTGGTTGACCAGTGTTCAATCTACTCGACTGTTAATATTTAACAGCCCCCCCACCAACAGAGGAATGTATGTGGCACAAGGCCGAGTTTACCGTGGGTTCTCCAAGACTGTCGGTTCTCCGAGCTCATGGGTTCTCCGAGCCTGTAGGCTCAGCCAAAAATATTCCCTTAGAACCTGTGTAAATGGGTTCAGGGTCTGTCTATCTCACCGGATGAAACTTTGCCCTTTGGCAAAGCCTCGTCCAGGTTCCTCTCTGCCCAAAGGCAGAGAGTTCAACAGCAACTGTGAACAGTCACAGCCCAGTAGAACAATCTATTTGACTGTTCCCCAAGGCCTTCTCTCCTATTAATCTTATAGTAAGCAGAAGAGTCCAACATAGACTCTTTAGAGGGTGAACACCACAGCAATATATATATATATATATTTAAAGATATTTTTGTAGGTACAAAATTTAATGATCAAAATAAAAGTATAAAACTTAATATTATGAGACATATTAAAAACGGGTGAAGCAACCGGTTTTGCTCCCGCTCTTCAGGCTTCAACGGGAGATTTAATTTAAAATTAACACAGAAAAATGTACAATAAAAGGAAGTTGTGGGAGGAAAAAAAAAAAATAAATAAAACAGCAAAAGGAACTAGAGACAAATGACAGTGAGCCCCAACAAACACTCACGTTGTTTACACAAAGAAGGCTTGTGGGACCCGATGTAAAGTGCCTCCAGAACCTTTAGATGAAATAAAGAGTGTGACCAGGACAACACAGTGAACCAGTCAGCACTAAATTTGGCTGCACAATCTCTGTTCTTTAATAGGTGTTCACCGTTTTTTTAATATGTCTTGTAATATTAAGTTTTATACTTTTATTTCGATCATATATATATATATATATATATATATATATATATATATATATTTCTAAAGAATTAATGGATTTTATTTATTAATGCAACATTTTTTTTATTATTTAAACATTATTTTTTATTAGATAATCATATTTGAGTAGACAGTCGTCCATTTAATTTAAATGAAATAAAATACTGTTTAAAATAAATGGTGTGTCTACTCAATTATGAGTATCCACTAGAACTAATGTTTAAAGTGTGTATATATATAAATATAGATAAATTTAAGAGACCCTTATGAAGTTTTTATTCCATTTCTAAGTTTTTTCTTAAAAGCATCCAAAAATATTAAAAAAATTTCCCCCCGAGCAAGTAATCTTTTCTATTCACAGGCAAAAAGGTATTTTCTGTTGATCAGTTTTTCAAGGATTGCTTTTTATCATTTAATCCAGAAGAGGAAACAATTTCTAAATGGAGATTTTATGGTGACTGTGCTTGAATATATTATACTGACAGTGGTGGCTGTGTTGGAAGAGTCAACCATTTGTAAAACAGGAAGAACCAAATACATCTCTGGGCTTGTAAAATTGGGTGTGAAATTAAAAAAAATATATATTTTCTTCAAACAAACAAGAGATAAAATGACAAAATGAAATTATCAGAGAATAAGAATTTATTTCCAGTTTTTTATCAGATCATCCATATCAAAGATCTCAAACACTCGTCAAGGTGTCTGAAAAAAGAAATTTCCTGAAAGCATTTATCAAAAACTTAACATTGTGTACCAAATGAGAAGAAGGAAATATTTGTGATAATCAGAGTTTCTATATTATATGGTTACTTATGATCTGGCAGATTTGATAGAAAGAAAACTTATGATTAATTCCTGCTCAGTTTAAAAAGCTGTATATGATAATGACATTTATGCTGGTTATTCTTATTTGTTAAGAAAAGATGTAGGATAAATGAATCAAAGAAAACTGATGTAATGGAATAGCCTGTCACCCCCATAAGTGACTACACTATAGGTAGTAACAACCTATAAGTATCTGTAAGTCAATGGACTACAGAAACTCGTTGGGATCTGTTGAGTATGACTTAGACTTATGTGAGAACTACCAACCTTCCAATAGCAGCACTCACTACTGGATTGACTTGTGACAACCTTATGCAGAACTGTTACCTTTATTCTTACTATACTGTTTTTTTACAATAAACCTTTACTTATTTTATCCAACTTGTTTTTCAAGTATATATTCCTATTAGCACAGAATATAACAATATATATATATATATATATATATATATATATATATATATATATATTGATGTAATGGAAAACCGGTCACCCCTATGAGTTACTACACTATAGGTAGTAACTACCTATAAGTATCTGTCAACGGACTACAAGGACTAGCTGGGGTCTGTTGAGTAAGACTCAGATTTATGTGAGAACTACTGATCTTCTGATAGTAGCACTCACTACTGGATTGACTTGCGATGACCTTGTGCATAGCTGTTACCTTTATTCTTATTGTACTGTTTTTTTTTACAATAACCTTTACTTATTTTATCCACCTTGTTTTTCAAGTATATATTCCTATTAGCACGGAATATAACAAAAATAAAAGAAGAAAATGGCCAGAAATATGAAGAACAAGATTTTTTTGTAAATAAAAAATGAAAGATTTCTGGAAAATGAAAAAAAGAAAGCAAAAATGAATAAGAAAGAGAATATTTGGAAAGAAAAAGTCAATCATTAAAAATGGGATAGAAATAAAAATAAAAAAGATAAAGTGAAGAAGAGAGTATACTAAGAGAAGGTAAATGAAAAATATAAATGGGAAGTAGGGTAAAGAAGGAAAAAGGAAGAATGAAAATGTCTGAGAATGAAAGATGTTATACAACAAACTAAAAAAATAAATGAAGAATAAATTTCAAAAACGTGAAAAAGAAAAAAAATGAAACATAAAAAAAAAAAACCCCAAATATTTCCCTGGCAGATTTGACAAATTTCTCACTGAAGGGTTCTAACAACATAAGACATAATGCATCCATTTTATGGACAAGAATTGATTTTTTTTTTCTTTTTACAATTCTGGTTGCCAAGCTGCAGATCTGTGTGCATATCTGCATGTGTGCTCATATTTACTGAAAGAAGACACGTCTCATGCAATGGCTGCATTTGTTGTCACTTCATACACACACAAGATATGCTGTCTTCTTGTTTGTTTGCTTTTGATTTTTGCAAATCAAACAACAAAACTGACAATAAAAATTATTAAAAAGAAAAATCTAGCAATTTTCTCAAATTCTGTAGACATTTTCACTCATATAAGAGGTACGAAAGATTGGCAATAAAAAAGAAAACAGAAAAGAGATATTTTACACTAAATTTTATCTGCTTATACAGAAAACAAGTAAGCACTTGATAATGGATATTTTGGCAACACTGACATCTGTATGGGTCATATAGTTTTAAGTATAACTTTTAACAAATTTAATCACTTTTAAAGCAGAATTATTATAGATATATATTTTTTTAAAAAATAAAAGTGATTTATAATGTTATCTTTGCATAAGCTAATAAGAACATGGAAATAAATCACTCAAACATAAAATTATTATTTATTCAACACTGGCCAATTGATATCTGTTGTGGCCTTGTTAGGTCCATAAATAAAGACATAAAGAGAGGAATTGAGTTAAACAAATATATTAACAGAAACAGTAATACCAACATAATCAAATGAGAGTGTTACAGCAAGCATGTTTGGTCTGACTGTTAGAGCTGACTGCTGGTAACTTCTCTCTTCAAAAGGCAATACCTGCTCATATTTATAGTTGGGAGAGTCCATGTGTGCATGGGTAAATTACCATAACTCTATCTATCTATCTATCTATCTATATATCTATCTATCTAAATGTTGTGGCCTTGTTAGTGCCAGAAATAAAGGCACAAAGAGAGGAATTGTGTTAAACAAATATATTAACAGAAACAGTAATACCAACATATACAAACGAGAGTGTTGCAGCAAGAATGTTTGGTTTGACTGTCAGAGCTGACTGCTGGTAACTTCTCTCTTCAAAAGGCAGTACCTGCTCCTATTTATAGCTCGCATGGGTAAATTACCATAACAATATCAGTGGATGGATGTGTGATGTTGAGGGTTCACTCAAAATATAAATTTGTCTTCTTTTAAAAACATGGGCAATGTTCTATCCTTTCTGAATTGTGTAGAGCACTTATATATCTACCTGTCAGGTGGGTGTCCTACGTGTGCACATCCTCAGCCCAGCTGAGCTGACCACTCCTTTACATATTGGGAGCAACCACTGGCATCCTGTGATGTGTGAATATGCACTGTGGTTCGAGGTCATCTACCAAGTCAATCTGCTGATGCATTCTGGTGTGACATTGAGTGCAAAGTCTATTTTGTTATCATCTGAAATGATGATACATATTACATATTGGAGGACATCACAGTTCAACTTCTCTTAGAACAAAGAATCCTTATAGTCTCTAAATTAATTTCAGGCCATAAGGTACTTGTATGAGTCATATACTAATGATTAATAAAGTTTTATCCAATTATACTTGTATTATCAGTTGCTTCCAACCAAATATATTGAGAAAATCCATGTTTACAGCAATACAGATAATATGATCATTATTTGTGGAGATAACTTTTTAAGAAGGCAAGTTGCTTGTTATGGTAAGGACTGTGGACATTGCATCCAAGCTTCAAATAATCCATCGTGAACCAAGAAATATATTCTATTCATCAGTTTCTCAAGAATTTATTTTCTTTTCATAATTTAATTCAGAAGAGGAAAAAAAAATCCCAAATTGAGATTTTATGGTGATTGTGCAAATTAATTGAAACAAAACAATAATTCCATTATTATTTATTTATTTTTAAAATTTATCCAATGGAACATGACCCAGTGCATATGTTAGTATTTCATATGTGCATTCCATGAAGTCATTCCTTGCAGATTGACCACAGATTCTCGATTGGATTTAAATCAGGAGAGTTTCTGCACCAGTCTATAGTATTTTAATTTGCTCACTGGTAAGCAGACAATGGCTGTAGGACAATTAACCAAGAGTTGAAACAGTTATGTTTGGGCATGATGAAAACCTGATGCAATTACAGATAAATAATTTTTAATAAAGGCTGTTCCAATAACTTGGACCAATTTTAAATGTGAATTAAGTTTAAGCATCTAATGATTATTTTCATTTTCATGACCAAACAAATTTCTTCATACACTCGAAAACACATTCATATTACCATATACCATTGCAAATGACATAATCTGAGGAAAAATAGAAATCGATTAGACCCTGTCACTCCAGTGGGTGTAAAACTGACCATATGATGAAAGAAAGGAAACTAAAGTGGTTGTTTCAATTAATTTGCACAAGGGTGTATTATAGTTAAGCTGATAGTTGTGCAGTAAGAATGAATAATTTGTAAAACAAGAAAAGGCCATATACATCTTGGGGTCTGTAAAACTGGGTGTGAAATTTAAAAAAATTTATATATTTTCTTCAGATAAACAAAAGAGATACATTGACAAAATGATTACTGGAAAATCATTGTTGAAAATGCATTGGGTAATAGACTCATGGACAAATGGTCTGAAATCAGAGAGGTCCATGGCTCTCTAACATGTCTCAATCTTGTGTTTATTTAAACAGTTGTTCTAAGGAGTCCATTATTTTCTGTTATAGCTCAAATTAGAGAGGGCAGTTTTTTTTTGAGACAACATGCAAGGTGGATTTTTGAATCACCCAGGCTGGTTTGAATTCAGAGTTTTTCCTTCTGGGTGCCACCCAATGCTGTAGGACCCAGTCTGTCCTGCTATTTACGCATAGCTGGGGGAGATGCGACAAATTCATACCTTTCCCAAGGGTATTAGTCCATAAGTGAATGTAATGAACTCAAACTGGAATTTGTCAATTTAATCTGCTATTCATTATTCCACTTTGCCTCCAATCAGAAAATAATAATTCAAGGCTTTGAATGCCAATGAGGTTAGTTACAGAGTGTTTAAGCCACATGGTATGGTGGGCATTAAAGTCACCAAACAGGAACATGTGTGCAAACGGATCTAGAGAGATAGCCTTGTCTACATTATCAGAAATGCTATTTACACCACAGTCATGTGAGGATGGAGAGTGGTAGAGAAAGAAGAAATAGCTTATAGAATTGTGGAGAGATAGACAGACACATGGATGAATGGTCTGGAGATTCAAGAGAGATTTCCCTAGCCAGTGGGAGGTGGTCCTGGGCATAAACTCCCAGGCCATGCATGTGGGTTTTAGAGTCCTTACTAAGGAGAGGAAGGTAACTGGGAATTGAAAAGTCAGAGAAGGAGACTGATGAATTAAGGTTGGTCTCACAGAGAACTAGTATATTAGGAGACTTCTCAACAATGAACGATTCCACACTGAAGAAGTTTGTCCGAATGCCATGCATGTTGTAAAAGGAAATGTTAAAGCGTATATGTGATTTTTTTTAAAGCTGGTTTAGGTTTATTTTTATGATAGTTTATGGTCATGTTTGGATATGTTGGTGATGAAAAGGCCTAAAGTAATCGCAACAGGTCATCCTATGTGACATGGACAGAAAGGAGCTGGCACAGCCTGCAACATAATGTGGCCTAAGAGTTGCCCACCAGAGGTGCTTGCAGGGACACCCTTCCATCTGCAATATGGCACTACAAGTACCTTGATATTATGAAACTGTTGATCAGAGCAGCCACTCAAGATGCTATGCTAGAGTTAGGGCTCCTAACTACAACTTGGGAACTGCAACCAGATAACTGGCAACTCGGTACCCTCAGTATGATGAGACTGTACATATCACAAGGGATTCATGACAGTAATATTACTACGGAGGCCAGAGAAAAGGAAAAGATCCGAGTACCTTTTCATAAACAGGAAACAAGTGAAGAGCCTCTATACTTTTTCAAGAGAAAGGGGATGGAAAGAAATTCACAGAATCAATTTTATTGTTGTTTCTTCATTTCTTTTGTACATCATTTAATTTTGATATCTTATGAAACTGGAATTAACAAAACACAATGCACATTAATTGTTATTTGAAGCTGGGATCAAACATGGGATTTTTTTATCTGAAAAATTAAATTCTGTCAGGAATGACAATAGAATTGTTGGTGGGTTTTGCAAGATAAAGTAGTAACAGAAAAAAGATTTTAGTCACTTCTAGGTTTAATATTGTAATATATTAATGAGAAGTCAATGCTGACATGACTAGTGACAGGATGGGGATCAGAAAAACTTGGGTTCACACATTTTTAAAGGTACATGTTAAAACATCTGCAGTCAATAGCAAATTAAAATTTGATGAATTAAATTCATTCTTAGAAAATATAAAATAAAAAAAAAGGATATTATTTTAATTTTATCCAATATCAACCAAGTGCCTCAATGTTGAGTAATGGTTAAGGGGCTCATCTGCTTAACCATTACTACTGAGTAGCATATTTGATACTTATGAGGTGCTGCATAAAAAATTTTATACTAAATAAGCCCAACAATGGCTGATGCCAAATCAACTAATTTAACCAGTTGAAATATTTTCTCATTTTTCTGACTTTTGAATTAGGTAATTAAACAATAATTCCAAACTCTCTGCTTCAGATGAAATTTCTTTCTAAAATATTCAAGCGTGATGAATCTTAAACAAGAGAAAAAAAAGATACAAATTTGAGATAACCTTAGAGCTGATTTTGAATTCCAGTCGAATTCATTACATTCACTTACATGCTAATACCCTTGGGAAAGGTATGAATCCTTTTCTTCTCCCCCCAGCTATGGGTAAATAGTAGGACAGACTGGGTTCTATAGCCTTGGATGACAACTGGTCTACCACAGAAAGAAATCACACTGTGGGAAAAAATCTGCCTCATCAGTCATGTATCGAAAGATACATGATCACTTAAGCATATATCATGCATGGCACATAACAAACTGACTGAGGTGCTAATACCCTTAGGAAAGGTATGAATCCTCTTCTCCTCTTCCCAGCTATGGGTAAATAGTAGGACAGACTGGGTTCTATAGCCTTGGAGGGCAATTGGTCTACTGCAGAATGAAATGGCAACCTACTGCAGGAAAAAATCTGCTTCATCAATCATGTATTGAAAGATACATGATCACCTAAGTGTATATCACATATGACACATAACTGATTGAAGCCCAAATGGAACATTTCATTGATTTTTTACAAATCTGTGTCTCTAAGTTGGTCAATAGCTTGCAGTGAAACAATATGTTTTACAGAGAGAGCAAGAAGAGAGTCAGATTTCAGTTGGTACATTTAGTTTGTGAACCTCTCAGTTTTCATTTCGTTCAAGTACTTTATAGAAAGTCTTGTTATAACATGAATTAAAAAGAATCATTAAATAATATATTTAGGTAGAGGCAGGTTTTCTTTAGTAGGGTTTTTGGTAGGATGGTAGATATTAATTTCTTCTTCTTCTATGTGTTGTGTCTCTTCAGTGAGTAGGTGATCATAGCTTCCACAACTTCCTCTTCTTTGTAGCTCTTAGCAAGATTTGTTTTTTATTATCCTTTGCATACCCTGTTTTGTTATCCATTCTCACAACCTTGGTAGGTAGGTTACTTGCTCTTTCCTTCTTGCCTCCAATATGTCCTGTGAGTATCAAATTCTCCTAGCCTTCTTTCCTCATTACATGTTCAGGAAATTTATCCTGTCTCTTTCTGATTCTAAATATAAGTCACCTATTTGTTGTCATTTTCCTTAAAATGCTCCCACCATAGTATTCTCTGCAATATTCTGTAGAACCACATCACTTTTTCCTCAAGCCTCTTTTCATTTGTAAGGAAACTGTCCAGTATTCACTGTCATATAGGAGGATCAATATTATTAATGAAATTTTCCTGTTTCTTAATACTTTGCTTAGTTTTTGGAAGGAATCTTTTGTTATTTCAATGCACCTTTGGATTTTGATGTCACATTTTTCATCATCAGTTTCCTGTATTTGCTTGGTTTTGACCTCTCCAATTAGTAGCTGGCATTGAGAACTATACCCCTTGCTGAAAACTGTTAATTCTGCCTTCTTATAATTGATGTATAGTCCTTTCTTCCTGCTTTCCTTTACTACCTTGTCCAGGAGTTCCTGCAGTTTTCTTTCTGTGAGAGAGTGACTGTAGACAAGATGCCAGATCAGGACCAACCACATTGCTTATCTGTCTCTTGATCTTGTCGAGGACCTTAAAGCAAACAGTAGGGACACCAGACTATATATGGCAGCTGTATTCCATGCAAGGGTGAATTGTTGATTTATAAATTTGAGGGATGGACTCGGGCAAGAAAAACATTTTGGTGCAACACAGGGAAACAATTTTCCTTGCGGCAGATGAAGGCATTGATTCAATGTAATTATTCCATCTCTACTGGAGTTGAGCATCAGACATTCTAATGGGTGGCAGGGATGGTTCCCTGAGGTGAGTAATAGAGAGCAGTTTTGTTTAAGAGGCATTAAAGTTTACCAGCCAATTTCTGCCCCAGTCAACAACCGATTGGAGGTCCTTTTTGAGACAAGTTTAAATATATTCCTTATTACTATAAATATATTTAGTGGGTACATGTATTTGAGTAGACATCTCTCTTTTTTAATAGCGAAATGAAATTCATGACATTAATTTTACTGTTTAAAATGGATGCCTAATCAAACATGTTTACCCACTAAAAATAATATTTATAGTAAGAAATAATGTAGGATAAATTCCATTAACTGCTTAAAAATTACTTTGAGTATATTTCAGTTACAAAACTGAAATATTCATATATAAACTTCAAAAGACATGCATTTCTTAAATAGGATAAGTGAACCTTGTTTTGCTATGAGGGCTTCTTATGGCCTAATAGTAAGACATACTTAATTTAAAAGTAGTTTTCCCAATAGAAAAGGGGAATACAGGTTCAATTCTTTTGAGCAAGATTTCTTGATCTTTAAATGTCAGTAGACATTACTTTCAGGGTTTTAAAAAAATCATGTATACCCACTAAATATTTAATGTTTACTAAATGTTGTTTATTAAATTTAATGTTTACTAAATGTTTAAGAAATATTTAGATTTGTAAACTACTCAAATATAACATAATGAAATATTCAAGCTGAAGGTATCATGATACATGAAATTCAAATTTTAAAATCTTTATTCTGGTCAGTATCATTGGTGAGACAGCACATGTCAACGTGTATTCAAAGAACATCTGAAAATCAAATTATCCATTGCTGTGATAAACTAATAAATAAAATTTAAACATGTACTAAATTTTGTTGTATGTTTCCTTTATTTTTTTCATGTATTTCTTTTTAACTCTTCTTACAATTTATCTTTGCCAAAATAAGCAATTTTTTCATTTCTGTACAAGTGAAAAATAAATTTGTAGGCCATTGTAGCATACCTACAGACAATAATGGGTATGTCTCCATTCACATAAATACAGTAGTAAATACTGTATGTTGGTCTGCAGTTGGAAATTCATTGTGGAATTCACTTAACTCACTTCTAGCAGTTGACTACTACTTCTACACACTGCTGGAATATCTTATATATGTTGTTCTTGTCCTAAGTATTATCGTTCATTACCAACCTTCGTGTGATTATTCTATTCAGTAACCTTCCCTAGGTTACAACATAGGCACATGCAACAAAATGATTTTATCTTTGCAAAATGACATACACACATTTTTGTAAAAATCAAAACAAGTTTAATGAAGCTTGATTATTTTTTAAAGGTTTTCTTAACAATATTAAACCAATATTTGAAACTAAATGCTCATATTTCCAAGAAAAATATTACTTATAAAATATACAGAATTTTTTTGACTGAAACTTATAGCTTTTTTTTAACCTAAATGCATCTTGTTACTGAATAGGTCATGTGATTTCAGTGAGAGACCTGATATTAATGAATAGATTTTCAAAAAGGTAAGTACCTTAAAAATTTTAGTCACAAAAACATAGAAGCAAATGTGAAGATAATGTCTGAATTCAAACCTTGAAGTGTGCAAACAAAATTTAAAAAAACGCTGATAGGTAATACTGTCATTATTTGATGAATTATTGAGACAGGCCACAATATTTCACCTAGTGGGCTTGCTGGCATTCCTCACAACTGGTAATTTGATCTAATGGAATAACCTGTCACCCTCATGAGTGACTACACTATAGGTAGTAACTATAAGTATCTGTAAGTCAATGGACTACAGAGTCTAGATGTGACCTGTTCTAGCTAAACAGTCAAACTCTCTGCCTTTGGGCAGAGAGGAACCCGGATGAGGCTCTGCTGATGGGCAGAGTCTCATTCGGGGAGGTAGACTGTCCTTGAACCTGTCTATGTGGGTTCAAAAAGGGAATATTTTTGGCCAAGCCTACGGGCTTGGAGAACCCATGCTAAACCGGCCTTGTGCCACATGCAACCCTCGTGGGGGGGTAGCTAAATATACTAGCTGGGATCTGTTGAGTATGACTCAGACTTAGGCGAGAACTACTGACCTTCCAATAATAGCACTCACTACTGGATTGACTTGTAACAACCTTGTGCATAACTGTTACCTTTATTCTTATTGTACTGGTTTTTACAATAAACCGTTACTTATTTTATCCACCTTGTTTTTCAAGTATATATTCCTATTAGCATGGAATATAACATAATTTTATAATTTTTATTTCTTTCCTGTCTGCATCTTGTCAAGAATTTACGAAAGACAAAGTTTCATCTGTAGTAGGAAAGTTTGCATGTCTGAATGAAAAGAAATATTTTGTTGAAAAGGAAAACTTCAGATGAAGGAAATATCAAATGTTTCTGTTCAGGATTGAGAATCTTTTGCTTTAGTGCTACAAAATATTTTAACTGATCTACAATCAATATTTGCAGATCTTGAAAAATGGTGAAGGCATGAAATGTCTACCCCTCAAAAATATTTTCACTGAAAAATTTCTGTCACGCATGATAGTTGTGACAGAAAAGATTTGCTGCTATGAAAACAGAAAATTGTTAATCTATTATTTTTTTAACTTATGTATTACCCCCACATGGCTTTGCCAAATTTACCAAGATGCTGTAACATAGCACTGTTAAACAGCTACAAAAATGGGCCACTTTTTTTTCTTTTTTTCTCTTTTTCCTTCTAGCATGTGGTAGAAGTAACACCATCACAAACCTTTCTTCAGCAAGGGATATCTTTCCCCAGAGTGACTGAACTCTTTCTCACACAGATGCATCACACAGATTCTTAATTAATAAATTTTAATGTCTTTCTTTATTTCTGCCATATTTGAATGCATACTAGTGTATTTTATCTCTCCATTGTTAATCAGTCAATTGTTAAATGAAATCACATAAAAATATCGCCTTGTTGAAATTTATTCCATTTACTTTCCCCTCTACTAACAACGGCAACCTGTCATTTATGTGTGTAAAAATTGTTTGCTACTAGCAGCAGGACTACAACAAACTACTGCTTCATGCAAATGACTGATACGAGTACATGGAAGGATTAGATTCATGATGGTTTTATTAAATGAGTGGTCAATACCAAATAAGTACTGCAATAGTGAAATCCATATTTGAGTTGTTAATAATAACCTTTTCAGATACCAGTGATATATATATATATATATATATATATATATATATATATATATATATATATATATATTAGTATTATATATATAGGAATAAGTGTTAAAGTGTCGCTACCAACACTGGAGTTTGATTACAGATCATCAGTGAGCAAACACAGGTGATTCCATTTCTAATAAGTAGACCATGTGATCGTAAAAGAAATGTATATATGGGAATTAACATGGCATCAAATTGATCATTCTCTCTACACTATCCTCTATCTCTATACTAATAACTATATTATTTTTCAATACAGATCACTATTCGGGGGTTACTTTTCGAGCGAGCATTATCAAGCAAGTACTATTAGTGCGAGTGTTATTTGAGGGCATCTGACACCAGAATTGTTCAATGGCATTACTATGGTTGTATCTGTGATTACAAAGTCTCACCTACAATGAGCATTATGAAGGTGACAACATGTATTTGTTGACATTACAAAAGTGGCAATGAGTGTTTGTTGACATCACAAAAATTAGTACAGGTAATAAATCCGTTGGTATATAATCCAAGTGGATCATAGTAATATCAAATATTAAAACTGATCCACAAAAAAAGATTGATGTATTTATTATAATAGAGCATATAAATTACACAACAAAATCCCAAATTACCTCATATGGCGGCTGGGGGGATATAAATATATTTCAACTAATGAGAAGTATGTAAGTCTTGTTCATAGTGTATAAACTGTGTTCGTGTCGTAATTACAAATTTAAAATTCTGTATCAAGTTTTCAACTGCTGTCAAAGTTAACTTTTAAATTTCTAATTCCAACATGAACACAGTTTATACACTGTGGTTGAATAAGACTAATTTAGTTCTTGTTGGTTGAAATAAATCTATACCTCCCCTTATGAGGTAATTTTGGATTCTGTTGTGTAATATATATATATATATATATATATATATATGTATGTATATATATATATATAAATATATATATATATATATATATATATATATGCATTCCATTAAAGACAACTGACAAGGTACTGCGATTAAGCTTTTTATTTTTTTCTTGTGTCCATACAAGTGTTCTTGTTGTATCCTTAAAGAGGTTACAAATAGATAAAGGTGGTACTTGAGTGAAAGGAACAGCAACACGGATGTAGATGAAAGAAAGAGTTGTTTATTGTAAAAGAGAATACACTACTAAAAGACAGGAGATTGGTTAGCAGGCCAGTAATTCCTGAAACAAGTCTGCCAGGTATATCTTATGCTTACTATATATCTACTGATATAGTCAGTCCAAATATGTTATAGGGAGTGTGGGACATTCCATTACAGCAATTTTCTTTTCTAGACACAAAGTCTGTAAAAACTGTCCAAAAGTTCTGCATATCATTACCTCCTACCTACCTGACAATTACAGCATCACATCAACCCACAAATCCCTTCAAATTCTAAAACCAACACAAGGTATTTTAGCATCACTCAACACTGAAAATTTATTTACAAATGTCCACTTCCATCCATCAAAGCAAATATTCTCAAAAAATTATTGCATGCCTGCACAACTAAAATCCCTTTATATAACTATAATGGCAATATCTACACCCAAAGTAAAGGTGTTAGTATGGGAAATCCTCTCAGTCTGTACTTTTCTAATTATTACATGTTCCACATAGAAAACATAATATTTAAACAAGTCACTAAACTCAAAATATATGTCCACTATGTTGACAATATTTTTATTTTAGCAAAAAATAAACAAGAAATTGATAATCTCAAAACAATATTAAAAAAAATCTCTGTCTTTAACTTTACCTATGAAGTGAGTCAAAAAATAAACTCACATTCTTAGACATTCTTGTAGAATTCAGTAATAGCACATTCACAACTTTCTTATATAAAACATCAACTAGCAGAAATTCTTGCCATCTTAATTTTAAAAGCTAATGCCCACTTAGATATAAAATAACAGTTATAAAAAATTTCCTAAAGAGAACACACAAGAATTCATTGTCTCATCCACTTTTCTTTAAAGATCTCAATAATGTAAAATAGACACTTGTTAACAATGGTTTTCCTAACTACCTCATTGACCACCAGATTAGACTATTTCTTTCTAAAGTAACTAATAATGACACTGAACATAAAGGCAAAAACAATAACATTAATATCTTCTACAAAAGCCAAATACATGTTAACTATAAGCAAGACAAATTTTGTTTTAGAAATATCATAAAGAAATACACAACCCCAGTCAACCTGAACAAAAAATTTAAATTATCTATTACAAAAAATTTAAAACAGCTAACCTTATCATCAAAAATAAAAACACAACCACAAAATCAAAACTATAAAGAACCAGTATTACTTATGAGTTCTAATAACCATTAAGGAACCGTGTTCCTGATCAAACAAAACTCATAAATAATGACATTTGTCACACATGCCTATCTAGACAAATTATGTTACAGCCACCCAACCATAGCTTCATTAGGACTCATTTAAACACACACAAAAACCTACCAGGCTCTATCCAAAACATACTAGTAGAAAATACAAGCATAATAACCTCATCCACATGTAAAAAAATGATTAAAAATAATGGAAGGACTAATAATAAAAAAGGAAAACCCAACACTCAATAACATTAACTATGAACATGGCCACAATGTGCTGACTGTGTTTGGAAAATCAAACATTCCTTTAACTTTAGACACATATATATTTAATTAAAAATAAAAATAAAAATTGCCTTTGATAATGGTTAAAAGAATAAACTAATGTAGTCAGGCAAGAGAGAAAAAAGCTTATCTTTGGAATTTGTCAAGATTCTTGAGATGCAGGAGCACTTGATCAGATATGGCAACACTATTCAATGCATGGACAAATGGTAGATTTGTAAATGTGCAAGATGGACTCTGATGAGAAAAACCTTCTGGCATGACACAGTGACTCAACTTTCCTTGCAGTAGATGCAGCCATTGATTTAATGTAGTTGTTCCACCTCAAGTCAGTTGAAAATGCAGTATGTTCCTCTCCATGAGTCTAGCATCTGCCATGCTGATGTTGAGCAGGAAATTTTCTCTATGATGGTTAAATCAGAGCAGTTTTGTGTTGAGGCATTAAAATTTACGAGCCATTTCCTGCCCCAGTTAACCACTGATTAGAATTTCTTTTCAAGAGCAGTGGCCAGGTTAACTTTATCAACTCTGATGGATTTGCTATTGAGATAGGAGTAAATGTTAGTGTCATCTGCATAAATGCCTATTTGGGAACTGATGACATGAGGAAGATCATAGATGAAAATCAAAAATAGCCTAGGACCCAGAATAAAGCCTTGGGAGACACCTGTGTTCATGTGAAAGGATCTGGAAGTGAGCCTGTTCAAAACGATCTTCATTTCATGATTTTTTAGGAATGACTGGATTAAATCAAACAATTGTCCAGTAAAACTGTAGCCCTGAACCTTATGTACAAGACTAGCATCTCAAAATGTCAAACACCTTTATGATATCTAGATCCACAACTTGAGCTTTGCTGTTATTATCATGAGCTTGATATATATATATATATATTTAGTGATGTCAGTTAGCACATCAGTGGTAAACCTGGCAAAATGGTAGCCATATTATTTGTCAGTGAGTAGGTCATGAGAGGTCAGATGCTTAACAAATTCAGCATTGATTAGAGCTCAAATACTTTACTGAAAAGTGGTAGGAGAATAATAGAGTAATAGTTATAGCATTCAGAAGGTTCTCCAAAGTTTTTAAAAACTACAGAGGAGGACTTTTAACAAGCAGGTAGCAGTGAGGCAATAGTTGTAATGTTTGAAGAGAACTGGAGCCAGCTTGAGAGCAGATTTTTTTAGGATGATGGCTGGGATCCTGTCACCTCGGCTTGCCTTATGGGAGTCTAATTTAGAAATAATGTCTGAGACATGTGATGGGGTTATGTGCATATCACTCAGTAGAGCCTCTGTTCTCAGAGAGAAATCAAATGAGTCAAGTGTTGAGTTGAAAGAGAATTTCCAAGCAAAGCATTCAACTTTATCTGCTGTAGATATCAAGACTTCAAATTGATTGAATAGAACAAGGATTGGGGATTTGGTGTTATCCAGCACATTTTTGTAGAGTTACTAATATTCTCTAGGACCAAACTTGTGAGATGCTATATGTTGTTTCATTTTATCAGCAAACAGTAACTTTGCTTCTTTGAGGACACATACTCATTATGAGCAAAGATAAAGAGATGTCTGTTGCAATCAGATGTGTTGCACTGGTACAGCCAGAAGAAGTGATTCCCTTTGGGCCATAGAAGCTTTTTTGTTGAGCTGGTTTAGGTTTATATCTCTGGTATCTTATAATCATGGCTTATTTTGTATGGAAAAGTCTAGGGTAGTAGTAACAGTCGGTTGTCTAATGTAACATGTGCAGGAAGGCAACTAGTGCAAGCTGCAACATAGTGTGGACTCAGGTTGACATGACACTGCAAGAACTCTGATATCATGCCACTGTTGATCAGAGCAGCTCCTCAAGACGCTATGGTGGTTCTTAAATACCAGCCAGGAACAGCAAGCAAAAAACTGCCAGTAACTTGGTATCCTTAGGATGAAGAGACATTGTCACCATCCACACATATCACAAAGAATTCATGACATCACTATTGAGACCAGAGAAAATGAAAAGAACCAGTCACCCCTTCCTAAACCAGAAACTAGGTACGAGCCTCTACTCCTGTTCAAGAGAAGGGGGAGGAGTACTGAACTTGTGATAGGAAAGCCTATCTACTTCTATTAAAAAAACAAATCAAATAAACAAAAAAAAACAAACTTGGTTCTGACTTCCAGTTATTTTGAGGAATAAACATTCAGATAACTAATTTGGAGAGTCAATCAGCAGCCATAGAACTTTTGACCAAGTGATGTTTACCTGACATTCTAGTATATTATTAGGTTTGGTTTGAGTGGTGGTGATGATAGATGTGTATCCCTACATTACCCTTAAGGAAAATTTATTCCTTTTATTTGTCTGAAGAAGGTCACAAGACTAGAAACCCGTGTAGCAAAAATATGAAGAATATAATATAATATATATACTAAAACAAATCCACATTATAACAAAATACATTTGCAGTTTCTCTCTTATATATATATATATATATATATATATAGTATGACAAATTGGAAAAAAATTTTGTCACATGTTTCATGTTTGCATTTTATTGGACTGAGCTTTGTTGATGTGATGAAATCCTAACAGATGAAATGTGTCACAAAAACTTTTTTAGTGTTGATAAATAAGAGTATGCAAAATTATATATTGTTATATAAGTAAACTTAAGTAGCAAAAGTTTATTAAAACAAGTTTTATTAAGATAAGGTTGCTTATTTGATATTTTCTTACATTTTTCTGGTTTGTGTAAAAGTTGTCAAATGTCCAGATTAAATTCAGGAGGAAACTGTTGAAAGTTCATAATATTTTTGCTGGGTACTTTTAACATCTGTATCTCTTATCAGAGTACCATAGAGAAAAGTTTTTTATCAGATTAAACCTAATTCAAATATACAAGTATTTAAATAAAAAAAATGCTTGCTAAAATAGCCAAGATAAAATTGTACTTTTGCTTGAATACAATTATACAGATGTTGAAGACCATCTTACAAGACATTATTCTCGGCCTCTTGTAAATAGAAATGGGTTAGTGAATGAGTCTGAAACATCTTGCATAGCATGAGCCCTTATCCCTTTATCCTGCTGGGAGAGTACATGAGCCCCTTTTTTGTAGGAATTGCTGTAGAATGGTATGAAAAATGCTCCCTCCACAAACACCAAAGGTGAGAAAGAGATATAACTCATGGCACCCCAATCCATGATGTCAAAGGTTGGGCATATGAGCCACCCTGGAAAATGTCACTCCCATGGTCTATGTTATACATGAAAACAGCTATCATTTACTTGAAGGCAAAACCTGCTCTCATCACTGAACATGACATGGTGCCAGTTTAATGCCTGACCCCAGATGACTATCTTGCAACACCATCAGAGACGTGCTAGAAACAAGTAAATGATTCTAATATTCCATGTTTACTCCCTTGGGGTTGTTTTTTACTCTGATCTGTGCTGCTATCCTTACAATGTGCCTATGTTAGTGAGCATATACAGGGGTTGAACAAAATAATTGGAACAGTTGCAAAATCGACTCCTATATTTCAAAGACCTATTATATTAAGAACTTTAACTAAAACTTTGTAATTGCAGGTTATATCTATTGTAAATACGTTTATTTATCTAATTTACTGTCTTTTTTATTTTTAGAATTTAGTAAAATTTAAGCTAAATGCATGACCTCTCCGAGTTCAAAAAAGAGCAAATTGTTGAAGCTTGCATGGCAGGAGCCGCAATCACTAAGGTTGCTGAACTGTTTGGTTTTTCAAGAGCTACCATATGAAGAACACTGATGCAATTTGAGAAACAGGGCAAGACCTCTAGCAACCGTAGCAATTCGGGCCAGACTTACAAACTTACTGACAGGGATTGACATGCATTGAAATGCAATGTGGCCAAAAATCATTGGACAAATGTGGCCAAAGTGACTGTTGAGTTGAATAACCATCTGAATAGTTCTGTTTCTACTAAAACTGTTCATTGTGAGCTCCATAAGGCTGCATATCATGGAAGAGCCGCTGTGAGGAAACCTCTTCTCTCCACTCGCAACATTCAAAAGAGGTTGAAATGGTACAGAGATCACAATGCCTAGTCTGCAGACCAATGGAAGCAAGTCATATTCTCAAACAAGTCCAGTTTTTCTCTTTTTCCAACTTCAGGGTGAGTTTATGTGGAGGCAGCCCAATAAAGCTTACAACCCTGACTGCCTTCTTCCAACAGTGAAGCATGGAGGTGGAATAGTGATAGTTTGGGCCACCATATCATGGAAATGTCTCAGTCCAATAGTTGCCCTGCATGGTAAAATCAACAGCAAAGCTTACCTGAACATTTTGGGAGATCATGTTCATCCAATGGCCAAGACTTTATTCCCTGATGATGACTGCATCTTCCAAGACGATAATGTTCCAATACATACTGCTCGAGTGGTTAAGAATTGGTAGGAAGAGCATGAAAGTGAGCTAGAACACATATAGTGGCCTCCCCAATCTCAAGATATCAATATTATTGAACATTTGTGGTGCATTTTGGAGCAACAAGTTAGGAGCCACTATCCACCACTGTCGTGTGGTAAATACACTTTTTCATAACAAAATCGCCTCCAGAATTAAATTATTTATTTATTCCTAATTGGCCCTAAAAAGGCACGTGGTATGTCTTCTACTACGTCCGTACGATATTTGGGTGGTATCTACCTAAAAATAATGATGACTAATACAACAAATTTTCTGATTTGTATTCTATGATCTTATTTGTGTGTTTTAAGATGTGTTTTCTTGAGTGTGATTGGTTTATAAATATTGTATTTGATATTTTAGTGGACACGACAGATCAACTGATTTTAGAGGCTATTTTCTCATAAAACACTCATTGTTGTGTTACATGACCGAACCTGCCACTATTTTTGCTTTGTTACATGTTGCATTTTCCTGCTGGAATTTGCCATTGATGGATGGGTGAACCATAGTCATAAATTAAGGACATGGTCAGCCACAATACATAGATATTTACATGATCTGTTATTGGTATGAATGGGATCTGATGTATGCCAAGAAAATATTCCCATACTATTATAGCACTAGTATCAGGTAAAACAATTGACACAAGGCAGGATGGATCTATACTTTCATGTTGTTTACACCAAGTTCTGGTCCCTGTCATTTGAATGTTGCAGAAGAAATCTAGACTCATTAGACCAGACAACATTTTTACATTCTTCTATTGTTCAACTTTTGTGATCCTTAATGAATTGTAATCCAAGTTTCTTGTTTTTATCTAACAGGAGTTGCCCCCATTTTGGTCTTCTGCTACTGTAACCCATCTGCTTGCAGTTTCAGCATGCTACATATTCAGATATATGCTCTTTTGTGTAACGCCATTTAAAAGAGCAGTTATTTGAACAACTGTTGCTTTTTTTTTATCAGCTTGAGTCTGGCCATACTTCTTCAGCAATAAAAGATTTCACACTCACAGAATTGCCACTCAATGGAATTTTTTTTCTATTTATGATCATTCTCTGTAAACCCGAAAGATGGATTTGCAGGAAAATCATAATATATGAGCAGTTTTTGAAATACCCAGACATATCCATCTGGCCTTAATGAACATGTTGCATTCAAAAATCACTTAAATCACCTTCCTTCGCTATACTAAATGCCATGGCCATGTTTAAATGTCTATATCCATTAAACTGCTGCCATATCATTGGCTGATCAAAAATTTGTATAAAAGAGCATTATTCATGTACTTAATTGTCTGGCCAGTGAGTGATATATATATATATATATATATATATATATATATATATATATATATATATATATATATTATATGCAATAGTACTTAGTGGAATATCAATATCAGTGACAGAGCTAACATATTCAATTGTATGAATATTAGTTCGTGACTATGGGTTTCACACTTTTCTGATCATCAGACAAACTTGTTTGTTTTTTAAAAAATGAATCTATTTATGCTTATTTGTGTTTGATTATTTGTGTGTATTGGAGGAGGGAATTATCTTCTGTGTTTGTTTGGGATGACACTCACACACATAGACACATATACACACAGGTGCATGCACTCCAGCTCACACAAACACAACCATATAAAGCCTCGGATTGTTTATATGGGTTTATATGGGTGTGTTTACATGAGCTGGAGTGCATACACCTGTGTGGATGTGTTTCTGTGTGTATGAGAGTGTCATCCCAAACACAGAAGAAAATTCCTCCTTCACCACCACTGAACATAATCAAACACAAATAAGCATAAATGGATACATTTTTTAAAAAATAAACCAGTTTGTCTGATGATCACAAAAGGGTGAAATCAAGGTTCACAAACTAATATCCATACAACTGAATATATTCATATATATGTGTGTGTGTGTTCGAAAGTTTAAGTTATAAATAAATACATCTTTAAAGATAATATTAATAAAAGGAATGCCAAGAGAAAAACTCATATCAGTACACAAGGAAGAAAGCAAATTGTAAAAATATGTTTACCTATATATATTAATGTTATATATATATATATTTATATATATTTATTAATCACTTCAGCATTGATTAGAGCCTCAAATACTTTACTGAAAAGTGGTAGGAGAATAATAGAGAATTAGTTATAGGGTTCAGAAGGTTCTCCAAAGTTCTTAAAAACTACAGAGGAGGACTTTTAACAAGCAGGAAGCAGTGAGGCAATAGTTGTAATGTTTGAAGAGAACTGGAGCGAGCTCAGGAGCAGATTTCATCAGGATAATGGCTGGGATCTTGTCACCTCAGCTTGCCTTATGGGAGTCTAATTTAGAAATAATGTCTGAGACATGTGATGGGGTTATGCGCATATCATTCAGTAGAGCCTCTGTTCTCAGAGAGAAATCAAATGTGGGTACTCCAACTGAGTCAAGTGTTGAGTTGAAAGAGAATTTCCAAGCAAAGCATTCAACTTTATCTGATGTAGATATCAAGACTTCAAATAGATTGAATAGAACAGGGATTGGAGATTTGGTGTTATCCAACACATTTTTGTAGAGATACCAGTATTCTCTAGGACCAAATTTGTGAGATGCTATACATCATTTTATTTTATCAGCAAACCTATATATATATTAATGTTGATATTAATTTTCTATTTGGTTACATATACAGCCATATTGTTTGTCAGAGAGTAGGTCATGAGATGCTTAACCACTTCAGCATTGATTAGAGCCTCGAATACTTTACTGTAAAGTGGTAGGAGAATAATAGTGCAATAGTTATAGGGTTCAGAACGTTCTCCAGATTTCTTAAAAATTACAGAAGAGAACTTTTAACAAACAAATAATACTGATTTTAACCAATAAACAGAACAGAAAATTTCATAAAAATCAAAGAATTCTTCTGTCCAATTTTCAGTTTTGATTGTTTATAATAAGAAGCAAGTAACATTTTCACATTTAGGTAGGTTCAATCGTAGCAATTCTGTCAAACCATAAAGTGTATATAGCCAGCAAAATATCGATGCAGTTAGACCTGATTATCTGAAAGGGATATGTTGAAAGAAAACCAAGCAGATGCCTGAAAACCATGGATAGTACTCTCTCTATATATTGTGCTTTTTTTTTTTTTTTTACAAATACAAACTTATGATAAAGTTTAATTTATAAATTATAAATCTAAGTCAGAGATTACCAACAATAATAGTAATAATAATAATAATAAAAATAATGATAATAATAGTAATCATAAAGTAGAACAATTATAACACAAAATTGGAATAAAATTTGTGTGACAAATGGATAATTTATTTTTACCATAGATCTTAGCAACCAGAAAATATGATTTTTTTTTTTAAATCTAGAACTTTCACCCTTTCATTTGAAGAACTTTACATCATCTCTTTGATATATGAAAATTACCAGCATTACTATTCTTGTATTTTGGAACAATTGTTAAGGAAAATATCTTTCATCTTTTGAGTTGTCCACAGGTAAATAAAATGTAAGTGTACATCCATTTATAAATTTTTGAATTCTTTGAAGAGGTAACTGTTAAAAATGATTGCAGATAAGTGGTGGTGGTGGTGATTTTGGGGTGGGGGACATGTATATATGTGAAAGAAAAATGAGAATGCGATATATGTGGGTAAATATGTTCAAAATAAGAATTATAATAATAATATATATTTGTCAAAACAGTTTTCTTTTGTGGTGTAGCCCTATGCTAGAATAAACTAATTTCATTTTCTCTCACTCTCTCTCCCATATATATATATATATATATATATATATATTAAGCAATATATATAATATCTTACATTAATTGAACAATTTGGGGTTTCATGACAAAACAATTTTATAATTATTTTTATTTCTATGTTATACATGTAAACAATAAATAAAATAAATATTATAATGAAATAAAAATAAATATAATTCCAGCATTTGAAAATTGCTTTAGCATGAAACTTGGAGTTATGCAATTAATGTAAGATATTATGTATATTGCTTTATATATATATATATATATATATATATATATATTAAATAGCTCTGTTACTTTACATTGAGCACTGCTTTTGCTTACACTATATAGTATTTATATGTTTTCGTATATGATTGTTTGCTTGTATACCTACATATATTTACCCATTCAGTTATATATATATATATATCCAAGTATAAAAGAACGAAAAATAAAACTGCAATGTCCAAAGCAATAATTTAAAACAGGGCTCGATACAAAAGTAGAGCAATGAATATTTATTATACACTGTTACATGTACTAATGAAACAGTGTATAATATATATATATATATATATATATATATATATATATACACAGGTAAAATTATACACCCTTACTGCCCACCCAGTAACCATTAGGATAATACAATATATCTTGCAAGTCATAATGTACCATTGGCCAGCATATATAAATAGTCAAACACAATACACATGGCCTGAAGATTGTTTTCAACCATGAAACACACTGTCACTGTTTTGTCTTGATCTCAGTCCATTTTTGTATTTTATATATATATTTAAAATCTGTATATTTAGGCAGCAATCCTTCTTTCATGCATGTTTCATTGAATCTGTCAGACAAGGTGCACTGATTTAGTTTTTATAGAATTTCTCATGTCATCTTATAATTTTTTCTTTTTGAAGGGTAAATTATATAGAAACTGTCCAATTGTTCTTTCTTTTTGAATGCTTTCGGCTATATATTTAGCCATTTTCAAGGTTGAAATATATTAACTATTAACAAGAAATAGATTGTTGTATGTATGTATGTACTATTTACATAATGCTTTCACTTTAAAAACACAGTCAAGATATTGTGTTCTTGTTCATAGTTGATATTGAGTGTTGGGTTTTGTTTTTTTAATAAGGCTACCATTATTTTTAGCCTTTTTTTTTTCATATATATATATATATATATATATATATATATATATATATATATATATACACACACACACGCACACACACACATGCATACAGTGAGAGAGAGAGAGATCAAATTATGATATAATGGTAAAGAATTTATGATTTGCACTTGATGCACAGCAAATACTCTAATTTCCTTGCTTTGTCAGTTAGCATAAAATAAAAAAAGTCCTTTTTCATTTGCATCTAAATATCAGCCTCCAGATTGGGAAATTAACTCAGTAGAGACAAGTTTCAAGTGTCTGAATTCCCACTGACCAATTGTTCGAAAAAGAGAAAAAAAATCAAAGAAAGAAAGAAAAAACAATAAGGAAGGAAGGACATAAGCTAATAAATATATAAACATTCTAATCTTTCTACATAGAGTTAATGACACAGCTAAGATAGGGTTTCCACTGTATAGATCAAAACAATAGCTCAGAGCATAATGATGCAAGAAAAGGTATTAAATTGTAAGGATTTAGATGTTGACTGACACAAGATTCCAGTTTTCACCCCAGATTTTGATCTAATTCTTTTCATTCAGAAATAATATTTGATTTGCTGTGCTGCATTCAATTAAATGTCCAGTCTACTTTAAAAAATACATAAATTAACTTCCCATTGGAAAATGTAATATCCACAATAGCTGAAATTAAAACCATAGTATTCACCACATTTCTTCCTTTTAATTTGTGAAATATCATAAATAAAAAATCCCAACACATCTGCTGAAGTCTTGCCTATGGATCTCCATTGCAGATCAATTATCATCACTTCACCTCAAGCAAGGTAATAAATGCCACTAGAATGCATGGGGTTACTGAGAGGGAAACAAACAGAGAGGACAATAAAAGAACAGACTTTAAAGAGACAGGTGATGATGATTGACATTTCACTTAAACCTTTGAAAAACATCGTTGACAGGAAAGCAAGAAGTCTGAAGAGAGTTCTACAGTTGAGAGATGAAACTATTAGCATAGGACTATTTTGAATTCTTTCTATCACATTTGTACATTCATATCCGAATTCCAATTTTGTGCCATTCACTTTATTAGTGAATACACTGCAATTTCTGAAGTTTTTTAGCCATTAAACAATGAGGGGTGCCATTATGGACATTGTGGCATTTATAATGCACCTAATCTAGATTGATGAATCTTGCCATTGGACCAGGAAGGTTTGATGCTGTGTTACCTTATAAAAGAAGTCATATTTCCAGCCATTTCAGGTGGATCATCAAGTTTGTACAGAGAAGAACAAATGAAGCTTTAAAAATAGTACTTGCCAATTAATATTGAGATAAAAATGGGCATTTTAATGTAAGATTATATACATCCATTTTACTGCCATGGTTATTTTTAATGGATGATGAGGAATTAACAATGTCTTGTGGTAATTAAAATAGCTATGCATATGGCACTAATGCTTACCACCAATAGACATGTAGGATTAAAATGGCTACCAGTTGTGAGAGTAAATGGTTGCTGAAAGGTAACAGCAAAGTTTAAGAACCAACGCAAAAAAATTCTTTAAATTTCAATAACTGCAACTTAAAGAGATTAAATATTAAGTTGTTACATTTTTTTTGATGTTCTGTGAATGATCAAAAAGAATAAACTTATCTAGCATTTCTTGCCTTTTAATAACTCTAGTTGTTCTGTGAAACTTTTGTCTAATGCTACTTAAATTTTATTCCAGATTCACATCCCTTTGAGATGGAATGCCAAGTAGACAAGAATGAGAATGTTTGACATCTCCTTCTCTTTGCTTTTAATCAAGGTCACAAAACTGCCAAAGCTTCTCAAGACATTTGTGTTGTGTACAGAGATGACTTCATTATCAAAATAATGGCACAGAAATAATTTACCCATTTTAAAGAGAAGTTTGAACTCACAGACTTTTCACATTCTGGCCAACCTGATCAGTTTGATGAGAACCAGTTGCACATGCTGATGAAAGAAGAACCGGAAAAGACCTCTAGGGAATTGGTTCAGAAAATGGCAAGCTCTCATGTCACTGTCTCTCATCATCTTTACTCAAAGGATAAGGTCCAAAAATACAGCACATGGGTATGACATGCATTGATCAACAGAAATTCCAGTGCTCCGCCATTACCACCAGTTTACTCTCTCAATAACAGGCTACTTGTAGATACAAAGTAAGAATCCATTACTATATTATCACTGGGGATGAAAAATGATGTCTTTACATGAATATGAAGCAGAGAAAAGAATGGATAAGTTCTAGGAAGTAGGTAACATTCTGAACCAAGCCAGAGTTGCAGCATCACAAGCAAATAGTTAGCATTTGGTAGGAATGGTAAGGACTAATTTATTATGAATTGCTTCAAAACAACCAAACAGTCAATGCTAAGATTATGCTACTTTAATAAAGATCTCTTTATGATTCAAAAATACATTTCATTAGACATGTTGATTCAGATGTGAGCATTAAGTAAGCAGGACCCCCAAATAAAAAAGTTGTCTTCTGTGCAGGGGCTCTGAGCATCACATCTGGTCTATGAAACAAATCCCTGCAAAAATGTAAAATGCAATAGCCAATCACAAATGTTGCCACAAAAAAAAAAAAAAAAAAAAACAATGAGCCTGGGAGTCCATATCAGTTAACCCACAGGTATAAAAATGCATGCCTTGTTGACAACAGGCAGTTCAGCTCAACACTTTGACCTTATCACATGACCATCGGCTCATCCATATACCTCACTAGTGTTGATTTCAACTCTGAAGATAGGCAGATAAACCCTGCCAAAAACACTCCACTCGAGCTAAAATGCGACTTCACTAATCTATTCCAGGCTTCTCTTGTGACACCAACCATGATCTTGGTCAACCAACCCAACAAATCTGTTAACTCCTGGTTTTATAAAAAAAACCTTTACATCTAATCGTTTCCCTTACCAATGGCAACTAAAGAATCAATTATCAACAATTTTGTTACCTTCACACAATTATGCATATATTCTGAAAATTGATCAATACATGCTGTTGAATTTTTAATCCTTGTTTGTTCTTTACAACCATATGTTGGTTATAACACTAAGCTGTATGTTGAACAAATAAACAGAAGCTAAAAAAGGCTATTCAGCTGAAAAACCTGACTGACAATATAGTGTGGTTATTCAGCATGACAATGCATGCTCTCCACCGCCCACATTGCTAACATGACAAAGCTTGCAATTAAAGATCTCGTTTAGGAAGTTCTATCACTCACTATATTCTGATTGAGCCCCTTCAGACTAACACCTTTTTCATTTGCTTTCTAACAATTTGAGGGGATGAATTTTTAAAGTCTTACTGATTTCTATTCTCAAGGCATTGAACAATTATTGGATCATTGGCAGGAGGTCGTAAACAATGAAGGGGAATAGATCATTAAATGATTATTAAATTATAAGTATTAAAATAAATTATTAAAAAAAAACAAATTTATGTCACAGCCTAATCCATTGAATAGCTCATATTAGAAAAATATTAAATCTGTAATAAATTAATTTAAACTTAAAATATACAATATTTTCTATAGAAGCAAGATCTTTCAGCAAAAGGATAAGATATTCTCTTTGATAATAAAGCACAATTTTTTTTAACCTTTTAGCTCACAATGTTCCACTAGAGGAACATATTTTAAGACATCTTTTTTTTTTTATACCAGATGAGCATTAATTGTATTTTAACAGATGTAAGCAAATATTGTATACTAGCTTTTTCTGTGTATGTTATTGATAAAATAAACAAAGTTAATGCTTGTCTTGTATTAAAAAAAAAAGTCATAAAATATGTTCCACTGATGGGACAATGGGTAGTAAAAGTTTAAAATGCAGAGATTTCAATATTTTACAATAAAATTCCTTAAAGAAAATAAAAGTATGGATTGTAGAAGAGTGAAACTAAGACAAACCACATCAAAGGTGTTAATGCACATGGCAAATGAAAATATTTGCTGGTTTTTGTTAGATTAAAATTTAAGAAAATCTATAACTAAGGCATGTGCAGTGAAGGTAGAAAAATCAATTCTATAAAGATAGTTTTAAATATGCAATAAAAAAATTGGATCATAAAAAATGTGTCCAAAACAACTGAAAATCAGAAGTGATAAGTGGCTTGTTTCAATTTTGCTCGTTCTTTATATAAGACCAATACATGGATGTAGAAGACAACAACTAACTTCACATGTCAATTTAACAGCAAGATAAAAATTTTGTTTCTTTACAAATTTAAAATAGGTTGTATAAATTAATCACACACCCTATGATATTTCTGTTCACTATTGATTTATACACAAACATGCACACATATATATTTATACATAAATACACACACACACACACATATATATATATATATATATATATATACAAATAAAGAGAAAGAACAGATAGATTAAGAATCCACCATTCTTAGAATTATCTTATTTTAAAAACATGCTCGATATAATGCAGAGTAAAATATTATAATAATATTTTTATTATAAAATATTTTACATCGCTACACAAAAATTTCTATGTTTTGGAACTTAAAAATTGTTCCATCTTCAAGCGATATTGGGTAACTTATGATCATAAGTTACTCAATGTAAAATATTATTATAATAAAATTCTCTCTCTCTCTGTCTGTCTGTCTGTCTGTCTCTCACTCTATTATATATATATATATATATATATATATATATATTCAAATGAGAGGAAGAACAAATGGAGTAAAATTCCACTGTTCATAGCATTTACTTTTAAAAAGTGCTCAATACAATGTAGAGCATAATTATTATTTTATTATATGTCCACATGTTTTTATTATAGTCTCTTATAATAAATTATATATATATATAAATGTATGTGACACATGCACACATATATACATACAGATAGATACATATATGCACATATATATACATATAGATACACTTACACACAGATATATATGTAAATTGATATATGCATATGCATACATACCTATAAATATATGCATACATATACAAGAAAGTGATGAAAATACTTATAGTACATATCACAAATTTAGCTTTCAAATTTTGGTCGAAGAGCCTAACATATTTAGTTGTATGCAAGGAAATTTGATTTTAAAAATCGATTTTCAAGTCAGTACATGCAAATTTAGAAAAATCACCCATATCTCAAGGGTGAAAATATGTCTAAAATAAGAAAGAGGAAGAGTAACTAATAACTGACAAGTTTTTCCTCTGTGTTGTAAAACATGAATACACTTGATTTGCATGAAGAACACAAGAGTGCAGGCCATTCGGTAATGCTGTTTCCTTTGCATTCAAACCATTCTTTGGTTAGTTTAGAAGATTTGTGTTGATTTGCTGGAAATACAAAATTTAATTCTTAAAAACAGAAAATAGGACGAGGCTTGACATTAACATTTTGGCAGAATACTTAGTGTGTTGATTGTCTTCTGTCACCACCAGTTCAGCTTTAACAATGAAAAATCTTGTCACACAGCTGCAGATCCTCTACCAGGAAAAAAAAAAAAAAAGATGGTTCACTTCCTTCTGAAGATCATGTCAGCAGCAATCTGTTTTACTGGGACCATTTAAATTGAACACCTCATGAGAGGACACTAATTTCTTCCATTGTTTTTTGGTCCATGTCACTTTTCCTCACTTTATTCATTATGCTTTTTCCAGTAATCATCAAAATTAGAGATTTCTTTCTGGAATGAAACAAAAGGTTGTTTGATATATATATATATAAAAAAACCTTAGCACACTCTTCTTGTAATATTAAAATCAAATCTATTTCAGAAACCATGAGAGCATAATTCACCTTTTGATGGTGCTTGATGAAAGTGATGAAGATCAATTGTGGTTAATTTGGATGGCCTTCTTTATTGTTTCTTAATGACATATATTTCTGAACACTTTACATTATTCGGACTATTGTCCTCATCTTTGTTACCATATTTATCACAACGTTTTGGCTGTTGTACACTCCAGCCTTCTTCAGGTGGTTGGAATGTTGAACTGAACCCTTTATTTCGCTTGCTGGAATAGACTATTCTAGTTCCACATGCCATGTCTAACGGATGCTAGTTATCTAGACAGATATATTTCTGAATTATTAAAAAAAAGCAGTTTTAATTCAAGTTCTCTATACTAAAATACATTTTGTTGTTCTCTTCCTAATAAGCTATAAGTTTACACTTTTCTCCTTAAGTATGGCATCTTCAAAACATGAAGAGAAGAAATTATGTGTAGTGCATATGATGTCCAAAGGGCAATTGACAATTTCAAAAGACAAATATACAATGTGATAGGTCCTGATCTGGCATCTCGTCTACAGTTGCTTTCTCACAGACAATTTCAAGAATCCCATTTAAATGAAGTTACATTAATAGAAATGACTAGAAACTTCTGGAAGAGATCAGGATTATTTTTTTATTTCTTTTGCAATATAACTTCTACTTATTAAAACTCTGTCCATTGACATGAGGTGGAACAAATACATTGAATCAATAGCTTCATCTACCGCAAGGAAAGTTGGTTCTCTGTGTCGTGTCAGAAAGTTTTTCTTGCCTGAATCCATCCTTCAAATCTATAAATCAGCCATCCATCCTTGCATGGAATATTGCTGTCATATATAGTCTGGTGTCCCTGCTGTACGTCTTGAGGTCCTTGACAAAATCCAGTGATGAATATGCAATGTGATAGGTCCTGATCTGGCATCTCATCTACAGTCACTTTCTCACAGATGTTCTGTGGCTTCCCTCTGTCTCTTCTACAAATATTTTCATAGCCGCTGTTACGATGAGCTATTTTTGCTGGTTCCCAGACTGCATGAATTTAAGCTAGATACTAGGCTGGCATCTCGGTCCCACCCTTTTTGCTGCAGAAACAGCTAAATGTAACCATCTCTTCTACTCAAACAGCTTCTTCTCTCACACTTCTCATATGTGGAACTATAATCTTCAAATATTCAAGTGTAATGTGAATTGATGTCTTCTGATACCTTGATCTTGTTCCCTGTCCTTCTCTTATCCTTTCCTCAAATATCCCTTTTTACTCTTATTCTCAATCCTCTGTAATCCCTTACGTGCTAATGGCACTCCTGCCTTGCTTGGGGTGAAATGCTTAAAAAATGAAAAAAGAAACAAAAATCTATCTATCTATCTATCTATATCTATATCTATCTATCTTAGTCTTTTCATATCTATCTATCTATCTATCTATCTTTCTATCTATCTCAGTCTGTTCATATCTATCTGTCTAAATCTGTTCAAATCTATCTCAGCCTGTTCATATCTATCTATCTATCTATCTATCTATCTCTCTCAGTCTTTCCATATCTATCTATCTATCTATCTATCTATCTCAGTTTGTCCATATCTATCTATCTAACTCAGCCCATTCCTATCTATCTATCTAATTTATTTAAAATCTTATTACTATGTTTCTTAATGAATATACATATTTGAGTTGCTATCTTTCTTTTTTATTTTTTTAAACAGTGAATCTAGCAGATATGGGTTTGAAGTCCAAATGAGAGAAGTTTGTCTGTTAAATCGGTAAATTGAACCTTACTTTATCAAGATAGTCTCCAATCACCAAATTGGCAATGGCACACTTCAACTATAGGAGTGGATTCCATGATGGAAAAAGGGATACAGGATCAATTTCTTTTGGGAGGTACAATTTTTCTTAAGTTGGACTTCTTGATCTAGGTTGCTCGTTATTAATTTCACTGTTTAAAAAAAACAAAAGAGGAATCGAAACTCAAACAGATGTACCCACTAAAAATAATGTTTATATTGATAAGAAATAATAAAATATATGATATGGGATCTTACCCATAATAATAATAATGGACTATTCCATACTTAATAAATACTGTGCCTCAGAAGTAGGCAAGGAGTCAGGAGTTCAAGTTGAGTCAAGAGTCGAGTCAGAGGCAGTCCGAAACAGAGTCGCGTTCAGACAATTACTGCAATTGGAATAGTGATACTGGTCGAGACTACATTGTTCTCTCTACTAAACCTGATTGTTCATACTAACACTTCTACTTCTCTGTATATATTCCTGTTTGTAATATATCTGTGTTATTCCATACCTGTGTTCGAGTTCTTCTTTATTGGTTCTACCTTGGACTATCAACGTGGTATAAGGAACCGGACCATAACAGTATATAACACTCTTTGACCAATATTTGAAAGTTACAAGTTATATATGTGGGATGTTTTAGAATTATTTGCCTCATTTCATATTGTGAAGACTTTTGCTTCTTCCTGAAGTTTCTTCAAGTTTTATGTCATTAATAACAAATTTTTTGAAAACAATCTTTAATGAATTTCTATTTGTCTGACCAAGACAGAAAGAATTACGGCAAGAAAAGACAGATATAAAGATAGGTAATAAAATGAGAACTTGTTTAATCAGAAGAACTTGAGTTCATTATTGTTTGGAGCAGTGCTTTTCAAAGAGAACATCCTTGTGAATTGCACACAGACATTAGAATAATCCACTGAACTGAAAAATTTATGGAAAACACTGGAATACATTTTTCACTGAAGTTGTATGTTATAATTCTGTAACTAATTTACCATAATTCCCCATGTATAATATGCCTCCATCCATAATATGCCTTCATTCATAATATGAACCCATAAAATTGTGCTGAAAGTATGGGAAAATGTTTCTACTCATGCATAATATGCACCCCTTGTTTAGTAATCAAACCCTATAAATTTACCCCTCCAATTTCATTACAGTCAGCGTTTCTTACTCTTATTAAAAAAATGGTTTTAAACACAGAATAATATTATTCTAATTTAGTTTTATGATAATTCTTATTATATTTTACATTTGTAAGTATTGTTAGGTACATATGATTGTATTTGACATCCTTATGGGGTTGCAATCGCCGAATGTTAGTGTCAAATTGTCATATACATGTGGTGAGTAGTCATTTTGCAACTGAAATCAACCTATGAAACAGCAGATTTTAAAGATTTTTTTTTTGTAGCTTAATATGCACTCCTAATTTTGTTTATTATTTTTTAGAAAAAAATGCGTATTATACATGGGGAATTATGGTACTTGTAAATATCCCAAATTTGAAGGTATAAAAACCTCAGAACAACCAAACATGTTGCAAAGATCCCAAATTGGGCAGAAGTAGCAACCAATAATGTGTTAAAGTCATGTTCAGAAGCACACAATTGAAAGTCAACTAACAAAGTCTACTAGCAGTGTGAAATAGTACTGAGATGAAATGGATTAGAGATAATTAGGTTACAGCACTAAAAGTATACCTAACCCCAAGTGATCAACTAGAGCTAATCATTTCATGTGTTAACACCTGTGTTACTACCTGGAATATGGATTGTGACATACATTGCTTTTCTTTCTTTCTTTTTATGTGCCATGTCCTTTCAGGACATAGGTGATCATGGCTCTCCACCTCCCTCTATCCCTTGCAGTTCTCAACAATTTCTTTCCCTCTGCTTCCTCCCACCAGACCACATTCTGTCATCCACTTGCTTAAGTCCACCATGTATGTCACACATTGTTTTCCCTTGTCTCTCTTTCCCCCTATTTGACCAGTGAATGTCAGATTCTCCAGGCCCTCCTTCCTCATTATGTGTCCAAGAAACTTCAGCTGCTGCTTCCTGATATTAAGTATAAGCCTACTCCTTGCTCACACGCTTGGTCCATGATATCCTTAGCATCCTTCTGTAGAACTACATCTCTGTCATCTTGAGTCTCTTCTTCATCTTCGAAGAAATTGTCTAACATTTGCTGCCATAAAGAAGAACAGATGTCACATAACAGTTCAGTATTCTTTTCTTTGTTACTAAAGATATCCTCCTGTCTCACAGTACTCTGCCCAACTTTTGGAATGTGCCCTTGGCCATCCTAATACCATTGCTAAAATGCATTACTCCTCACCTGCCTATGCTCACATCCACTATCTGGTTTTCAGATATTTAGCAAGCAATAAAATATCATTTGGAACAATTTTTTGTACATGTATATTGGTGGGAAAGTTAATCACATTCCTAACATTTGCTTCTGACACAATGAGGCTTTATTTTGGAGAGCCTCGTGTATATGTATATTTGTATTTATATGAACAAAAGCTTGAGCCAAATAAATAAAAACTGGGTAAACAGATTTAATTTCTATTGCCATAATGATATGCCGTCTGATTGTGCGCTTGTAAACTGACCTGTCTTGACCCCTGTTCTTACCAACAGCAAAACCTTCATTTATTTGGGACATTCTTTGATGTCTCCACAAACATTTCCTCTCAGCATGACATCCAAAATAAATAACAATGAAAACAAGAAATTTAGAAGAGATAAAATGCAAAACACACCCTCCACAGATAAAGTTACCAGACAATCAAAATATTTAATAGTTCATGAGCTGGACAATTGTATATACAGGTGACTTAAAAAATTAGAATATTATGAAAAAGTTAATTATTTTCTGTAATTCAAAAAGTAAACTTTCATATATTCTAGATCCTTATGTCCAGAGTGAAATATCTTAAGCCATTTTTGTTTAAGCTGATAATAGCTTATGGTCCATGGATCTCAAACTATTATATTTCATAAGGACAATAAAAAAAGGATTTATAATACAAAATGTTGAACTTTTCAAAAGTATGTTCATTTATGCTTTCAATAATTGATTGGAGGCTCTCCTTTTGTTTGAATTATGAATGTGGTATAGCATGGAGGGGATCAGCCAGTGGCACTGCTAAGATGTTATTTGATAGCAGCCTTCAGTTAGTCTATATTGTTAGGTCTGTTGTCTTATCTTCCTCTTGACAAACATACCATAAATTCTTATCACTGACAATGGAAATCTCACTCTCAAGAAGTTGGATTCTGTGACTCTCCATACTTACTCGAAACTCTGGGATCTTGCTTTTCAAATAAATTGCAAAATTTATTTTTATTTCAAAAGTGGACTTTGGACTACAGAAACTGTTTGTGTTTTTCTCTCTTTAGTCCATGTTATACATTTCTGATATTGTCAGTAGTTAAAAAGTGATTTGACACTTGTAGCTCATTTTCTGGACACATCTCTGCCAGGTGGCTCTTGATACACTGAGTTCAGCCTTAGTTTACTCTCCCTGTGAATCTCTTTCTAATTCTTGAATCAGTTTTACTTGAGAATTCTCTCAAGACAACAAATATCTCTCTTACTTGTACACCTTTTCCCATTTGTTCAACTCTGTGAACAACCAACACGTTCAGAAATGACCCTCTGTAGTTTACTCTCCACAAAAAGGGTGTCAAAAAAGTGTTTTCTTGACAACTGTCAAGTCAGCAGTTTTATCCATGATTATACTTGTATGGACTGAACCATTTTGAATTCATGGAATATGTATCACATAAATAGTGATTTATATAAACTTCAAATGCATATTGTAATATTTTGAGATAAAAACATTTATTTTTTTAGCTGTAGGTCATAATTACCTAATTTAAATTAAATTTTAGTTTACATGTAAAAATATATACAATTTTCAATTTTTTAAATAACTGACATAGAGTATTGAAATATATACGAGGGACTATGTAAATAAACATTTAACACAAATCCTCACATCTTCAAATTACAAACAGATTATGGTCGAACATACAACAGTATTCTGATAAACTTGAAAAATAACTTAATATTTTGGAATATTTTTTCACATTAAGTGTTAGCTATTCTCAATCAATACCATTTTTTTAAATCTTGGTGCACTTATGTTAAAAGCCCTTTAAGCCAAAAGCTCATTTTAGCCATGATTTTAAAATCTATATTGCCACGATTTTAAACTGGACTATTAACATAAATGTTCCACTGGTTACCTCTTGACCTCTTTCCTTGAAAATGACTAAAGAGTAGTCAAAAGCATTTGAAACATTAGACACAATTTTTACAAGTTCATTCACAGTTTTCCACCAGATCTCAAACAACTTATTTAACATTTAAAGAAACTCAATAAAAGAATTAACTGAGATTCCTTGTGTGTTCTATTGAATAAAAAATGTTTTGAACAAAGGACTGCTGCAAATGTTATATATATATATATATATATATGTGTGTGTGTGTGTGCGTGTAGAGAGAGAGAGATAAGTACTTAATAGAGAGATAAAGATAAAAAGAGGTAAATTGATAGAGAGAGTAAATATATAAATCTCAACTCACAAAACTCTTGGTAGGGAAAATTTTTATCTGTGTTTATATTTTTGTTATATTCTTTCTATTTTGGTAAATTTATTTTCTGAGTATTTTATTTTTTTTCATACTTTCATATTCAAGCAAAGTTTGCCAATTTGGTGTTGAAAACTCCCTGCCCCACCACATGTAGGACTGACATTTTGGAATAAGCAATACCTACTCAGGGGCAAAAATTTGTTCATCTCCTTAACAGTGTCTTGAAATAACCCCTTTCCATTTCATTCTCATTTCAATTATGAGTTCCAATTAGCATAGGGGTGATGGAATGTCAAGTTTTGGGGTTAGGATATCAGTAGGCATGGTAAGGTATTAGTGGAAATGCAAGCAAAAATAGGATCAACTTGTAGCTTTTGCACAAGAGTTCATTAACCTTCAAGGTATTTTTTCATATTGTTTTGGTCTGTGAGCTCTGAACTTTGTCAGATATTTTCTTGTTCATAGTAAAAAGAAATGAGAGACCATTGCAAAATAGCTGTGAGGCACATGGTACCGATTTTATTGTTGTATATTTTCTAGTTTTAAATTATATTTATAAAAATTGATATTTAACTCAGAAAGTTGTAACTTGTGGTTGTCTTATTGGAATGTTTACTACTTAGGCTAGTTGTCACTGTTTGAAACATGTAAGAAGAACCAAGATTTTAGATACTGATTTTCAAATCAGATAGGCCTTCATTATTGGGAAGACTGATGCCACACAATCTTCCTCTCTCGTGCTTATATGATCTGGAACCAGACTCAGCTATACTTACAAAACATCAAGATTAAAATCAAAGGTGTTTCATGGTAAGTTAGTGACAGGGGCTGTTATTTGAATCAATTAATGTTTCTGCCTGTGAAATAAATAAAAATCTTCCTTAAAAGCATGTGAAAAGAACTTGGTTTAATTTGATTTGAGAGTAAAATTTAAAAAAAAATGTACATCTCTCAGCACACAGTCCCATCTTCAGTCATCTCAACAAGAGACAGATTGAGTGAGATAGACAAAATACCCTATCTCTTGCTTCTATATCCACTGTCAGTTTTGACAAATGGTGTCTAAGGAAAAAAATATGATCAACATTTTATTAAATACTTTTTCATATTTGAGAGAATGGCAGAAGACCAAACCAAGCTGAAATCAAAGCAAAATAACAATCAACTTGTTCTCCAAGCAGACAATGAAAAACAACTTTTCTACCCAAAGAATCACTCTCATAAAAGTCAAAGGATGATTTGGCACCATAACAGATCAGGTGCACCAAAACAATGTCCACTAATCAACACAAAAACATAGCCAAGGATAGTCCAAGAGTCTCTGGATGTTATAACTTTACAACTTGGGAAGACAATTCACACTTATTTTTGTAGACATTCTAACTTGTCACATACCTTGGAGCAGTTGGCACAAGAGATTCTTTAAAATTCACATCATTTACACGAGCATGAATTACGAAGCCAGTAGATTTCAACATTTTACTTGAACACTCGAACATAAATATTTTTAACTCATTTTTTTTAACTATCAAATAATGACTATTTTCTTAACTCAATGTACCAAAGAGAAGCTGAAAATCATTTATCTTTAGTTATAATGTCTGCAAAAAAGGCTCCATATTTCAAGGTTTTTAAATTTCATCATGTGTATGTAATAAAATGTTGTAAGGATGGCTTGACAGTTAACAGTGTGATGAATGAAATCAGTGAAACAAGTTCAAATTCCAGCTGGCATAATTTTCATTCTCTTCATTTCTAATAACCTTTCCAATGCATGACTCTAATTCTGTCAACATCTATGTGAAAATGGCAGACCAATTGATGTCCTTGAATCTTGTAGGGAAGTTCTTCTTGGACAATGGGTTTGCAAGTAAGCCTTGTAAAAATGAAGTTGTTAATAAATCTGCAACAGCCTGAGAATTCACAAAGAATCTGTGAGGAAAAATGTATCAAAAATGGGAATTTAAAAGTAGATGAACTAAGTTCAAGTTCAGGTATTTTTGGTTTGTTTTACAGTATATCAACCTCAATGGGTTATTTAATGCTGACAAGATTTTTATTGCTGGTAATTTTTTTTTTTTTAAATGTATAGCTGGTAATTTTTTCAAAAATGTATTGCTGGTAATAATTTTTTACAAAATATTTCTGGTATTAAATCCTATTTTACACTTTCATAGTGTTTTGACCTCATTTTGGGGGTTAATTATTTCCTCATATTAGTGACCCTAACAGGTGCTACCATCCTGGGTCAGAGTGAACTTGGGAACACCAACAATTAAGAGGTGTTTCCACACTCCTCAAAACCTCCTTGCTGTCAGACGTAGTTTATCGTCTTACCCAGGATGGACAAGTCCAGGTACTATTTTTTAAGTTTGGCATGCCTGATGAAAAATTCAGTTTCTTTTCATCGGGTCTTTAGTAAGCTTAATATTTTTATATTATTCAGCGATAAAATTCTAGTTATTATTTGCTCAGGACAAAAGAAATGTTGTATCTCTGTCGAACAGAATACCATGCAAAACTAGTAAGCAATGCTGGTATTCATTTTTTCTTCTCAGTTGTGAATATAATTAAAATAAGTCCATTATTGAACAACTGCCAAAACTTTGTGTCGATTTGTAAATATTTAATGAAAAGAAGAAAACAATTGTTCTATCTTCTAGATTTTGAGATAATGATAAAAAATTGGCACTTATGGATATTCTTTTAGTAACTTACATTTTGGGTTATCAAAGATTTTACATGTGTACAAGTGTCCTAATATGAGTATAATATAAGAATATATCTTTAGTATGAGTAGAAATATTACTATAACTCCCTCTCTGTCTTTTATATCTATCTATCTATATCTATATATATATATATAATAGCTGGTCACTTATATTTGAGGATACCCATCTACTAGGTCGCCTAACCAATCCCTATTGTAGATGCTTGCTCAGGCATATTTGTGTTTGCTCAACATCCACAGAGCCCACCTGTGGTTTATACTGCAACTATACTGAGCAGACCTTAGTTACAGTTTCTGGGAGAGAGTGTGTTATCTAGCATGATCAACAATTTGTACCAGCCAGCATGTTCAAGTCCTCAGCCATAATGACTTGGGGCTTCATGCTAGCACAGCTATCGATGACCCACAAGAGTTTTGTCTACCCAATTTTACTCACAAGGCTTGGGCTAACCTGTGTTTGTTTTTCAGGTGTTTTCCAAAGGTGCCACATGCTGGGATTGACCTTGATCCAGTTCAATAACATCAGGAAGTTTTCTTCCTGACAAATTGACCATGGTGAGATTTGAACCCGGGACTCATGGTCAGAAAGTGAATGTATCCAGACTTCAAAGTTTCTTGGTAAAATTTCCAGTTTTCAGGGGTTGTGGCTTTAAACAATATTTCTATTTTTCTTTCAAAATTAGAAATATCATTTAAAACAACAATCCCTGAAAACTGGAGATTTTACCAAGAAACTTTGAGGTCTGGATGAAATTAATATTTAAAAGTTAATTAATCTTTCCATATAATATTATTAATGCTCTATTTTTAATATTATTTTAATATTCTTAATATTGAGCACTATATATAAAAATATCTGCTGTTTCTTAAATCTTAAATATATGTTTCTACATATCTATATCTATCTGTATATATATATATGAACACATGCATGCATGTGTGAATATTTGTGTATGAGGTGATTGGGTGGATAGACATTTTTTTATTTTTCTTCTAGAATCCATACATTAATTTTACCAACATTTTGCAATGGATCAGAACACTGTTGTTTTGTTCTGAATAAAAATTTTACAGAAACTAAACTGACAGACAATAAAATATCAAAAGCTGTTTGCAGTGTAAAGCAATATTAGAATGAATAAAATAAAATCAGTAAAAATATATGTTAATTATATATGAACACGTTGACTTTTTTTTTTTTTTATATAAACAACACTAATTTCAATATCTTCCTCTTTCAGTCTTGATGAAACAAAACAAATATCTGAAAGGAAACGCTTCCGATTCATAAGTTTATAATTCATGATTTTATGGAGGAAGTCTTTGTGCATGATATGCTTATTTGATTTAATTGTACAAAAGAAAAAAAAAAGATTCACTTTTCCCACTGAATAAGCAGCAGCAGCAGCAGCTTGAGGAGTCAATTGGTACAATATTTTGTCTAGCTTAGCAGAGGCAAGGAAGTGGAATTGTAAAAATCCTGTAAGTTAGGGAATCAGTTCCAGTGTCTTTGTTTGCTGATACAAACAATGAAAGAATGCTGCTGTTTCTTCTGAAGTAAATAAACAACATTCTTGAGATAAAACCTGTGAGAGAGGTGAATATTTCTCGCTGTCACAGTTATTAAGTAATTCTTATCTGGAAGGAAAACATAACTTAGTCACTTGTGAACAGACAAGGCAAGAGGAATGTGTAGAACCCTAACCGTGCCTCAAGAATGTTGACCTAAAGCAGAGCTGTGTACCCTGTACAAATAACCTCAGATTCACAAAAGAGATTTCAATTTTTGTTAAATAAATGTTGATGCAAAAAACAATAGCAACATTTCTCAAATTATAAAAATTGTATGAAATCAACAGAAACAAAAACAAATAATGGAGACTTTTAAAAAATGTATAAAACTGAAGGGGAAAAGAAATCATAAATGATGACCAATCTAAGCAAATACTTTAAACATAATTAAAATTTAAAAATGGTCAAATTTTAAATCTACCTTTTGATATTTTTTAAAATTTTTGTTAATAAAATATCTGCAATTTTATCAATTCATGGCATTTGTTTTTAATATTTTGTTAAAATTCTTATTCTATTTGTCATATCCCTTCACAACATGAGCAATCATAGCTCTCCACAACTTCCTGTCCTTTGTAGCTCTTAGTAAGGCTTGTATTATTGCTAACTCTCCTAATTCCTGTTTTGCCAACAATTTGTAAAATTCAAGTCAAAATAAAAGTAAATCTAATAAGAATATGAAAGAAAGTTTGAAATGCAATCAAATCTTGAGAGAGAGAGAGAGAGAGAGAAAGAGAGAGATTCTCAATCATTTCAATGATAATTTTCAGTCAGTGACAAAATGGATGCAAAATGAGATTGAAGTAAATCACTAAATAATGATTTTTCAATGAGATGATAAAAATTTCTATAAACCAAATGTAACATGCATTTGTTTGCCAATTAGTGAATTATCAAGAAAACACAAAAAAGTATTCTTTTGAAAAACAACCAGTTTGCACAGAGTCCTGCGGAGATGCAACTGTATTTCTTATTTTTATTAGTCAAAAGTAGCTTTCTTGTAGTAATTTTAGTGATGAAATTTCTTCTATTTGACAAAATATTGATCATTTGAAATAAATGAAAATCAATGTATTTCATTTGACCTATATTTAATATAATATAGAATGTGTGCCAGATAGATGACAAAATGCCTGACTATTGACTTTTTAAAAAGTAAAATCAGATGGCCTTTCAATATAAAAAAAAAATTATTTATTCAATTAATTTTAATCCATTGTCATGATGACTTCCAAAGTATCATTATTTATTAGAAACAGTGGAGTGGGGTGACTAGAAAGAGTGGACAATGCAATTCCAGGAATTTCTCGGCGGTCAAGCAAAAAAAACAATTCTTACATGAAATGCTTATCAACTGAAATTATAAATAATAGTATGAGGTTTGGGGAGGGGGTTCTTATTGGTTATCAACCCAGAAATAAAACTGGCAAAGCAAGTTTAATTTTTAGTTTAAATTGTTCTGTCATTTTTGTATTGATATTTCAGGGAAATTTAGACAATTTTTCCCCCAGGTTGATCCCAACATTAATCATTGTTGACAATGTTCTAGAATTGATACAGAGCTAAGGAAATTGAACAAGTACTTAAGCAATTCTCCCATAGAATTAGCTTACCTGGTCAGGTAATTGTAATTATAACAATAATAAGAGGATGGTCAGTGAGATAAAAAAAAAAAAAGAAAGAGATGGAAAAAAAAAAATTAAAATTTTAAAAATATGTCTATGATTTGTATTTTGCAAATAATTTATCAATACTTTTTTTTTTAACTGCCTTGGCCATTATGCTTATCACAGACAATAGGATATGAAATGTGATATAAATTAGATTTGTTTTATAGAGTCTAACATGCAACAAAGAAAGGCCAAAAGACATTGATTTGGTCGGGCAACAAGTACTTCTCTTGGTTCTCAAAGTTTTATTCTGTTGAACAAAGAAAACCATACACGACAAATATTTACTAACTAACTTGTCCAGGCCATATAGTGAAACTCTTTTCTTTCGAAAACCCCAAGCTACAAGATTATTAACATTCCATGATCTATTTTCTATCAACATTACTTTCATGTTAAGATCTTTCACAGGGAGTGTGACTAAAATAAGGGGAAGATAAGTTTTCTTTCAATGAATATTTACTTTCTTCAGGAAACAATGATATTTTTAAAAAGATCTTCAAAATGTTTTCACTGCTGATTACAACCAAGATGGCAACTGTTGTCTTTTCAATTTTTGGCAAGTTTCTGAGTGAGAACTTGAATCCTTCAAGTCTTTTTTAAATTTCATTTGTTTTTGTTTTATTAGTTATTACCAAAAACATGCAATTTTTCTTGATTCAAATGAAGAATGGGTTTGAAGTTTTCAAGCCATTTTAAAAATATTTTGGAACAAGTTTTTCTCTAAATACTGTTGTTGTTATAGTTTCTGTGAGGAGCAATAATGGAATTAAAACAATCCTGAATATAAATAGGTAAGTTGAAAAGAACATACATGTAGATAAAACAATACAGCATTAAGAAAAAGTCAGTGCATAAAATGGAGGATCAATTTTGTATTGTTCTTTACTACCATACTAGTCCTTCATTTTTGGCCAGAGTAGTTTCAGTACATTTTTTTTTTGTTTAGACAGAAGGAGAGTTACTTGAAAAAGATGTGATGTATTTTATGAATATTTCAATGAAAAAAATATGTACTGAAGTAACTCTAATCGCTCATTTTTAAGAAAAAAATAAATGAAAATAAAAGCTACAGAGAAATGATGAAAAGAAATTATACAGATCAGTAAAACAAAGTTTAAAGAAATAAGCACTTAATAATGAAAAGAGAAAGCTGTTTAGTTCTGGTGTTGAACTCAGATTGCTGGTAGGTGAAGAAAAAGAGTGAGAAACAGGATTTGATGAATAATCAATCTAATATTTATCAGAAAGAAATAAAAATCACTTGAGGTTTTGGTTGATAAAAAAACACTTTCAGTTGTAACAAGAAGTTTTTATGCTTTCAAATCATCTCATGGCCAAGAGCATTGGTTATTGTTAATTTCTAGGTTTGGTGTCATCTTGTCTGGAGAATACTGTAATTGATCCTGACATCATAATTGTTCCAATATCCCAATTATATATATATATATATATATATATATATATATATATACACACACACACACACACTATATATATTTTTTTCTATTTACTTTTGCACAGTATAGAACTTTCTAACTTTACACTTCTCCAAAATATTTGATAAAATTTATTCTATCAAAAAGCATGCATGAACACATATATATATATATATATATATATATATATATATATATATATATATATATATATATATCCGAATGTAATGAGAATGAAAATAAGAAAATAATATATAAATTCTAGCATTCACAGCATTAATTCAAAATGAGGGCTCAATACTGATAGTAAAGCAATAATTATTTATTATACTTTTTTCATATAGGCAAAAATAATTTACTCACTACAAAGATGCAACTTCGTTTCGGTGCATTTAGTTGCACTTTGACTGGTGAGAACCAAAATGATTATATTTTTGTTTCTCACCAAAGTGCTATTAAATGCACTGAAACAAAGTTGCATCTTTGTAGTGAGTAAATTGTTTTTGTCTGTATGAAAAAAATTATATATATATATATATATATATATATATATATATATATATATATTAATTAGCACATATACTTGTACCTACTTTTTGGCGTGTGACTTAAGTTTCGCTAAAGTACAGCTTGTCGGGCACAAAGTCTATGTTGCACACCAAAATGTAAGTACACATATATGTACTAATTAATATATATCTTTGTTAGCACGTGCATATATGCTTGCTTGTATCTAGTCATTTAATTTATCTATCCCTATAACTATATGTGTGTGTGTGTATGTATATATTATTGTTATTTGAAAAATAAAAAGTTAACAATACTTATCAAAGACCACTCATCAGGGTTCAGTCTTTCTTTTCTGGACCCTGATGAATGAAACATCCTGAAATTAAATGCCAGTCTTTGATAATTATTGTGAACTTATTATATTTTTGATAATAATAATTATTGCTCTATCTATTGAGCACTTTACTGAGAAAATTTTGTTCACTTTGCCATAAATTACATAATTTTACTTATATCAGTAGGCTTTATTATGTGTGTGCGTTAACTTGTGTGAAAAATGTTTTCATCTAGTAATGACCTCTGAAGATTTTCAAGTGCAGAGTTTATTCTTTTTTCTTCCAGAAATGATTCAAGTAAAATAAACATCATAATACTTGCAATGTTTTCCTTCTTGTCATGTCTAATGGCTACCACTAGAAATCCAGTGAATTCTTTTTGGTTTACTTTATTTCAGTAATGTTGTCATCAGGATGAATTCTTCTTATCCTTTTTTAAGGTCATTCAACATTTTTACAGGCATGCCAATACTGATGGGTATAATAAAACTGTCTTTATGTTCCAGAATTTTCTCTGACAAGATCCACATATTTTCCCCAGTTTATCATTTCCATTTCAGTTTTAATTTGCCATCTGTATAATGGTAGGTGACATCAGCTAAAAGCATTTGCATGGACTTGTGGGTGATGCATTGTTTCCTATCCTTCAACCTCTTTCACAGATGAAATGTTGTTAGAATCTTGCTATTCTACTACTAATTTGATGTGAATGTTCAAGTGAAGGATATTCCTTGGTTCTACCAGTCAAGACTTTTACAACTAGGACCCACCATACCATGTACATGGAGTCAGCACACTCTCATTCCCTTTGTATACCATTGGTAAGGAAGAAGTTCAAATCCAACAGCTTCTTACCCAGAACTCTTGCAATGTGGCACAGACTCCCAAGGGGATGTTTCCCTGATCACTACAATGTTAGCCTCTTCAAGTTGTGGGCCAACCATTATCTATTCTACATATCCTCATAATATGCAATCCTTGCTTCCTATATGTTATTACAACATTCCTATTTAGCAACCGTCTACCTTGAGTGGCACTTAAGTCTTGTATTATGTGAACAATAGTAAACAAAAAAAAATTGAGTTGTTCAAATTTCAAAGTTCCAAAGTATTTTACTTTGTTTTTATTCTCAAAGATAGTTTCTATTTTATGTCTCTACTTATGATTTGCTGTGTCAGATCTCAATCATTTCTACAATTTCAAGTGGAAAACTATTCCTACCCAGACATGTATGTTCTTGTAGTCCCTTCAGAACTAATTTATTTCGTATTATATTTCATTAATTACTGGAATAAATATTAATAATCAATATAATTTATAATTACTACTTTTTAAATGTGATATTTACCTCTCACAAAAGCTATAAAATATAGGATTTATTTTTTATAACCTTTGTAATGTTTAGCTTCAAACTAACTTCTTGATGTCCTCAAGCATCTACAAACACACTCTCATTGAACATTCTTATTGTTTCACTAAAACAAATGTAGGAAATGCTTATTTTTTTTTTAAATAATTAAAGGAACAACATTCAGACACTTGTGATATACTATATCTCTTGTTATTTTGCAGCTTTGATTTCTTTACATGGTACAGAACAGATGTAAAATATTTTTTCAAGATGGTAGCAAGGAGATCATTCTACACAGAACATTGATAAGCAAGAGTGAAGACATGTTTATTGGAGGCCAATGATAAGTTCTATAACTTTATTTTATACACTGACGTGAGAAAGCTCAAAGTAATGATGTATTTGAAGAAAACAAAAGCAAAATTATTTGCTACTGGATAGATGAAAACAGATCCAAGACTAACACAGCTAATAAAAGAAAAATTAATAAATGGAGAAATTTTAATACCAAAAGAGACCAAATTTGAGATGGACTTAAAGTGCAAATGATGTTGGTTCTTTTTAAAATTTGCAATGGTTAAGTTGACAATAAAATAATGCGCACAGATTCTTTCCAAAAAGCAAACATTTCTTGAAGACCTCAAGGAATTATTTAGTGAGACAGGATTTGAAATTTAATTAGCTACTGTCAAGACAAATTAGATGAATCAATAGTTGATGAGCTGAGACATAGCTCTCTAGGGAAAACTCACATCCATGCCTCCAGCCCTTCATCATCACTTGCGTGCATCAAAGTTTTTATGGAAATTCACTGACTTTAATTGAAAAAGTAAAGGAAAAAATGTCACATGCACAAAAAGAGAAATTTTCTTTCATTTTCTGACAAAAGAGGTCATAATTTCTGTTTTCCAAACCAAAAAATCTAATTCTTTTTGTAACATATGAAGATAAAGTTTTTATTTCAAAATTACAAATGTGATTTTGATTAATTTATCTTCATCCATTTTTGGTAATTTTTATGGCAATGTTTTTTTTTGTATTTTTTTTTTTAGCTAATTTTAATTCTTTTGCTTTTAAATTGCAAAAGAAGCAATGAAAATAAGCTTTCATTTCATAGATGCTGACTTAACCACTGATGCAACCAGAGCAGATATGATTAAGGAGCATTTTTGGTGGGACAGAAAAGTACGGGGAAGAGGAAAAAAGTCAAACAGTTATGTCCTGACTCCAAAAAGACGAGGATTTGAGCAAAATTTCATGGGAAAATTACCTCGAGGGAGGTGTTGTAATGGAATATTCTACTCTCCCCTATTGCCTATTGTGGACTAACTATATCAGTAAATATATATAGTGTGCACAGGCTATAATGGTCGGTGGACTTGTTTCGGCAATTAGTTGGAAATTTGTCTCCAGCTGTGCTGGTTGAACTCCCTGCCTTTGGGCAGAGAAGAATCCAAATGAAGCTATGCCGAAGGGCAGAGTCTCATCTTGGGTGGTAAACAGCTACCCGACTCCGTGTATGCGGGGTCTAAGGGTAATTTTTGCTCAAGTACACGGGCTCGATTTTGCCCTATATTAAAAAACGGCCTTGTGCCACAACCTGCCACACAGGGAGGTAAGGTAAATAACCTTGGTTCGGGAATTACTAGCTTGCTAACCAATTCTTTGTCTTTCAGTAGGGTATTCTCTTTTACAATAAACCTCTCTTTCTTTCGTCTACACCTGTGTTGCTGTTCTTTTCACTTGAGTGCACCTTTGTCTGTAACCTTCTTTAAGGATACAACAAACAAGGCCAGCATGCTAAAGCCCTCAGCCAAGATGACTTGTGACTTTGTTCTATGATATAACAATTATCATTACATATCTTTAGGCTAATTGTCTGTTTCTCTTAATTTTATCATGTGTGTGTATTATTAAATATTTAGTAAGAGTAAAAGTATTTGGATGGAATCTTGTCAAAATGACAATTTTTTTAATGAGCTATCTTGTTATGGTTGATTTTTATTGCAACAGTTTTAGCCAGTTACTCCTTTAACCATTACACTAATCTGTAGGGAGTTTGAATAAAGGAAAAGGTTAGATTAACAGCCAATGAATGGATTAGTTTTAAAAAAATCATCGCCATAAAAAGCTACAAAAATAAATGAAGTGAAATGTATAAAAATATTTAAAATTGTGAAAATGCCTTATTTTAAAAACAACATTCTTATTTCTGAATTTGTTTATAAAATGGCACTATACCCACACATGAAGCTATATTTGGGAATTGAATGACAAAGTAGAAAAAATCTGTGGCACACATTTCATCCTCTAGAAAGACTTATTGCACTAAAATAATGTTTTCATTGATGGAATTATGTATGTGTGGGAGGAAAACAGAGAGATATAAACACAAGTCTTGGTCATAATTATATACTGAGGGAAAATGCTAAAAGTGTGGAAATGGTGAATGTAAAACTTATAAATTTTGAGTTTTATATATCATATACTCCCATGAAACTCCATATGTATATATAGATAGATGATACAGAATGTTGGTAAGCTTAAAAACTACAGTTAAGATTGAAACACTGACATCTAGATTATGGTTCCACAACTCAGTTTTAAAAGTTTTTACAAATGCAACACTTTAAAAACAATGACAATTCTATTAAAGAATTTAATGATTGAAGAAAAACATGAGATTTTGTAAAATATTTCAGTTGTAACCTAGAAAGGGTTACTGAATGAGGAATAACAAAAATGGAGGTTGGAAATGAAATGGTAATCTTTATAACATCAACAAAATACAATGCTCGCCAGTGGCATGATGTAGGTAAACCACTGCTAGTGGTGCACTACTTAGACAGCATATTCCCCCACCACTTACAATAGTGTCCAACGTATTTATGAGGATTGGAGCATACCTATTTAGTGTTCATAGGTATGGTATATAACAGAAAGAGAGAGAGAGAGAGAATGAAAGGGTAGAGAGAAAGAATGCAAGGGTAGAAAGAGAGAGAGAGAATGAAAGGAGAGAGAGAGAGAACAAAAGGGTAGAGAGAGTGTTGTAACCTAGAAATGATTACTGAACAAGGAATAACCAAAATGAAGGTTGGAAATGAAATGGTAATGTTTATAACATCAACAAAATACAATTCTCACTAGCGGCGTGAAGTACATAAACCACTGGTAGCAGTGGACTACTTAGACAGCATATTACCCCCACTTACAATAGTGTCCAACATATTTATGAGGATTGGGACATATCTATTAGCATTCATAGGTACATATAACAGTTTCATATCTGATTAGAAATAATAATTCACAAAAAACCTCATAACAATTCCTGCATCAGATATTTTTTTCTCCTGCACATTTTCATATTCAACATGTTTCTTATTGATTTCATTTTCTTCAAAGATTATAACTGATTTAAAAGAAAGGTTCTCCTTTTAATACTTCTAAAATCTCTGATAGACAGAGAATATAAATATCTATAATTAACTTACAGGCTTTAAGTCACATTTCAAGTCATGGTGGAATAAAATGCAAAATTAGATAGTACCTCAGGCATTGAACAATATTCAATTTGTTAAAAATGAAAATTCAGTTGATGTGAACCTTTGCTCAGTACATCTGTCAAATGTTTTGTATCATGAGCACATCTGGTCAGCTGTAATTAGGGATCAAAGACATGGATAAAGAGAAAGAAGTAGTCAGTTGATGGCAAATATTCTTTTAATTAACCTTTTAAATTTAGCATTTCAGAAATTCCAATTAAAGAAGAAAAAACGTAAATGAACAAAATATTTCCTATAGTTTAAGTGCTATTTATTTTCTATATGAAAATATTTTTTCATTCTGAATAATAAATATCCAAATGACTTAAACTGATTTCATTCAATAAAATAGTGAATAAAAATCCTGAATCAAAATGAATGCAGGGAAATAATCAGTATAAATTTACAAACTTGTAAAGGGTTTTTTTTATTCAGTTTTCCAATCTTGATAAATCAACAGAGATTCACAATTGTTGTTTATTTGTTTCTTCTTGTTTTGAACTGAGTAAAATTTTGAAAAACAGAACATTTAAGAAGAGGGAATAAAATTCAATGAGAAGTTATCTATTAGTCACAAATACTTTTTTTCATTCCTCGTTTTAGAAATTGTATTTTCATTCTATTTCAGATTTCATGATATAGAGTTTATTATTTACACTATTTACATTGTTCAGACTGTTGTCTTCATCTTTATTGACATATTCATGAGGTCTCAGCTATTGTACAATCCAGCCTTCTTCAGGTAATATTAGTTGAAATTTCAAAACATGGGTGTAGATTGTTCCATTTCCACTTGCCATGCTACAGTTAATTCCCCTTAGTAACTCAACTTTCCAAATTTTTGTTCCCTTTGATGTGGCCAGATATTGAACTCAAAACCTTTTGGATCAAGTCACTTTTTCGATCCCTCAACCAATGCTTTTATCGATTGGCCATGTGCTCTTGGGAAGCATGTTTCTCCTTTATATTTCTTGCCACAGCAGCACAGTATGGTGTACATGCTGTCCTTAATCATGTTCTCCTCTATGAGTGTTCTTACTTGGAAGAGATGTTTGTGTAGTGAAGAAGGCTGGAGCATACAATGGCCGAAATGTGAATATGGCAATAAAGATGAAGACAACAGTCTGATCAATGTAAACAGTTACAATATCTCATTTCAGAAATATAGACAGATGATGGAGTTTATTATTTAATATTTCACACACACACACTACCTATCTATCTGTCTGTCTATATGGTGGTTACCAACTAAGTACATCCATTACTATATATCTTTTTTGAGAATATCTACCGATGTGCTGAACAAATGTGTCTCTCTAGCCCACCAAGGGATTGACATACTCTGGTTCAAACAGGGCACTTAAGAGGTGCAACAGTGGGTGTTACATTATCATGCAATTTAAAATGTCGCATGAAAATGCTTCTGGACTCGCATGTCTTACCACAAATATCACATTTCTGTTGCTGGATGTCTACGGCTTTATAGTCAATTGCCACCCGCGTCGGTGTGTTTTCAAGTGACTCCTTAGACCAGCCATTGACAAACACACTCTACCACAATCTGAACATATCAGATCGAGTTGCCTGTGGGTGTCTTCAGGAAGTTCAATGGGGACACCTTTATGCACATCTCTTTTAAGCCTTGCCTGCCTCCTCTTCTCCTCCTTAAAGTGGCACCTTCCACTCTGAGAAGTCTCATTCCAATTATTGCCATTCCTCCCAGTGCTCACAAGGAAAGTTGCATTTCTTCAATGCATCTTAGGTTTGATGACATTTCTTTTTCCTGTTCGAAGTTCACCATAAAATAATTGCTTTGGAATATGGCTGTCATCCATTCTGACAAGGTGGCCTACCCACCGAAGTTGATGTTTTAGTATCAAGGACTCAATACTATCACAGCCAATCCTCTCTAGCATGTCTACATCACTAACAAATCTAACCTGTCACTGGATCTAACCAACACCTTTATCCAGTGTGCCATGTATTCTTGAGGACACAGGGCAAAGTGACAGTGACAGACCCAAAGAGTGTGAGTTCAATACCCAGTTAAGGCAGTGGAGAACTTTCAGAAGGAAATTAACAGGAGATAACTGATAACTGACATCCATTAAACATGGCAAGTGGAACTAGAACAGTCTACCTTAGTGAACGAAATAAAGAGTTCAGTTCAACATTCCAACCACCTGAAGAAGGCCGGAGTGTACAACGCCCAAAACGTTGTGATAAATATGGCGACAGAGATGAGGACAATAGTCCATATAATGTAAATAATGTAAATCTCCTGATGTTAAACAGCCTTCCTGTTGAATGATAGTAAATGTAAATACCAATACATTCTATATATATATATATATATATATATATATATATATATATATATATATATATATTAGAAATGGACTAAGTCTGACAATTATTTTAATATATTTTCTGTTTATACATCATTTTTATAGATACAAATATTTAAGTAAATGCTCTGTTTATAATAAACAGTATTAATTAAATTTATTGGCCTGAATGTCTGAGAAATTTTGTAGAAAATATGTGTCCTTTGACAGGAATTGAACCTATATCCTATATGGAACCATCATTTGGTCTGCCATCTATATCATTTAGTTACAGAGGAAACGTCTGGTTAGCAAAGTCAAATTTAGGATACAGGTTCGATTCCTGCTGTAGCACACATATTTTCTACAAAATTTCTCAGATGTTCAGGCCAGTAAATTTAATTTTAGAAAAAAATTAGAAATAAAAATTTTTTATTTCAATTTCAAAGGTTTTTACTTAAATAATTGTATCTATAAAATAATTACTTAAATAATTTTATTTATATTTACTTAAATAATTGTATCTATAAAAATAATCTATAAACAGAATATATATATATATATATATATATATATATTAAGAACACTATTTTATTGCAATTTCCTTGATTTTATCTAGTAATTTATACATGGAATTCTGTAAACCCAAATGTCATGGATTCAGAGAATTTTCATGGCTCTTTTTGGTAGCATTGTTTGCTTGAAGGGATTCTCTTTGGTCGTAAAACTTCAGTAAGATTGAAAAAAACTTCAAAGATTTTTCACAATATGAATTATCAATGAAAGCAAAGAATTCCTTTGGTCTTGAATAGTTCAATGCTTTTATTGTGCTTAAGCTTCCTTATTTCAAAGTTTACATTCTTTCAGGCTGTCTTGATTCACTTAAGATATAAAGCACATTTTTTTTTTAAGTTCATCAGAAACAAATTTACAAGTTTTTTTTGCTTCTTATTTGAAGATGTCATATTAAGTCCTGCAGCTCATTTATCATTTGAAGAATTGGAGGTTTGAAAAAATATGGCAGAGGATGAAATGTCTTTGCTTTTTAAAGTTTCAGGTCATTTCAGGTGAACCAATTACTGGCATATTCCCAAAATCTAAAGGACTGACATTTGAAAGGATATTTTTTATATAATTCTGCAGCATTAACTTCGTTTTTCCAATCAATAAATCTCTCCCCTTAAAAAAAAAAAAAAAATGGTAAAGTATTCATTCAATAAATATATTAACAAAATGAAAAACACAAAAATTATTTGAACAATAACAAAAAACCAAAAAAATAACATGACCTAATGGGCAACATTTTTCAGTCTAAAAGATCAAATCAGTGTGTTCAGGTTTCATCAATGAAGAAATTAAACATAAAATGGAAGAGTCCATGATTAAAGTTCATTATTTTATAGATGAGGATACTACAATTAACAATTAACAGTCCTGGTTATCAAAATCGATTTTTACTGCATACAGTTAATGGATGAGATGAAATTTAATTAAAAAACAAGGATCAGATGATATTTAATCCATTAATATCAGGTCAGGAGATAATTTATTATTTGATGGAACAAAATATTACCATTCTTGAAAAAAACTTTAAATAAATCTAATTTTTAGAAAAAAATTAGAAATAAAAAGATTTTTATTTCCATTTCAAAGGTTTTTATGAAAGAAATTTAAATTTTGTTTGGAGGAAAGTTTAATCAAAAGAAGAGATTTTGGATAAAAAAAAATGGCCACAAAAGAGTTTACCCAAAATTCTACAGTGTTCACATGACCTTCTACAAAGCTCACATATACATATATTGAGGCCCATAAGGTGCTACACTGATAAGATATTATAAGGCAATGCACTGGATATTTATTAGGGAAATAATATATATAAAGTGGATCAATGTCAAAACCGAGTGGCGACAGTCTGTTTCATGACTGAACGCAATCTTCAGGACAAGTGTTTAAGTATGAAAGAAACTGTCACCATCAGTGTCCACTTTTATATCTAAACATGTTCAATCCCTGATATTAAGCACATTTCTGCCTGTAAATATAGCATACCTTAAAACCATATTTTTATCATATATTTAATTGGATGTCTAGCCACACTGAAGTGATACAGCAAAACAGTCTGTGGATGACAATATATAGGCTCCCAGGAAATCTGGTTGAGTTCTCGAGAGAAAGGGTTTTCAAAAACAGCGGCTCCTACTGCTATTAATGCATTACTCTTCAAGTATGAATTGAGTTCTCCAAGCCACTGGCATATTTCACATAGAAAAAAAAACGTTAAAATTTCCCTTCCTCTCTGCTGTGTGATGATAGCCTAGGGGTAGGATCTCTGACTGACGTCAAATTGGTCAGGTTTTGATCCTGGCTTGAAGCAATCAGACATCTAGCCACACTGAAAAGCTGTGATACAGCGAAACAGTTTGTCTGTAGATCACAATATATATACTCTCAGGAAATCTGGTTGAGCTCTCGAGAGAAAGGGGGTTTTAAAAACAGCAGCTTCTACTGCTATTAATGCATTACTCTTCAAGTACAAATTGAGTTTTCCAAGCCACTGGCATATTTTGCATAGAAAAACATTAAAATTTCCCTTCCTCTCTGCTGTATGATGATTGCCTAGGAGTAGGATCTCTGAGTGATTTCAAATTGGTTGGGTTTTGGTCCTGGCTTGAAGCAGTCAGATGTCTGAAGATCTGTGATACAGTGAAACAGTCTGTGGATGACTATATATATATATATATATATATATATATATATATATATATATATATTCAGTTGTATGGATATGAGTTTGTGACCCTAGGTTTCATGCTTTTTTGATCATCAGACAAACTGGGGTTTATTTTTCAAAAATTGGATCTATTTATGCTTGTTTGACTATGTTTGGTGCTGGGAGGGGGAATATACTTCTGTGTTTGTTTGGGGGTGACACTCTCAGGCCATAGATCTGAAAAGCGTCAAGAACACCCCTACCCACTACTTGTTGAAAGGAACATCACTACATATATAAAAGTTACAGTCTCAACAACAAAATAGAATTACAACTTCATCTGTATGTATGCCCCAAAAATGCATGGATATGTATCTGCGCCTAGTCTCAGATTGTATATAAGGATGTGTTTGTGTGATCCAAAATGTGCACACCTCTATGTATATGTGTCTATGCATATCGGTGTATCTCCCCAAACAAACAGAAAGGAAAAATACTGAGACATTTGTCTAATAATTGGGCCATTTTGTCCATGTCACGTTAACTGCAGAACACTTACAACAACAAAAAAAAAATTATGGATTTACCACATTAATATATTCGAACAAAATATTCTCATTTGAAATATTTAAACTAAAACTATAACATTTTGACACCACAAGTTCCAAAATAATATAACTATTAATAAATTACACATTCTTAAAAAAAGACATCTTTTGGGCTACAATACATTTATTTTGTCTTGGAGTTTTTACCTTAAATGGAAAAAATATTACAGCCTGATGACAAAAATGTGAAAATTTTCAAAAGTACTAGCACTGGAACATCAAATCCATCTTACAATTTAAAACATAAAGATTGTATCATTTAATGAATTGTTAGTAGGTTAATGCTTTATTAAGTTTGTTAGTGAAGAGATTTTGCCATTAATTACATTAACTTTATTGATTAATTCTTTGTATGATTACCTCTTTATAATATAAGATATATACTGCACTATTATATATATATATATATATATATATATATATATATGTATATGTATGTATTATAATTATAATGTTTTTTAAAAAATAATTATAATTTAGGCTCTATTTATGTATTGAGCACTGTTTTTTAAAAATAAAAAAAATACTAAAGAAATTTGGATTATTAACCTAACAGTTCTTTCCTATTTTTCTATATATTTGTGCACGCACGCACACACACACACACACACACACACACGCGCATGTGTGTGTATTTATATTTACTCTTGCTTGCCTCAGAGCAATGACCAAAATGTGCCTGGTTCTAATCCAGGAGATGTTCTTTGCTGATGAAGCCACTTTGGTATCTTATCCACTGTCTGATTCCCAGGAGATAGCTGACTGGAACATGCTTTCTAAGAGCTTTTCCTTATCAGTAGTCTTAAGAAATCATAGGTTATGTGCAAAAATGTCAATAATAGCAGCAGCACCATCACAGGCCCTGAAAATGGTAAATGAATTCACCTATCTAGAGTTACTAATATTCAGCAAGTGCTTCTAGATTCTAAGAATTTCTGGAAATGCTGTATGCTGAAGAAGGTTACTCTTGATAGGATGAGCCCTGCATTAACTCTGTCAAATAATTGCATGTTGGATGTTCCTTTCCTGAAAGCCATCCTGTATAGGGAACTTGTTGTATCCCACAGGATAACCAGTGCTGCACTAAAGTTGCATCAGCAATCTGTTAATATCCAAGGAGGAGAGAGTTGTAGCTTACAGTACCTGGTGGTATATTGCATATGCAAGCATCACTACTGCAGGAGAGAAATGAACCTTGATTAGGCGGAAAGGAAAGAAGAAAAGCTGTGGCAGTGAACACCCAGCTATAACCATCTAACATCAGTTGTAGTGGTTTTCTAGCCTGTCATTCAAAGATTGAAATTTTGAATTAGCATCAATAATGTTCTGTATCAAATTGAGACCCCAGTGAATGCATCCATTGTTTAACTGCACAAACAGAGCTTAACAAGATATAAAGGGTGTTCCAATAACTTGGACCGATTTTAAATGTGAATTAAGTTTAAGCATCTTTTTTTTTCTTTTTCTTTCAGATTTGGCAGACATTTGAGCAATATTATTTTTCACACATAATTGCCATGATTTGAATAACATGATCCAATAGAGAAATAAATAAATTTTCACCAATAACACTGATTTATTTACTGCTGACTTTGATCCGTCTTAATGAAACACCCTTATATATAGAAGGATAAATTGTCATTTAAATTACATAAAAAGGAAAATAACACTGACATTTCATTTTAACAGATATATTTACCAAAAGGACACAAAAATATCTTGAAATAGTAAATTTGTTCAATAAAATTACCATTGGCTAAACTACAGCCTCCAGATGACTTTGGAATCTCTTGTATCTCTTCCAAACAATCTCCTTGTTTAAGTTGATGACTTCTAACATAATATTTGTTTTTAGTTCATTTTTGGTGTTACAAAGAGTTTTGTTGGCCTCTCACTGAACTGTGCCCCCACATAATAATCAGTGGTGTTGCAGTCTGGGGAGTCAGATGGCCAGAGGCAAGGAGTAATATAGCTGCAGAAATTGTCTGACAGCCATAACTGGGTTCTCCTGCTTATGTGGCATGATGCAGAGTCCTGTTGCCAGAAATAGGGTTTTCCAGCATCCATCCTCTTGACCCAGGGCTGCATTACCTCCTCAAGGCACTTGATGTAGGCCTGTGTGTTGAGTCTGAGGCCTTGTGGGAAGATAAATGGAGGCATAACAATGCCATCACTAGTGATCACTCCAAACACTTTCGTAATCACCATTAGACTCATTCAACTCTTTTTGAATCCTGTCTTCAGATTGACACCCAAATACTCTGAAATGTTTGTATTGGAGCTTTGAGTGCAAATACCAACCTGTACAACATGCCATTACCAAATTTCTCACAGAGTGAATTGCATCATGGTGCTCTTTTTCTTACAGATGGTAACCAACTGACTCTAATATACTGCACAGTCAAAAAATCAAAAAAATCAAACAACACACATGTGCAAAATTTAAAATATAAAATGGCGACAATTTACCCCTCGCATCCTATATACTGCAAACTTCAGGGAATTTCATCAAGGAAAAATAATTACCCTAACACTTACTTTTAAAACACCCCTATCAATATTTTCATACAAGCATATAAAATATAACAGGTAAAATAGATACTAGATTTTTCTTATCTGTTGCCTTCCAAATTCAAAAACTTCTTGACAGCACTTCATATGTGTGTGTATGTCTGGTTCAAATAAAAAATTACTACAACTCAATCTACCGACCCATTCCTGATTTTCCTTCACTTGGCCTTGTGCCAGACTAAGTCATGTCAATTCCTTTGATTAAAGCCTTTGAGGTTTTATATCTGCCACCCATAAAGATATCATTTTAAAATGTGGCCATATAATTCTCAAGCCAACAATATAAAAGGGATATTTTTTCTTGCATGTTTGCTGGTGATAAATTCAAAAGCATGAAAGAGAATAGAGAAGAAATAGATTTTATCTTGTTGTTATTTGTTCCTGACAGAAATTATTGAAAGCTTTAATATCTTAAGTTTGCCAGCTGAATGCTCTGTGAACAGGGCTTTTAGTTAGAAACATGAAGAAGATTATTTGCACGTTTCTTTTGCTATATAGATGAAAAGGCAAAACCTAAAAAATCAAGTTTGAACACAGCTGCATGTTAAATAACCATTATGAAAATTCATTATTAAAGGATTATTTTTGATGAAGTGATATCCTAAAAACCTACTAAAAAAACAACTTAAATAAAAAATTGGTCATTTAAAAAAGTTTTCATTCAAATGATTTTCGTTTTATTAAATATAAACCTTAATCCATTCAATTGTGAAGTTATTCTGAATATTTCTTTTCTAGTCACCAAAATATTCATTTATTTTTTCTTTTGCAGTAGAGTCAATATTCTCTTCAAATCATTTTTGGACAGATACACATTTTAGAAGATGACCAGAATATAATGTCAAATCAAAATACAAAAATCACAAGAAATTAATTAAATATGCACATAAATAAAAGCCTTAAATAATAACAAAAAAGTTAATGATTAAATGAATAAATAATTTAATGAGGCTCAAAAACTTAATATCATTGTAAACTGAATAGATCAAAGTCCTCTTCTGGCATATTGGTGTCTATGCCATGTTTTCATTTTGATGCCTGTTTAACAGAAGTATTCAAATAGAAAATTTGTTTTGAAATTTCAAAGATGGTTGCCTCTATTATTTTTCAAGAACAGTAAGGCTTTTTTTTGACTCTGAAGGTCATAAGTCAAAACAAAGAACAACAGAGAGTAACTCTTCTTTCTATAAAACATATCTGGTGCAAGACCATACAATTTTCACGCTAAGAAAGAAATGAACTTAGTTTGTTAAATCAGTATGTTAATCATTTTATGTTGTCTATAGAAACTAATACAAACACAAGAATTTATTTTCAGTAGAGCAATGCTAAATCAGCTGGCAACTTTGAAAGAAAACAGGTTATTAGAGTTATTTTCAGATCTATATAACTTAGCATGTTTATTTATTAATAGAGAAAGATGACAAAGCAATTCATTGGAATTGATTTGTTTACTCATGTTAGTCTTGCGATTTCACAGATTAATAACACAGAACAAAGACATGAGTTGAAATCGGATCTCTCAGCAGAACAAGCTGTATTCTTGTAGACACAGGTTCTTATGGAAACAATTAGTGCCTCATTTACTATCATTTTGCTTTATTATCTTTATCAAATACAAACCCCTTATGTACATTTTCAGTTGAGTAAAAAAAGGACTGTGTTCTGGCACTCATTCTATACAATCTGTTCTTCCAATGTGTGTCATCAGATAGGCAGTGTTGCAATCAGGGTGTGTTGCAATCAGGGTAGGGTGTGTATTTCCAGTCTTTGACTGTTCAAAAGTGTGTCCGAATCCTTGTCAGAGAAGAATTATTTTCTACTCTCCAGTTTCTTGCTCAGGTGGGATATGGTGAGTCTTTCATTGCTCTATCGCTACTTCTATGGAAAGTGTTTGGACAAACTACATTTCTTGGTTCTGCTAGGTCGAACCTTCATGGCTAGAACCTGCCATGCTACTTACATAGTAGCAAACCACTCAAAATCTCTCCATATTCCATCAGTAAGAAGTAAGTTCCACTCAGACAGCTTCTTCCTGCGAACAACTGCTGTGAAACAGACTCCCCTCAAAAGGATAGTTTCCTGATCACTACAATCTTAACCTGTTTAAGTCTAGAGTTAACCATTGTGCTCACCACCTAACCATATAAACTATTCCTTAAAGTAACCCTCTACCTTGAGTATCCCCTGGGTCCTGCACAGGGTGAACACTACTGTAAAAAAAAAAAGAAAAAAAAAGAAAATTATGCTACTGCTACAATAGGTCTATATTTAACTTGCATAGACTGACTGCCAAAAAAAGGAGACTATCTGGTCCCATCCAGCAAGATCTCTTCACAGATGATTGTACCAAAGGACTTAAGCTTAAGACAAAGAGGCCTCCGGTTTGGCTTACCAAATTTTCTGAGGCTTATATACAGTTGGGACTACCAATCAGACTTCAGACTAACCCTAATGCACTACAACCAATTATCACTATTGAGAGTAGAGAGATGCAAAGTTAGCAATTTCAAATAGTTGGGAAGTGTAATCTCCAGGAATGGCTTTCCAGACAAAGTCTCAGTCATGATGAAAAAAGTCAAGCTCTAGGATTACAATACAACAGGGTTTTATATCATCACAATGTTATCAATGCCGCAAATCTGAAGAAGTACAAGTCTGTTGTCTTTCCATCATTTCTATACAACTGTGAAGTATCAACTATTTATCAATGACACCTGAAAACCTGAAGAAGTTTCATTAATATGTTCGGCACTCAATCTTTTGGTGAATGAAAAAGATCATGAGTTGAGACAAAGTTCTAGACAAAGTCAAATCTATTGATTCATTGCTTCTAAAGTTATAATTCTGTTATTCTCTCATCAGTAGAGGGATCTGTTATAGACAAGCGTATGATTGCAAGAAAGAAATACGACAACAGCAGAAATAGATTTACGTGATTTATTTCAATAGGAACGTGTGGTTTTGGGACAGCTACCTTGTGGTATAGTTCATAAGCCGGCTGAAGATCTGGGTTGATCTCTCATAGTAGTTCTCACTGGTTGGCGTGGAGCTCCCCCTGCTGCCTGCCCAGACTGACCATGACTGATCTCTTCCCTGGCCTCCTGTTGTACTTCCTTGTGTGACCCTTTTTATGGCATTTTTTATGGCTTAACAGGCTCAAAAAATGATGCAAGTATAATTAGGAGGGAAGCATTTTTATTGGTCGAAAAATAGAAACACTTTAAAATATTATTTTATTTTTCAACCAGAACTCGTGCGTTGGGCCTATGCATAAACAATGATAATGGTCATTTTATGACGTGGCCTTGTCCCATTCACATCCGGCTCTCGCTCTTGAGTATGTTAGTTTATTTGCCTGCAAATCAGCTGAGATATGTCTTATTTTATTTTATAACAGACCCATATCCCAAAGAACTTACACAAGGACACACAAATAGAAGCAATCTATGCAATAGTGAAAGACAGTCTGCAGTGGTATGACATTTTTCTTGATTGTAGTTGTGCAAGACTGTGCAACAGTTGACTGGCATAATCTACCACAAGAACAGCACTAAATGTATTAGAAAAGCATCACAACTAGACACAGGCAGCCAGAAGACAAATTGTCTTTGCCTTATCAACTGACTTATAGTATCCAATTTACTTCTAACAGTGCCAGTCTAGAATAGGGTGGCAGAGTTACTTTCATATCCACCAACAGCTGCCCAGCTATGTCTACTTTGCAGCTAAGAGATCGTGATGAGATGATTAAATTTATAAGAGATGAAATTTTATTTTCAGTCATTTATTAATAATCAGATAACCAAAGCTGATTTAAGTTTTATTTCACCATGAAAATGCCATCTTTCTCTTGAAAGCTCAAACAAGTAACAACATTTTTATTTTATTATTACAATTATTGTAATTTATCTGTTTTCCGTCTATTTTTCTTTAGCTTGAAGAATTCACCATATTTATTTAACCTGTATCGCAAGCTGATTCTCAAACCTTTCTTTCCTCATAATGCATCCAAAATATTTCATCTGTCTCTTTCTGGTTGTTATCAACATTTTAATTGTTATTCCTTTTCTCCTTCAAACTTCCTCATTCACTGCATGTTCTGTCAATGTTATTCTTAACATTTATCAGAAGAACAATATCTTGGATGTCTCAAGTCTTTTTTTTTTAAACTTGTGACACAATTGTGAAACTTTCACTGCCAGCAGACCAGCCTGCTTTTCTTCAAACCTTATGTGATTTTTTCAATTTCTGAGAAGCTAAACACACTTTCTGAAAAGTATATTTCACTCTTGCTATGTGCCTATGAATTTCTGTGTCAAACTTAAGCATCTTTTTTTTTCTTTTTCTTAACAAGATATAAAGGGTGTTCCAATAACTTGGACTGATTTTAAATGTGAATTAAGTTTAAGCATTTTTTTTCCCTTTTTCTTTCAGATTTGGCAGACATTTGAGCAATATTATTTTTCACATATAATTGCCATGATTTGAATAACATGATCCAATAGAGAAATAAATAAATTTTCACCAATAACCCTGATTTATTTACTGCTGACTTTGATCCGTCTTAATGAAACACCCTTATATATAGAAGGATAAATTGTCATTTAAATTACATAAAAAGGAAAATAACACTGACATTTCATTTTAACAGATATATTTACCAAAAGGACACAAAAATATCTTGAAATACTAAATAGTAAATTTGTTCAATAAAATTACCATTGGCTAAACTACAGCCTCCAGATGACTTTGGAATCTCTTGTATCTCTTCCAAACAATCTCCTTGTTTAAGTTGATGACTTCTAACATAATATTTGTTTTTAGTTCATTTTTGGTGTTACAAAGAGTTTTGTTGGCCTCTCACTGAACTGTGCCCCCACATAATAATCAGTGGTGTTGCAGTCTGGGGAGTCAGATGGCCAGAGGTAAGGAGTAATATAGTTGCAGAAATTGTCTGACAGCCATAACTGGGTTCTCCTGCTTATCTTTTATTAGAATTTCATTACACTTTAATTTTGATATCCCCAATGTGTAACTGCTATCTTGGGCTGTCCCTTTTGCTTATTACCATGTATCTGCCTTTTTACATTTAAGGGTCAGTCATATCTCACTTTCATTGAATGCCTTGTCTAATAGTCTATTCAGCTTTCCTTCTGAATCTACTATTAACATAGTGTCATCTGCACAGAATATGTTGTTAAGGTGACATTGCTTATTAAGAAATACTGGTTGGTTCATTCATTCTCTTAGAATCATTTTGCTGTACAAGTTAAATAAATACAATGAGAAAACATGGCTTTGTAGCACTCCTTCTATTTTTGTGTAGTCACTAAAATTGTTATTACCAATACACATTGTATTGTTGGAACACTCCTTTAAATGAGCAACATTGTCAACTGCTGGGGAGAAGGAAGCATTGACAGACATTCTCTGATCTTGGGACATTAGTGCTGTTTTACATTGCAGGCCCATGATATATAGACCCCTGATTTAAATGAAATTGGTAGTGTGTATATAATACTAAAATTTTACTAATAGCTGGTCTGGTGTCTATTTCATATTTTGCTATAACTGATGTGGGAGATAAATGAATAATTTTATCATTTAAATGAGTTAAATGTGGTTGTTTCTCTTGAAGTGACGAAAATGTATTGGGCAATACCAGATGCTATAGGCACCTGAGGAAGTTTGGAGAACATATCAAGTGAAATTTTGTGACCAAAACAACAAAGATAGAGATACTAGTTCCAGTAATTTGTGCAGAGGATAATTATTCTTATTTTTAATGCTGTTTGCTCTTTAAAAAAAATTGATTTCCAAATGTTTTTAGTTTTTACTGTTTCACTCTTCCTTTTACTCTTTCAAATAACTTCCTCTTTCTTCTGCACCAAACAGAAACAGAGAAACATTTAGGGTTTGTTTATTTATTTAAAAATTCTTTCACTTATTTTTTTTTTTTTGTAATTCTTATATCTTTCATCTGACACAAATGAAATTGGCCATTCCTTCTTCTTTCCTTCTTTCTTCTTGTGGAAATAGCTTAGCAGACTTTAGAGAAGTTACAAAACTGTACAGTCTAATAAACGTAGCACCAGAAAATTGTTAATTACAGCTGATAGCTCGATGTTCATAATAATATTATTTGGCTGATGAGATCAACCAATTACTGCTGTATTAGTTGATGTCATTTTATAGAAAAAGAAAATGTTGGAATGATAATACTGTTGATGAAGAGAATAATTATTTGATGGGAGAAAAACAAGAAATTTCTTCTTTTTATATTAATTTTCTTCACTGTTCTCAGGCTTATGCTTATTGTTGTCCTTGTCTGAAGGACGCTATTGTCCTTCAAGGATCAAACGGGAACACAAATAAAGAGCTCAGTGTTTAGAGCAGTTTTATTTCAGTGATAAGTTCACTTAATGTTCAATTAGTAATGTCCAAATAAGTTAAGAAAAGCAGAAGGTCAGCAGAAAGATGACACTAACTAGACTACAAAAGAAAAAGTAAGGAAGATTCAATTTCTCTGCTGCTGCTTTTTCTGCAACAATTGGTACACCGATATACAATTCCATCCCAAACTGATTTGGTATTATTCTAATAACTTAGAGCATGAAAGCAATAAAATTCAGACAATTTCTTCACCAACCACAGATGGATAAGTAGGTCAATAATCAATGCTTGGGTAGGTAACATTAGTTTGGCAACAGCTGATGTCTTGGTAAATGAAAGGGTTAAAGAAAAAAAAACATGAATCAAAGAAAGGTAGGAATTTTTTTGTTTAATTATTTCACTCAAGCAAAGTGATAATGCCATTAGGGTGCAAAGTGTTACTGAGAGTATTAGAAAATGAAAAAAACATCAGTAAAGAAAAAGGACAATAAAAGAACAGGATTCTGACAGACAGAAGATGGTGATTGATGTTGCATTTAAATTTTTGAAAAACATAGTTTGCAGGGAATCAAAAAGCTGGAAGAGAGTTCCACAGGTGAGAAGTGTGAAAGAAGTGCTGTTCTATCTAGCTATTTCAAAAGTAAAATTATGAGACCTAATTGCCAGTCTAGCAGTATGTTTATATTCATGGATTTAAGGTGCCAAAGTGGAAAGTGCATTAGAATAATTAGAATATTTATAGAAAGGGCATAGGGAAGCTATGTTACAGTTGTGGAAAAGACTTGAAGCAGAGATGCCAGGTAAGAACTGGTAATTTTGCAGAGTCTTCTTTGGATTTTGTCAAGAACTTTTAGATATATAGCAGGACCATTAGACTAGATGTGGCAGTAATATTCAATGCATGGATGGATGGTAGATTTATAAACATGTAAAATGGATTCTGGCAAATTGTCTGGCATGACAGAGTGAATCAGCTTTCCCAGCAGCAGACCTAGCAATTGATTCAATATAGTTGCCCCACTCTGTGTCAGTGGAAAAATGTCAGACCAAGAAGATGCAATGAGTTGCTCTCTTGGAGGTCGGCATCAGCCATGCTGATAGAAGGTGAAAATGGTCCTTTAAGATGACTACAAGTTTAGTTTTGGAGCTGTTAAAATGTACAAACAATTTTTTGCCGGAGCTAAAAATGGATTTAAGGTCATTTTCAAGATTAGCTGTCAATATTACTTTATTGTATATATCAGACTTTCTATTACAGGAGTAAATAGTTGTGTCATCAGCATATTTATCTAGTTGGTAACTGAAGATATCAGGAGGGTTGTTGAAGAAAGTAGGTTTAAAGATAAAGTCCTGGGGGACACCTGCATTGATATTAAAGTATCTAGAAGAGGGAGCATTTGACATGATTTCATTACCAGATTTGTTAAGACAAATCTAAAATTTGGCTGTAGACACTATAACTCTTCAACATGTGAAGAAGACTGGCATGCAAAACCCTGTCAAATGCCTTCAAAATATCTAAAGCCACAAGCTTTGCCATTCTTACTTAAAGCTTTTCAGACTCTTTCAGTAATGCCCATTACCACATCTGTGGTTGACCTAAAGAAGCAAAAGCCATATTATTTGCCTGAAAGAAGACCTTCTTAAAGTGCATTTCAGTTTCTTGGTGAGTTGTTAGAATTGGTCAATTCTTTTTTCTGCTTTTTACAATGTTTTACCAAATTGCTTCTCCAGGTTTTATCAAAATGTTCTCATTAATGTTCTTGGGAAATGCATGAATCCTTAAATTTACCCTTTTCCCCAAATATTGGTTAAATATCTTCTTAGAATCATCTTGCTGTACAATTAAATAAATTCAGTAAGAAAACATCCTTCTCATCCTCCTCTTTCACTTTTCTCCTTCTCTATCTGCACCAAACTGCATGCTTCCAGTAGAGGCCATAAGTTACTTCATAATCTTTTCAATGTAGATCAAGATTTCCTAATATTTCAAGTTCCTAATATCATATCTTATCAAAAGCTTCTTGTGTAATCTATGAAATATGGATATAGATTGTTCTATATTTGCATTGCTTACTCTCACTGTAGTTGAATTATATTGCTTGTTCCAGTGTCTTGAAAAAAAAAATTCATAAAATAATGACAAGATTGAACTCAGATGCTCTGAAGTGATGTCTAAATGCAGACATCTTAATAAATACACTCTTGTCCAATATGAATCCCAATGAGAATTAATTATATATATATATATATATATATATATATTGATATATATATATGAGAATTAATAATATATATATATATATATATATATATATATTTTTTTCTTCTTCATATCTGGTTACTTTCAGTCTTGTGCCACATCTAAGCTATGCTTGAAAAATCGCTACTTGCTCTCCCCCAACTTAAATCAGACTATATATATATATATACACAGGGTGTCCATAAAATTCGTGTGCACTTTAAAAAATTTAAAACATTATTTGTATTTGTGATAGAAATAATTTGTAAAAAAGATTAGAAAGAAGTAAATCTATATTTTTTAAGGTTTTATTGAAATTTTATTTAAGTTAACACATGTCCTCCATCATTAGCAATACAAAGGGTAATACGATTTTGCAGTTCATGGAAAACATTTGCCAACTGATTTACAGTAATGCCTGAAATCATATAAGTTATTTTAGCTATACTTAAAACTAGGTACATTAAACTTTATAACATTTTTTACAGATTATTTCTATCACAAATACAAATAAAGTTATAAATTTTTAAAGTGCACACAAACTTTATGGACACCCTGGTGTATATATATATATATATATATATATATATATATATATATATATATATATATATATTATATATGTATGTATAGAGGTACAAAATTTATATATAGTTTTAAAAACAAGGAATGTATTGATTTTAATTTTAAAAGTCTCTAGGGCCCTTTCAGCCAACATCTCATCAGGAGACAATCGTTGGATCAACGAAAAGAATATTAATGACAATGAAGAGCAAAAAGAGGTGGGAAAACACACTAAAATAACAAACAAGTGTATATATTTGTGACGAGGGGAGGGGAAATAATCATGTAAATAAATTAGCGAGGGACAGTTAAAATATCCCCCAACAGATTAAGAGATTTTACAAATTCTTTCTGCTGGCAGAGAGAAGGTTTCCTTAATCCTATGCAGACCGATTCCAAAATCTTCAAATGATTGTTGGAATCGGCTGTATGAATAATTTTAAACCACTCTTTTTTAAACAACTTGGCACAGGCTATATTCTCAACTAAATATTGAGCAATAGCCGATTCCATATTTATGGGAGGAAGATAGCATATTCTATCTATCTTACCAAGTCGTATTTTGGAAGGTACGTGCTGATTGATTCTAGTTTCCAAATGCAAGGTTGTACGCTCCACATAACCAGCAGCACACTGGCAATTAAATTCATATACTAAATTACTCAATTTGATGTAGGGCAATACATCCTTGCGAAAAGACACGAAACACAGACCTAGTTCGAAAAATGCTAAATACAAAAGCAACTGATGGGAAACAACTGGAAACCGACTTGCTAACCTACTTAATTAAGCCCTGACCCCTATCCCCAATCAGGAATCTTCAAATAAACCAGACATTTAGAAGGCCCTGGATTTTAGGGGAATAAAATTCCTTAGTCTTCTTACTAATAATATAGTCAATAAGGGCCTCGGGATAGACGTTACTAAGGAAAATCTCCCTAATGTTTTCAAATTCACGGTCCAATCTAATAGGAGAACAAATTTTAAAGCGCTCTATACACCAAGGTTTTAACAAGATTGATTTTCCTTGATGCAGGAGCAAATGAACGCCAATTCAAATAGAGACCCGTAAAGGTGGGTTTACGATAGATACTTGTAAAAAACCACCTCTACTATAAAAAAAAAACATCCAAAAAAAGGCAGACAGTTGTCCTTCTCCCTTCCATAGTGAAAGACAAACCATTGTGTAAGGAGTTGAGCTCATTAAAGAACTCAACAGCCTCACTTTCATTAGAAAAAAAAAAAAAAAAAAAAATCGACATACCTGACGAAACAAACGGTTTAGACACTTTGCGAAAAAGTAAAATCTCGTGGTAGCCCACAAAAATATCAGCCAATGCAGGACCAAGGGACTGCCCATCTGGACCCCATCCACTTGACTATACATAATATTGTCAAAACTGAACTCCACCGAACTGGTACATAGTATCATAAGTTCTATAAATATATCCTTAGGAAAAGGAGGTGGAACAACGTTACCTTCGTATAAAAAGTCTGCACAGATATCAATAGTTTCCCTCAATGGCACGTTGGTAAACAGACTGGACACATCAAAAGAACACATAAAATCAGTATCAGGGCAAGACTGTATCGCCTGTAAGCGTTCAACAAACGTGAACGAATCAGGTATACAATGTTTAGCGAAAAATGTTTGGACCGGCTGTATGACATGCAGAAGCCATTGAGCCAAAGAATGTTGGGATGAACCAATCATTGAAAGTATTCGTCTCAATGGAACGTCCTTCTTATGAACTTTAGGAAGACCATAAAGCCTTGGTCTAAGGGAACCAGAAGGTCTAATCCTGTCATAAGTCTCCTTAGAAAAGTAACCTTTTCTAAACAAGTATAATAGACGTTTCTGAATTTTAATTTCATTTCTGTATGTGTTGTCACAAGTTTCAACTGGACCAATTTTTTTTAACTTTTCTGAATCATTCAAAATAATCAACATCTTTTGGATGTAATCTACCCGGTCCAGTAGAACAACACCAGCACCCTTGTCTGGTTTACAAATATGGAATCGGCTATTGCTCAACATTTAGTTGAGAATATAGCCTGCGCCAAGTTGTTTAAAAAAGAGTGGTTTAAAATTATTCATACAGCCGATTCCAACAATCATTTGAAGATTTTGGAATCGGTCTGCATAGGATTAAAACAACCTTCTCTCTGCCAGCAGAAAGAATTTGTAAAGTCTCTTAATCTGTTGGGGATATTTTATTTTAACTGTCCCTCACTAATTTATTTACGATTATTTCCCCTCCCTCGTTACAAATATATACACTTGTTTGTTATTTTAGTGTGTTTCCCCCCTCTTTTTTGCTCTTCATTGTCGTTAATATACTTTTCGTTGATCCAACGATTGTCGCCCTGATGAGATGTTGGCTGAAAATTTGGAGACTTTTAAAATTAAAATCAGTACATTCCTTGTTTTTAAAACTATATATATATATATATATATAAAAGGAAATATGTTGTAGTGGTTCCAACGAGAAAAAGTATGTATATTAAAAAGAAGAGGGGTGCATAAACGTTTTTGGTTGTAATGTGGATTTATTGAGAAAAATATTATACTTTGTTTTACATAATTTCACGACACGTGTTTCTGGTCTGGTCTACTTAACCGTCTTCAGGTGAAAGTGGAGATTTTTACATATTATTAAAAATAATTAATTTTTTCTTCATGTTCAATGTGGAATATTCTCGATATGAGACATTCTGTTTGTGTGTTGCGAGACCAGACCAGAAACACGTGTCGTGAAATTATGTAAAACAAAGTATAATATTTTTTCTCAATAAATCCACATTACAACCAAAAACGTTTGCGGCACCCCTCTTCTTTTTAATATATATATATATATATATATATACACACACACACACATGGTCTGAAGTCTTGCAGCTTTAATGATAGTGTTTGTAGGTTGTGCCAGGAGAAAAAGCTGGCTATTGTGACAAACTCAGACAGAGATAAGTTGTTGAATTCAATAATCTTTAAAATTCCTCTAAAATTAACAGCCATTTCAGATATTATCTTATGTTTACACTCATATTCATAAAATTTTATATACTGATACTTACCATATCTGATGGTATATAATCCCCACTAACCCATTTATATTTAATATATTATACAGCCCATTAGAAGTTATTATGCAAATTGTATAAACCTCAATAAATCAAATTTGCTTTGAAAAATTTTTGTCAAATTTTAAATGACTAATTAATTTGGCACTCAATCAAAAGCAGCCTTGATATGTACCTTGAAATTTATGGGAAGATTAATGACAATCCAACTTTCATCTTAATAAACATCATAGTAATGAAAGTTACTGGAAGAGTGATGTAAATTTTTAGGTCTTGTCCAGGAATTTTTTTTGATATTTTCTCATTAAAGAAACATTTGAGTTTCCTACATTATTAGGTCAACAGTTCTGTTGAGAACAAGAAGCATAAATTTGTAAAATATATGATCTATCTGAAGTTATTATACAAATTACATAAACCTCAATAATTCAAATTTGTTTTGAACAATATTGTCAAATTTTAAACAATTTAGACATCAAAACAAAAGCTTGAATTAAATTTTTAGTTAGTTTCAACATGTATTACTAAAGTTATTGGATTTATTATAAAAACTGCACTCTGAAGTTATTATGCAAAACCAGCAAATCATTTTTTACTTTAATAACATGGCAATAAAATCATAAACAATTGATCAACACCTAGAACAGAACAAATACAAACATATATGATAAGTCTTTGAAGCATTTACATCTTAATACAGTAACCCTTCTTCTCATTGTCCTGGGTATGACGATAAACTACATCCATGTCCTGGGTAAGATGATAACATACGTCCAACAGCAAGGCCTCTGATCAGGAGGTTTTAAAGAGTGTGGAACCACCTCTTAATTGCTGGTGTTCTCAGGTCCACTCTGACCTGGGGTGGTAGCACCTGTTAGGGTCCCAACTATGGGCAAACAGTTAACCCCAAAACTGGGTTTAAACCCCTTCAATACATTTTTTGATGAAAAATTATTACCAGCAATACATTTTTGTAAATAATTATTACCAGCCATATATTATTATCAGCAATACATTTTTGAAGAAAAAAATATTACCAGCAATACATATTTGTAAAAAAAAAAAAAAATTAAAAATTTCCAGTAATGAATTTTTGAAAAAAAAATATTAGCAGCTATACATTTTTGAAGGAAAATTACCAGCTATACATTTTTGAAGGAAATATATTGCCAGTAATAAAAACTGTTGGCATTAAATAACCCATTGAGGTTGATATGCCGTAAAACAAACCAAACCTTCTTCTCAATAACAGCCTGCAATCTATTATCCATTGATTTTGTTAAATTGTTTACTTCAGCAGGTCCAGTTTACATGGTGGCTTTAATTGTTTCCCACAGGTCTGATTTACTGTTATATTGTCATCTTCATATAATTTAATCTTCACAACTGATCATAGATTTTCAATTGGATTCAGATTGGGACTTGACATTGGCCATTCCATTATCTTCTCTCCTGTAAAGATTTTATGCTCTGAAAATTCATGGATACATGAGAACATGCATAGTTGTGCATAAATATGCACTTCACTTTGAAACTCTGAGGCTGAGACGTGTACATTTCAAAGAAAGTCTTTTCTATGAAATCACAATCGTTAGCACTGTTCAGTTTAACTTCTCCATCAACTTTGAATGGTCCAATAAGTTTGGTTGACAATTCCAGCCTATATGATCACATTGCCACCTCCTTGCTGCCTTCATTTAGCCCCAGGCACATCTCCATTGGATAAAATCCATCCAATTTGCAAAGTATTCTACACATTTTTTTCCTCTTTGACTGTCTCAATTCTAGCCTGTTCAAAGATATGAGCACTGCTCAAAAATGGTTGTTTTCAATATAACTCCTCTGAGTCCATCCTTCAAATATATAAATCTGTCCTTGCATCGAATATTGCTGTCATATATAGTCGAGTGCTCCAGCTGTACATCTTAAGGTCCTCTACAAAATCCAGAGATGAATATGCAAGATGATAGGTCCTCATCTGGCATCTAGTCTAAAATTGCTATCCCACAAAAATGCTATAGCCTCCCTCTGTCCCTTCTACAAATATTTTCATGTCAACTGTTTCAATGAGCTACTTTCACTGGTTCCCAGATTGCATGAATTTAAGTGAGCTACTAGGCTGGCATCTTGGTCCCACCCTTTCATTATCAAAACAGTTAAATGTAACTGTCTCTTCTACTCAAACAGCTTCTTCTCCTGCACTTTCTGTCTGTGAAACTCCCTTCCTCTTACTTGCTTGCCCTGATGACTATAATCCTCAAATATTCAAGTGTAATGTCAATCGACACCTGACTCCCTGAGCTTGTTCCCCATCCTTCTCTGTATCCTTTCCCCAAACATGCCTCTTTATTCTTGCTCTCAATCCTCTGTAACCCCTTGCATGCTAGTGGCACTCCCACCTTGGGGTGAATTGCTTTAACAAAAAAAAACTCATTTTAGTTTGCATTCACCAAGGAGACAAGTTCTTATAGCCATTTTTGTTTCTATCTTTTAATTTAGTTATATTTTCAACAGCTCTCTTTATCATTGGCTGATCTCTGCAAAACGTCTTTGATAGTTTCAATGTAGCCGATCCTTCACTCAAAAAACTTTATTTTTTGTTTTTCAGCATTTGTTTGATCCTATTATTGTGTCTTTTAATATCAAAAGCAGCCCTTAGACATAATAGCAGTCTTCTTCTTTTATGTGCTGTGACCCTTCAGGACATAGGCGATCATGACTCTCCACTTCCCCCCTATCCCTTGTAGGTCTCAATATGTTTTGTTCTTTAGCTATTTCTCCCAAACCCTGTTCTGTCATCCACTTGCAGCAGCCCTAAAATAAAACTTATCAGCAGCAGTTCTCAAATATTAAAACATGTGAACCCTAAAGTAAGTCTCTCTCTCTCTTTCAAACTGGTGTTATTAACCTTCCACACTCAAAAGGGCTGGGAACATTCCACACAAACACAGTAAGTTCCCACTAAACCATATCAATGAACATTTCATTGTGTATACAATTAACGTCTAACAAAAGAAACTCTTGTTTTAAACTTGCTTTTTGTTAATTTGTCAAATAAATGTTATCTTGTATTGCAAATCAATTGGTCTGTTATTTTGTGTTTGTACTCTTATTTCATGTACTACAAAATGTTCCTGTAAGAAACCTTATGCATTTAATTATTGAAGTAACTAATCCCTGAACTATCAGCCATGTTTCAACATATGGAAAAAAATAAAAAAATAGTTTTATTGGATTTCAAAGGACTTAAACTAATATTAGTTTCATCTGGCATAATAACTTCAGACTCATGTCTTTATAATAAATACAAAAACTTTAATAAAACATATTGAAACTACCTAAAAATTTAACTCAAGCTTTATTTTGGTATCTAAATTAATCATTTAAAATTTGACAAAAATATTTCAAAGTAAATTTGAGTTATTGGGGGTTTATGTGATTTGCATAATAACTTCAGGCAGACTGTATAGTACATTATATTTAATATATTATAGAGTTTATTTACATTTTATATATTGTATAGTATATAGTATAATGTTATGAAGTTATACAAGATACTGGAAATTAATGGCATTTGCATAAACATTAATTTACCAGATACTTTAACTTTGCATATAAGGCCTAACAGATATTTTGGAGCCATTTTTAGGGAAAAAGAAAGGAGTTTCTGCTGTCAAATATTGTATATTCCCTTGTATTGTTATGATTGGCTGAAGAGACTTCTTTATGAGATGAGCTATAACTGGAGAAATCATAAAACACACACAAGAATTAAGTTACAAATTTCATGGAAAAAGTATGCATCCAAAAGCTAAAGACACTTTTCGTATATATAACAAGAATATCAAAAGATATTGACAATTTATGATTTTCTAGAGGAAAAGATTGTATCTAAATTCCAATAATTTGATTTATAAAATAATCTTGTGCAAACAAATCATACACTGACAGGCAGAATCTTTTATATTTTTGCAAAATTCACAATAACTAGACATTCACCATATAAATAATATGTTTAATTATCTACCTGAATAAGACTACATGAGCCAGTCTTGCAGAAACAGCATTGTTTTGCATCTTTACAGAGATATAAATTTTAATAATAACAAATCTAATCATTAAAATTGATGCAAATATTTAGCAGACACTAATTAAGCAGGAAAGTGCTGAGTCATTTTCTATTAGATTTTAGCTGGGAGCTCCGTTGAACAAACTGAAAATAAATCTGTTGTTTAAAACAAAGGATTTCAATTTACAATTTTCTTTACTTTTTGCTTTTAAATTTTGACATTTTTCTTTTTGTCTCATGCAAATATCTTTTCAGCAAAGTGAATTTTTTTTTTTATTTCTAGAGGCCGTCACAGACACGAGATACATTTTTCTTTGCACAAATATCTTTTCTCAGATTAGCTTATTTCTTGGCTATGTTTTTAAAAAGAAAATTTTGCTAACCTGTGAATTGTCTCTGTACATCAAACAGCCATTAGATTTTAACAAAATGCAGTTAAGCTACAAGAGTGAAGACAAAAGTACTTGAAAAAGAGAATTCTTTGAGACTTATCTGCTTTATATTCTACTCTTAGAAGGTCAATCAAATAAAGATCAGTTGGTATACAATTATTTCCATGTTGTTTACTTTTGTAATTCAAGAACTGAGACTTACAATGGAAAATTGGTATAGATTGGGAAAGGAAATATATACAAAGTTCATGCATAGATATAAAAAAAAAGAAACTAATTCTGTTATTTGAAAGTCTTTTTTTATCCCTTCAGAAATACAAAAGAACTCCAATTATTTACCTAACGTGTTCTTTCCTATTTTTCTACATATCTGCACATATATATATATATATATATATATATATATATATATATATATATATATATATATATATATATAAAAAAAAGGCTTAAACACTATGTATGTATACATATTTAGATATATATATAATTGTATATTAACCATTAATATTAATTCGCTTGAGGATGAAATGGAACTAATGTCTTTAATTCAATTGCAAAATTAAATTCGTGGCTTTTAGCTTCCATTTTTGAAACATGGTTAGAACTGTGTAGTGGAAAAAAAACATATTTTAAATCAATTAATTTATAATATTAATGCTCTGTAAATTTACATTGAGCACTATTTTGTAAAAATAAAAGTATCTATAAGAACACCGGATTATATATCTTACTGTTCTTTCTTTTTATTTATATATATATATATATATATTCTGAAGTCTTGCAGCTTTAATGATAGTGTTTGTAGGTTATGCCAGGAGAAAAAGCTGGCTATTGTGACATACTCAGACAGAGACAAGTTGTTCAGCATTTTGTTCACCAACTGAATTTTAATATGTTAATAAACACTCTCTGGCCCAATATGAACTCAGATGAGAATTTATATGTTAACATTTTTTTTTCTTCTTCACTTCAGGTTCAACTTGCTCTTTCCTCTCCCTTGATGATTTTACTTATGGCATTAGGTTAAGTTACATAAATGGGAAAATATAGTGCTACAAATTATTTACCAAAAACCACCTGATGAGACCATAAGGTTGAAACCTGGGTCATGTTAATGGTGAAGTTTTAAATCTTTTATATTACTATTATCTGCTCCACACATTCAATTTTTTAGAATTGTGTACTGAGCTCTTTCTTCAAATATCCATCCTCTTGACTGACACTGGTCTGGTCAAATATATATATATATATATATATATATATATAAAAATGGAGATTGGGAGCAACACCCAGCAGAGATAGTAAACACAATCTTCAGGCCATGTTTGCTGTGTTTTAGCTTGAATACTTATATACATGTGCAAAAGTAAGTGAACCCCTAAGATAATATTTAAAATAAATTGTCTTTTTTACCAGATAACCAACAAATCTTAATTAAATTATATATTCATTAAGAAAAACCTTTATTAAATGAATTATAAACACTTTTAAAGATTTTTACCAAGCTGGAATTAAAAATATTATTTAAAAATTAAGATATGAACGCTTACATTTACACTCTGTATTTTTGTTTTACCTTGTTGCCAGTGCAAATAATTTTGTGTACATATGTAAAAATCAAAATGAAATGTTCATTTTTTTGATAAGCTTCAGTCAAACAATATACCTCATTATGTATGCAAGAGTGTGCAGTTTGAGCAATCTTCAGGCCATGTTTGCTGTGTTTTAGCTTGAATACTTATATACATGTGCAAAAATAAGTGAACCCCTAAGATAATATTTAAAATAATTTTTACCAAGCTGAAATTAAAAATATTATTTAAAAATTAAGATATGAACCCTTACATTTATACTCTGTATTTTTGTTTTACATGGTTGCCAGAGCAAAGAATTTCTTGTACACATCTATGCAGGAGTGTGCATTTTGAAAAGATCAAAAGAACTTTCTTTAAAAATTCGCATAGTTGAAACCTATTATGATGGAGAAGGCTACAGAAATCTATCAAAACGATTTGGAATGCACTTTTCCATCATGCAAAAGAAATTGTTTATAAATAGAAGGCCTTTGATATGATAGCATCACAATGAAGAAGTGGCTGTCCATGAGAAAGAACAACAAGAGTAAGTAGATATCTAGTTCAGCAAGCCCAGGTAAATCCTGATGTGATCTTTTTTGTTCTCCAATGCTTGCTGGCCAATGTTGGAATTAATGTGCATACATCTACATTATGACAATATCTGAACAATAGAAATCTTTATGGCAGAATGCCTAGAAAAAGTCACTGCTTAAGAAATAACACAAACATGCTCACCTCTACTATGACAAAGCTCATATTAATAAGCTAGAAACATTCTGGTAAAAGGTTTTATGATGAAATCAAAATGGAGCTTTTTGGGGAGGAACAATAGGTGGCAAGCTCCTAATACGGTTTTTGAAGAGAAGAATTTGATACAAGTCATTAAACATGGTGGTGACAGCATTATGATTTGGGGGTGCTTCACTGCAGCTGGAACAGGGAGAATAGTACACGTTGATGGCACAATGGACTCTGTAAGATACCAAACAAATTTGAATGTTTTGTCCTCAGTTCAAAAGTCGTGTTTACGGTCAAGGTCAGAACTTCCAACAGGACAATGATCTGAAACATCAAAGCAAATCCACAAAAAAAATGAGTTTGTAAAAAGAAATTTCAAGTCTTGGAATGGCCTAGTCAAAGTCCTGATCTAAACCCAATTGAAAATCTGTGATTCAAGAGAAAGAAAGCAATACATAAAAGAAACCCAGCTAATATTGAGCAACTGTTGGAGTTTTGCCAAGAAAAATGCTCAAAAATCGGCAGTCAGTACTGCCAGAAACTTAAAAATTATTAAAAAAAAAGACTAGTTGACATTGTAACCTCAAAAGAAGCAGTCACCAAATATTAAATATAAGGGTTCACTTACTTTTGCACATCTTAATTTTTAATTTGGAATTAATATTTTTATTCCAGGTTGATAAATATTTTGAAAGTTGTTGTAATTGACTTAAAGGTTTTTCGTAATATATATAGTTTAATTAAGATTTGTTGATCATTGGGAAAAAAAAGAGATAATTTTTTAAAATACTATCTTAGGGGCTCACTTACTTTTGCACAACACTATATGCTGGTCAGTGGTGCATTATGGATAGGCCTAATTTATTATTCTAACACAGCAGTGATGGTTATATTTCATATTATTCTAGGGGTTATTAAGTAGAAATAATTATAGATCTGAATGTACGACTGACCGGCATATATGTACAGTCAAGCCAAAACACAAAACACATGAACTGAAAATTGTGTTTAAGCATGAAACAGACTGTTTCTGTTCAGTGTTGACTTCAATGTTCACTTTTATATTTATATACACTCTGTTCCAGATATTAAGCATTTTAAACCATAAATATAGCATACATTAAAACTATGTTATTATCGTATATATATATATATATATATATATATATACAAGTATAGGATTGGGTAAACAGAATAAATTCCAATAACCAACAAATACTATTCTTAAAAGTGTGCTCAATACAGAGTAGAGCAAATATTATTTATTCAAAAATTATAACAAACATGTTATAACATGGTTATGTTATACTTTTTGAATAAATAATATATATATATATATATATATATATATATATATATATATATAATAATGACAAAATTATTCGTACACCCATCAATTTTGAATATTTTTAACCATTTCTCAGAATCTAATGCCTGCAAGATGCCAGAGTTTTTATATCTTAATAAGCACAAAAAGAATATAAAATTAAATTTTCAGAACAATAGGTTAAATACAACAAATTTAACAGGTGAATTATGCAAAATAGGAAAAGACAAAATTATTTATACAGTATGAAAAGTAGAAAAAACTGAACAATTTTCATAATATTAATAGTCAATAGCATGGCCTCTCATTTTAATAACTTGTTGCAATCATTTTCTAAAGTTTTTGTTAAGATTTGAACAAGTCTTTTCTGGGATTTTCTTCCATTCTTCAATGGTCACACTTTTCATTCCTGAAGGTTTTTTGGTGACTGACGATTTATTTCAACTTTCAATTCTTGACATAGATTTTCAATAGGATTCATGTCAAGACTGTAATCTTTTTCTGAAGCCAGGCAGTCACTGATGTAGACATATGTTTGGGATCATTATCTTGCTGGAAAGTAAATTGCTAAACTAGATGAAGATTTTTGCGCTGATAGTTGTAGATTTTCATTCAGAATTTTCATATAGTCTTCAGATATCATTATTCCTCTTATTGCAATTGACTATCCAGTCCCCCTTGAGCTAAAACAACTCCAAAACATCATTGAGCCACCTCCATGTTTTAATGTTGCCAATGAGTTCTTTGGGAGAAAAACCTCACCTTTCTTGTGCCAAATCTGTACATCATTATGTCCAAAAAGCTCAGTTTGTGTTTCATCTCTCCAAAGTACTTATTCAATATTAATTTTCTTTATCCAAGAACATTTTGGCAAAATTAAACTGAGCAACAATGTGATATGTTTTGTGAAGAGGGGTTCGTCATGGTTGGCTTCCATACAACCCATTTCTATTTAAACAACATTGTATTGTGTGAGTGCTTACAGTGATGCCTATCATATCTAAACTTTTGGCAATGTCCTTCAAAACAACTTTTGGGTTCATATTGACATTGCAACACAATTTTTGTGCAGTACTTTTCCATGCCCAGGCAAATTATTTGTCATGCCAAACTGCTTAAACTTCTTTATAATCGACTGTATTGTAGAACTAGAAATAGCTAACTGGCTTGAAATAGTGCTGTAACTATTTCCCGATTTGTGGAAATTAATATTTCTCTCTCTCAAGTCAACGCTAAGTTCCTTTGCCTTCCTCATTGTGTTGTTAATGTAAGAATAACAATGATGACACTCTATGCATCACGTGATGTTCTTTGCTGAAATTATCACAAATATTCTACTGAATAAATAGTCTAGAAGGCTTCACTGATAAAATAATTATGCAAATTACTTATACTTACATGAATGAATTAGTTTAAAATTATATTTTCTACTGTACGAATAATTTTGTTTTTTTCTATTTTGCATAATTTGCCTGTCAAATTAGTTGTATTTAAACTATTGTTCTGAAAATTGAGTTTTATTTTCCTTTTTTTTTGTGCTTATTAACATATAAAAAACCTGGCATCATATGGGCATGAGATTCTGAGAAATGGTTAAAAATATTCAAAATTGATGGGTGTATGAATAATTTTGTCATTGACTGTATTATATATATATATATATGTGTGTGTGTGTGTGTAATAGCTTGACTAAATGATCATTTCAATGTATGAGAGCCCAACACTCAAAGAAGAGACCATAGATTTTCTGTGCGTATGTCTTTTGTAACATGCCAAATTGAGTTTGTGACCTAAAAAGCATCTCACAATCAGTACAAATGACAGATTTGTTGGATAAAGTAGTGGGTCTGTTAAATCTTGCTTTTGTATTCAATTGTAATCAGACGGCTATGGTGAGATGTTTTCAAAACTAGTTATGTTGCATGATAGCTAGTTCCCTATTTAATGCAGTCTGTAGCAGACATTTCAGAAGATGGAAGAGGCATCTCAATAGCTTTGAGAATGTATTTTAACTTGTTTTTCTCCATTGCCCTGTCTACATTTTTGGCATTATTATTATTATTATTATAAATGGCTATACAATGGGATTTTTGGCAGTTAATAAGTTCAAACTCAATATCAAAAATTCTTCAATACCTGTGATGACACATTTGCCAAGTAGATATGCATATATGATTTTACTTTGCAAGATGTAATTACAGATGAAATTAAGATATCATTTATGAAAGACATTGAGTTGATTTATATGGGTGTGATATGAAGTCCATGATTCTGATTTAAATAGAAGGATACTGTGCACAATGATTTTAATTTTTAAAGAGATGCTTCTGTTGTTCCAAAAATGATGATCAAATTTTCAAAAAGCACGAGTAGATTTGTAAATACAGTTTGATAATTTCATTGTTAAGATTGCTCTTGAAGTATGTTAAAGGACTTCATAGAATTCAGCTTGTTCTTGTCAACAGTGTGATAGGGAACTTGTACTCAGGAATGTACTTTTAGATATCAAGATATGTTTTCAATGACGTTTGCTGTAAATATCCAATTTTTTGTAATGATTGATGGTTAAACTGAAAGCTTTATCAACCAGAGGAAAAAATGATCAATAAATTTTTGTATGTCCTCTATAAATGTCAATGACAAGTGCAACATCATAATTAGTAAAGAGAAGGTCATGATACATTCTAGTTCTGATAAGAATTTTCCTATTGAAACATTGAAAGACCACCAATTATACAATACTGGAAGTTACCATATTTTTCAGAATATAAGATGAACTGGTCTATACACCAGTTCATCTTATATTCTGAAATATTTTGAAGATAAAGTTTTGGAAAACGAAAATTTAGACATATTAGAAAGATTTTTAATGAACAAAAAATTAATCTGATATGTTAAAAAATGAGTAGAAATTGTTCTAGATACAAAGGAACTTAAAATACATGCCAAACTGCTGAGCAACCAATGAAAAATGAAATACCAATTAGGTGATTACCAACAGTAATTGCATTAACCACTCTGATTTTTCAAATGCATTGCACATTTTTAATCCCTAATCTTGTTTAAAATAACATTTTTGAATGAACTAAAATATGCATGCCTACTTAGATATATTACACATAGCTTGTGCACATTGTACATTATATAAACAGTGATACCGTGACTTAAGCCATTTCAACTTAAGTCATTTTCGAAGATACGTCAATTTTTCTTAAATATTATTTGGAAAAATAAAACTCGCCTTAGGTTGTTTTACTTGAGAATACATTGTCCGTTAAAAATATTAGAAACATCAAAACACTAAAATAACAATAAACACATGTAAAATTAAATTCAAATAAATTTAAAAATAATATTATATATATATATATATATATATATATATATATATTGATATATTGATAATAAGAAGACAGAGAATTAAATTATCCATTTCAATTATAATTTTTATTTTGCGAACACTGAGATGTTCAACTAATCATTTCCATGGAGGAGATTTTGTTCTGATGAGTTGAACATCACAGTGTTCATGAAATAAAAATTATAAACAAAATTGATAATTAATGTCTTCGTCTTCTTATCTGTAGTTTGCATAGAGCTCTCCCTGGATTTATATCCTCCTTGGAATTATCCATTCCAATCACAAACTGGTAAAACATATAATCATATATATATATATATATATATATATATCATAGAATCATCAAAGACAAATAATAGTATAATAAAATGTGTTCAGCAGATGTTCATATTTCAAATTCCTGCCGACAGGCGGAATTTGTGTGTTTTTTTTTACTCCAACACCAATTTTGAATTCAGACTGATTTACATCTGTGCTCTGCTGTTGACATTCTTTCAATTACATTTCAGTTGAGATTTAGAATACATTTTTGCCCATGGCTCTGAAGAAAAGTTCCAATGCAAGTGCTAATGCTAAGCGTAAAGCTATATTGCTGAAAGATAAGGTGGAAATTAATTATTTTATTCAGAATACTGCACGTACATATCAAAAATACTGTAATAGGAGTGCTTATTTGTGGTTTATAATGTGGTTATTTCAACTTAAGTCATTTTTTTGACGTAAGTCATGACATCTGGAACTAATTAACGATATACATTGAAGTATACCTGTATATATTATTTATACATTTTGTGTGTAGGATGTAAGAATATTTTGAAATCAATTTTGGGAATAAAAGGTCTATCTTATTCACTGAAATGTATGGTAACTCTGTTTTATGAGATCACCAAAAAACAAAAGGAGCCATGACACAGCCCTTTTTGGTATGAGAAGGTTGTCTATCAAACACAACCAATGCTTTCATTCCTTCATGAAATGAAATAACAATGTTATCTGGGATACCAAGCTTTTTAAGGAATTTGCATATCTTATTTCTATTAGCAATGCTGAATTCTTTCTTATATATATATATATATATATATATATATATATATATACCTACATAAAAAAATAAAAAGCAATGAAGATATATACAAAATATGCATATATGTTTTAAAGAAAAATCAAAACAAAATAAAATTTTTCAAGACATCCTGCTGCGTCTCACTAACTTTTATACACTTTAGTGTCCAGAATGTTTCTCACACATATTTTAATATTATCAGTTTTTTCATTATACATGACACATATCTATATCAATAAGAACTAAACAATCCTACTGCATCTCACAAACTTTTACACACTTTAGCATTGAGAATGTTTGCCACACATATTTCAATATTATTTGTTACTTCATTATATGTAACACATGTCTAACCAATAAGAAATGACCAAATACAACATACCATTAATCAACATCTCTTTACTTTTTATCATTTTTTATAATTTCTAGCTTGATCTCTGACGAAGCTTTAATAAAGTGAAACGTTAGATTAAGACATGTTTCCTACTTGTTCTTTATCCTATAATTTTGTTCCATTCCTATCTATACTCTATCTATCTATCTATCTATATATATATATACATATATTTATTATAAAGTATTTTACATCGCTACACAAAAATTTCTATGTTTCAGAACTTAAAAATTGTTCCTCACAAAGTGATGTTGGATAACTTAAAAAGTAAATACTAAGAACAGTGGATTCTTAATCTGCATGTTCTTTCTCTCTCTCTCTCTCTCTCTCTATATATATATATATATATATATATATATATATTTGTGTGTGCCTGTGTGTCTGTGTGTGTGTGCAGATTAATGCATAACTATTAACTCTTTTGTTGCATGTGATTTTAGAATCTAAGGTTCCATTTAATAGCAAACAATTTAAATTTTCTTCCCTTGGCTATAATTTCTTCTTAAAAGGGATAATCATAAAAATAAAAATCTGCCTTTATAATTATTAAATGAAAATTATCCAAAGAAAGTGAACAGAAAACAAAGGAAATAAAAAGTAACATATAAGCAATCTGGTCTCACTATTTGGTTAGTTTTTCTCTTGTCCTTTACATTTGATGATCAGTAAAGTTTTCTCTTTGAAAACAGTTTCAGCTAAAATACATATCTTTTAATTACTATCTATCAGTAACAATTTCAATAGTAGCATATCTTAACAACTCATCACAAAAACATTTACAATCCCCAAAGTGTTTGTTTTAAAACCAATTATTAATTTCCGTTAATATATTACTAAATATAAATTTCTTAATAGAAATTAGATCAGAGTTTCCTTTTATGTTATTAAGCTGAACCTGTCAAATTTTATTTCAACTCATGAATCAATCTAAATTTTTATAGATCATTGTGGCATTTATTTTCTAGATTTGCATTAAAATAATTACTAGATGATCATAAAACAGAATTCTTTTATGATGTGTGTATGGAGGTGGGGGTTTTAATACTTACGTTCTAGTGAACAAACATTTTTTTTTAAATCAGTTATTTTTCTTGTGGATCAAATTGGCTGGATCTAGGTATACATTAAAGTACATATAAGCAAAATAATAATAATTATAAAAGAAAAGCTTATTGAGAAATAACTGTCAAAAATTATTCAATCTTTTCTTGTGAAAATGTCTGTTGTTACATTTATGGAGAGAAGATGGAAAATCTAATAAGAACATAAAATCAACAATTGAACAGCATTTTTTGTTCATTATGAGAGTGTCATGAGTAGACATCTTAGAAGATTTACTGATTCATCAATATTATGAAATGGACAAAGTCCAACAACTATTTTAAGACATTTTATGTTTATACATTCTTTTTATAGATACAAATATTTAAGTAAATGCTCTTTTTTATAATAAACAGTATTTATAACATTTACCAGCCTGAATGTCTGAGAATTTCTCATAGTAAATATTCATCCTTCAACAGGAATTGAACCTGTATCCTAAACAGAACCATCATATAGATTGATGTGCATTAACTAATTGGGCCACAGAGGATCGTTCAGTTAGCAAGGTCAAATTTACTGTCTTTAAACTTCAATCTTCCATGAATCTCTTACATACATTCATATCTTCTCAAAGCATATCCAAGTGTAAACAAATGATGTCACACATTATGAAATGGACAAAGTCTGACAATTATTTTAAGGACAAATATTTTCTATGAAAATTTCTCAAATATTCAGGCTGGTAAATGTTGTTTAATACTGTTTATTATAAAACAGAGAATTTACTTAAATATTTGTATCTATAAAAAGAATGTATAAACATAAAAATGTCTTAAAATGAGTGTCGGATTTTGTCCATTTCATAATGTGTGACATCATTTGTTTACATTTGGATATGCTTTGAGCAGATATGAATGTACATGAGAGATTCATGGGGGATTGAAGTTTAAAGGCCGTAAATTCGACCTTGCTAATCGAATGATCCTCTGTGACTTGATCGGTTAAGAGCACATGAGGCTAAATGATGGTTCTGTATAGAATACAGATTTGATTCCTGTCAAAGGACGAATATTTTCTATGAAAATTTCTTGAACATTCAGGCTGGTAAATTTTATAAATACTGTTTATTATAAACAGAGCATTTACTTAAATATTTGTATCTATAAAAAGAATGTTAAACATAAAAATGTCTTAAAATGATTCATCAATATAAACAATTCCTGGATCTGAGGAGAATGCTTGTGGAAAAGAAAGATGGCTTTATAATTAATCTAATGAAGAATTAAACAGTGCCAAAAATCTAATTTTAAAATATTTACATGAAACTCCGTTATATATATTTTTAGTTACATAATGACAAACATTGCAAAAAAAAAAAAAAAGTCTTTGAATGTCATCTAATTGTTGTTAGTTTTAAGTCAGTGTTGATTTTTGCTTTTTCTTCCAATGTTCTGATTATAATAGAATGAACATTGAAATAACAACAAAAAACAACCGAAAATTGTGTTTGTTAATTGATTGATTACCTATAAAATTTGGTAAAATCACTTTTGGTTGTACAAAGCTGGGTGAAGTGTCAATTATATCTTGATTGTTAACTGAGAATTATGAGATCCAGTCACATGAATTGTTTTATTATAAATTTTCAAATATTTTTTTTTGTAATCAAGTAAAATTAAAGAATTTTCTATGAGAAAATAAATGAAAATTAATAATTCTGAATGAATTAATGTGCAAAACCTGAATACAGGATAAAAGAGCATCATTGTTTCACCCAAAATTTTTTCTGAGATGAGAATTAAAGGAAGTAAATTTCAGACATCAAATTATTCACCAAGAGACTGAAATGAATCTATTAGGAATTGGATAAAATTGTATATTTTCAAATTTAAAAAAAAAAAACAAAAATCAAAAGTGGAAATATTTGAGATGAAGGACAATCTGTTAGAGAAGCAATAAGAGTATTTTTTTTTTCAAAGCACATTTGATGATAAGCAATGATAAGAATAAAAATGAATCTTCTGAATAAATATGTATTACATAGATGTTCTGGAAGGAAATGGGTCAAAAATTAAAATTTATAAAATATCATCTGTAGTTTCACTTCTTGTGCTTTACAGGTAGATATTTTCGGAGGCTGAGATATAGAAATGTAATTGGAAATGAATGAGAAATTGGAAGGCAGTTAGAAATAAAAGAGAAATGGTGTTTAATTGTTTTTATATGTTTTGTATGAATTTAATCTAGAATATGTTTATATAAGTAAATATCTTCTGCTTTGAAATATTGACTTATACCAAGCAAACAAACTGATGATAAAAGAACAACTCTTATCAAAATGTAGACATGAATAGATATGTAGTAAGACGAAATGTTATTTGAGAGAGAAACTTGCAATCTATGTGAGCAGGAAACTATTAAAATGGCAGTGATCTATATCAATATAAGAACACTAAGCCTCAAATAAATGCAAGGTAAATTCAAAATGTAAGCAAATGGAACTATTGTATTACAGACGAAGACAAGAATAGTGAATTAAATGTTGCAACATGGAGGGACTTGTCACTTATACAACAAGAGAACCAACTAAAAGTTCCACAATGATATTAACAAATAATAATAATCACAAAGAATGGCAAGGATGAAATCAGTAAAAATCAATCCAGAAGACAAGATATCAATAGAAAAGATATTGAATTGACTAAAGAAATAAAATGAGGCACTGGCTTTACCTGAAGGAAAATGAAAAAAAAGTACCAGCATCTCACTTGAGATTGAGAAATTGGAGACTCTGAGAGTGACAGCTGTTTTCCTAATCTCTGCTGCCCTGGGAATTGTCCAGAAATGTCTCAGAAGAAGATTAAAACAAATTCTCAGAAAAACAGACTTGATAAAACTACACAAACTACAACATTTGTACAGATGGTGGGGCTACTGAGGAATGAGCCAGAACTCTGAAGAAATCTGGTGTCATTGGGATTTTCACAAGACTTAGGAGATCATTCAGGTGTGAATGATAATAATAATAACAGCAGCTATAGAAATATTAATTACTACAATGATTGTTGTAAAAAAAACATAGTTAAGTCATTAAAATCAGTGAAGTTTATAAAGTTCATTATTTTTTAATTAAACAATTATCTCTTTATTTGACAGTTTTAGGAATTATCTCTTTATTTGATAGTTTTAGGAATTTTTTTTTTATTAATGAAATTTTCTATGTAAATAATTTCAATTTTTAAGTAATGTCCTTCAATCACAATTATGAATTTTATTTTATAGGTAAGAGTTATATTGAAGATTTCTTCTTTTATACATACTTTTGGGGTCTGCTTCACAGTGAGACATTCATATATTTCCTACCAACATGAGTGGTTAGTATCCAGATCCAGGTAAACAAAAAGATTTCAAATGTTGATAAGTTGAATGATCGGTGCAACATAGTCTTTCTAATTCCACTTCCTCTATTATTGGTTAATACTAAACTTCACTTAGTAAATCTCTCTCTAACACACACACACACATACAAACATGTCCTCCTTATGGGTATATACATATGGGCAATTGAATGACAAAATAAAAAAAATCCTATGTAATGTGTTTGAGCCTTCAAAAGGACTTTTTTAGACAGGATAATGTTTTTTATTAATGAAATCCTAATCATATGTAAGATTAGGAAATGAAAATATAATCAAATGTCAGTTAAAATTAAACACCAAGAGAAATGTTGAAGATGTAGGGATATTTAAATTTAAATTTTAAATTTCTAGCATCTGTCTATATTTCTGAGATGAGGTATTATGGACACTATCTACATTATTCAGACTATTGTCCTCATCTTTGTCACCATGTTTATCACAATGTTTCAGTCGTTTTACACTCCGTGGTTGGAATGTTGAAATGAACCCTTTATTTTGCTCACTGGGGTAGACTGTTCTAGTTCCACATGCCATGGATGTCAGTTATCTCCTGTTAATTCCCCTCTCAAAGTTCTCCACCTCCTTAACCAGATATTGAACTCACACACTTTGGGTCCTGTCACTGGGTTTAACCAATGCCTTTATCCACTGTGCCATGTATCCTTGAGGACATCTGTGTATGAATTTCTGGGTATTATAAACCTAATGTTTTCAGCAACCATTTTTACCAGTGCTCATATTGCAATTTTTGCTGTTATCATTGCATAGACATAGCACGTGGAACTAGAACAGTCTACCCCAGTGAGGGAAATAAAGGGTTCAGTTCAACATTCCAACCACCTGAAGAAGGCCGGAGTGTACAACAGCTGAAACGTTGTGATAAACATGGCAACAAATATGAGGACAATAGTCCGAATAATGTAAATAGTGTAAATTTCTAGCATTGAAAGTATCTAGAAGCATAGCTTGGCTGACTTCATTCAGTTTCTTATTGCTTTTCTTTTTACAGTTTTTGTTTTTTATTGCTTTTTCTTTACACATTTTGTCATTCAGTTACCCACCAATGTTTTCATAATATAGAATTTATATGTATATGTGTTGGTTTGAATTCTTGTATTATTCCTAAAATGTGCTGTAAGTGTTGGCCATTTTGGGAACGAAAGAATGTCAACTGGAAAGAGTTGATGGCATAAAGTCTTGGAGCAGGCAATGCATATCCAAGTGTCTATGTTTCACACACTAAGGTTAAAAAAAGTGTCTGGTTGATTACAAACAAAGTGCAAGTATTGACAAAGGAAAGAAAAAAGAAGGAGAAGAAGAGATAAAAAAATATGTAAAGTCAAAAGAAAAACGAAAGACAATTCAAAGTATCAGAAGGAAAAAAATGAGAAAAATCAGCAAAACAATGATAAAAACAAGTGAGGAGGAGGAGGAGGAAGAAATAAAATATAAAAACATGTGAAAAAGAGGAGAAAATCTAAATGAAGAAAAAGGAAAAGAGAAGTGAAGAAAATAAGATGAAAAGAATGAAAAATAAAGAAAAGAATTAAAGAAGAAGAGAAAAGGAAGAAGAAACAAGAAAATAAAGATAAATAAAGGAGCAAAGACATGAATAAATAAAGAAAAAGAAAAAAGAAAGCAAAATAAAGAAGGAAACTAAAAAGAAAAAAAAAGGTAAGTTGCCAACTTGTCTGGTTACTAATGTTGACAGAGATTATTTTCGAAAATTGCCATTAAACATGTTAAGCATCAAAAGAGAAGAACTTCAGGAAGATGCAGTGGAGAAGTGGCCATGTTGATGGTAGGTGAAAGAAAGTATTTGAAAATGGCAAATTCTGAAAGAGGCTTAAAGGAAGTAGGAGGGATTATAGGCTGGGGAGGAGTGGGAGAAGAAGAAGAGTTTTCACAAGAGTTAATTCAAGAGGATGAATTGAAATACAAATAAAAAGGAACAGAGAAGTAAATAACAAATAGAGAGAGAGAGAGAGAGAGAGAGAGAGATAGATAGAAAGTGAATGCAACAATTTAAGATATTAGAAAATGAAGTAGAGGACAAAATAATAAATAGTAAGAGGGAAGAGCAATAAAGCAAAAATGAGAGAGAGAGTGGGAGATAAGGAAAGAAAAAGAAAGTAAAGTGGAGAGTTAGGGGAAGATAGAGAGTGTGAGCGAAGAAACAGAGGGAGATTATAAAGAAATCAAAAGAGACAACAGCATTGGAAAAATCTGGAAAGAAGAAGGCAAAAAATTTAAGTTTTCAAAAGATAAAAAAAAAAAGAGAAAGAGAAAGAAAGTAGAAAGAGTTGTTTATGATGAGAGAAAAGAGAAAAAAAGAGATATATAGATGAGTGCAATGTGAGAGAGAGAAAGAAAAGAGAGTGAGATAGAGACAAAATGAAAGAGGGGGAGAAGTGTGTAAACAGAGAAGCAGAGAAAAGTAATGCAGAAAGAGGTGTGTAATGTGAGATGAAGAAAGAGGGAGAAATAGAAATAGAGAAAATAGGAGAGAGACTGAGAAGAGAAAGAGATAGAATGGTATGCAATGAGAGAAACAGAAAAAGAGAGATGTGAAGTAAGACATAGAGTAAAGGGAGAGAGGTAGAAAGAGAGAAAAAGAGGGGGAACTGATAGAAAGAGAGAAATAGTGGTGTATATGATGATAGAAAGAGATAGAAAAGAAGAGAAAAGTATATGAAGAAAGAAGGTAGAGAAAGATGTGTGATGAGAAAAGGAAAGATACAGTGAGTTAGTTATGTGATGACAAAAAGAGAGAGAAAGGAAGAGAGAGGTATGTGATGAAAGAAAGCAGTAGAAAGCCCAGTGAAAGAAAGACATGGGTAGGATGTGAGAAAGAGTAGAAACTGACAGAGAGAGTGAGAATGTAGAAGAAATGTTGGAAGAACAACTTCTGAATAAAGAAATAAAAGAGAGAGAGAGAGAGATGTTCTGTTATCGAACGGTGAGTTCTTTGAGAAAGTATGAGTTTTTAACAACGTCATCACTTCTTGTATTTGTTGAGAGAAAATCATGAAAGAAGTTTTGAGAAAAATAAAAAGCAGAAAATCAAAAATGAAAATGGAGACAGTCTACTCTGATCTGACAGCTGGAGACATTTCCAAACAATTATGGAAGAAAAAAAGCATAAACATTTTGATAGAACTGATACATGCTAACATAGACAATATATATAGGAGAGGGTGCTGAAAATTTCTTGGCATGACCCACTTCCTAAAATTTGAGCAAATTATCCCAAACATCAAAATTTATTTTTGGAATCCCTTCTTGGTGGAGCCAAGAACATCTTAGCACCTCCTAGTATGTATGTATGTATGTATATATATATATATATATATATATATTCATGCCTGTGTAGGCAAATAAAGAGGTTAATAAGCAGACATCAATACAAAGAAATAATTTATTTGGGAAGGAAGAAAACTTGATAAAAGATTTAACTTCTGTTATATTTTTTGTCCTTTATTTTTCCTTTAAAAAATCTTGTGTTTTAGTAAAGAAACTCTTGTTTGAAGTTGCTATCAACTTTTTCAAATGGTCTTCACTCACCGTAATGCACACAATTTTAGGGTGTATTTAAAATTAAAACAAAAAACTACTTTCATCTTCAGAGAAGCATTAATACTAGTTTTCTGAAAGATGATGTCATCCATTTCACTTTCCAGAACCTTTCAATTGCAATTATTCTGAAGCAACTGTGAAAATAAATTTCTACTTGTCTGTGTTGTCAGCTGACATCTAAACTAAAATTTACTTTCTGTCACAAAATAGTGTGTATATATCTATATAAATATAAGTATATATCTATATAAATCTATGTATAGAGAGCATGTCTTTCCAAAATGTTATCTTTTTTCTTCTTTGTTCTCTCTATGTCCAAAAATATGCTTCTTGATTTGAGTTTAAATAAAAGTATTTTTGGCTACAATTTTGATGCACTTTTAGATACAGGCAATTTACTTCCCAATTTTACAACTTCAATCTATGTACATAAATCTTTTAGGAACAGTCAGTTCTTCACTCTTTAAAGATTCTAGGGATTTCATAAAGAAATTGAAAAAGTTAAATATAAAAAATAAAGTCATGACTTGCTTAGATATTAAATCCTCATCTACTAACACACCAGTTGATAAATGCTGAAATTTTCCAACTAAACAAATGCAAAATGTACCACTCCCTACTGATAAACAAAGTCATAAAATTTTGTTGAATTTGTACAAACCAACCTATTCAATAATAGTTTTTACAAAGGAAAAAATTAGCTTACTTATGGGTTCTCTTATCGGTAGTATTTTAGCCATAGTCTTTTTAGAATAATTACAATCCAGTCCATTTGAAAATAGCATAGCAAAAATGCTGAATGCTTTCACTATATAGATAAAGTGTTACTAATATATCCATGGAAAGCTAATTTACTACATCTTATAAATAAATTATACAAAAACCTATAAATGAATTCACAAAGAAACTAATAATACATTACCATTTTTTTGATATTCTGTTAATCTGAACAATTTTTAAATCAAGTTTCCTATTCTACTCTATTTTAACTCATCAAATTTGAATAGTGTTTTTTCCTTCTCTCACTATTAACTTGAAAAAGATAAGATGCTACTTTGAATTTTAAAAAATGTTTAAAACTTTAACTAAATTGAAACTTAAATAAATATACATGAAATCTTTTAGATTGTCAGTGACTAAAAAAGCTTGCCACCTTGTAGGATGAAAAATAAGAAGGTAGAAGAACTCTTGATGAATCAACAGCCAGCTAACTAGAAGTGGTGCCTCAATAAAATCACTGTGGAGGAGTCAATGGGAAACCACTCCTCTATCAATTCTAAGCTCATTCATGGTTATCAACAATATTATTATCAGAGGTAACAGTGTAAAAAGGGTTAAGTCTATTGGGATTAACTCTTTGCCCAACAAGGAGGGTCATGTGCAACATGACTGCCATTAGGCTATTGTCAGCAAAACTATAAAAAAATAATAGTGTAAAGGGGGTCCAACTCCTTGGAAGTGATTTCCCACCCAATAAGGAAATACATTAGTGACAGATGTCACTGGACCATCATCTAGTAACTGTTTGCATCAATTAAAAAATAATTTTAGTGAAATGGCATGTCAGAACACTAAATCAACAAGGCCAACTAGAAAATTTAATGCAGGAAATGAATAGATTAAATTTGAATAATTTAGGCATATGCAAAACTAGATGTGCAAATAATGGAAATTTTGTCAGTGACAGATCCGATAATATATGCAGGTGAAGAGAAAAATGAGAGGAGAGTAGGACTCAAGAAATGAAGAAATGTGTTCTGGGATACTATCAACTATCTGATAGGATACTTGTAGTTACTGAAAGGGAAACCTTAGAATGATTATCTATTGGAGGTCACAATTGTTTGAACCTGGCTTCTTAGCCAGTGTTATGAAATTTGATTGAGTTAGATCTTCTGATATATCACCACTGTCATATATTTGATTTATTATATTTGCAATTTTGTCAATGCTGAAGTCATCTAAAGCTGCCAGCATTCTTTATTACAATTCAAAAAAAAAAAAAAAAAACTGTAATAAATGTTCAAATAAAATCAAGTCAAAATATTTGTAAACCACAAACTGATTTTCAGGGTTAACAGATTATATTTAAAAAAATACCACACTTTTATATATTTACATATATAAAATTCAGTTTATATTCATACAAAGTGTGCCAGGTATTTGAGAACACACCTTGAAAAGGACATGAAAGAAAGACACCCTAACATAATGTTATGTGACATGTTAACATTGCTATTTCTCTTTCAGGCAATCACATGGCGGTTTTCATTCTGACACAGAAAATAAAAAGGTACACTATGTTCAGGGAATGTATCATCAACCACAGAAACTTGAATATAGTCAACTATTTAAAAGTGGCCAGGCCCTTTTTGGGATACTAGAAACAGTTTAAGAACTAGAAAACAAAACATTATAAGTTGTCAGACTTTGTAAGGACAAATCATGTTCATCTAGCATATCTCAGATATCATCAACCGCAATGACAGCATGTAAATAAAAGACCTCACTGGGTAGATTTCAGATGTGTGCTGCATGTGATGTCATGAGTATACAGCATTTCATGTCCAACAAAACCTTGAAAAACTGTATAATTCAATTAAAGAACATCTTAAACAAGTTCAAGAAGCTTGAGAATCCCAGCATGTACTTCTGAACAGAAGGAATGACAAGTGGTTCTGTGAGAGGCTTATGGGGATGCACATTATATTTAGACTGTCTTTGAGACTCTGGGTGGTTGTGAGCAATAACGGCAATACCATACCAACTCACATCTTCCCACCTAACTTCTAGTGTCAATATGACCACCTACATCAATGTGCTGGAGATGGTTTGGATCAAGAAAGTCGCCAAGGGTAAGTTGTACATATTCAAGCAGGACTTTGCTTCCTTCCAAAGAGTCTAAGAGTTTCTGGCCAATAATTTCATGATCAAAGAGTTACTGCTCTGGTATATCTATTCAGGCACATTCTAGGGCAGGATGTTTTTTTGGGGTTGTGGCTGAAGTGAATTTAATAATGTCTGCAATGTGTCCAATGCTCAATGAAGTTTATATTTGGTAAGTATGGGAGCGAATAGAGTACTTGAAAGTCAGCCAAATGTTTCTGTAACCCTTTTTGCGTCACTCACATGTAATAGAGGGTTGTATTATCTTGTTGGAATACATCATCACCACTAAGAAGCAAGCATAAACAGTCTCAACATGATCTATGCAAATTATATTTGTGAAGAGAGATCATCTCAGGTATATTACAGCAACCAATATGATGGTATCAATAATGATGCTTGATGATTATGAAACTGCATGTAGTTTATATATATATATATGTTTTGAACAATAAAAAATATTAGAAAATAAAAACTTTCAGAATGGGTTGTATATTAATACTTTTTCATTTTATTATTTCACTTAGATTCCTCGACTAGTTTTGGCCAACAAGGCCATCATCAGAGAAAAAAATTTCTGCTTGTTAGTAGTAGCGACCTACAGGAATGAATGACTTGATGAAGAAAATGAACTTTATCTGTAGTTTTCATTTGTTTTTTATTTTTATATCATAAATTTTGGTCAGTCCTTGTGTTGGTCAAACAGTTTCTTTTAAGTTGTTATTTAAGATAGAGGCTGAATACATTCATGCTGCTCTGAATTCCCTCGGTCATTTTGACAGTTTTATTGGTTCCTGGAAAGGTGATGTGTCTGTGTTAAGTGTGTGTTATCATTTAGTTCTTCTGGAAGTGAGCGAGTATGATGTGTGTAAGTGTGTATATTAGTATGTGTGTGTATAAGTGAGGCCTCAACACCTCTGCAATTCCAGATTTTCCCGCATATTGTTTCTGGCATAGTGTGCATTCTAGGAGGTAAATTATGTTATGACTTCTACAGTTAGAGTCATGGTAGATTTTGAAAGTAGATTTAGTGACGAATTGGTATGTCCAATGTGGTTATAGCATGTTACATGGTTGGGAAAATCCTGTTATTTTTTATTTTGGTTTATTACGGCTTACCTTATCCTCTGAAATGTGGTTACTACTGATAATTTCCTTTAACTTCTTAGGTCTACAATATTATTAATTATATATATATATATATATATATATATATATATATATATAAAAAATTAATAGTTAAGAACAGCCACGAAGAGTTAAAAATGGTCCTTCAGGAAACAAAAAAGTGCTCAATGCTTCATAGCAGACCAAATATTTGTATTATTCATGAAAAAAGTATCTCCATTGGCTGGCCTCTTCTCAGAGTTTCATGTGTACATTTGAACACACAATCCTCAGGTAGGTGATGCACTATACAATAATAGGAGCTTTAAATACCAACCAGATTGAAACCAAGTTTGGCAAGACAATGTATTGACTAAACTCACCATAGTATCAAATGTCTGTTTGATGATAATCACAGGCCTAAAGCTGAGAAAAAACAAAGTTCAGCAAAGACACTGAAAAATGACAACATTTCTTATCCAAAAAGTGCTTTGCTGCTTAGGTAAATCAAAGTAGAAGTCATTGGAAACATCTTTCTTATGAATAATAAGTATATAGCTGTTATAGAATTTCTGTTTAGGGAAGGAGAAAATACTGCAAATGTTCATAGGAAGTTAGTGACTGCTTATGGAAAGGCTGTGCTTAATGTAAGCACAGTAAGGAGATGGATTAGCAAACTTAATGGCAACCTAAGAGAGAAAGAAGGAACTGATCTTAGGAATACGCCTTGCAGTAGCACACTGGCTGGCTACTGCTGTTAATCTGGATATGGCCAAACAGATTACATTGGAAAATGAGTGATATGCTTTTGCAACATAACAATCCAAGGCATCATATTAGCTTCATGATAAAATAAAAAAATCACTAATCATGGCTGCACAACCATGCCTCATTCATCTTGATCTGCCATCCTCAAACTTTTATCTGTTTTAGTGCATGAAGGAGGTACTGAAAAGTAGCAAGGATGATGGCTATATATATATATATATATATATATATATATATATATATATATATATATTCTCTAGTTCACCAAGCAGAAGCAGGCTAAGAAAGCAGTCAAGAATTTCTATGAACTGGGTATACTTACTCTCATTCAATGGTGGAATACCACAGTTGAAAAAGAAAGAGAGAATGTTATATATATATATATATATATATATATATATAAATAAAATAATCAAGGTACCTGGTGTTGCCTGGGTGTACATAGCTGCAATTGTATACCCCACCTTGTATACCAACACACCCCTGTCAAGAAATGTCTGCCTGTGTCCCCACCTGCATGCATGATCCGTTGGTATAATAAGCTACTCCCCACCCTACATCTTTTTTATGGTATGTCCTTTGCAAGTGTGTGTTTGTTCTTAATAAAGGAATCCCATTGATAAAAACTACTTGTTTGGTCATTGTCTGGGGTTAAATTGTTTCAATGTTTTAGATATTCAGTAAATTTCTTATGGCCATAATAACTTTCAAATAGTATGGGAGTGTTTTTAAATCTAATAATCAAACAAAGACAGGGATGAAGTGTCAGAGCTTGATTCAGCTGCAAATACAAATATGTAAATGCCCCCTCTTCTTTGCATGTTTACTGTAAAGCTGGGGTTAATAAGAGGTTCTTCAGGAATTTTCCCCTTTTAACGCTTCAATAATGTTTCTGAAACAATATTTGCATCAAAGGTTGTTTGAATGCCAATTTAGGATGGAATCATATGAAGAAACTATTGGCTAAATGGCAAAAGCCAATTTTGGACCTAGTTTGTCACAGATTTCGTCCCCTTAATGGAAATAATCTAAACCAAATATTCATGCAAAACAATTTGTGTACCATATGTAATTTACATGGCAAATTTGGATGAAAAACCAGGAAGTTATGGCTGAAAAACAGGCTTATTTGTGGTTTTCCATTATATGCATTTCTTACATGATGGCAAATTTTTTGATAATGTTTGATCAAAATAGAATAAAAAATGAGCAAGTTATTTAAATTTTTATCTTAAGTAGCATGAAAAACCCAATTTTTTCAGTTTTTTGCAATTTTTTGTGTGAAGCCAATATCGCAGGAAAACTATCAAGCTCTCTACATAAACCTCATAACATGAGCTATGTTTTGCATTAAGTGCAAAGAACATCAACTCATCCAGTAAAAATTTTGTCTTGATTTTTGCAAAATGCCATACCCACCTTCAGTTTTATCAATTTTTCTGCCAAACCCAGGTCCTGGACATTGAAAAGTTAGTCTTGACCTAGCTTGAGAATGGAAAAATAAGGGATTCAAAATGCATGAATATGTTTTAGGAATTTCATGGATTCACCAAATCTATTTGCTATTTTCTTAATGTTAATTGTCAATTTCCTTTCATTGTAGTTCAACATTTTCAGGTATTTTACTTGTTGAAAACCTTTCAGAATAGGAATTGCCTTCATCAGGCTCACAACCAAGTCTGACGTGTTTGTATCAAATTTTTAATTGCGTTTCATCCATTAAATCATCCTTGAAAGTCTTTTTAATTATTCAAATATCTTCCACAGTTGAATATCCAAATTTCAAGCAAAAAATAAAGGATATTAATTTTTAATGTCACAATCACAAAATCTACAAAAACAGTGAATGACATCTCACTGACAACTGAGTAACCCAATGTGAGAGTGTCTGTTCAAACATGTGCAATAAGATCCATTCTAACTAGGTCATATCTAGGACATCCACTGGCTCCTTAGATATTCAAAGTAGTTGAATAGTTTTTGGACTGACTTTGTGCATATATAGATATAGAGACAATCATAGATATATAGTGAAGCATATATATGTGTGTGTGTGTGTGATATATGATATGTCCAAAAAGAAACGGGCAACATCACTGGATTGGATGCAAATGAAGTTGCAGTTTCCCTCTTCTCGAAAGATGTCTTAAGAAAGATCAAGAGTCTCTTATTCCAAATAAGGTTACAGTGTTACCTGAATACCAATGTAGGTATTTTTAAGGTGTTGCATAGTATTCTTCTAGACAAACTTCTTAACACCATTGCTGATGAAGCTCTTCCGAATTCACAGAGTGGTTTCAAACAGAGCAGTGGGATGTCAGATGTGATTTTTTTTTCTATTAGGTAGAGAAATAGTAGGAGAAATATTTTTAGCTGAAGATCGAACTGTATCAAATCTTCATTGATCTTTCTAAGGTTTTTGATAATGTGAACAGAAATATCTTATGGAGGATTCTGAAGAAGCTTGGATGTCCTGATAAGTTCAAGGGATAAAAATGTGTCAAGATAGGTGGTAAATTCTTTGATCCAATTTTGGTTGAAAATGGTGTTAAGCAAGGGAATTTAACAGTGCTGGCTCATTTGCACTATGTTTTATATGGTTTTTAAAGGATGCTTACATAGGGTCAACATCAAAGATCAAACAATGTACAATGGCTGTGATCTTGTGACTCACTTCTAGAATGACATGCAATATCTTATGGATTCCTTCTTGACAATGTGAAGAGCATTAGGTCTAAGGGTTAGCTTGAAAAAGACCTCTGTAAAATACTAACATGTTTGAAATAAGGCTTACTTTGAGTCAAACATTTATCAGTATGATCATAAATTGCAGGTTGTGGAGAGGTTTGTGTATTTAAGCAGTATTCTGAACATGATAAATACTTTTAACGATTAAATCTAGCTTTGAATCAAAAAGATTAGTAATGCATTCAAAAAACTGAATGGACATCTATGGCCACAAAATGGAAGTTTGATTGAGACAAAGTTGAAGTTTTACAATATTAGTGTTTTTGTTTTCATTGTTGTATACATATGAGTCTTGGGTCACTTACCAGAAACACACATGAAAAGGCTGGAGTGATATGACTATCAGTGTCTTTGCCATATATGAGGTATCCAGTGGCAAATGCATATGAGTGACATTGATATCCTCAAAAGAAAATTAGTCTACTAGTATTTTGTACTTCAGCACTAGTTATGAGGAGTGATCAGGAGGAAGAATGAGAGGATCCCTAAGCAGTTTCTGTATGGTGAATTGACCAATGGAAAAAAGACCAGTGCCAAAGGAGAAATTGAGGCAAAAAGATTGCATCAAGAACACACTGCCAGCATGATATAAAATGATTGGGAAAACCTAGCTGAAGATTATTCATCCTGGAGGAAAGAAAATGAACACTGACAAGAACATTTTTGAGAAGAATTGTGTTGAGCATGAAAAACTTGAGAGATATATTCATAAGGATCTTCATGTTATTTTTGCTGAGAATATTGGCACAGAATTTGATTTACTGTCAAATAAATGGGATCTAAGTAGAGCAGGCCTCAAATATCATGAAAGAGGGCACACATAGAAGTAATTCATTAGGTGTTATACAACATTTCTACTTTCTTTTAAGCATTTCACCCCAAGCAAGGTGGTAAGCCACTAGCATGCAAGGGTTTACAGAGAGTTGAAGTGATGGCAAATAGGAGTGATAGAGGAAAGGATGAAGAGAAGGATAGGGGATAGATCAGGGCATCTGGAGATGTCGATTGACATTACATTTGAATAGTTGGAGATTATAGCTATCAGAGAAACAAGAAAAGGAGAAGTTTCACAGGCGAGAGGTGTGAGACATGAAGCTATTGGAGTAGAAGAGACAGTTACATTTAATAGCTTTGACAGTGAAAGGGTGTGAGCGAGATGCCTGCCTAGTAGAATTCTTAAATTCATGAAGTTTGGTAACCAGCAAAAGCAGCTCATTGGAACAGTTACCGTGAAAGTATTTGTAAAAAAGACAGAGGGAGGCAACGGCATGTCTGTGAGAGAGCGACTGCAATTGTTTTTGAGACAGGAGTAAATAACTTGCAGAAAGTGTGGAAAAAATGCCTCAGTTGGTAAGAAAGTTCAAAATATTAATGAACAACTATTCAATATCGCCACATCTACACAAGAGGATGTAAGTCCCTAGGCAGGTCTAAAAAGCCACATCTGTGCTGTCCATATTTCAGGATCAACCAAGTGATGGTATTGCTCAAAATTGAGCTGCAGCCAACACACACACACGCACACACACACATACACACTACTAATATTGTTAAGGTCTGATTTTTTTTATTTTATCAGAAGTTGAAGATAATTATTTTAAACAGGATTCATATGTGTCCCTCTTTTGTAAAGGAAGCTGCCATCTGATGTGATGGACACTCAAGTACAGAGAGCTCACAACCCATTAAGATTCAGTTACCCTTTTAAAGAATGCACATCACAGGCAGATCGTCTCAAAAGTTCATATATGCTGACTTTTATTTTTATATTCAAAATGTTTAACAAAGTAATTTCTAAGGAATAAATGTAGTAAAAAAAAATTCATGTTGGATTAAAAATAAAATCCGTTAATTCCTTAAAGATAATTGAGTAGTAAAGTTTTTTCTGCAAAACACAGGGAGTCATACGCATAAAGTTATTAAATATATGAACAGAAATGTTGAACATTTAATTCTGAATAACTGTATAATGGACATGAAACTATTTAGGGTGTGCCACTGTAAAAAAGTTGAGTGAGAGTCAGATAGCTAACATCCACCAACAAAGTGGGCACCCAGGTATGAAGAGGAGACTGGATTTTGCCAGGTCTGTTGGACCTTCAGTATCCACAACAGTCACCAAGTCAGTCATCAAGAATTGTGAAGCTTGCCCATCTATTGATGTGGCACCAGTACACTGGAAGAAAGAAAAGGTGAGAGTTAAAAATAACTGGAGCAGGTTAGTGATGGATATCGCATACTACGGTAGTGGATACTTCCTAACCCTTATTGATTGTGATCCATTTCGATTTGCAACATGGCGACCACTTCATCATTAAGACTCTACTAGTTTCACTAACCAATTCACATCAATCTTTTCTGAGTGGGTTCCACTAACCATAATCTTAACTGACAATGATACAGCTTTCACATGTGGGCACTTCAGAAAATTCCTTAGTGACTGGAGCAGGTGGCTTCAATTCTGATCTGCTTATGCACCAACCGAGAATGGTATAGTCAAAAGGAGTCACAGAAGCATTAAAACCATTGCTGCTAGAAAGCAGTGCTCCATACCAGAAGCAGTTTACTGGCATCATGTCATATCTAAGGACCACCTCTCACCATCTACAGTGGTGACAGACATGCTACATAAGTAACCTGTCCACCTGAATCATGAAATACTCTTGAGGAGCATACAAGATGGGAGACATTGTGTGGATTAAGACTCCTCAAGAGAGGTGTAAAACCAAGTTTTAGATGGGCCGCATAACCAAAATTAACAGCTCACAATCAGTACAGTTTGATGAAATTCCTTGTCATGTGAAAGACTTGTGTCCCTTTTAGGGGTTGTATTCTCTCTCTGAACATGGAGGTGATTCAACAGAAAGTGAGCGCTGCTAGTCAACTTGAGACCAACTTTGTCAGGTGATTTTCTTGATACCAGCAGCATGGTGTCTGGTGCAGGGGAACCCAATAACTCATCCAGTAGTGATTCATCTGAAGATGAAATTTATATTGCTCCTCCTCCTCCTCCTCCTCCTCAGAGTACCCAGCACAAGAGGCCTCCCCCTGGTTCCATATGCTGTGATCATGAGATCAGTAGGGAGTGTAGTGAACTACCACAGAGGGCAAAGAGGCCCAGGGTTGCATGCATTTTTTGCGACACTAGAATAAAATAACTTACCTCCAACATGAACAAAGATCTGAACATGCCTTGCAAGTAAACTGTCCAAAGAAGAAAGAAGTAATGGCTTTTGTGGGTTTACATATTAAAACAGATAAATCCTGGAGCCAGATACTTTCTTGCAAGATTATCATTGCGCATATGTAAAATTTGGCTGAAAATGATACATAAAAAAAGGAGAGAATGAGGTGACAGGCCGAATGGTTTACTGCTGTGTCAAACAGGCTGCATGTGTCACGATCAGTAGAGTCTTTGAGAGGAAATAGATTACAGTCATTGTTTGCATGGAAAGAAACAAGACGTTTAAAGCTACAGTGTGAAATTTTAAGATCTTGATTGTGTCAATATTTTCTATTGTAGTTACAGGTGTTATCCATTTTAGTTGTCACTGCTGTTGAAAGTCCTCAAGTGATGTGGTTTCTGTTATTTGGTACAGTTCTTTGTTTGTGATTCTGTAGCACCAGTGTACAATGTTCAAGAGAGGGATGATATTTGCCAAGGCACTCAGGCTTCATTATTTTCTATCTGACTTACATGTGCTATCCATTTTAGTTGTTGCTGCTGTTGGTAGTCCACAAGTGATGTGGTTTCTCTTATTTTTGTATTCTTTTTTATTCTTCTGCATAAAAATCAAGAAATTCTTCTATATTCTTCAGGAAATCAATAAATATATTAATATTTATTACTAAAAATCATTTCTATTAAAACATATAATTTTCTTGTTTATGCTTTCAAAATGTCATTAATTTTGATTATTGCATTTTTTTTCTAGAAAGTTAGTCTTGTGTACATATTTGCCTTACACTTTTACTGACCCCACCCAACAGGAAGATGCAAATGCAACAATATTTACAATTTATTCTTCACGTATTAAAAGAACTATCACTGTCCCAGTATTTTTAGTCGGTAGTTTAGGTACATATATAGTAATGTGTTCAGAAAATAAATATATTTTACCAGAAAAGATATAAAACAAGTCAAATTATTTTTAATATTATTTATCAAGAATGTAATTGTCTTCATTTTCAATGACTTCAGCCCAATGGGAAAGCAATTTTTCAATTTTATGTTTAAAGAAATCTGGATTTTGTCATGGAAAAAATATTTGTAAGACCACTTTCTAGTTCTTCTTTGTTCTATAAAACCCTGCTATTTATAAAAATTATAATCCACCATGAATGCATGATAAAAAAACAAATTGTCAGACAGAAGAGATCATACCCTATTTCTAAGTGAACATTCATACTATTCAACCACAGTTCTACTTTAATGGGTTGATTCATAATTTATAGTGTTGAAATATGTAATTACTTTTTGAACATTTTAATAGAAGAGATGATAAGTTAATTCTAGATGCAGTCCTTTACCACTGAACCTCTCCTCGAGCATGGTTGCTTGACCCATAATTCATGATAGTGAAATATGTAATTACTTTCTATAAGACACACACATACATGTGTATACATATATATATATATATATGAAAAAATATATTTTTATGGTGTGCTATATTTATGGGATAAAGAGCTCAATATCAGAGATAGAGCATATGTAAATATAAATATAAAAGTGAACATTGAAGTCAACACTCAGAGGCAACAGACTGTTTCATGCAGGCCACCTGACGATTGCATCCAGCATGAAACAGCCTGTCGCCTCTGAGTGTTGACTTCAATGTTCACTTTTATATATATATATATATATATATATAGAGAGAGAGAGAGAGAGAGAAAGAGAGGGGGTTCACCTTGCACAAGGCCTGAGAGCCACTCGAAGTAGATGGTTACAGAGTAAGGGCACAGCTTATATGGATATGTGGGAAAGATAATGATTAACCCAAGACTGGAACAGGTTAAGATTGCAGTGATTGGGAAAACATCTTCTTGCAAGTTGGTTCAACAGAGTAGTGGTTCATGTGAAGAAGCTGCTCAAGAGGAACTTACTTCTCATAAATGGAATACAGAAGGAATAAGGATGGTTTGTGTTGTGGAATAAATAAGACAGCCCTGGTAACACAAGTGAATTAGGCAAGATGTCTTAAATAAAGTCAGGAAAAGTCCATTGGAATCAGTCAAGAATTCTAATAGATGTCATGGCAAGTAGCCTAAGCAAGACATAATATTATAACAGCTAAGAGTAAGTTATGACAGTGGTGACATGTGATTGAAACTTTTTGTTTTGGTGCACTTGATAACAATGATGACAAAAAATTAGAAAGTGTCAAAAGGTGTTTGAAGAAATCAAGAAAATACTAACGTCAGACTCATCATTATCAGACTTATATCTTTTAAAGATGTTCTTTTTAATAAAAGTTCATCGTTTGAATAAGATGTAGTGCAATTAAGTCTTGTAAGTACTTACTGAGTATAGTATGGCACAAGGTCACTGTTGTGGAGTAAATAACACACCCATGGTAGCACAACTGAACTAGGCAAGACACCTTAAATAAAGAACTCCATGTGAGTCGAGGTAGTCCATTGGAGTCACTCAAGATTTCTAATAGATGTCATGGTGAGTATCCTAAGCAGGACATAATATTATAAACATGAGGAGTAAGTTATAACAGTGGCAACAAGGAATCCCAAAACATACAGATTAGGACAAAGTACTTTTGCTTTGGTGCACATGATAACAGTGACAACAAGAAATTAGAAACACATTGGTTTAAGTTTTTTCTTTGGTGTGTGTAAAAAAGAAAAAAGAGAAAGAAGGAAAAGAAAAACAGATATTCTTTAAATATGGAAAAATTATTAGCACAAATGGTAAAAATACAACAACAACAGTAATTGTTGGAATTTCAGAAACAACAAAATTGAAATAATATGGAAGAAAATGAAAAATTTTCCAAGTTCTTTCACTCCTAACATGATGGCAAATGCTATAGTTGAATTCACATACAATTCAGATGATGGAATTACCTTTTCTGCTTATTTTAGAAGATACAGGCAAATTTTCAGCTTTTTAAATTTTTCAATGTTTAAAGGGTTAATTTTCATTCAAGGGTTAACAGCAAAAAAAAAGAAGACACCGAAACGCATGCTAGAATTCAGACAAAACTTGAACAGAATCAAAAACTAACACTATGAGAAATATCAGATAAATGTCAGAGAATCTGAAATCTGAGCCATGATAGAGAAGAAATTGAAGAAAAAGAATGTGCATGTATACAAGCTAAAGAAATTTGGAAAAAGAAAAATTAATCCATGTTTCAAATGTGGAAGGATACATCTGGGAGGTGACTGTACCTTTAAGAATTCAAAATGTTACAAGTGTAGAAAAGTAGGACATAAAAAGTCAGACTGTAAAACTAAAGCAAGCAAAACTTCTCACAGAAAATATTTCGTACACAGCACTGTAACAGAAAAATAATTACAGATAAACAAAGAAACTTTGTGTATGTGAAAATTAATAATGTGGATGTAAAAATACAACTAGACACTGGTAGTGATATCATGATAATCAACAAAGCCATATTGAAAGCAAATGGAAACCTATATTAAAAAGAACTTTGTTAGGTAAGAAATTATTTTTTATTGTTGAAAAGACTTGTAACATTTCATTTCATAACAGGTGCGTAAAAGCTAAGGCTTATGTGTTAAAAAATACTACAAACTTATTCGGTACTGACCGGATGGAATTATTTGAGTTGTGGGATTTACTTATAAATATTTATTGCACAAATGTAAGTGGACAAGTGACCAGTTTAAAAAACAGTGGGAAAATTTAAAGGAAGAATTTAAAAAATGTTTTCTGTATGTTGTGTCAGATGAGTTGGGTCAGTGTTCCAAAGTCAAAGCAAAATTTCAAGTGAAAAAAGAGTCAACACCAGTGTTTAAACTGAAATTTAGTAGACTGTTTGCAGTGTTGGTTCATGTCAATTAAGAATTAGACAGACTTGAAAATCAAAATGGACAGCACCAGCAAAGTGTATGTAAAGAAAAAAAATAATAAAATTTGTGTTTGTGCTGATTTTTTGACAGGGTTAAACAAATGTTCAGAATCCCATAACTATCCATTACCAAGTCCAGAGGAAATTTTTGTGAATTTAAATGATGGAAAAATTTTTCGAAGCTGGATCTTTCTGAAGCATAGCCCCAACTATATTTCAACAAGCTATGGATATTATGCTTGCAGATTGTGATTTCACAGTTGCTTATCTGGATGATATATTAATTAAAAGTGTATGGAACATAAGGAAATATTGGGCTTGTGAAAAGAGTTTTTGAAAAAATATGAGAATATGGGTTCAAACTCAGTGAGGAAAAGTGTGAATTGTTTTTGCTTAAAATCAAGTATCTAGGATAAATCATTGAGAAAAATGGTCATCAATCAGCTCTGTCAAAGGTAAGTGCAATTAAAAATATGCCTTCTTCAACAAATATTACTAGGTTACAAGCATTTCTGGAACTAACAAACTATTATCAAATCTATAAACCTAATATACAGAATTTGAGAGTTCCACTGAACAATTTGCTTAAAAAAGGCATAGAGTGGCACTGGACTGATAAATATCAGAAGGTGTTTGAAGAAATCAAGAAAATACTAACATCAGACTTATCATTAGTGCACTATGATTCAAAAGCAGAAATCATATTGGTTTCAGATGCTTGTGACTATGGTATAGGAGCAGTAATTCTACATAAATATGATGATGGTAACATGAAAGCCCTTGCACATGCTTCATGTTTGCTACTACCCACAGGGAAAAAACTACAGCCAATTTGAAAAAGAGGCATTATCAATAATATTTGCAGTGAAAGAATTTCACAATTTTATACAGAGAAGTTTTTGTTTAGAGATAAACCACAGACCTCTATTACCAAGTTATGGTTTGAAAAATGGAATTCCTACATATACAGAGAATAGATTACAACACTGGTGTGCGATTTTATTAAATTACGATTTCAGGATGGAATACCAACCATCTAAAAAATTAGGACATGCTGATAGTTTATCAAGATTGATACCAAAAAATACTGAACAGTTTGAGAGCACTGTTATTGCTGCATTAAAAAGTAAAATAGAAATTAAAAATATATTATGTAATGTAGTACACAAACTACCAGTTACCCTGGAAGAAATAAAATTAAAAGCAGAACAAGACGTTTATTTCAAAGATAAAACAATGATGAAAAGAAAGTAAGAAAGATAGACAATTTTTAGAATGCAATCCAGGCTTGAATGCTTACTCACTATGTGATGGAGTATTAATGTTTGTACAAAGAGTAGTAATACCTAGTATGTTATACAAAAGCGGATATTAATTGAATTTCATAGTGGACATCTGGGAATTTCAAGGCTGAAATCTCTTATGAGGAGCTATGTATACTGGATGAAAATGGATGAAGATATTGAAAAATTAGTAAATATATTTAATGAGGAGAACTTTGGAACAAGATTAAAACAATTTAATAGTAAATGATTTTAAAGGTGAATTATTTACTATTAAATTGTTTTAATCATGTTCCAATTTTCTCCTCCTCATTTAATATATATTTTTTTAATATTATCCCTTGTTTCATCAGATTTGGGCCAACGGTTAACTTTGAAAAATTACTGACCATAATGGATTCCTTTAGGAAAAGAATAAAATGAAAAATACCATTGTGCGTTTTCACATCAGTATATATATATATATATATATATATATATTATATGCATAAATTTTAGATTATTTGAATGTGACAGATTACTGAAATGGAAGGTCAATCAAATGATTCACTTAACTCAGTCAGAGGGATGAACTTTACAAACTGGCCTATTTGAATGATCAAAATTCTTCCTCTCGGTTCTGTTTGATGTGAATGTCCTGTAAATGATCCCAACTATCATGACATATGCACTTTATCTTCTAACAGGAAATAGAGAATTCAATTTACTCTCTGTTCAAAAGTGATTAAAAAATAGGAAAAAAAAAAAAAGAAACCACCCAATTTGTAATGACATTTGGCACATTCAAGTACTTTAATATTACTTACCTGCTTTGACTTGTCACCTGGATCAAGTAATTTAAAGCAATGAGTCTTTAACCCACTGTATCCAAGAGATCACAATTTTGAAACTGATAAGAGAGTAATGTGTTTCTTAAGTTATTACATACTGAAATAATTCATCAATGATTAATTATTTTGAAGAGGTTAATTAAAAATATTTAATCATCCGTTTGAATTGGCACTTTTGAAATAACCTGTTGAATATTGCATTGAGTATTGCTTGAATGAGGATCCATCACAGTAGATAAGAGATTCTATACATATAATCCCAAATGAATTACAAGCCTTTGAAATATTTTAGATATTACAAAGATGAATAAAACCAAGTCTCATAGTTTGGCGGAAGGGATTTTCAGTATCTCATGATAATTTTTCTGTTATGAAAAAAAAAAGGAAAGAATAAATGATAAAAAAAGGTACTTACCGAATGTTGGGAGTAACTCCCATATGCAGAAGGATGCATTGCAGGATAACGAGATGTCGCACCCCTGTAGTATGTAGTTGGGATCCAAGCAGCAGGAGTCGATGGATAGCTGTAGGGAGAGCCACTGGATGGGGTTGTTGGGGACATGGTGTTCTGCTTATTGGGATACACATTTCTTGTTTGCTGTAACAGAAATAATGCAAGCATTAATTTTTTATAAAGTGATATTTATATGGGCCATGTATTATGTTGGTATTTTAATCTGGTTGATAATTATTTAATAGTTGAAAAAAAATCAAATAACTATTGAAAAAAACAGGATTAGTTTCAGATAACAGTTGACCCACCTGTAGTTTTACAGAATCATGAAAAGTCTTTGCTGTTAAAAAAGAAATAGAATAAACCAAAATGTCCTTCTGACAAACAAAACAGCTAACAAGTGAAATATCTAATAATTTATAAGATCAACTGTTCCTAATTGCAATTCCCCAGTGAATTAAAAATGCTCTTAATCAACAAGACTTGCTTTTTGTGACCTCTGACAAATGTACAAACAAGGCAAAGATAAATATTTGTACCTTCGCCTTTATCAGGAATAGATTAAGTTTTCAGTGATACAATAAATTTTCACAGACTAAATATGAAAGTTTTGAGCATTAATTCTCAAGGGAAATTGATTTCTTGGGAGCTGCAAAATTTCTGATTTTAATGTCTTGTAGCTTTCCCAATTCAGAGTCACAAATAGAAGGTTATTTTTGATTAAAAAAAAGATAAACAAGGTAAATAATTTACTTGAGTCAATTTGTCAGATGTGTTACAAAGTGATATTACAATAGGAGAAACATTTTTTAACCTCAGAGAGAAAAGAGTAAACTTCCTGTTATCCACTCAGATATATACATAGGTGTGTGTGTGTACATATATATATATATGTGTGTGTGTGTGTGTGTTATTTATATATATGCTATTTTTGTGATTTTTTTAATATCAGAAAATATATATATATATATATATATGTTATTTTTTGTATTTTTTATATATATGTTATTTTTTTAATCTCAGATAGAAAAGAGTAAACTTCCTGTTATCCACTCAGATATATACATAGGTATATATATATATATATATATATATATATATATATATATATATATATATGTCAAATTAAGTAATTCATTGAGTCTAGAAGAAAACTCAACAGAATGCAATTGAATTCTCAGTAGTGGATACAGACTGTTGATGAGTCCCAAATATAAGACTAAACAGCCATCCAGTGCTTTCTGCATTCTGTTGAGGTTTCTTCTAGACTCAATGAATTACTTAATTATGATTATCTCAAATTCTCTTTAATTTCTATACTTATATATATATATATATATATATATATATATATATATATATATATATATATATAGTGTGTGTGTCTGTGTGTGTTTTCTTCTAATGTTACTAAAAGTGGATTTTATATATATATATATATATATATATATATATATATATATTGATAATTAGTAGGGACAATTCCAAGGAGGATATAAATTCAAAGAGAGCACAATGTAAGAACAGAGCAATATAATAATGAATTATTATATATATATATATATATATATATATATATATATATATATATATATATATATATATATATATAAGGGAGAGGTTATAGTTGTTCCAATGAGAGAAAATGTTTTTTTAAATATATATTATATTTTATTTTTGATATTTACATCAAAAATAAAAGTATAATATATATTTTTCAAACTAAGGACTTGTATGCTGAAGCATTATCCTGATGAAACAAGATCCCTTCCATTAGTTTTCCTGGGAGTTTCCTTTTGTAGCTGCCTCAACAAGTTGTTATAGTACTCTCAATCTTTGCACCTCCTCTCTTCCCTTTAATATATATATATATATATATATATATATATATATATATACCCAAGTATATAATTGGTATATACGGAATGAATTCCAATAACCAACAATTACTATTCTTAAAAGAGTGCTCAATACAAAGTAGAGCAGATATAATTATTATTTATAAAAAAATTATAACATAAGTATGTTATAATATCACTACAAAAATAGTCATTTTGTTTCAACACCCTTGGTGTCTTATCAAGTGATGATGTACATCATCACTTGATAAGACACCGAGTGTGTTGAAACAAAATGACTATTTTTGTAGTGATTTTATAACATACTTATGTTATAATTTTTTTATAAATAATAATTATATATATATATATTTACTAATAATACAGTCTACACAAGCAGTCACACCAACCACAAGGACAACAATTGCTGAGTATTACCCGTTTCTTTGTTTATTTCTAGCACTGCTGATGAAGGACATGTCTGTCTGAAAATTCTGAACTTAAAACATTAATTTCTGTGCTTCATTTTTGCCTAGTGGCTGATAATTAATATTTAATAAATATCTTTTGTACTGGTCACATTGGTACCCTTTCGTTTGCCCTTGTTTTATTTACCAACCTATTTATTTTACACTCACACACATACACACACATATATATCTATCTCTCTCTCTCTCTCTCTCTCTCTATATATATATATATATATATATATATATATATATAAACATTAAGCAAAATGAAAAAATTACAAACAATAAGGAAAGTATCTGCAACTTATAAATCGTGAAGGCAAGTCTGAATAAAATCAGTGTTCTATGTTGTTTACTATCCCTGGCAGCACCCTTTGGAGTTTAGGGCCTCAGCCAAGTCAGGTGAGTTGGTACTGCTTGTGGTTTCTATACCAAGTAGGTTTTTCAAGTGGAGTTTCTAGTCCCATACCTCATTGTCATTCTTCTAAATTGGCTGCCAACCAAATCTAGAAAATCCAGACTATTCTGCTATTAACCTCTAGCTGGAGTGAGAAGTGATGGATTCATACCTTTCCAAAAGTATTTGACTGAGATCAAATGCAAAACTCTTGGATTGAATTTGAAGTTGATATGTCAATCCTGCTATGCTTCAGGCACACCTGTCCAATGTTCTTGGAGAAGCAATTTTATTACAAAATTGGACATTTGGCAGTTTATGCAAATTGTGCTCTAAATTCAGCCTGAAACATTTTGTATCTAAAATGATAAATTTATTTAAAATCTGTTTGTTCGTTTTTTAAATGAAAGGTACAATTTTTACCCACAGGCATTTTAATCAGACGAGAACAATAAAATGAAACAGAATTAGTCTGCTCCACCTGATGCTTTTTTTTCTGTGTATAAACAAAGTAAATGAAACATCAATAAAAATAACAATTTTTTTCAAAAGCAATGAAATATTTTTTAAGAAAAAGCAAATAATCATCATTTTTTAATTCTTGTATTTCTTGTGCTTGAGTAAAACTAAATTCTTAACAAATGATCTGTTCATATTGTCAGACAACCTGAATCTATAGTGGTCTCTATCATGTATATGTTCCTAAAAGATTTGAATGATGAAGAATTTCAATATGCCAATTGCCAATGTAAAAAAGATTTATTTCTATTTTACAGATTCACACAAATGAATCCTGTGAAAATTGTATAATCTCACAGAATAATTCTATTTCAATAATTTTTTTAGATAAATCACTTTATTGATCCAAAATAAATGCTAAGCACAAATATGTCCATGACTGAATATTGATCAGGTTTTAGGTTATTATTGCTTCCCAGAAGCAAAAATAAAGATAAAAAATTTTCTTACATTTTAAAGTGAATTGTATTTTGCCAAATTAGAAAGAAATTGTCATCAATAATCTTTCAACAAAAAAAGATTACTGATTATTATTATTTATTATGGCAGTTTCACTGATAGGAAATATTTGGAAACTTGAATGTGTTTTACTAAACAGTTTTCGTCCCACCCAAGGGCAAAGTTTGAAATTTACAAGCACATTTTTTGGTATGCCCAAAGGATAACTTTAGGGTCTAAGTTTTAAAGTTTTCTTTTGTTGCAAGAACTGTTCATAAAATACACAATGAATAGACATTGTAATCAACTTGAAAATCAATGTTTATTTTTGTCTATTTCTCTCTCTCTATATGTTTGTGAAGAAAAACTTTAAAAATCTATATAAATTAAGACTTGGTAAAAGAAAGAATTTAGTTAGGTTCAGCTTATAGCAGACACATTATTAGGACATGTTCCATGAATTATAATTCAATACTCTATAAATTAATAAGTTTCAGATAAAATAAAAATGACTTTTTATTGAAAATTGTTAATAAGATATGATATTCTAACTAAGCGCATACAAACTTAAAATAAAAATTAATTTATAATTTAGAGAGAAATATAAAATTTATACAAAATTTAAACATTTATCTAATTATTGATCTTTGAACTTTTAAGAATGTATAATTATTAAATGGTTAGGAATTTTATAGTTTTCAAGTAACACATTTGAAAAAACACTGTACATTTTTCTGTTAAATATTTTCATGCTTTTTGTATCTATTATTATATAGACATGCTAAGTATAAATAAAAGCGAAATATATGAAGCAGTCAGTCCAATAGTCTGGTTAGTACCTGTATATAACAGTCCAATTCAAAGTAAAATATCTTCTTGTATCAAGTCTATTCCATGTTGCATGAAAACTATCTTAAGAAGAAACTGTACTCTAAAAAACAAAACAAAATGAGACAATGTTTGTACATTTGTCAGAGGTCACAAAAGGTAAAGTTTTAGAATATAAAAATGTTGGATATATGCTTTATCTGCTTTCTTCATTTCTTTTCCATTTTTCTTTATAAATAAGTTGAATATTTTTACAAGGTCAAAATTCTCGCCCCTTAAACTTCCACATAATTATATAATATACTAGCTGGGTTTGCCCGTTTGCTATTGCTTCGCAAAGTAAGATATATTCACTACTTGAAATCTTTGAAATAAAAATTTTAAATGAACATTTCATTGATAAATTGACTTGTTATAGTTAAGGAAAGTTTTACAAATAGATGCCAACTTGTTGAAGGCCAAGTAAAATGCAAATTTTAAACACTTTTCTGCACTATATAAGATGATATTCTAAAACAGAACTATTTTTGAAATACTATTTACATAATTCAGACTACTGTCCTCATCTTTGTCATCATATTTATTACAACATTTTGGCTGTTGTACACTCTGGCCTTCTTCAGGTGGTTGGAATGTCGAACTGTAACCTTTATTTCACTCACTGAGGTAGACTGTTCTAGTTCCATGTGCCATGTCTAATGGATGTCAGTTATCAGTTATCTCCTGTTAATTCCCCAAGGACACATGGCACAGTGGATAAAGGCGTTGGTTAGATCCAGTGACAGGACCCAAAGAGTGTGAGTTCAATACCTGGTTAAGGTGGTGGAGAACTTGGAGAGGGGAATTAACAGGAGATAACTGATAACTGACATCCATTAGACTTGGCACGTGGAAATAGAATAGTCTACCACAGTGAGCAAAATAAAGGGTTCAGTTCGACATTCCAACCACCTGAAGAAGGCTGGAGCATACAACGGCTGAAACGTTGTAATAAATATGGCAACAAAATGAGGACAATAGTCTGAATAATGTAAATAGTGTACATAATACCTCATCTCAGAAATATATACAGATACTGAAAGGCCGAAACGTTGCAATAAATATGGCAACAAAGATGAAGACAATAGTCCAAATAATGTAAATAGTGTACATAATACCTCATCTCAGAAATATAGACAGATATTTTTTATATGAAAATCAAAACAAACCTCGAAGAAAAGAATAGTAATAAAGGACAGTTAATTAATGAAATAAACTTTTTTAAAATCAATATGCAAATTAGTTAAACCTGAAGAGTGATATTGCCTAGATGTTAAACAGATATTGAGCTTTTAGTATGTAAATTGGTCTTGAGTAATTTGTAACATGTTTATTTATCATCTCTCAGTTGTGTCTCTGTCTTTGGGCAGGGTGTGCTCATGGACAGCTCCCTCAGAGGACAGAGTCACCACCAAGGAAAATTATACTGAGAGGTGGCTGGCCCTGGGGAACAGCTGCTTGAGGCTGTGCCCTCTCATTGCACCAGAGAGAGAGAGATAGGTGCTTGCACCAAGCCAAGCACAACCAATTTGGTTCTTAGTCTGGGTGTATGTGCTCAGGCTCCTCATAATAAACCAACCTTCTCCTGGGTGGGATTGAGTAAATACAAATTAGCTATTATGTTTCTCCAACTCTTCAAATGTTGAATGTATAACTAATTGTAATTTCTATTTTCCCATCTTTACAGTATATTAATTATATTTTATTAATTGTCCCCTGTTCTGTCACTCATGAAATAAAAATAATTGTTTGCACAGAAAATAAGGATCTATGTACATCAAATCATCTTTAAATTAAGTGGCAGCAGAAGAATTATCATTGAATTTTTAAAAGGCAAGCTTAAACATTAATTCATTACTTAAATGCAATGATCAATTTCAAATCAAGTAGTTTATTGATGTCTATTGCATCTACTCCTCCTTAGCTATTGTGATGATGGCCAAACCAAGAGTCCTCCACAGGAGCTAGCTTAAAGGCTCCCCATAAGGTGGCTTTTAAGCTAGCTGCAATTTTGAATACAAAAGAAAAATAAGAGTTACTCCACTTGAACCATGAAATTAACGATAATGGCTAGTATAATATATTAATATATATACTTAACCCTGCATAATCTAGCAACCTTGAATCTGAGCTTAACAAAATTTGTTCCCTGTACCTAACTTTCAAGGGCTTTTGAATGAACTATGAATTATTGAAATCAGACCAGTGGAAGTAGAGGAGTTGCATGGATGCATACACACACATACACTGTACTTTATATATAAGATTTGTTCCTTCATACTTAGTTCCGTTTTGGTAAAAGCAATATTTTTCAATATGAAAAATTTCTCCATGAAAATACTTTATTCTAACCAAGTACAGTGATTTAGCTCTTATAAAGTTACTTACTGCCCACAGATCTATTAATATTATTATTGAGAATGTTTTTGACTCATATGATTTCATCTTATATTATTTAGTAGATGAATTAGTTTGCATGATATTTCTAAATTGAAAGAATTCACCAAGGAGTGATCATTGGTTCTACAAGGATAATTATTCATGGCTGATGATTAAGACACGACAGACATACAGATGATAGATTTATAATTTTCACGTTGGTATTTTTAGCCAATATCTATATTCTTATCTTACACAGAAGTGAGCACATGGCCTTTTCAGATGGCCACTTGCCAAAAATACATGTGGTATTAAGTCAAGACATTTGCGGACTTCTTTCAGTGCAAAGTAGATTTATTGGTTAAGGGATGACTCACTGGTGTTCAGGTGAGTCATTTTGGGATCCTCTTCTAAGAGGGAAAGTCAGAATCCCTGAGAGCCAAGATCGTTAGGAAAAAAAAATTGTATTCTTGAAGGCAATTAACAATTCAAAAAGATGAATCACCTCTGAAAATTCAGAATTTAGAACAAGGAATAGTCCACTATCATAATGACATTCTGATAATGAGCATCATTTACTCAGCATTCAAGATTAAATATCAAATCTCATATACTTTAATTTCTTGCTTTGCCCTGCAGGTATGTCTTTAAAAATTCTTTTGTGAAAAAAAAGGAGAAAAAAAAGTCAATTTTGCAATGGTTCGGTTTGGTTGATTTTGTCTAGTGACATATCAACCTCTATAGATTATTTAATGCCAAAATGTACGTATTTTATGTAGTTTTATGGATTAACCCATAGCTGGGGGAAGAAGAGATGGATTCATACCTTTCCCAAGGATATTAGCTTGTAAGTGAATATAATGAACTGTATGAGAATTGGTTGGAATCACACACAAAAAACAAACTACATGGAAGTCCAAAAGATCTAATTGGCAAAACAATTTCACAATTATTTCTGTTCCTCAATCTCAAGTATGCAATTCCTCCTCAGAAACGAGACTCCTTTTTGAATAAGCATATCATGATTTATGCACCTGACCCAACCATTGCTCAGCCAATGAGCATCCAGGACCAGCCAATAAAAATGGCTACAAGCAACACCATCACTTCCATCCACATGAAGTGCTGCCCGATCCACCTTCAGTCTTGAAGCTTGCCAATTCCACACTCCATTTCAAAACATGCACACAACTCTGACTCTTTCAGATCACCAAGGTAAGTCTCTGCTACACAAACTCAGTGGGAATTGGAACTAGGCTCTCTGATTAACAAGTCCAAGCTATTATCCATTATGATATGTCCACTCTCTTGCTCTGTAGACACGTTATATAATGACTATATTAATACAAATATTTTTATAGAAGTAGAAAATTGATGTAATGGAATAACCCATCACCTCGATGAGTGACTACAGTATAGGTAGTAACTACCTATAAGTATCTGTAAGGCAATGGACTAAGGGAGACTTGCTGAGATCTGTTGAGTACGGCTCTGATTTATTTGAGAACTATTCAAACTTCCAAACAAAAGCACTCACTACTGGTTTTACAATAACCTTTATTTAGTTATCCACCATGTTGTTCCAGTGATATTTCCCTATTAGCACAGAATATAACAAGAAAATATTTTTATATTGTAACTTTATGTCATTTAGGAATTAGTTATACAAAGTGTTTTAATCATCTTTTCTTGATTTGGACTAATTTCACTTCTAGTCAGGTTTGTTATATGGATTTTAAGACCACAATGATTCTATTATCACCTATAATTTTGAGTTCCACGATATTAAAATTAAATAAAACCTGAAGAGTAAGTAAATACTGAAATATAAACATAGTGATGTAATGGAATAACCTGGCACCTCCAGGAGTGACTACACTATAGGTAGTAAGTACCTATAAAGTCAACTGACTACAGGAGACTTGCTGGTTTCTATTGATTACGACTCCGACTTGAGAACTATTCAACCTTCCAAAAAGCAGCACTCACGACTGGTTTTACAATAACCTTTATTTAGTTATCCACCATGTTGTTCCAGTGATATTCTTATTAGCACAGAATATAACAAAAATGTGGAGGACCATCATTTTAAAACTAATCTGAATGTTGTTATACTGCTATTATTTAAGAAATTAAAAAGAAATGTCGCCAGAACAACCAATCTGAGTGAATGCACACACAAAAAAAAACAACAAAAAAAAAACACACAAAAAAAAGTCAAATTTGTTGCGAGTACTAATTTCTAAATATAGTTCGACTAACTTTTTGAGGCTTCGATCTGACAGGCTGAATCACCGTGCACATTAAATGATTAAATTTCATCTGAAGTTCTGTACAAAGCAACAAAAAAAATCATCAGATTCAACATTTATTCCAATTTGGTAATATTTTTTCACTTTTAGTTTTTCAGCACACAACTGTCCATTGTGATCTAATTGTCAGAAATGAACCTCATTTATTTAATGATGCTGAAACATTAAATAACCAAAGTATCAGCAACACATCGGTGAGGCTCCTGACAAAATGGATTTTCTTCTAGACTAATCATTCACATGGTAATTTTATAGAAACATTTTCAACAAATCATCTATAAATGCTGATAATAATGCTGATGGGATTAAATAAAACATCAATTAACTATAAGGATCCTCATTTTTGTTGTTTTTATCCCAACTGATCTATTCTATCTTATGACAAATCAATGTTGATTCTGGTAAAAATAATATACACAGGTTTTCATCAATGCAACAAAGATGAACGTAATTGCCCCAAAAAGAAAATATCTAATAATGAAAATACTTCATTAAAGAACATTGACAATAGTAAACATTAGTAATGGATTATTTTTATGCAAAATGGCCATTAATAATGTCAGAGATTAATATTCTGAGGAAAGCATTTCATTATTTTTTTTTTATTATTATTTAAACAAAATAAGCAACAGAATTTATTTCCCTGATTATTTGTAATAAAATTGCATTTGTGTAAGTTGTTACTGTTGCTATAATTTATGTTTATGATATGCGGCTATAGTACGGTCGGTCAAGACTCATTAATCAGGTCCTATTATTGAATAAATCCAATCAACTTTTACATTGATGAAAAAACCTAAAAATATTCTGGGATAGAAAGGTTCCTAGCCTGTCACAATTCTGCTTCCTGCATCCTAGAATAAATATTTTTGCTTTTGATATTGACCAGTTACAAGTTGTTTTTCTATTAGATGCAGCTAATATTGACTCATTAAATATTTCAGGGTCCAGCCACTCAGCTGATGATATTGGCATCAAAATCAAATAATATGTGATGCCCAGAAGAATATTGGAAGAATGAATACACAAAGTGAGATATTTGCAGTTTGAGGCATTGCCAATGTTTTCTGCATTTTCACAAATTACAGTATTTGCTAGTTTGTAAAAGGTGTATATTATGAGGGCATTTTCAAACACCTTATAGAATACATACTTAATGAGAATTTGCAATGGCAGCTCAATATACCATATTCTTCAGCCATAATGTAATGTTTTTCTGGTCCAGGAATTATAGAGTCAAAAGAAAATAATTGTTGTAGCATACCTACGGACAATAATGGTCCCATTTCCATAAATACATTAATCAATACTGTATGTGTTGTTTTGCAGTCTGCAGTTGGAGATTCATTGTGAAATTCACTTGACTTACTTCTAGCAGTTGACTACTTCTGTTATGTACCACTGGCGAATCTTATGTGTGTTGTTCTTGTCCTAAGTATTATTGTTCATTACCAACTTTTGTGTGATTATTCTATTCAGTAACCTTCCCTAGGTTACAACAATAGTGTAACATGCATTGTCCTTGCTTTTTAATCTGGTCAAAGGATGAATAATTTATTCAGACGATAAAAATGAAAGTAAAATTGCCATTTCTTTTTCTTGAATGTGCTATGTCCCTTCAGGACATAGGTGATCATGGCTCTCCACAATTTCTTATTCTTTGTAGTTCTTAACAATTTTTTCTTTTTGTTATCTCTCCTAAACATTGGGCTTTACTCAACCTCGTTCGATAGGTTATGCATTCTTTTCCTTTGTCCCTCTTGCTTTCAATATTCCCTGGGCATATCAGATTTTACAAAACCTCTTTCCTCATTATGTGCCATATAAATTTCAATTATCTCTTTCTAATGTTAATAAAATGTGTCCATTTTGTTTCCATTTTGTCTACAACTTTGTTGTTGCTCAAATATTCAGTTCATGGTATTCTCAGCATCCTTCTGTAGAACAACATTTCTGTTGCTTCATGTCACTTTGAGGAGATTGTCTAGCATTCACTCAAAATCTTTTTATTTCTTAGAACTTAGCATTTGGACCTTTGGATTTCAGAGTCCCACTTTCTGTCGTCTGTTAAAACACTTCTGAGATATTCAAATTGTTTTACTTGCTTGATTTCAGTATCTTAAATATGTAATTTGCACATTGGACTTTTTCTTTTGCTCACAAACAATGCATTCTATCTTCTTGCAATTGGTGTTTATTCCTTTCTTCTTGGTTTCCTTCACTACGTTCTGTAGGATTTCTTATACTTTTCTTTCTATGTCTGCTATCAGTACTGTGTCATCTGTAAATCTATGTTGCTAAGATTGTGGCCGACAATAATGAATTCTGGCAGGACTTCTAATTCTCTCAGAATCACTGCACTGCAAAGGTTGAATAAGTATAAGTTCTAGATTTTTCTAATATCTTTCCAAAATATGCCAAGATTACCTAACAGTTTCAACAGTAAAAGATAAAAGAATTGGTTTAGTAGTTTTTCTTATCCTTGGATCAGATAAAAACCAATAGAAAATATTTGTGGAGAGAAATAAACACCAAAGGACATAAAAAATGTTTCTGAATCAGAGATGGTTAAAAAATTAACGCTTCAAAAATGAATATTTAATATTTTTCAACCAATGGGTTGTGTTCTAGCCAACAATCAAAAATTTGATTCATGATCCCTTCAAAGAGTATTTAAGGAAAGTTTCCAATAAATCAATAAGAAGAAACAATTTACCAGTCACCTGTCTTCCTCACCAAGCTACGAGACACTTACACTTTTTTCATCAGAATGGACTGATCTCTCTACTACTAATAGGACAGTTCTATAGAGTTCTGAGAAGATCAGGTGACCATCACACTTCCATCTCTCTACCGGAAGATACAGTTGGACTTTATACTCTTTCTGATTGTTACTACTAACCTGCATTCGTTTGACTACTAATCTCTCTGTTGTAAATACCTCTTCAGATATACCAGTATTTTTCCCTACGTATGTGTTTGTCCTTATTTCAATACACGCACACGGAAACACTCAACATCTCAACAACTTTCCTCCTCGCTTTCACCCTTGTCTCTTCTTTCTCACACATACACACAAAGAAGTCACATTTATTTCTTATATTTTTCCTCTTGGAAAACAACTACAAGGAAAGGATTTTATCCTGACAAATATAAGAACTTTATCACTCACACACACTAAGAAAAATTTAGTTGTAAAAAAACACAAAAATAGAAATATATATTTCTTGCCTTTTTCTTTGTTTTGGGCTGATTCAAATCCACAACATAGGGATATATCAATATATAGATATTTTTTGTTTTATCTAAAATACAAAAGTAACTTGTTATGTAAATAAATTAAAAATAACTTCTGTTATTTTTGGAAAAATATAATTGTAAAAGAAAGATTTCATTAACCTTGTTATTATAAAATACAATTCATGAATTCTGATGAAACTGTCTGAGATTTTCAGATCAGTTTTTAATAATATTTGCTTATTTTGATAACACTTATATTTATTGTCTTTTTCCTACTGACAGTGTTTGGGGCAATTCTTTCTTTTTCCAGGTTCATTTTTTTTTTGTTTGGTGGAATATTTTGCCAATTACTGTAATTTTCCATGTATAATACACCTTCATCCATAATACAGAGCCCTAAAATTTTGCTGAAAGTGTGGGAAAATGCTTCTACTCATGCATAATATGCACCCCTTGTTTGGCAATCACACCCTATAAATTGTACGTCTCCAATTTCATTATGGTCAGCGTTTGCTACTCTTATTAAAAAAAATGGTTTTAAATAGAATAAATATTATAATTTAGTTTTATGAGGATTCTTTATTTTATTTTACATTTGTAAACATTGTTTCATACATATACTTGTTTTTAACATCCTTATGGGGGTTGCAATTGCTGAATGTTAGTGTCAAATTGTCATATGTTTGTGGTCAGTAGTCATTTCACAACTGAAATCAACCTATGAAATGGTAATTTTTTAAAGATTTTTTGTAGCTGTGCATAATATGCAACCTTAATTTTGCTTATTATTTTTTTTAGAAAAATTAGATATTATACATGGGGAAATATGGTAACAAGTTTTGCTTCCAAGCTGCTCTGTCACAGTGCGATTACCTGTGTCCCAAGCAAGCATATTTACTGACTTGTTGATACCAGTCCTTTTGGTGCATAGTTCCATAAATTTTCTCTAATTTTGCAGAATTTTGGTTTTATTTTGTGCATGGAATCTGTTTAGATCTTTGGTTTTCTTCACGTAACTTTTTGTTAATGTAGAGTATGATGAATCAATTATGGTGTCTTCATGAAACACAACAGTTAACTTTGTGTTCTTTTCAAAAGAATTGTCTTTCATTGCAGAATTTTTGTGATTCAAAGAGAAACATCTTTTTGTTTTTCCATACAAATCTGTAGAGCATTAGTTTTTCTGGGTGAACTCTTGCTATGAAAATGATTTGTTTCAAATCAGCCAAATGATTTGACCATTTGAAGAAGGAAAATAAGAGTGCTCATCCAAAAACCATCACCTTTTAAATATTTTTAAAAACTTTAATTATTTAAATAAGTCAATTACCTGAAGAGGTAATTTAATGAATGGACCTTGTTAACAAGCAACACCATAAATAGCCCAAAATAGCATTATTATATATATATATATATATATATATATTTTAAATTATTCCAATGAAAATGATGTGCAATTGAAAGAATTCAAGAGAAAGTTATAAAATGTCTGGTTTAATTAAACAGGTAACTTTTTTGAATGTGGAATTTTAAAACTTTGACACCCATCCTTGTGTTACTATATAAAACAGAATGTTCCATTTTATCAAATTGTATTTTTTAAATTAACATTAGAAAGTCATATCCAATATATATATATATATATATATCAACTTAAAAATAATTGGTTTAGAATGATCAGCAAAAAATTAAAATTCTTATAAGTTATAAAAACTCACCATTTTATTTCAGTTATGATAGATTTGTTAACAAATGGAGTTCTTTTGCTGTCTCTGAGTTTTATTTCCTTCACTGACAAAACTGATTTTATGGCACTAGGAAATCCACTGCTTTTTATACAAAGAAGTTAATTACAGTAGGGTATACTCAATTTTAATAACCTTTCATTGGGCTTATTCCAAGACTGAAGCATATTTTAGAAATGCCTGGGCTTTTGCACAATGCAAAAACTTTGGTAACCAATTAGCAATTCATTTAGAGACTCTTGTGTAATGAAGCAAAATATACTGAATTAATTAAGGTTTTGATTAACAATTATGAAATACTTGTAAATCAACAGCTGAGTTGAAACTTGTCAAGAAAATAAGATCACAGAAAATGAGGGTTATTAAAATATGTTCATTAGATTCCTGTTAAGTTTAATCCTCGTAAATTGAATGTGTCTTTTGTAAGTCGATATTATATGTATAAGACTTATTTTTTGCATATAAATTAGAAAATAAATTTCAACCACTGATGTAGAAACTTTGTCTTTTTGCGGTAGTTCCTGCAAAATAAGTTTCAAGTGTTATTCAAGATAGAGATTTATTGGATGAGGTTGTTAAAAGTAGATAATGGTTGACCCAAGACTTGAAGAGGTTAAGAATTTAGTGATTGGGGAAGCATCCTCTTGGGAGTTTGTCCCACAAAATAATAGTTCTTGGGAAGAAGCTATTCAAATGAAACTTCCTTTTTACCAATGAAATATTAAGAAATTGTAGATGATTTGCCCCTGGTATGTCAGGTTTTAGCCATAACTGTTTGAACTGGTGGAACCAAGGAGTGTAACTTGTTAGAACATTTTCCATGGAAATAGCGATAGAATAGCAAGAGGCTTGCAATGATTTGCCTGTGGGAAAGGAGTTGGAGGTTGGAAAATAATTAATCACCCACAAGGCCACATAGACTCTTTTAAACTCTGTCAAGGCTGGAAAGTGATGATTGAGCAGCTCCAATCCAGATAGGGCAGGCTTAGGGTTAGGCTATACTTCATTCTTGATTTGATCTGACTCTTGTAAAATAGATTTGACTTGTTTGTTTAATGGCATATCAACTACTTATGGGTCATCTAATGCCAAAATTAATTTAAAAGTAATAAAAATATGATATGTTATTCTGCTTTCACAACTGAATACATGGTAGATGATACTCAGCTTTTGTGTCTATACATGTCTGTGTGGACATAATTACTAGTGGTAGTGATATGTGTATTATGTTGGGGTTTTGTTGAAGTTATATTTTGTGTTGTAGCATACCTATGGACTTTCGATTCTTACTGCTGATGAGTGGTTTGCATTTTGTGTTATGGCCTCTATATTTCTTTATATATATGTGTATGTATGTATGTATGTATGTATGTATGTATACCAGAATTTTTCCATCAATTCAACAATTCAGTTTTTAGAATTCAACCAAGAAACTACTCACATATATGACTGAATTATAGTGGTGAGGGCTTGTGCAGAACCAGCCACACTTTATATATTTTAATCAAGTTCACCCCAAACAAGGTTGTAAAGCCACTAAAACACAAGGGTGGGAAGAGTTAGAAACAGAAACATTACTATGGAGGGAGAACGAAAGAAGAGTAATCAAGAGGACAGTAGATAGTGATTGACATTGCATTTACATTTTGTCAATTAAAGTTGACTGGAAAGTATAGAGCCGGTAGGGAGTTCCATACATGAGAAGCATGAGAAAAGAAACTGTTAGCATTGAACTTACGGTTACGTCTAGCCTAATCAACTGTATACTGATGAGACCTTGACAGTCTAGTACTGTACTTAAATTCATAAAGTCTAAGTACCATAGGTAAGAGCTCATCCAAACAATTACCATGAAAGTATTTATAGAAAATCACAGAAAGGTAACTTTACAGTGGTGGGAAAGTAACTGAAGCTGAGATGGCAGATCAGGACCAATAATGTTGCTGATTCTTCTTTGAATTTTATCAAGGATCTCTAGATATATAGCCAAAACATCAGATCATATGTGGCAGTAATATTCTAAGGATGGATGAATGGTAGACATAGATATGCAAGATAGATTCTGGAGAGAAAAATTGTCTAGCATGACACAGTAGACCAACTTAGCAGCAGATCTAGCAATGGATTCAATGTCATCTTTCCATTTCATGCTGGCTGAGAATGTTAGCCCGAGAAGACCAGTCAGTCACTTTCCTGGAAGTTAGCATCAGCCATGCTGATGAAAGACAGAAAGAGATCTCTTAGATGATTAATAGAGAGCAGTTTCATTTTGGAGGCATTAAAATTAATAACGCCATTCTTTGCCCCAATTAACAAGAGACTCAAAGTCGTTTTTATTGAGACAGAAGTAAATGGTTGTGTTAAAAGCATAGACACTAAATTGAGAGCTGATGTCATCAGGAAGGTCATTAATGAAAATTGAAAACAAAGTAGGTCCGAGGATATATCCCTGGGGGACACCTGTGCTAGTACAAAAGGATCTGGAAAAGTGGGTATTCAGGATAACTTTCATTTCATGATTTGACAAAAAGAGACTGGAATAGCTGAAAAATTTGTCAGGAGACACTGTAACTTTTCAGCTTGTGAAGAAGATCTGTATGCCAAACCCTGTAGAAAACTTTCAAGATGTCCTAAGCATTACCATTCTTATCTAGAAGTTGATAGACACTTTCTGCAATTATTGTCAGTACATCAGCAGTTGACCTTGAGAAACAAAAGCCACATTTCTTTTATACAAGATGAAAAACAAACATTTAAAAACCATAGGTAATATTTATTTCATTGAAGTTGATAAAAACAGCTTTAAATCTCCATACCTGTAAACCAAATGTTAATGGAAAAATCCACTCCAGGTTTAAAAGTTAAGAATAGTGATTTCATATTGGTAAACTGGGGGGAAAGAAAGATGTAAATTTATTATCATTTAGGAAGGTGGGGAAAGGAAATGGTGTGTATACATGAATTGACAGTGAGAACAAAAGAGTTCATCTTAGTTGTATTAACTGATATTAGGACCCACCCATGGTGACCTAATTTAACATCTGGATTGTGGACATAAGTCATTACATAAGATGGCAGTTGAGAATACATGAAATTAAGGAAATTAAAGGGTAAATCAGAGTTGAAAAAAGATTTTTAGTGTAAAACTGAAATTCTGTCTGTATCCTTCTTCAGTCAAGATTCTGATTTTTGCTCTGTATTTGACACAGAGATCTCAATGGATCTATATCCTCTTGAAAATTCCATACAGATTACCAATAATTTTAATCAGCAGTCAATATACCACATAACAGCATTGAGCACTTAGCCTTGGAGCGGGTAGAATGGAGATCAACATGTTTTAGTGGACTCAGCAATTTTCAATCTACTTGTCTGAATCATCTTTAAGAAGTGATGAGAGCAAGATCTAAAAGGTCAGCCAATCTAACAGTGATCTCAACTCACAACCTTCACACTTGCCCCATATGTGGCCTCCTTTGTAAATCACTAGCAGGTCTTAAATGCCACTTAAGATTATCGCACAAAATTTCATAACTGAATCAAGTAAGCTGTCAGATCCTCATAGGTTGAAACCGATGGAAGAGTCCATTATTATATATATATATATATATATATATATATATATATATGATATAATTTAAATATACTTTTGCCTGAATAAATTTGCCCTCTTCTTTAATTAAGAATTTGCATTGTTTAAGTTGAAATTATGGTCAGATCTACTATGATAAACAACTAATGTGAACATTGTTTAGTAAAAGATTAATATTGATGGTGCTTTATTAAAATATCCTCATAAAATAATATTATCTGATCTTGTAAATAAACAAAACTGCATCACATATAAAACTGAATTTACTCATGAAACAGAAACATGATGAAGAGAAATACATTGAAATACTTTTAAACTCCTCCAATGTCTTAATTATTTCAAATACAATGCAAGATAGAAAGCTTAACGAATTCATAGATTTAAAAAGAATATAGCATAATCTTGATAAAACTAGGTGCATAATACTACCTACCAACTTGATAATGATTACAAGTAAAAAGAATTTATGTAAACTTAATACAACATTTGTTACAAGAAAATAAAAAGCAATAAGATATTTGATTAATGCAAAACAAAATAATAACAACCTTAAACATTAATCAGGAATTTAGAAAATAGATTTTGAACACTGTCCCAAGTAATAAATTAATCAAACATCTAGGAATTTAAATAAAAGATAATATAAAAACAAAAGTGGTCTTTTACAAAAGAACAAATTCAATACATCAGTTATTCATTGTGATAGGTCTGACATAGTTTTGATTTAAAGAATTCAGCTTTATTTTTTTTTAATCAGTTAACCCCAAGCAAGACAATAATGCCACTAAGATACGAGAGGATACTGGCACTAAAATGGAATGAAAAGACTTTAGAAAGAACAACGAACCCAATCATAAACAGTGAAGAAATAATAAATCTCTACTCCTTTTTGAAAAACTGATGAGGAGGGTGAACCTATCTACTTCAATTGAGGAGAGAAAAAAATAAAATAAAATAAAAAAAGTTCAGACAAAGATTTTAGAAGTATAGAATTGAAATAGACTTTAGAAGGAACTAGAAACCCAATCCTAAAACAGGAAACAATGGCTAACTCTTTTACTCCTGCTCAAGACCAGGGAGGAGTGTCAACCAGGCAATAGATGAAAAAATTAAAAAAGAACGTAATTTACTAAGGTCAAAATGTATTGAAAGTGCACTAATTTTGAAATCTTCTATAGTAAGTCTAATATCCAGGATTATACAGCCCAGGTTCTTCCTTAACAAAACTTCTGTGATTATAATGCAGGATATTTAAAAAGTAATAGCAATAAAAAAAAAGTATATATATATATATATATATATATATATATATATATATATATATATTTATCTCTCTCTCTATATATATATATATATATATAGCTCTTTATTTATATATATCTATATATATATATATATATAGCTCTTTATATATATATATATATATATAGCTTTATTTATTTATATATATATATATATATATATATATATGTATGTATATATATATATATATATATATATATAGCTCTTTATATATATATATATATATATATTTATATATATATATATATATATATATAGCTCTTTATTTACATATATATATATATGTATGTATATAGCTCTTATCTATCTATCTATCTCTCTATATATAGCACACACACACATATATATATATATATATATAGCACTTATATATGTATATATGTATGTATATATATATATATATATATATATATATATATAGCTCTTCAGTGTGGTTAGACATGCAATTGTTTCAAAGCGGGATTGAAACTCGACTAATTTGATATCAGAGACTCTTATCCCTTGCTCATGCTATGGAGAAAGGAAATTTTTAACATATCATATATGTGACATAAGCATTATAAGCTGCTGGAGTGCTCTATTCATTGTGAAGAGCTTAGCATTACTCAGTTGGTAATTTTGATGAGACAGTTTCTTAGTAAGGAAATGACTATCTGTTCACTCTTACCACATGAGCATTGTGAGACAAGAATAATAGCATTTAAGTGTCCACATGAAACTTTAATCCTACTGGTTTGGATTATTGATGATAGTCAAGTCTTGAAGAGTTAATAAACACTTCCGGTTTTTATTGCCACTGACACTGGATAGTGATAATTATGTTGGTCTTTCCTTTTTCTCCCCAATAGAAATGCCTCATGGCAAACAAAACAACAATGTATGAGAAAAAAACACCTTCAACCACTTTCTTTTTCCAATCATGTCTCTGCTCCAAATTCAGCAGTATAGAATGGAATGTTTGCCAGATATATTTTCACTTTGCAAAAGAAACTTAAATTCTGTCATAACTAGCAATAAATGCTGAATTGGTTAAGCATCTTATATCGCTGGGCCTTTTTTCAGACGAGCAATATAGCTTTTGTTTCTCTTTCTGAAAATGTACTGATGATAATTGCGGAAAGAGTCTATCAAGCTCTAGAAAAGAATGGTGAAGCTTGAGCCATAGCTTTGGACATCTCAAAAGTTTTTAACAGGGTTTGGCATGCAGGTTTTCTTTGCAGACTGCAAAGGTATGTCTCATTTTTGATTTTCATTAATGACCTTCCTGATGTCATTAGCTCTCAACTTGGTATCTATGCTGATGACACAACCATTTATTCGTGTCTCAGTACTAAGTGAATCAGTCCGATAAGGTTAAATTGGCAGCTGATGTCTAAAATTACCTTCATTTATTGTTAATTGGGGCAAAGGATGGCTTGTTAATTTTAACATCTCCAAAACTAAACTGCTCTCTATTAATCATCTGAGAGACCTCTTTCTGCCTTTTATTAACATGGCTGATGCTAACCTCCAGGAGAGTGATTCATATTGCCTACTTGGGCTAACATTAAGTGGAAAGACTATATTGAATCCATTGCTAGGATAGCTGCTAAGAAAGTTGGTTCACTTTAACTCTAGACTTGACTCATCTGGAGCAAACTTGCCTAACTTTCCACTTAGAACTGAGTCACTGTTGAGTGATATGCATATAACAACCTAAAGTTTCTGCTATCATCACCAGTGTGGACCTGATGGTATCCCTGTAATAGTCCTTAAAAAGTGTGCTCCCAAACATGCTCCTCTTCTCTTTAAACTGTCTAGTAAATGCCTCGATGCCTCTTGCTTTCTGGAAATATTCATCTTTTGTTCCATTTTTAAAGAACTCAGGTGAACTGCCTGACCCTTCGAAATATCAGCCTATTAACCTTCTACCTCTTTTTAGGAGAACTACTAGAGGCCCCAATTGATGCTGAATTGGTTAAGCATCTTACATCACTGGGCCTTTTTTCAGACAAGCAATATGGCGTTTGTTTCTCCAGGTCAACTGAAAATGTACTGACGATAATTGCGGAAAAGAGTCTATCAAGCTCGAGAAAAGAATAGTGAAGCTTGAGCCATAGCTTTGGACAACTGAAAAGCTTTTGACAGGGTTTGGTGTGCAGGTCTTCACAAGCTGAAAAGTTATGGTGTCTCTAGGCATATTTTTGAATGGATCCAGTGTTTCTTATCAAACAGCCACTCATCTAGAGTTGAATTATATGTAAACAGTCATCAGATTTTATATTTTTTATTTGTCAGATTATATTCATTACACAACCATAGGTCAACCTTATCATGTTTCTATTAAATATTTTCTGCAGCTTACTGGTAACTAGTAAGTATTAATCAGTTAGCTTAAAAAACATACTCACCATTTATATTTAAAGAATGAAACACAATGTGCCTGAAAATTTGCATTTTTGCCCATATTCTAATCTGTATCTTTAATTTACTTTTTCCAAGATAATAGCTCTGGCGTTTTGATACAGATCCCTTTTTTTATACCAACATTATTCGATAGCAACTTTCTTTTTATAACACTTTTATGCTATTATTATTATTATTATTATCAGTGTCATAATACACATACATACATACATACATATATACATACATATATATATATATATATATATATATATATGAAACTGCAAAAAATTTCTTGGGTTGACCCAGTTGTAAAAAGTTGTTCAAAAGACTTATTTTTTGTAAGGACTTCTTGGTCAGGTCAAATGTGTTTGTGTGTTATATAAGTATAAATGTGTTTGTATTAAAATAATTTTTATAGTTAAAAAGCAAAAAAAAAATATTTATTTTCTAAAACACAGCAGATGGCAGAGTAGCAGACAGCCTTTGATGAGCTTAATATAGGTAATATATGTGCTTAGGTTTTAAGCAAAAACATCTGGGTATTTACAAGAATATCTTACCTAAGGAAGAGAATGATAAACATTTGATTGCATGGAAGTAAACCATTTAACAATAACCGAATCTTCAAATCTGACACAACACAATAAAGCTATACCAAATGAGTAATGCATGTCTGCATAATTTGACTGATTCCCCTGAGAATACAGAAAAAAGATAAAAACAAAAAAGGCACATCAAATTAAAACACCAGGTCAATTTTAAAGTGTCTTGTTAATGACTAAACTTGTTAAATTTCAGAAGAATGATTAAAATCTGCTCAATTTCATTGTTTTATGTTAAACATTTTGAATTATTTTTCAGGAAATTACTGTCTGCAAACACTACAAGAATTAGATGCACTCACAATTCTTTCCGACAACACCTTTTCAAACAAAAATTCACAAAACCATTTTCTGAGAGACATAATCAATTATTATTAAAAAATCCTTTTTATTTAAAAAAAATGTCCCTAATACACTTCCTGCTTGCTTATTATCTTCTGATTTTCACTTCTGAAAAATAAAACATGCAAACATTGCACATAAAGGATAAAAGTTAACTAAGAAAAAAAAAGGAAAGGGAAAAGCAAGGATGATATTAATGTTATAAGGCCTGCCCTGACATCTTGTCTTCCGTCACTCTCCCATTGCCATGATGTGACTTCCTTATGCCTTTTCTATAAATATTTTCATTGTTCTGATGAGATTTTTTTTTGGTATATTGACTTCACAAATTTAAGTGCAGTACTAGACTGGCAGCTAGGTCTCATCATTTCACTGTTGAAATTGATAGCAATAATCATAAGTTCTATGCTAATAGCTTCTCTACTTTTCACTTGTTGCTCATTCTTCCAGCTTCCTGCTTTCTTGTCAACTTGATATTCACTAATTTAAATGCAATGTCAATTGGGATATTCTGTCTCTTTAAATCCTCTTCTTTTATTAGCCCCCTCTGTTTATTTCACTATCAGTGCATCTTAGTTGCCTTGCTTGTGGTGAAATGATTTTAAAAAAAAAAGTAAATAAATTTAACATTTTGGCAGATTCTTGTTAATTTTTTTCCTACAAAAACTCTGGGCGTTCTGAAGTTTAAAATAAATATTTGCTGATATGGAAATCCAAAAATGGAAAGTTTTTATCTGGATAACAACTAATCAGTCAAACAAATAAGATTTATCTATGGATGTGTTCAGGATTTTCTCTAAAATGATAGGCAAGTAGACATGAAATCTTTTAGAATATTTTTCATTTACCCAAATCACCAGCCATTTGAGTTTTTCAGTTCTGGTTGTCATGCATGAAAAAAAAAAAAAAAAAAATAATAATTGTTCTGTTCAGTTTTGCCTGAAACAATTACTAGATTCTTTGGACTTCAATTCTGATCATTATTTTAAAAAAATTAGTAAAATGAAAAAAATTAACAAACTGAAATGCAAAATTGTTCCATATCTTTTCGAGTACAGAAATTTAATTCCTGCTATGAGACTATCTCAAAAAAAAAAAAAAAAAAAAAAGAAAAATCATAAATTGTTTTCTAAATTTTTAAATAATAATTTCTGAAATATATTTTTAATGACTTGACAAATAACATAAAAGAAAAGCAATTTTGGTGAAAACTCATAATTTTAAACATTTTAATAAAATAGATCAAGGATTGTCCATGTAAAATTTCAGGAAAACTTCTTCCATTCTTTGCAGCTTTTAGTCAAGAATCTCAGGTTTGGTTCTAGAAAATTCTTTTATAAAACATTCAAATTAACAGAGTCTGAAAAAAAAAAAAAAATTTTTCTTCATCTTTGTAGTTTCTATCCAACATTTTAGTGAAAGGAAATTTAAGACCATGCGAAAACCAATGCCAGGAAGAAATAATTTGGACAATGAAAGTCTTGTAGAACAGGAGTCAATATGAGACCAATTCTTTAACAAAAATGGTTTATTAAAGGTTATGGAGATAAAATAATGGCAATGTCTTTGGGTAGATGATCACAGCAGAAAATGCAAATCATATAATACTGTATGATAAGGTTGCCTCCCTATACCAAAAACATCAAGGTCACCTTCTGGTTAAATTGACCATGGTAACAAAGGATTGCGATTAAGCTTTTTATTCAATTTTTCTTATACTCATATAAGTGTTTTTTGGGCAGAAACTCTTCAAATGTTTTATACAAATAAAAAGCGTAATCATAGTACCTTGTCAGTCATTTTTAATTAAAACTTGTATAAAAGAGGATCATGGCCCAAATATATATATATATATATATATATATATATATATATATATATATATGTTGCAATTGGTAAATTGTCACCATTTTATATTTTGAATTTTGAGCATGCGCATTGTTTGTTTTTGATTTTGTCAACTGCATAAGTATAGTAAGTTCAGTTGGGCACCGTCTGTGAGAAAAAGAGCACTATATTGCAATTCACTCTGCCAGGAATTTGGAAATGGCATGCTGTACTGCTTGGCAGAAGCTCCAGTATGCACATTTCAGAGTGTTTGGGTGTCAATCTGAGGCCGGTGCAGAGAATTCAGAAAGAGTTGAGTGAATCTAAAGGTGATCAGGAAGGATTTTGAAATGATCACTAGTGATGGCGACATTAGGCCTTCATTCATCTTCCCACAGGGCCTCAGATTCAACCCAGAGACCTACATCAAGTGCCTTGGAGAGTTAGTGCTAACCTGGGTCAAGAGGGTGGCTGCTAAAAGACCCTATGTCTAGTAAAAGGACTCTGCATCATGCCACACAAGCAGGAGAACCCAGACAATTTCTGCACCCAGATCATCCCTTAGATATGGCCACCTAACTGTCCAGACTGCAAGCCCCTTGATTATTATGTGTGTGATGCAGTTCAGTGAGAGACCAACAAAACTCTTTGTAACACCAAAGATGAAATGAAAGCAATTATTATGGCAACATATCAACTTAACCAAAAGGAGGCTGTCCAGAAAAGTTGCAGGAGATTCTTCTGAAGATAGTGCTTGAAGCCAATTGGGAGTTTTAATGAATAAATTTACTCTTTAGTATTTCAAGATAGTTTTGTGTAATTTTATTAAATATATCTATTAAAATGATATGCTAGTGTTATTTTCATTTTTGTGTAATTTAGTTGACTATTTATCCATCGCACCCTGTAAATATATATATATATATATATATATATATATATATATATATATATCATAAAAGGTATGGTGGTTTTAATTCAAAATCAAAAAATTCAAATGAGGGATAGGGATTTATTTTTTCTTTCACGCAAAGCAACTTTGTAAGACCAAATGGCAAGAGAAAACACTGTTTGTGCATTGTTTGTTTTTTTATTTTGTTAAATGCACTGTATATTAGTGTCAGTCTGAGTATTTATCCATCACACCCTTTATAAATGTAGCATTATATGTATATATATATATGTATATGTAGCATGATATGAGAAGTTCAAGTTTGTTGATTTAAATTTCAAGAAAAGCAAAAAAAAAAATGGCAAAGATGGTTTTTATGATGGTGATTGAATTATCCTGAAGAAAAACATTTCAGATTCTTCCAACTTAAAGTAAATTTCATGGATTATGGTCATATAAATTATTCAGACTTGCCACATACGTACTTATTTGTATTAAGCGATATTACTTTATAGATGTAAATTTGTATATATCTGTGTGTGTGTATATATATATATATATATATTTAAACAAGTTTGTATATATATATATAGAGAGAGAGAGAGAGAGATTTGTATGTATCTGAATATATCTGTGTGCATGCATTCATATAATTTAATTATAATCTGATAATCTTTACATAAAAATATCAAGATGTACTGTAGTCAAGTAAGAATTTCTATCTACATACATACATACATACATACATACATACATACATACATACATACATACATATATATATATATATAAACATGTACTTATATGTCAATCTTTCATTAACTTTGATTGAAGATCTTATACAGTTTCTGAGGTTTTTATTCAAATAATGTATGGAAGGATATTTGCAAAATATTTTTAAAGTACATATTTTAAAGCCTTTGGCACTGATTAATCAAATTTATACATTTCATTGGTATTTTTGAGAAAGAGCCAGAGAAATAGTGCAAAATAAAATTCACATTTGGTTTACAAACATGATTTTTCAAGAATAAATGGCAAGAATATCAAATAGAGTGAAAATTAAATTAGAATACTATTTACATTATTCGGACTATTGTCCTCATCTGTGTCACCATACTTATTACAACATTTTGTCTGTTGTACGCTCCTGCCTTTTTCAGGTGGTTGGAATGTCAACCTGAACCCTTTATTTTGCTTACTGGGGTAGACTGTTCTAGTTCCACATGCCATGTCTAATGGATGTCAGTTATCAATTATATCCTGTTAATTCCCCTCTCCAAGTTCTCCACTGGGTATTGAACTCACATTCTTTGGGTCCTGTCACTGGATCTAACCAACGCCTTTAACCACTGTGCCATGTGTTCTTGAGGTCACATATGGCAACAAAGATGAGGACAATAGTCTGAACATGGTAAATAGTGTACATAATATCTCATCTCAGAAATATAGACAGATGTTGAGTTTGACATTCCAACCACCTGAAGAAGGCCAGAGCATACAACGCCGAATCTTTGTGATAAATATGGCGACAAAGATGAGGACAATCATCTGAATAATGTAAATAGTGTACATAATTCCTCATATCAGAAATATAGAGAGATAAATTGAAATTGTGGCATAAATGGTTTAATGTCTTGAAGATTCATTTTTTTACTCCAAGTGGCAATTATTTTGAGAGGTTGAAAAATTCAATCACTACTTCATTTAGAAGCTAAATAAGGATTTATAAAAAGCAGTATAGCCTCTTGGTTATTGAGACTTGAAAACAAAGAGGCAATGCAATATTTATACAATTGTTCATTTCAGAATGATTTGATAACCCATACCATATACCCGTCCTAGGTATGACAATAAACTACATCCACATCCTGTGTAAGACGATAAACTACGCCCAACAGCAAAGCCTCTGATCTAGAGGTTTTCAGGAGTGTGGAACAACCTCTTAATTGCTGGTGTTCCCAGGTCCACCCTGACCCGGGGTGGTAGCACCTGTTAGGGTCCCAGCTATGGGCAAATAGTTAAACTCAAAACTGGGGTAAAAACACTACAAAAGTGTAAAAATAAGTTTTAACACCAGAAATAATTTGTAAAAAATTATTATCAGCAATAAATTTTTGAAGAAAAAAACTATTACCAGTAATACGTTTTTGAAAAAAAAAAAAATTACCAACTATACATTTTTGATGAAAAAAAATATTACCAGCAATATATTTTTGAAGGAAAAATTATTACCAGAAATAGATTTTTGACAAAACAAAATATTACCAGCAATAAAAATGTTGTCGGCATTAAATAACCCATTGAGGTGTTGATATGCCATAAAACAAACCAAGCCAAACCAAACATACCATATACAGAAAAATAGAAGAGTGATTGTATGATCAATAAACTACTTGGATATGTTGACTAACTTGTCAACAGTATCTGATACACATTATGAGGAGAATTTCTATCTTCTCAATAGATGCTTTTCTTTTGATAAATATATATATATATATATATATATATATATATATATATATATATATATATATATATATATATTCACAGACAGACTGTTTCACTGTATCACAGCTCATCAATGTTGCTAGACACTGGATTGCTTCAAGCTGGGATTGAAACTCAACCAATTTGGCATCAGTCAGAGACCCTACCCCTAAGCTATCACTGCACGGCAGAGAAAGGGAATCTTTTAACGTATTATATACATGATGTGTATAAACACCAAATCAGCAGCCAGAGTGCTTAATTCATAACTGAAGGGCAATGCATTAATAGCAGGAGCAACCACTGTTAAAAATTCCCTTTCTCCATAGTGCTCAATCGGTTAACGATGCTGTCCTACCCTTAATAACTGAATAGGATCTTTCACATAGTTATATGTATATGGGTCATTTAGTAAAATTTATAATTTCTTCTAATCTGAAAAGTTTCTTTTTCATTAAAGATCTATAAGCAAAAAGAAAAAAAAAACGTGGCTGTTTTTTAACATGTGAAGTGTTAAGAAAATAGATTGACTCTCAACAGATTGAATTATTTCACTTCAAACAAGATCTGGGTTGATAATTCACCAACAGAAATAAAGACATCATTAAGTATTTTAATTTCATTTGTGGACATTTGATTAATGATCTGAATAATTAATGAAATAATGACTTCTTAAGAGTTTGAGAGAACATGAAATTTGTGCTTGCAAACCCTGTAGAATTTAAGTGATATGAAGAAATATTACAAAAAAAATTTAAGAGAACACATTTCACATATGTCCTTATTGTGAAAACATTTTACCTTTAAAATTCACAAGGTCTTTTTGACTAGATAACATTCATTCATCATAAATTATATTATTTACATTCAGATTAGTTTCTTCAGATTTGTTGTTAAATAAATAAATGTAAATATATGATAATTCCTCATCCCAGAAATTCAAACATAAATGATATTCGCCATAAAAATTCTACTTGAATCTAAGTTAGGTTAAATATTTTTACTTTCGCTTTGATATTAAAATTTTTTATTCTTCCATGTTAATTTTTATAAAAGATATGAATAGATGGAACATTGGGCCTCTTGAACTTAAAACCCCTCTTCTAACACTTTAACTAAATTTTATAATGTAGATTGCTTTTGAAATTACTGAGAGGTTCATAAATATAACTGAAACACATTATGATGATTGGTGACTGATATTTACAAATACAAGAATCAAACATTGTGGGGTTTGGTTTAGATTGGGTTGGTTTATTTTGTTTTACAGCATATCAACCTCAATAGGTTATTTAATACCGACAAAATTTTTTATTGCTGGTAATATTTTGTTTTGTCAAAAATCTGTTTCTGGTAATATATTTCCTTCAAAATTGTATTGTTGGTAATAGTTAACTAATTGCCCATAGCTGGAACCCTAACAGGTGCTACCACCCCAGGTCAGGGTGGATCTGGGAATGTCAGCAATTAAGAGGTGGTTCCACACTCCTCAAAACCTCCTGATCAGAGGCCTTGCTGCTGGATGTAGTTTAACATCTTAACCAGGATGATAATTATGGGGTAGATATTTAACTTTTTATTTGAAATGCCGTTTCTTAAATGGGCTTTAAAAATACAGCCTTGTGATAAAAGCCTATCATTTTCATTCTAATCCCTTACAGTAAAATTCTTTTCACAACTTTCAAAAGTAGAAAAAATATTTTCTAAATACAGATAGCTTAAGTCATTGTTATTCTTTTGAATGATTTCTAGTCTGAAGCCTCACCAAACAATTATGAAACACAGAGAATTATATCTTCTTGTAAGCTACAGAAAATAATCTGGTAAAATATTAAGAGATTTCCGTTATTTGTTTTACTTCTCATCTCTTTCCTGTGTGTTTAACAACTCAAGAAATCAGCACAGGCCATCATTCTACATGAAATAAGAAGAGCAAAAAGGGTTTTGCTGAGAGGAAATATTTCAAGTACATGTTGTGTCAGACAATTTTATGGAGCCACCATTCAAACTGAATCTGCATCTAGGGTGAAAACAAAAACAAAACAAAAAAACACATTCAAGCAGTAGCCAAACATATCTTGATATATAATGGATGACTGAAGCAATCAAAACACACATCCATTGGAAAGTGCCAGACAGCAGAGAACAAAGACTACATCTTCGGAGCTTTTAAATCAAACTGTCACAATTGTGAAGTGGCATAATGGTTATTAGTATAGAAAATGGAAACAGGAAACTGTGTTCAAATTCTGACTGAAGTTATTCCTATTCATTTGGCACTGATGTCATTGAGGAAGGCATGAATCCACATCCCTTTCTGTTCTGTCTCATTATGAAAAGTTCTGACAGTAGTCTTCTCTAATGAGTGATGGGATAAAGCGTTCAGTTAACCCGGTACAATCTGTCATATGATGTTTAAAAAGGAAATGGGTGCTAACATGTAACCAAGTGCAGCATAGCACACTACCACAATGTCCAACAGAAGATTTCACCAACAGTGGAACCCATAAAAAACCTCCAAATTTCAATTTCTCATTGTTTAATAGTTTTGTTTTCATCCTTTAACTTAAAAGAACTATATCAAACTGAAATAATCTTTTTGATCTGTCAACACAGGTACTGAAAGTATCAAAAGATATATACATATATATATATATATATATATATATATAAGAATATTTTTTGTGAATTTCTGATATATATGTACATGTATAGTTTTATATTGATTTGGATATATAATATGAATTTATATATATATATATATATATATATATATATATATATATATATATATATACACTTGTGTATTTAGGCAGCAATCCTTCTTTCATGCACATTTCATTGAATATGACAGACAAGGTGCTTTGATTTAGTATTTTATGCAATTTCTCATGTGATCTAATAATTTTTTTTCTTTTTGGAGGATAAATTATAAAAAACTGTTCAATTGTTCTTTCTTTCCAAGTGCTTTCAGCTATACATTTAGCCATTTTCAAGGTTGAAATATATTAACCGTTAACAAGAAATAGTTTGTTTTATGTATGTATTTATATAATGTTTTCATTTTGAAAACATGGTCAAGGTATTGTGTCCATGTTCATAGTTGATATTATTGAGTGTTGGTTCTTTCGTTTTTATTAATAAGGCTTCCATTATTTTTAGCCTTTTTTGCATGTAGATGATGCTATTATATTTGTGTTGTCAACAAGTATGTTATGAATAGGGTCTGGTAGATCTCCATGAATATTTAAATGAGATCTAATTGAACAGTTTTTTATATGATTTATCATCAAAAAAAAATTATTAGATCACGAGAAATTATACAAAAAATGAAATCAAAGCACCTTGTCTGTTGTATTCAATGAAAAAAATATACATATATATACATTCAATATATAGATGTGAAAATCTGTGTCTATGCATGCATATTGGGTGTATATATGTGAGTCATATGTTGAAATGCCTTTGTGTTCATAACAAGATTTGTTCATTCATCTGCTTTCCTTCAACAGACACAGTTTTTGTTAAATGAGTTTTATCTTCAATGAGTACAAGTGACAGGATTCATGTACAAGGGTTGGGCTGAAAAGTTCATAGCCTGACTATGAACGAGTTATACTGGGGCTTTGAAATTCTGCATGCATTAATTTCAATTCATTAATAAATGCATTATTTCCCAATAAACTGATATCTGACTGTTCAAAGACAACTTTGAAACAAACTAATAAGTACTTCTCTTGTAAATGGACAAAATTTGGCATTGTGGTGTTAACATGTACCTGCTGAGAAAGGTTTTAGACCCCAAGAACATTAATGTTGACATGAGTGCTACATTAGAGGAAGACCAATTTTATTAACAATGTAAAAGTGAGCAGCTGAATTTAGGAGGGGAAGAGAGAGTCTTGAAGATGACCCAAGGTCTGAACATCCTGCAACTATAAATTACATAGCCAATGCTATTAGCATATCCTGTGTGAGAGATGAGAATATTCTGCACAATGAACTTGATATGATGAAGGTTTCTGCTCAGCGGGTGCTATGTCTTCTGACCCCTGATCGAAAGCGCAAAAGGCTGATCACATCACAGGAAAATTTTTGAGGCAATTTCAGCTGCTTCTCTTGAATGTTTTCCAACTTATCATGAGTGTTGGGTTCATCACTTGGAGCCAGAGTCAAAGAGACAATCCATTAAGTGGAAACACACTTCCTCGCCTGCTCCAAAGAAAGCCAAGGTAGTTTCATCTGCAGGGAAGGTTTCAATTTATTGGGATGCAAAATGCTTTGTGTTTATTGACTACCTTCAAAAAAGTCACACCATCAATGGAGAGTACTATAAAAACTTGCTGAAGCAGTTACAAAAGGATATCAAGATGAAACTCCCAAGAAAACTAATGGAAGGCATCTTGTTTCATAAGGACAATGCTCCAGCATACAAGTCCTTGATTTCAATGGCTGTTGTGAGTGACTGTAGCTTTGAACTGGTTTAGCACCCTCCCTATTTTCATGATTTGTCTCCACCTGACTATCATCTGTTCCCCAACATGAAAAAATACTTGGTTGGGCATGAGTATTGCAGTTATGATGATGTCATATCTGCTGTTGATGACTTTTTTGACCAAAAGAATGAAAGCTTTTTCATCAATGGGATCTAAGCACTGCAACACAGATGAAAGAAGTGTGTGGACTGTGGGACAAACTATTTTGAAAAATAAACATCATTTGGTTACATTTCATGAGAGTATCTTGATCAGCCTGTGAAATCTTTAGCTGAACCTCATAAAAAACTCACTTGACTACAGTTTAGGAAAAACACAAGTGATTTAATTATTTTTTTTGTTTTTATTTGTTTGTTTTTTTTCACAAAGCAAATGAATTAAATTTCCTAAACAACAAGCCCATAAAAATATTAAAAATGTCAACTGTTAAAGAAATCGCTATTAATTTTGACTAACCTATCAATATTAGAAAAGTGATACCAAAGAACTGCTGATTGGCTTTATAGAATCAGATGCTAGGGTGACACTATGGAGAAATTGATTGTGAATACCATCAGTTAGTCGGTCAGTCTTACCAAGAAGGGATTTTAAGACTGAATTACTGAAATGAAAAATGAAATTTGGATTTTAATTTTGTCATTTTTATTTAGAAAATTAAATTCAATTGTTTTGTGAAAAGAAAAATAACTTACTCTGTAAATGGATGATAAGTAATTACTATTTTTCATAAGCAGACTCAGTAATCAAACCAAAAATCCTTTCTGCTTAATTTAAGATTTCTTCTTTTTCTTCTAGTTTTGAATTTTGGAACAAAATAAATTTGGATGAAGTCACAGTCATTAAGACAAAAATAAACAAAAAAAGAAAGTAAAATATATTTCATTCCTCAGTTATGAAATTCTAAAAACAGATTGTTTTATCTTTAGTCATATGATGATGATGGATGTTTAAGTGTGACTCAGTGGACAGTTGAAATGACCTTGGAAAGATCTTTGTTTGATTTTGAATTGATTCTATTTCCTGATTACTAAAACCTAAAGCTTTAACTGATTAGCTTGTGAATTAGCCTGATATGTTGCATTTAACAAGAATTCAGCAGAACAGGTGAGATGGGGGAAATCTTAGTCACAGAGACAGGAACTTGAAGAGAAAGAACAAAAGAAGAAAACAGGAATAGTGTGCTGTCTATTGAAAAGCTTCACCCAATTCTCAGAACTTGGAAATCAATACAACCCTCGAAAGACATTAAGTGGAGAGGAGACATTAAAAGGTATATCTACTCGAAATTTCGATTACAATACAAAGAATCAAAATTCACCAAGACTGACCCATATACTCTACTGACATTGCATTAAGTTGTCCAAAGTTTGTCATCTTAGAGGGAGAACTGGGATGAATAATGGTCCATGTCAACCAGCAATACACCAAATGGGTATGAAGAATGAATCAGAATACTTGTCTCAAAATTGAAGAAGGAAAGTAAAGCTGATTTTGAAGCAAATCACTTTAAAAAGTCCAAAGTGCATCTAACCTCAATTCCAAGATTTTTAAGATTTCAATTGTCAGGATTTGGTAATCTCATGACAAGGGAAGAAAATGCAAATAAATTTGCCAGTTAACCCTTCAGATCATTACAAGGATTTTGAGAAATCTTTATTACTTTTTATCACTGTTTAAGATTCTTAGAGTGGCAAAAGTTTTTGCACCAAATTTTCAGTGCCAATCCAAAGATGCATTTAAAAAAGAAACAGTAATCTCAATATCCACAAAGTCATTCTCCATAATATATTGTCAAACTTTTTCCTCTTTTTCAACTTCACTGAAGTAACCTTTCTGAAAATTCATAAACAAAGAAAAATTATCATCTTATATATTCAAAAATTATTTTTTTATCTTCTCTTCATATTCTTTCAACATTTTTAAATACTTTTATTTTATTCAAGTATTCTTATTTCTATTTTACATGAAATAAATTTGTCTTTCAGATATTTTTGCTTACATCATGCGCATTTCAAAGTATACATATTACTTCATATTTAAGAAATGATTTTTTTTTCTACATGAGGTTTTCAGAAAACCTCCTTAAAATGTAATTATGCCAATTCAACAGAATGACTAATATCAATAAAAGAATGGGATTCTGCCTGATTGTGCTTGCAAAACAGGAAATTCAAAGAAACAAGAAAAATTGGATAAGACCCCTAAAGCTCTGGCCTTTTTTGCTGTAATTAACATATTTTAAAGATTTTAAAAATTATATTTTTTTACTCATTTACATTTTCAGCAAAATCTCTAACCCCCACATTTTTTTATGTTTTTTTGTGAAGTCATTGAAAATTAAAGACAATACTATGACTTTTCCATTAAACCTGTAAATTTGGAAGCAATAGTTTTATAATAAATATAATTCTATCCTATGGGTTATCAAAATTTTATTGCTAAATTTCAAAGATGATCTGTAGAAATTTAATCAGGATTGTTTAAGTTATTCATATCTTTCTTGTCACTCTTAACAAAATTCAAATGTCTCTTTGTTCATGGATGGCTTTGCATGAATTTTAAGTTTGATAAATTGTCCACTTCACAAAAGTTTCATTTCTTTCTTCACCAAATAGAATTATCTAGATTTATTTTTCTCTCTATGTTTTTTCTCAAAATAACATACACCTTGCATAAAAGAGAACTTGAAGAGAAAAATTACATTAAAAGGACAATAACTAAAATTCCTTTAGATAAACATATAAAATGATTATTATTATTATTATTAATAATAATAATAATAAAATACAAAGATAGCAATAATATCTTATTACAACTCTGCCTGTCCCTCCCTTAGTTCTTTAGTTAGAACCTATGTATGTTACACCCTGCCAATACCTCATAAATAATGGACTATTCTGTTTTGATTGCATGAAAAGACAGAAAAGACATATCAGAGACTCTACTTGGTTTCAGGGAGAAAATGGAAAAAAAGAAGTGTTTAACATCTCCTGTTAATATCTCATAAATAATAGATTATTCCATTTTGATTGTGTGGAAAGATGGAAAAGACATATCAGAAATTAAAGAAAAATAAGAAGATAGAAGTGTTTAACGTCTGTTTCAGTGAAATGAAAAAAATTGCCAATTTCAAATCTTTTTATTTGTACCCACTTCTTTCTTTAAATAATTTATGATTGTTATCATAATATTTTGTTAAATTTGTTAAGCTCAAATATTTAACAATGGTATAGGGTAGTGCAACTTTTTTCATTCATGGCCCCATTTTTTGTTAGAAGATTTTTCGTGACCCCAGGTATTAACCAACTATACTGAAAATACATAAGTTGTCACAATGGTTCCATATGTGCATTTTATTACTGCAGTGCTTATGTGGTGCATCATGTGTGTTTGTGAAATAATATATAAACTGAAATTCAAGTGTTTGAATGTAATTTTTGTGACCCCAGAATTTAGGGTCATGGTCTTAAGTTTAAGAAGTGCTGGTATAGAGGAATTTCTACAGATATTTTATTCTAGAACTTGCTATGAGCTTATTCAATCATGAATTTAATTAAGATTCATCAGAATATTCAAATAGAAAAACAATGAAATTTTCACAGGTATTTCTAGTGTGTGTGTATATAAAAATTTTAGATCCTAATAGAATTCTTTTCATTTTCTTTTTCATTCAAAATAATCAAAAATTTTTTAGGAATACGTTTTGAAAGCGTCGCCCATGTGACAACAACGTGACCATGCTAAACGGAAAGCTGATCATTTTAAAAATTTTCATTTATCTGTTTTGGATAAGACTTGTTTTTATGTCCATCGACTTTGTCAAATTGAACTGAATTGTATTTTAATGAATATGTTCCTGAAGAAGGTTTATTAAACCGAAACGTCAGACGTCGACATTTCATTCATTTTAAACAACATAATTGCATTTAAGGATTCTTGTTTGTTTTTTCCAAATTTTTCTTCATTCTGTCGGATCTATATCCATTTACATTTGCTTACATATATATATATATATATATATATATATATATCCAGGTAAGATGAAAACAAGTAGAGTACAATTCCAACATTCGTAACCTTTAATTTAAAGGAGGGCTCAATATAAAGCAGAGAAATATTCTTTATTCTAGGATATTACATCAAAAACATTTTAAAAAAATGCTACACAACTGCAGTCAGGTTTTGATGCAAATCAACACATCTCATCAGGTGATTGTAAATAACTGATATATATATATATATATATATATTAAAACATATTTAGGCAGCAAATTTTTATTTATACATATTTAATTAAAACTCAAGAAAAAATTTTTGTTAATGATTTTTTTTGCTTACATTTTGTATATTTTGAACATTTTCTTGGTTTCTGGTAAAAAAAGTATAAACTATTCAATGTGCAAGTATTTTTAGTTTTTATAACCTATTCTCAAAGATTGTTGATGATGTCAGTTTCATCTTTTTGTTAGTATTGTATTGCTACCTATTAGTCTGTGTTATTATCATTTGTTTTGTTTTTTTTAGTAATGAAATATATTCAGCATGTTTATTCCTAAATATTGGGTTGTCTGAAATAAATACAATATTTGATAAGGACTTATGAAAGTAAAAAGTACTGAGACATCAGATAATTTATATTCAAATTTTCACCAGAAATCAGGAAAGTGGTCTGAAATACACTGAAAAATAAATAATAAATCAGTAACAAGGAATTTTTTGCTAGCCTTTAACAAAATTTGTGAATATATATATATGTGCGTGTGTGTGTGCTATATTTATGGGTTAAAATGCTCAATATCAGAGATAGAACGTGTGTAAATAGAAAAGTGAACATTGAAGTCAACATTCAGATACAAGAAGCTGTTTCATGCTAGATGCAATCATCAGGCTGTGAGTGTTGTTTTTTTTCTAAAAAAAATTCATAAAAATCCCAACACTTTTGACTTGACAATTATGTCTAGCATGAAACAGCCTGTCACCTCTGAGCGTTGACTTCAATGTTTACTTTTATATATATATATATATATATATATAAGCGTCTTGTTTAGTTCTTATTTTTAGTACTGCTCAGTTATTGTATTCCTGTTTCCATTAAGTCCAATTATACAAATATTAAATCACCAAATTTACAAACAAATGCTTTAATCCACTAGGCTATTGTCCAATGGGACAATTTTTGTGGTGAACTTGGAGCCTTAAACCTAATCTGACTGCTGATTAGTACTGCTGTGGTGCTGCCTATGATGTGTGGCTGCTGTTGAAAATCTGCTTTCATTTGTCTTTCTTTCTTTATGAGTGGCTCCCATATTGTATTTATTTCTATTTCTACACTAACCCTACTAAGGAGGTCCTCATAGCCTAGCATATGCACTGATTTGTTCAGACATTTGATTCTCCAATGATCTTCCTTGTCCAGTATTTTAACTTCATTCCACAGAGACTAATGTCTAACCTTTTCCTTTCATACATGATCAGCCATGCCTGATTTCATTGTCTCACCCCTTCACTATGTTTTTTGATGTTCCTCCTGTTTTTCTTTTAATGTTCTATCTATATTTATTTTACTAGCAGTGAAAATTTCATGGTTATCCTATCATAATTCTTAATTTAATGATTGAATAAGCTCCATGTTAGTTCTGCAAATATAATATGTCCATGGAAATTCCTTTATTGCAGTGTTAAATATTTGAACTAAACAACTTTAACAAAATATTTGCAGTCACAATCACATGCAGATTATTATTCAATAAATACATGAGTGTTATCACCACTGTTTCTTTCTATCATTATATAAGCTTTCTTTTTCTCATTAAAACCAATCAGTCTCTCTGATATATCTTTCCTTCTATCTTTCCTCACAAACAAAATGGTTCATTATTTATCTGCAGAAATGACAGGATATAATAGATATGCTAACTTGCTAAGAGAAAAATGAGAAATTTTATATTTTTATTGTATGATAGATTTGAACCATATATTATTTCTTTTTCTGGAGCATTTTTCTTCTTTATGCTGTCTACCATCATCAACATCATAATCAGTCCCCTGCCCAGGTGTGGTTGTAGTGTCAGTGGGCTGCTGGGCACTTGACCAGCTCCCTCTATATGCCTTGGCTGCATGCCAATGTTTGAACCCCTATGAATAATTTTGCAATTCATTCAGTAATATTGTCAGAGTATTTTCCCCTTTGTTTGCCTCTTCTTCTTTTGCCTAAGTTAGTACATTGTAGGAATGGGTTTGTTGGATAATCTATGGCTGATGAATTATGGGATTTACTTGATTATTTGAGGAGGATAGTTGGAGGAAGTTTGCATATAAAGTAGATTATTATTTCATCTTCTGAATGTTTGGTATGTACCATTTCAGAGGTTGAAAGGTTATAAGAAAACTAGATTTTTAAGTTTGTTTTAATGTCAATTTTGAGATCTATTTTTCAAAGAATTTTGTTATTTTCTGGTTTTGTCTGTTTCAGATTCTTAGGATTATGAAGCCATCATTGGCAGGGACTAGGGTCAATCATAAGGTTATAAGGTCATCATCTCTGTACAAGCCTGTATCTTTTTTGTTAGTTATCCTAAATAGTGTGTACAGTACATATATTCTCACTAGTTCCTAGGTTTGTGCTCCATCATAACTTCCTATTGTTATATCAAATGTTATTTCTGCATTGTTTTCTAACCTTTGTTGTTGAATAGTAGGGATTTTTGACAGAGTTTTATAATTTTTACTTGATCTGCTGCGATTTTTGTGCATTTATTTGCTAGGAAGATGTCTTCATCTAATATAGATTCAGTCAGGAATGGAAATTTGTCTTTTATATTACAGAAATAGTCTATTAATTTCTCCATTACTTTTGATCTGAAGTATTGTTCTTAGTTCAGATTTAATTTCTTCTGGCATGATTTATGGTTTTAATTAATTTTTTATTTATTTTTCCTAGTTTATTTTTTTGCCAGGTCATATATATATATATATATATATATATATATATATATATATATATATATATATATTATATTTTTAAAGTAGTACATTCAACCATATGTAGCTGCTACATCAATGCATCCATGCTTTGATGTCTATCATAGCATCTCATCAGGCATTGGTAAGTGAAGGTTATTACAATTTTCAATATTTACTTGCTAATAATTTCTTTTCCTGTGTTAAAAGAAAATAAGGAAAGCAAGAAAGACATAAGATATAGTTACCTCTAAAAGAAAAGAGAAATAAAGATACAAGATATAGACTAAAAAAGAAATGAAAGAAAGATAAGATTTCGTCTCTTCAAAAAAAGAAGAAAGAAAATAAGAAGAGTGAGAAGGAAAGAAAGACAAGATGTAATCCCTTTTCCAAAGAAAAAGGAGAAGCTCTGCTATGGCAGTGAGCCCTATTTTAAATTAATGTTGTGAACATTTGAATTGATATTCAATTCATTCTCTTTACATTTCTCTCTCTCTCTCTCTCTCTCTCTATATATATATATATATATATATATATATTTAAATGTTGTAAGAAACTATATATGAAGAGGAGCATTTGAAAGTTCTTGGCCTGTACAAGAAGTCTTTCTGAAAAACAAGTTTAGGTACTTGTGATCTGCTCAGATTTTGTAAAGTGGGTTGGGCCAAAAACACACTTTCATAGTAAGTGGCATCATAAATAGATTCCATTATGGGGAACAAATTATAATATTTTGAAAAATAAAATTGATAGACAAAAATAGAAATTATTTATGACTCCAATATATATATATATATATATATATATATATATATTAATTGCTAGTGGTAATATATATATATATATGTACATATATTTATATATATATATATATATATATATATATATTAAATGGTGCAGTATAATTAATATTACAAAGAAGTAGGCATACAAAGAATAAATCAGTAAAGTTAATGTAATTAATGGTGAATTCACTTCGCTAACAGATTTAATAAAGCATTAACCTACTAACAACTCATTGAATGATGTGATCATTGTTTTTAAAAATTGTAAAAGTATTAGATGTTCTGTATGTTCCATAAATATGCTAGTACTTTTAATAATTCTTATTATCATCATCTGGTATGAATATTGTTTTTCCTTTTCAGGTAAATTCAGGTAACTTCCAAGACTAAAATAAATACAGGTTGAAAGATTTTTTTTTAAGTGTGTTATTATTAACAGTTACAAAATTTTGGAGCATGCAGTGTTGCAACACTAGAGTTGTATTTTGAAAATTTTAAATGAGAATGTTTTTTGAATATAGTAATATGGCAATTCCACAAATTGTTTTGTTGTTGTAAAAACACTTACAACTCTCTGTCCTGGAGTCACAAGGTGCCTGACAGGTTTCACATATGATTTAATTTTCAAGTCTTTTTTCACTGCTCTTTGGACTGTTATAGCTGAAACTCCTCTCTCATGTGCCAAATGTCTTATGAATTATGTTAGATCTTTCCTAAATGATCTCTAAGTTGAAATGATGATCCCTCTTGCTGTTGTGACCTCCAAATTTCCTCTCTACCATTCCCTCTTTTTTAAACTTATTCACCATTCTATTGATAGGTTTTGAATGGACTTTGAAGATGCAAGACTGAGTATGAATGTTGGTATCATTGCTGAAGGCCTGAATGATCTTTTTCTTCTAACCATTGCTCATTTGGGAAGACAGTGTTAATGACACAAATGATTTTAATCTGTTCTTTTTGTAGCTGAATAACTCAAAGTGTTTTACAGTGATTCTTAAAACAAAAGGGGTCAAGATGGTTAAAGGTCTTATCTGAAAATCTGGAAAAAAGAAACTCAATTAGTGTTTTTAAAAGTGGACATTGAAGTCAACACCCAAAGGCAACAGACTGTTTCATGCTAAATGCAATTGTAAGGCCACATGCATTGTGTTTTTTCTTGACTATTTATATATACAGGTCAGTGATGCATTGCAGGTAGTCTATTCTAATGATTATTTTGGTGAGAGTGGCTTGTTAATTTGTTTATTATTTTTTATTTATTTGGATTAATTTATTTTACTTGTTTATTTATTTTTATTTGTTTTTAATTATTCTTTTTCATTTCATATTTTTAAGTAAGGTAGTAAAAATTTGTTTTAGCATCTGCATTTTGAGATAAGTTCTGATCATTTATTTAATAGTTTGTTTTGGTCTGGGAAGGTAATTATAGCTATTTTTTCCTCCAAGCAATGTTTTCAGTTTTTTTTCAGGATTGATTATTGTAGGCTGATGTTCTTTTCCTAATTTTCCATGATCTATTTGGTGTAATTTGTTTTCTTTTTTTAATTTCCCAGATATTGTACTGTTTGTGTATTTACTATTTGTAAAAGATGTTTTGTGTGTGTAGTTTCTTTGTTTCCAGAGTACTTCAGTTACTCCTATGTATATTTTTCTTCATTATCTGATGATTTTACCATGGCTTGGTATATTACATTGTTTTGTAAGTAATTGACATTTAATGTACATTTGTTCTTTGCTTTGCAGTTACATGTGGCTTTAATTTGTTTGGGTGGTTTGTTGATAGTTTTCCTGTTGTACTCTTTTATTATTTGTGTCATGTTTTCAGTGCAACTGAAGCTGATTTTTACTGTGTTTTTGTTGAAAGTTTTGTGGTTACTGCTTGCTTCAGGGAAGTGTTTGTGTAAGAGTTTGATGAATATTTTTCCTACATTTGCTTTTACGTTTTTGTTGTATGGTAGGTTGAACCATTTGAAAAAGCACAATTTTTTTTTCCAATATCTCCTAACTACATCCCATTTTCTACACCTGAACCCCAGCATTGGCTTTGTACTATATTTGCACCATCTTACTTTTCAACTATGTAGCAGCATTTCCTACCATGATCCCCTGCTTATTTAAAGCAAAACAAAAACAATAACCTATATCTTGTGCATGATGAGTTGGGAAACTAACAAAACTTAAGTTGCACACCAAACATAGGTATATGTATATTTATTAATATATATTTCCTGGCTCTGTCTAACCACATCAAGCACTATTATGTTTATCTCTTGGAAAAATTTGGTAATTATTTATTTGCTTACCTGTGTATACAAGCCAGCATGCGCGTATATGGTTGCTTATATTTAGTCATTTCATTTTCCTAAACCTATATATATATATAGTGTGGCACAAGTGAATTTTGATCTGAAATTTTCAATGTATAATGTTTGATTGATGTGATTTTATGGAGAAACATTGATAATGAAATGAGATTATTTTGAAAAATGAATGTCAAATCCTTTTATATTTCCATTATGGATACCTCAAGAATATTATCGATGAACTTAATAATTCTATCCAGCTGTGGCAAAAGGCCAATTCCCTTAGAGTTAAATGATCTTTTCTCCAGTTATGTTTGTCATGTAGTGTTGTCCTGTCATTTATCAGACGCAGATTGTTAAAAGTCAAGAGAGGATTCTGTCTTCCAGCTAAAAAAGAAGCTTTGATTAAGCATTGGGTCAAGTAAACTATGTGAATATTCTTCCTCATGTTTGCACTTATGTCAGTCAGCTTTAACTGATATTAGGAACAAGTTGTCCTTCTTTGATTTTTTTTTTGCTTTTATCATTATTTAGCAACAGTTAAGTTGCAATTTGAAAAGCATATCAAATTAAAAAATCAGAGTCATCTTAATTTTCATGTCTCCAAAAGATTTGGTGTTAAAAATACAGATTTAGATAAACATACATTTAATTTCCCACATCAGACTTACAAAGATAGAGCAACTTGTTCTTTCTCGAGGGTTGGACTTTTGTATTCCCCCTTGTAAGGTAAAGCAGATCTTTGCTGAGTTTGAATTGTTATTCTCTCAGATAAATTTACATAAACCATCCTCTCCTGACAAGTTTTCCTTGTGTAAAACTAGATTAGTTGAATTATTGAGTGAATATTCTTCCCTCTCCACAGATCATGATTTTCATGCATGACAGAGTATTCACTTCCAGACTATTAAATCTTTAAAGTCAAGAAGTGATATTTACATCACCAAGTTGGATAAAGGCTCTGCTGTGGTAATTTTAAATAGTCAGGATTATATTGATAAAATGGAAGTCATTTTACATGATTCCTTTAAGTTTAGGAAGATTGGTTATGTAAATGTATGTGACAACACCAATAAAATAGAGGCAAGAATACAGAGGCGGTTTCTTTCTCTATATAAAATCAACCTGATTTCCAAGAGTGTGCACAATTGCATTAGACCTTTTGGTTCCCAATGTCTATGGTTGTATGGTTTACCCAAGGTACGTAAGGACACTGTGTCTCTCAGGCCCATTCTTTCTATGATTGATTCTGTGCAACATGAATTGGCAAAATGGTTGGCTGAAATACTCTAACCTGTTTCTAAGTTGTTTTCCACCCATAGTATTTCTGACTTCTTTAAATTCTCTAATTTTATTGGAAATTTGTTCCAAGGATAAACTCCAAGTGTCATTTGACAATGTTAATTTATATACAGATGTACCCACTTCAAGACACTGTATAAATATATTCCAATGCTCTCAACAGGGGTTGCTTGGATCCTGCTTTAATTCTGTACACCCAAGTCAATGGGGTTTTGATGTGTAGTCCTTTGGGTCCAGTATTAGCCAACGTTTTTGTTGGTTTCTTGGAACAACTTTTGTTTGAAAAATGCCATAAACACATGTATATTTATACTATATTGATGACATGTTTTCCATCTTTGATTCCATTAACAATGCTACAACCTTTTATACTCAACTCATTTCCCTTTGTCCATCTTTGCAATTTATCATGGAAGTGGAGAATTATTGTGCTTTGCCTGTCTTGGATGTTCTTGTTGAATGTAGAGATGGTTTCTTTATTACCTGCATTTATTACAAACATATGTTCACAGGTCTGTACCCTAACTGGAATTATTTTATTCCAAAAGTCCATAAGATTAAAACCTGATTTCCACTTTAGTCCATCATATTGCTGATGTTTTATTTTCCCTGTACTCTTTTCTAGGAACTGGAAAAAAATTCATCACATTTTTATTGACAATGGTTTTCTGGCCAGTGTTATTAAAAGCCTGTGGTTGAGCGTAAAATTAGATGTTTCAAAGAACCATTAGTTTCTGGTCCCATTCTTTGTCCTATTATTTGAAACTGCCATAGCTAGGTAGGAAGAATCAAATGCTTGTCAGCTTGTATTACAACAAGTTTTTCTACTATCAAGTTATGGGTTGTTTATAAGACCAATTCAGTGTTTGCATCTTTTTTTTTAAAGATCGTCTGTCCTACTTTCAAAGTAGTTCTGTCATATATAGGTACAAATATCAGTGTGCTGATGAATAGTCTGAGGTCAACATGTTCTGGCCATTATATAAAATCAGGCAATCTGAGTCTTTCTTCTAGGATGACTTAGTCTGTACATGATTCAGCAAAAGGCCAATATCTACTTGATAATCCCAACTGTGCTATCAAATATGTACATTGTTTTTTCACTGTTTTGTACAGAGCCCAGTATGCTCACCACTTGTGTGTTCTTGAAGCGGTGAATAATAATTTACATCAACTGGATCTGTGCAAGCAGCAAGGACATTTCATTCGATCTCTATGTTTGTTTGAAAGGTCATATGTGAGAATTTTTCCCTATTATACTCTGTTGGAACTCTTTATCATTTATTTTACTTGTGAATTATTTACTATTAAATTGTTTTAATTATGTTTCAAAGTTCCCCTCCTCATTTAATATATTTTCTTCCCCAAATATTAACCCTTGTTTCATCAGATTTGTTCCAACAGTTGCCTTTGAAAAAGTGTTGGCTGAAAAAATTCATTTAGGAAAAGAAAAATGACAAATGCTATTGTGCTTTTTCAAATCTGTATATATATATATATATATATATATATATATATATATATATATATATATATAAAAAAAGAAGAGGTTATAGTGATTCCAACGAGAGAAATGTGTATATTATAAAGAAGAGAGATACTGCAAACATTTTTGGTTGTAATGTGGATTTTTAAAAAATTAAACACACATTACAACCAAAAACGTTTGCGGTATCTCTCTTCTTTTCAATATATATCGTGGACTCTCCCATTGTTGATTGACATGGGCTGTTGACCCATGCTTACCTGGGACTCTTTTTTACAATGTATAAGGGTAAGTCAGCTCAGTTCCTAGGAACCGACAGCCAGACAACCTGCACATATGATTAGATTATAGTGGTGAAGATTTTGTGCAGAACCAACCACACTTTTTGAAGAGCCGAATACAGAGACCTGGTGCACTGTTTGCCACAAGGTCCACAAACAATTCCCTGCAAGTTTTGAATTCAGAGTTGTCCTTCTCTTAGAACAGTTGCCATCCAAAGCTATAGAGCTCAGTTTGTCCTGCTATTTACCCATAACTGGGGGTAGAAGTAGATATATATATATATATATATATATATATGTAAAATGCACATTTATAGAAAATAATTTTGAAATTTAAATTTTACAGTTACAACTATTAATTATGCTAGCTTTCTACAATAAGTGAAAAGTTAAATAATTATACTGGTGTTGCAACTTAAATTTACAATTACAACAGACAATCTCATGAGTTCTTTGTAAAAGGGAAAATCCAAATAACTATGTTTTATATATATATATATATATATATATATATATATATATATATATATATATATATTTGTATTATTTAGGCAGCAATCATTCTTTCCTGCACATTTCATTGAATATGACAGACAAGGTGCTTTTATTTAGGTATTTATACAATTTCTCATCTGATCTAATAATTTTTTTTCTTTTCAGATGATAAATTATATAAAAACTGTCCGAATGGAAGCCTTATTAATAAAAACAAAAAAATGAAACTTAATAATATTAACTTTGAACATGGACACAATGTCTTGACCGTGTTTTGAAAAATGAAAACATTTTATAAAACATACATACAACAAACTATTTCCTATTTAACAGTTAAAATATTTAATCCTTAAAAATGGCTAAATGTATATCCAAAAATGCTCAGATAAAAAGAACATTCGGACAGTTTTTATATAATTTATTATCTGAAAAGAAAAAAATTATTAGATCACATGAGAAATTGTGTAAAAACTAAATAAAAGAACCTTATCTGTTGCATTCAATGAAATGTGCATGACAGAACGACTGCTGCCTAAATACACAAATATATATATATATATATATATATATATATATATATATATATATATATATTTTTCCTTAGCTGAAATTGTGTAAAGTGAATGTAGAATAACCATTAATTTATACAGAAAAACCAACCCTAAATGAAACCATTAACCCTTACCCAGATCTAGCATAAGATTTTTGGTACAGCTAACAGTGCCACAATGATTTCAGAGAAATAGGTCTTTAATTTTAAATAGGCAGGGTTAGGGTAGATTTGCAAGAGCTTTTAAGTGTTTACCAAGAATAGAAAAAATGCACATGGTTCAGTATGTCATATTTCAAACCTTCCATATCATCAACAGCAGACAATGAACCTCAACCTTTGACATCAAAGCAAGCAGACATAGAAGGTTATTGGGGTGGGTAGGAAAGATCAAAATGTTTCTCATACAAACTGCTGGTAATTACTTCACATTAGGCCATTTTGGAAACCTGTACTAATGGAGGTCTTATATATATATATATATATATATATATAAGTAAAAAGAATATTTTTTATATTATATATATATAAATAAAAAGAAAGAACAGTAAGATATATAATCTGATGTTCTTGTTATGTTTTTATTTTTATTTTTACAAAACAGTGCTCAATATAAATTTACAGAACATAAATGCCGAAAAACTTTTTGCCGTTAATAAAAAAAACCCAGACGACATGCATTTAACGGATGTCAGAATTCGTTGAAAAATAAACCCCTACCCTCCCTAAACTTAACCTATTTTTCGAACGTAGTTCATAATTGATACAACAATAGTTAATAAAAATGAACACGCTACAGCCCCTGACTGAATGATTGGATTTCTCTGTATCCTTGGAAACAGTAAATTATGAATTTATGTGTGTTTTTAAACTCAGTAAATTTAAAAATAAGTTATTCCAATATTCACTTGAAGATGAAACAGAACTAATGCTTTTAATTTAATTATATAATTAAATTTAAAGTTTTTAGCTTTCATTTTTGAAACATGGTTATTACTGTGTAGTGAAAAACCATATTTTAAATCAGTTAATTTATAATATATATAAGATAATATATATAATATATATAATAATATATATAAGCTAGTAATATCTTATATATATATATATATAATATATATAAGATAATGCTGAAAAAAAAAATTCTCAACCTGACATACTTTTGAAAGACTAAGGATAAGAACAAACATCAGAATTTGGGGGTAAATTCTTTCTTAGTCAGCACCCATTGTATAGATTAAAATGTAACAGTATTTTTAAAAAAGTGATAATTTTGATTATTGCTACAAACATAAAACCTGAGTTGAATGAAGTAAATATTTAAGATATTCTATATAAAGAAATATTTGCTTGTATATAAATTTATTAACAAATAAAACAGAAAATACCATGCAAAAATTCTGGATTCATTCCGAATTCTATCCAACTTATAGTATGTGATTCATTCCAATAAATAAGAGATGCTCCGAATTGTATTTAATGTTAATAAGGAACCTTTATTCTAAGAGAAGTTGATCTGTAATGGCCTCAGTGTGTACTGGGTTCACCCTAAGTAAACTTTACCTGATCATAAAATCAGAGGGCTCATCTGGAAGATGACATCATAGCCATCAGACACAGATTTATACCTCACAGGATGTCAGTGGCTGTTCTTGACATGTAAACAGATGATCAACCCAGCTGAGCTTAGGATGTGCACACATGGGACAACTGGATGACAAGAACATCTATGATCACACCTACCCAAGAGAAAAAAAGAGAGAGAGTGTGTCTCTTATCCTCATGAAAAGATGGTTCATGTTTGGAAAAAGTTCTCAAAGCTACACATTCTTACATTGATATTAATTGATGAAGTCAATGAAGTGAATAAACAATAATTTTATTTATGACAGGTTGACTTTTGCCTTCTTATTAGTCTTTACACTGATAGCATTAGAAAATTATTATGTTACAAATTTTTTGCAGTTGGGTGATGTTGTTGCATTTTCTTTGGCATGTCGGACATGCGTATTGAGTTAGAACCCTGTTTATTTTTGTCAGCCAACTAGATGCTAGTTAGAAACGTCCTTCCGAAGGTGAGTCTCACACTCTTGATTGTTCATCTCCCAGCATTGCCCAACAACAAAAAATCACCTGAGCATTGTCCAAACTACTCCCATACAATCAGCCAGGCCATAAGAATTCATTCCCCCTCAAAGGCTATTACTCTCAGGCAATGGGGGGGGGGAGATGAACACTCAAGAGTATCAAACTCACCTTTGCAAGGACGTTTCCAAGTAGCGTCCAGTTGGCTGACAAAAATAAACAGGGTTGTAACTCAATACATGTCCCTTTCTTGAATAAAGTTTATTTAATTCTGTGATAACAGAATATGTGGCACAAGGCCGAAAAGGGGAAGGGGGGAAAAAAGGTCGGTCTTCTGTCTTAACTTTAAACTTAGCTAGCCACAAACCCAATCATACTAACAATATTCCTTGCACCAAAACAACACATTCTTACGGACCTTTCTCAGCACATCCACCATAATACCTCAATATCTCCATGAAAATACTAACTAGTCCCCATATGTACAATTTATCGTCTGTGGGTGAGTGGGAGGGGAATAAAACAAAAATTTTAAAAGCTAGCCCCATTGAGTATTTACAAAGTGAAATAAAAACTATTTACAAGAAACTAAACAAAAATCATGTTAGTAATAAAACCCCCCACAATCACTAAATGTAGCAGAAACATCAGTTAACTGGATGAAATTAATGTGGGACTAGGATAATATAAAACATTTGTTCATCCCAAGCACTCACACAGACAAGCACTCATTCAGACACAAAAACTGATATGAAAACACACACACGAAATGAAAGACTCCCTGCATCCACCAGAGAACTGACATCACTGACCATCTAACAAGGGAGGGGATGGGGAATTAAACTTAAAGAAAAATAAGGACAGAAATTAAAGGGGGCCAATGAGCATACACACCCTTTCTTGAATAAAGTAACAGGGTTGATATTGTGCTGATATTTATTGAGCACAATATCCACAGCCAATCAGAACTTACAGAATGGACTTGCCTGGGTAACAGGCTGTTATATAAACCACCTACCAATTTGCCCAACAGAATGGAGTCAGTCAGATTTAACTTCAATTACAGTTGAGTACTGTCTGTTGCTATTACCAAACTCTACAATGACCAATCAGAGCATCTCATGAAACGTGACTGTCAACTTACAAAATGTACTTTGAACTATGTCTTAAGATCTTGCTGGTTCAGACAAGTGAGCTCTCTCAAGAATTTTATGAGGTTCATAAATGACTATTGTGAAAAATTGCCAATAAGCTCAAGATCCACATCAATAGATTAGGGCCATCATTTAAAAATGGAAGGAACATTTTCTGACTACCAATCATTCATCAAAATGATGTTGTCTTAAAGTAAGGGAATAAGCAGTTAGAGTTATTTGTTAGAAAGTAATATGCAAATCATTCACTATTGAAGGAGAACTTCAGAAGGATCTGCAGGTGGTTGGCACAGGAAATGAAATGAGCAAGGATACTGTCAGATAGGAATAAAGTATCACCGCTGACATTTGGGTTTGAACACAGATCGCCAGAGATCAAGCGCAGTCGACCTCATCTTGAAATAATTAGATCACATGATAGGTAAAAGAAGAATATACTGAAAGTTCTCCAATAAGCTCAAGATCTGCATCAGTAAATTAGGGCCATCATTTAAAAATGGAAGGAACATACTCTGACTACCAATCGATCATCGAAATGATATCTTCTTAGATCACATGACAGGAAAAGGAAGAACATATATGTGGGAATTAGCAGCGTCTGACCGAGTATTGTTTGAAGGTGTTAATATTGTTGTATCTGTGATTTACAAAGTCTCTCCTACAAACAGGTATTACAAAAGATATGATTAGTCAAAAACTCCACTGAGAATAGTTGTATTCTTGAACCCCTAGAAAGAATGTTACATTAAAGCCCACACATGTAAAGGTATGTCTACAATTTACCCATCATCTTACAGAGCAGGTTAAACTGAAACTGTCTGATGGAGACAAATCTAGGGAAATAAGCATATTTTATTTGGCCCCCTAAAATACCAGACCAATAGTTAAACACAGTGGTGAAAATATGATGATTTCAGGTTATTTTTCTTCTAGTGGAATGGATGTATAGCATATCATTGAAGAACTTCTGGTTAGTGCTATGTATTGTCAAATACTGCTTCCATGTGGGAAATTCTTCAAACTATCAAGAGGTTGGATTTTTCAGCAAAATAATTTCAAACATAATTCAAAGAAAATTAAAGAATTGTCTCAGATGAAGTAAATAAGGGGTTTCAAAATGGTCAAGTCAGTTGGCTGGCTTAAATCCCTGCAAAGTCTGTGAAAAGTGCTTAAACTTTGAGTTTATGAGAGGAACCCCCAAAACTTGAGTGATGTTAGGGTGATATTATTTTTTTAATCATTTCACCAAAACAATAAAGCCACAAAGAAAATTTGTTAGCAGGAACATGATGAAATTGATATTTATTTCTGCAAGAAGCTGACCTCAAATTATTCCAAATGTCTGAAAGCCATCAAATGAAATAATGGACATACCCTTTGATATGTATTCAAAACTTTTTCTTGTGACCTTCTGTTGTATTTTTCAATAAATTTATATGAAGGTAAATATTTTCTTATTTCTCCTTTTATATGTTAGTCTATCCTAAGTATTTATTATATTCACATCAAGTTTTAATGGTGTTATAACAATAGAAGTTATTATCTTCTTAAATATTCTGTCTGACACTTTGGCATGTCATTTTAGATATCATTTTTATCTGGAACATATTGTGAATTTAATCTTCAGTTTCCATTCTGACTTAATTGTATTTGTTTTGTTGTTTTTTTTAAAAAAAGTAAAATTTGGTACAAAAACCATATTTTCCTTGAATCTGGTCTGACACACTGATGAATTGTATCATTGAATTTTTGGTAAACATTACCAGGACAAACGAAGTAGAAATAGAAAGAATCAAAAAAAGAAAATAAAAAAAGATGGGGACTTAAAGTACTGAGATGACAGAGTAGATTTTTCCAAGGACATTAACAGAATATATCTGTCTTCGATATGTGTTGTAATTGGGTTATCAAAAACAACAGTAGAAAACTTGAATTGGTTTAACAAGTTTATTATGTTTTGGTACAGGGAAACATAATGTAGAATAGAAATTAGGGAAGAGAATGTTTAGCTGTGTATGACTGTTTTCAGCAAAAGCTACTGCTCCTCCTGCTACTCCTCTTGATGTAGCCATATTTTTCTGTCTTGTTTTGATGACCGAATCCAAACTTACAGGGAAATATTCTCCCTCACAACAATATGTAAACATGATGTCAATCCTTAAGACAATATTTAAATTTTATTATCGGAGATGACCAATATTGCTTGAATATTAAACAATCCCAAACTTCAAAGCATTACAATTTGTATTGCTTTTTTATAAGGAAATAATTTCTGTTTGCCAAAGAGGCTGGGTGACTTGATTATGAACTTTAAAACTTCATTGACTAACCCCCCCCCACACACACACACCCCACAACAATCCAACATTAATTTCTTTAAAGGTAAGAATTTTTAACATTGGTAATTTCTTTCATGTCGTATCTTCAGACAGCTCACCAACAATTACGCTTAAAGATTTATGTGAGTTACTCTAGTTTTTCAGCAGTCTCCACTTTAGAAATTTTAAACTTAACTATGACCAATTTGCTGTATGAGATTATCAAAATATTGTGATCAAATAGATTTAATAAAATATGTTCAAAGTTAAACAGTATTCAACAATATATATATATATATATATATATATATATATATATATAGGTGGGTGGAATACAAATCACATGCAAGTTGAAACACAAATCTTTTGCAGAGCTCAGAAGTCACTTAATGAAACAGCAAAGGAATGGTTGAGGCAAACTAAATTGGTGTAAAAAGTGCTTGTACTTAGTCACAAGCTGACATTCCACCATTATATATATATATGAAAATTTCTCCGATTTAACCAGTAGAGAAGACAATATTTATGAATATGAATTTTTTTTTTTGTATTTTGATTTGATAAAGTCCACATTGGACAAAACGTGTCAGCAATTACCAGTTTTCCTATTGCCATTTTTATTCATAAATATATATATATATATATATATATATATATATATATATATATATATGAGTACGTGGCTACAATCTGTTGTGTGTTATGGTGTGGAAAAAGAAAACAAAACAGGACAGATGTCTTAATAAATAAATAAATGTGTGACAAGACAAGCTGGAATTGAACAGATTGTTACTAAATTTTGCACATATTAACTTGACAAATAATCTCCTTAATAACTTTGACTAACAACAGAATTCCTGACACTTTCTAAGCAACACACAGAGTTATTAACCAAGTATGGACTTGTGATATAGATATTTATAGGTCATAATATAAACAGGTTTAGACAAGCTATGAGGTAGTAGATTTGTTCGGCTTAAAGTGACATTTCATTGCTGACTCCAACTGTTTATCCACTTTGACTTCTCATAGCCTGACCCCCTAATGTCCCCCTCTCGAGTCACCAGAGACATAATCTTTGCATACCACACCTTTATTGGTATGTCAGCTCATGTAATCAGAATGTGAAAATTCTTAGAGAGAGACTTGAATAACAAGTGAGTCCACTCTCTTTCTGACTCAAGTTAGGATATAGGATTTATTTTGCTGACAAAAAATTTATCAACTGGTGAAATTGAAAACATTTCCACAGATAGTGCATATTTCAGGTTTTCTTTTTTTCTAGAAAGCAAACATAAGAAGACGTAAAAAAGAAACAACAAACTTTTAATTGAATCATGCCAGTGAAAATAGAAAAATAAAGAAATGAAGATGATAATAATAATTCTCTTTAAATCATGACTGACATTGTTAACTCCATTTCTCATACTTGAAAACAAACTGTGTAGGACAAATCTCCCTTTCAGACATTTTGCCTTTCCAAGGCAATTCAAGAGAAAGCTCAAAAAACATTCCCTGATGTTTGTTCTTGATAGCAAAATGAGCCAAATATATTTTTTTTATTAAAATAAAAATATAAATGTGTCAGTGTGCAGCATTCTTTATAAGAACCAAAAAATGAGAAAAACCATGATGCAGACTGGGATGTCCTATGAAGTTGATATGTCCCGAAAAGGGATATATTTGTTCGAAGTAGCAAAGTGGTTTTGGACTACTGTAACCGAGTAGAACAATCTAGCAGGTAACCGTAATGGACTGGTTCTTGTTGTAGCAGTAGGTAATAGGTGTAGGCAATAGGCAAAGACTATAGGTGTCCACATCAGTCTGTATTTATGGCTGACACCAGCCAATCCTATTACTGTGAAGGGGAACCAAGGTGTATGCATATTCATTACATCAGAAGTAAATAACTCTTTACAGATTTTTAAATTGAATTTTAAAAACTAGAAAGAAAAATTCAATGTATCGAATGATCCACTTATTACTAGAAAAATAAATCATAATTTTTATGAACAATAAAATAAATTTTTAACTATTCTAAAAAACCTTGTTAAGTCAAACTATTTTTCAGCCATGCTGGACAATATAATCTTTACTGAACTGAATCATTGATGCTTGAGATGTGGGTAAGTAGGAAGACAAAGGTAAACAATATAAAAAGGTATGGTTGACTTGCATCAGAGCAAAACTAGTTTCTTGTATTGATTTGCAGCCAGAGGAATCAATTTATGTACCAAACATCAATTCTAGATATATGTTAAACTTAATTCAAACTTTCACTTTAAAATTTACCATCAATATTGTTTACAAAAATTCTTGTTAAATCTGTTATAATTTGAAAATGAATTTCATAAGTGTGATATCAAGAAGTTCATGATTTGGTCAAGGTTTTTCTTTTAAATATATCTTTCTTTTGTTCCCTTTGGAAAAACTTAATGACATTTTTTCTACTTCCGAGTCATAGCTGTATTTTCATTTTCAGAGATGAAGCATCTTTCTGGCTGGATGCCTTGAGAGAAAAATTACAAAACTATTGTATTTGGAGAGAAGTCATAATGTATAAACATGGTAAAAACAATTTTGAAGAAATTATCTTGAGCGAAGGCATAAACATTATTCCATGAATTATTCATACAAATATTGTTATCTGGTTTTTATTATTTTTGTTTGGTGCACGGATTTTGCAAACTCCCTCAATTTCATAATTTGGAAGTCAGAGATTCCTGAAGACTGAATTAATCTGTTTTTTCTTTTATAGTCTTAAAAAAACAACAACAACCTTGGATAAATAAACTAAGAAAATTTACATGTGATAATCTTTTGAGAACGATTTCAAAACAAAAGATACCATTTTTTAAGTTGTGGCGATGCTTACAGTGTCTTTTCTTAGCATTTACTTCACCAAGATCCCCATATGCTGAACCTTGTATTTAGTTTGGCTTAGGCAATATTTTTTTATCAGACTCATGTAAGCAACTTTCTTTATCTGTGCACAATCCTGTAAAACACCCAATTTTCTAATTAAAACTTTTCAAGATCAAGGCAAATTTTTAGGAGTGACTGATTTTCTTTTCCATGCTCAGCCACTTTCTTTCCAAGTACAATTAATCAAGTTCAAATTACTGATACAGCTTCAGATAACAACTTATTTGACTGAGTCAAATTTTTAGGGATTCAGTTTTCTCTCAATTTCTTTGTTTTCAAGTAGGATCAATTTGGCTCTAGTTAAAGATATTGATTCAAATTAAATCTTTCCATGAATCCAAATATTTAGGGTTTATTTTGTTCTCAAACTATTTCTTTGCAAGAATGAAAACTCCAGTTCAAGTTAGTGAGATTATTTCAAATTACAATTTCTAATATTGAACCAAATATTTAGAGGTTAATTTGTTTCTCCTTAATATTATCAACCTCTTTCAAGGAAACAATCAAGTTAGTGTTATTTCTTCTGATTAGACCTTTTGATGTTTGAGTTCAAATTTTAGGGTTTACATTTTTCTCTCTTATATTCTCATCCTCTTTCTTAGCAATTATGTTCATTCAAACTTATAATTACTATTACTGCTTCAGATTACAATTTTCCATAATGTTTTATTTTGTTTGTTTCTTTTATTCTAAACACCTTTATTTCCAAGTATTACTTAATCAGACTTAAGTAATATAACTTCAGACTACAACTTCCTCAGATGTGTCCATTTATCAGAGGTTACTTCTTTCCAAGTACAATCAATCAATCAGACTCAGTAATATTTCTTCTAATTACAGCTTTTCAGAATTGAGTCCAATTTTTAGAGTTGGCATTTTTTCTCCCTTACTTGTTTTTTTTTCTGGGTATGATCAAGCAAGCAAAATTTGTTACATTGTTTCTGATTATAATTTACTATAATTGTGTCTAATTTTAGGGAATTTGTTTCTATTTTATATTCTCAACCACAAGTGCATATAATATTTAACTCACAGTTTTTGAGAATTCATTTTGCAATTTTCCTCTAGTTATAAGGTATTTCCAAGATTTCCTGTTAGTTAAAGAGAAGAAAACTGTTATAGATTGCTCTAATGAGTTTTGTTGCTTTCAGTCATTATATTTGTCTAATGTTATTTTGAGTCTTACTGTATTCATTTGTTTTATTTCTCGTCACTTCCCTAATGGCAGCCTGACTTCTTTTCCACAAAAACAGGCCACCCAAAATGTGCCACACTGATTGGCCAACACCTAAGGCAAAATTGATTTAAATTGATAGCAAATGATTGCTAAGCAATTGTAATGGTATATCCTGTTGGTTAATGATAACACAAGACTTACTTTCTCATATGTAACATTATGTATTTTATTTAACTCCAGACTTTCTCAATTTTTATCGGTCAGTGTATTTGTGCTTGTGTGTGACCCTCATCCAAAATGTGGTCCTTACATTCTTGTCTGCAATGTCTCAGCAATTGCTCATTTCTGGGGTCAGTGTTTATAAAGGGTTTTTCAATAACATGGACCAATTTTAAATGTGAATTAAGTTTAAGTGCCAAATGATTTTTTTCTTTTTCTTTCAGATTTGGTGGATATTTGTGTGATATTATTTTTCACACATAATTGCCATGACTTAATAACATGATCCAATAAAGAAATAAATAAATTTTCACCAATAACACTGATTTATTTACTGCTGACTTTGATCCGTCTTAATGAAACATCCTTATATATAATCCGTCTTAATGAAATACCCTTTACTATCTCCTGTAATACAATCCTTTCCCACATTTGCAACCCAGATGCAGTCAATCTGGTCATGTGAATCTACACTCATCAGTTGTGAAATCACCTCTTCAACCCTGCATATGGCTTTTCTGAATGTCACTGAGTGTAAAGTCTATTTTGGCATAATCTGGGGTGAGACACATAATACAGAATAGTTCCTTGATAAAATCATAGATGGTAATTATTTCCTTCTTGTGGATTTATAGAATAATAAAATACTACAACTATATTTTCTGTTGCCAGTTGTCAGAGAAGCAAAACAATTGTGAAGTGCTGAAGACTTTCATTTGTAATTGATGACACAATAGAATTATCTGTATGTTTATGCTGATAAATTGGCAGTGTGGATCTGTTCAGTGGAATTTTTAAAAAAAACATTAAAAGAAAAAGAAAAGTGAAATTTTTCCTGACAGCTTTGATCAATAGAAAGAGAATATCTGGAGACAGAAAAGGAGAAATTTTTGAAATTAATTAGAAAATAGAAACTCTAAGTACTTATTACATCATTTTTTTTTTTTTTACTATCTGAACAGAAATAAAAAAACAAAATAAAGAAGTGTATGTTTGCTTTAAGGTCATTGCTTAAAGCCATTTGAAATTCTGACATCAAAGTATTTCAAAAATACACTTTCCCACCATTTTTTATTTTTTTTTATTTTTGACAACTGTTTTTAGTTCACTGCTCTTAGAATTTTGTTTTGCTCGAGGGAAGCTGAATTTTTTGTTCAATTTTTTCTTTCCTTATAAGCAGATTAAAACAGATATGAAATGTTTCCTTCTCCATTGTCATCGTGAAAGACATTTTAGTTTTTTGGTCTGTTGTTTCCACAGACAAGATAACTTTTCTTTTACTTACTTTGCCTGAATTATTTTTTTGGAATTTGGATTATTTTTCTCATCTTCTGCATTAAGATTTTATTCCTCCATTTCTAATATATCTATATCTGGTTTATTTTTTTCATTCATTTTTCAATTTTGTTCATTTATTTCCTGAATTCCACACCATGTTTCTTGGCACCTGGATTCAAGTATCTGATGCTATGCATCCCAAGTGGCTTAATGCAGTTCTTGTATTATATCATTTTTTTAATCATTGTCTATTTTATATAAAATACTATCAAATTCTCATTCCTTTACATAAAATAGAATTTTTCTATCGCTTATTCAATCACATCTAAGACAACTACAAACCTGTTTTTCAAGATGATTCTATTTTATAAAACATAGTTTATTATATTCTATAATTCATATTTTCTGTTTTTTTTTTTTTAATATTATGAAAGAAGAAAAACATAACGATGGAGGAAATAAAAAATATTTCTGCAGAACATTCAAGAAAGAGAATTAAAGTAAATAAATGGATTACTTTATTAAAATAGAAATAATCCATTTTTCTATTAACTAGCCATTGTCCTCTAAGAAGAGCTTATTTATCAAGAGGAGAATTGTCCTTATAAGAACATGGTAATGATTATATTAGATGTTTCCTTATAAGAAGAGGTAATGGTTATATTAGATGTTTCCTTATAAGAAGAATACATTTGGGATTCATTGACTGAGCAGCAAGCGCGACTTTTGGTCGAAATTTACAAAATCTTTCTCTTAAAGGATTTTTTCAGGAAAATAAGTTACACAATTCCACTAACTGTTATCACAGTTTTCAACCTTTTGTTTGAAGTAGTGTGGAATGTCAACATCTTGATTATGTCATTATTTTCTCTTTGAATTACATGTGCTATCCATTTTAGTTGTTGCTTCTGTTGAAAGTCCTTGAGTCATGTAGTTTCTGCTATGTTCTTTCTTTGTGGTTCTGTAATGCTCGTCCACAAGGTCTAAAGAACTTACTAAGACCTACAGGTTTCAATCACTTAAAGCCATTGTTAACTACTGCTCTTAGAAAGCAGCTGTAATACAGCTGACAGTTTAGATATTTCTGAATGTGTTTGGCACCATGTAGGACAGCCATATTAAAGTCTTGATCTGATCAGGCTATTTAAGAACATGTGTTTTTAGGTTAATGCTTTGGTTTTATAGCAATTTGCAGTGTTAGGTAAAACTACATCTGGGGTAACCTATTCTATGTTCAATTTCCTTCTCTCCTATACTAAATTTTTTATAACCGATCCATACAGCAAAGTATTTCAAGTATTTAGTATTTATCAATTCCTCAACTTGAATCTTTATGATGGATTAAGGGTCGGTGTCATCACTGCTTTCATTCCAATTCCAGATCATAGTTTCTCTTTTAGAAAGGTTTATCTTGAGTCCCACATCTAGGAACACTTGATAGAGGATGTTTTCATTTTTATGACGGATTCAGGGTAGGTACCATCACTGCTTTCATTCCAATTCCAGGTCATAATTTCTGTTTTGGAAAGGTTTATCTTCAGTCTTATTTCTTCAAATACTTGGCAGATGATGCTGATTTTTTTTTTTACCAAGATCATTCTTATTCCAATGATGAATACCTATGTCATCAGTATAGACCAATCATCATCATTACACTGGCCTTGAAGTAGAATCACAGTTTTCTATCAGTATACTTGTTTGGGATATGGTATGGAATGCTGAAATGATCACTACCCATGTCTTCACAACTGTGCCGGTTTGAAAGGTAACCCATTACCAAAGGTAACCCTCTATTTTGACTATCAACAAGAAGAATATTAAGGACACTTTATATAACACTATATCAGGTTTTATTAGGCAACTGAATGCTTTTACAATAACACTGGTATTAACCAACGAATAGTAGTAAAATTTTCAGGGCGATTTTATATGATAAATGTACTATTTGAATTTCAGCTTACAAGAAATTATTTGGTTGTTTTGAGATTTTATTATGTAACTCTAAGGTTGTTTATCATACTGTAAATAATAGGAGAGTCACTGGATATTTATTTTTAATTTCAGATAAACATTGCCAAAGGTTATAAGAAATAGATAACCTTAAAAGCACAACAAGATATTGTAAAATTACTGAGTGATGGGAAAACAACATTAGAAATTACAAAAAAGTTGAATAGAGATCAAAGAAGAATCAAAAAAGAAATTGAAAACATTGGCAAGAAAAAATCGCTTGAAGAATAATGCAACAAAAAATATTTAAGAAAACCGAAAAGGGTAAAAAGCAAGAAATGTGGATTGGCCAGCAAGTTAAACTTTTTAGACGTTGGTGTTACACATGTAAACATAGAGAAAAGATTTAAAAAATTACAAATATTAGCTGAAGGCATGAAAGTATCCAATTTATCACCTTGGAGTAAACATCATAATACTGGGCAAAGAAGGACATAAAAATGTTGATTTCTCAACAAAAATTCTTAGTAATGAATTTAGATAAGAGTAGAGCTACATTGGCTGGACCTGCAGGTTGGGATAAAAGTTAAGTAATGATAAAATTGAGACAGTGGAAAAATTAAGAAAATTCATAGTTAAGTTTGGTTTGGTTTGGTTTGTTTTATTTTATGGTATAGTATTTCTGGTATTAAAACCTATTTTTACACTTTCATAGTGTTTTGACCCCAGTTTGGGAGTTAACTATTTACCCATAGCTGAAACCCTAACAGGTACTACTACCCTGGGTCAGGATGGACCTGGGAACACCAGCAATTGAGGTGGTTCCATGCTCCCAAAAAGCTCCTGATCAAAAAGCCTTACTGTTGGATGTAGCTTATCGTCATACCCAGGACGGTAATAGTTTAGATTAACCTGATGATAAGGTGTGCATATTAAGATATAAAATAATGAAATTATAATTTTTCATGCATATGGGATATTGTTTTATATATGTTTCTATTGCCTATATTTATGTTGGACTTTGCCTAACTGTTATATTCTGTGTTAACAGGAATATATACTTGAAAAACAAGATGGATAAAATAAATAAAGGTTTACTGTAAAAAAAAAACAGTACAATAAGAATAAAGGTAACAGTTATGCACAAAGTTGTTGCAAGTCAATCCAGTAGTGAGTGCTACTATTGGAAGGTCGGTAGTTCTTGTGTAAGTCTGAGTTGTACTCAACAGATCCTAGCTAGTATATTTAGCTACCCCGCCACGAGAGTTGCATGTGGCACAAGGCCGGCTTAACATGGGTTCTTCGAGCCCATAGGCTTGGCCAAAAATATTCCCTTTTTGAACCTGCTTAAACGGGTTCAGAGTCTGTCTACCTCCCCGAACGAGACTCTGCCCTTTGGAGGAGCCTCGTCCGGGTTCCTCTCTGCCTGAAGGCAGAGAGTTCAACTGTTTAGCTGGAACATACTTATAGGTAGTTACTACCTATAGTATAGTCACTCATGGGGGTGACAGGTTATTCCATTACATCACTAACTAAACTTGATATGCAGCAAACAAGTTATTATTTATATAGATAATGACGGATGGATAATAATTTAATGAGGATGGATATTATAAGCTGAAACTCACTAATACTTTTTTTCAAAAATAGCATTATTTTCCCTTCTTCCATTTGAAAAAAAAATTAAAAATACAAAAACGTCACCCATCTCTTTCTCTATCTCATTTCATTATAAATCCAAGTAAGGATATACTGCTCGAGGGAAATATTCCTGAAAATGATTGACTGTATCAAATCTAACTTCTATATTTGGCTAGTGATGGTGACGTTGATTTTTGCTGTTGTGTGACAAGATGCACGGATAGATGTGGCATTAAATATAGACACATAGCTATGGCTCATCAACAAAGAATAGCGGTCAGATACATCAATAAAAAGAAGTTGGGGGATGAGCGAAAATATCAGTGATTCCCTTGGGCAGTAAGCTTTCTCGAGCTGATATCTTATTAAACATTTAGAAGCACGATCAATGGATAGCCAAAGTTGACATTATGGTTTGCACTTGCAAAGAGAGAACACAGAAATCAATGCCACCTTTACTCTGTGATGGACATGGAACTTAATATTGCAATATTTTATCTCTGCAGCAAAAAAAATGACAGTGTATTTAAGCCTGTGATGCAAACAAGAACATTCTTTTATAATACTTTTAGGAGGCTACAGACTTGGATTCCATTTGTAGCTTGTCAGTAGAACAGTTTTTGAGATAGCATTTAACCCCCCCACCCCCCAAAAAAACAACTAATAGAAGGGGATGCTGAAAATTTATCAGCACAACTAAGAAAAATTTTTTAAAATTTCGATATTTGGTCAGCTTTTGGGAAGGGGATCATAATGAGAACTTTTCAGCACACTCTTTTATTGTAATTACTCTATGGGGAGAAGCAGTTTTTTAAACTCACAAAAGAACATTGTTTTTAATGATTATATATATATATCTGTGTGTGTTTGTGTGTGTGCACAGAAAAGGGGGGGTGTAAATAAATTGGTTAAAAATTTATTCTCATCTTTCTATGGATTTAAACTTATTTTCCAATTATCTATTAAATATCTATTACATCAACACTTGGCATATAGCAATGTTATAATTGCAAATTAATACCATTTAATAAATATTAAATTTATAAAAAATCACACATACACATATATATGTGTGTGCGAGTATATATATATATATATATATATATATATATATATATATATATGGCCTGATGATTGCATCTTGCATGAAACAGACTGTCGCCTCTAAGTTTTGACTTCTATGTTCACTTTTATATTTACACACACTCTATCTCTGATATTGAGCACTTTATCCCATAAATATAGCATATCTTAAGACTATATTTCTTTATATATATATATATATATATATATATATATATATATATATATATATATATATATATACACAAGTATATAATTGGTATATACGGAATGAATTCCAATAATCAACAATTACTATTCTTAAAAGAGTGCTCAATACAAAGTAGAGCAGATATAATTATTTTTTATAAAAAAAAAAAATCATAACATAAATATGTTATAAAATCACTACAAAAATAACCATTTTGTTTCAACACCCTTCAACATCATCACTTGATAAGACACCGAGGGTGTTGAAGCAAAATGGCTATTTTTGTAGTGATTTTATAACATATTTATGTTATAATTTTTTTAAAAAAATTATATATATATATATATATATATATATATATATATATATATATATATATCATGCAATACTGAAGAAATGTAACACCATCACAGGCATTGAAATCATTCTAGCAAAGATACAACTTAGGTGGGTTGGTCATGTTGTGTGAATGGATGAGCACAGGCTTCCAAAGAAGGTGCTGTATGGACAATGACCAAATTCCAAGTGTTCAGTTGAACGTGCACTATTATGCTACAAAGACAAATTGAAAGTCAAATTGAAATATCTTAACTTTGATCTGAAAACCTGGGAAGTCCTAGCATCAAACTGAAAAGAGTGGCATAAGACATGTTTCATTGAGTTAAAGGGTTTTGAAGACAGTAAACTGAAGCACTGTGATCAGCTTTGTCAAGCTCTGAAGCAGAGATCCTGTTTTAACAAATTTCATCTGTCAGTGTGGCTTTGTTGCCCACTGCAAGGTCAGGCTGGTATCACACTTAAGAATGCACAAATGAAATATGTCTTTCCCTTACCTGATTTTCTCCACAATAGCCCTTCCAGCATGCATAAGTGTAAAACGAAAAGGTACCATCCACTGCTGACCCTTATTTATTGTTCACAATAGGAGACTCCATTATATATATATATATATATATATATATATATATATATATATATATATGTATGTGCATATGTGTGTGTGTGCATGCACACAGAAAGAGAGGGTTGTAAATAAGTTGGTTACAAATTTATTCTCATCTTTGTATGCAACTAATCTTATTTCCCAATTATCCATTATATATCTATTACATATACTCTTGGCATATAGCAATGTCATAATTGCAAATTAATACCATTTAATAAATATTAAATTTATAAAAAAATCACACATACACATATATATGTGTGTGTGTGTGTGTGTGTGTATATATATATATATATATATATATATTTTCACTGTTCATTATAAATCTGTTTCTTGTCAAAAATCAATTACCTATATCAGACATACTATCACCTCCTTGAGTAGATGCCTTGCATGTCACTTATCAGATTAAAGTGCTATAAAAAAATCTATCAACCCATAATTTACAAGAAACCTTATGAAAAATTCTGGTCGAAAACACTAAAATTCAATATAAATCATATTACTGGAAATATCTCACAATTAGAGATGCCCTGTATATTAAGCATCTCTCTTCTACTGTCACCTTATCTTATTTAACAGCAGAAATGGAGTGTTAAAAGTTTTTTAAAAATAGAAAGATGTTCATGCAATTTCCAGCTGCACTCAACACATGAAGGCTTGGAATAAGCACTCCTATTCAAAGCAACATGAAAAAGGAAATACAACTTAAACAGGGAAAACATGTGGAAAAAATAAAACACACACAAAAAAAACCTTGAAATTGGCTAAAGAAGTGGCCAAAAGTGTTTGGGACAATGAAAATTATGGAAAATTTCTGTACTACAAAACAAAAAAAAATGTAAGGATGGTGGAAAAACTAATTAAAGAATTAATTAAATCTTCCTTGTCTGCCATATTTAATGAAAGATGTTTAAAAGAAAGATTCCTTTATCATATTGAACAATATATATATATATATATATATATATATATATATATTCAATATGATAAAGGAATATTCTACAGTTATAATTTTTTATCTAGTTGTAAAAAAACCTTTAAAAATATCAGAATTGCTCTTAATAAAAAATAAAATAAATAAAAACATACCTAAACTTAACATCACTTGCTTTGAGAACAAACAAATCATCTTGATTGCATTCTGAACACTAAACAAAAACTCTGATGTGAATGATATCCTACTACCCTCCACACAACCCATCCTGGGTAAGACGATAAACTACACCCACATCCTGGGTAAGACTATAAACTGCATCTGACAGTATGGGCCTTTGATCAGGAGGTTTTGAGGAGCATGGAACTACCTCTTAATTGCTGGTGTTCCCAGGTCCACCCTGACTCTATGTGGTGGCACCTGTCAGGGTCCCAGCTATGGGACCCTGACAGGTGCCAAATAGTTGACCCCACCCCCAAAATGAATCAAAACACTGTGAAAGTATAAAAATAGGTTTTAATACCAGCAATGTTTTTTTTTGAAAAATTATTACCAACAGTACATTTTTGCAAAAGAAAAATATTACCAGCAAAACATTTTTGAAAAAAAGATATTACCAACAATATATTTTTTGAAAAGAATATTACCAGCAGTAAAAATTTTGTTGGAATTAAATAAACCATTGAGGTGTTGATATGCCATAAAACAAACCAAACCAAACCAAACCAAACCTCAACACAACAGAGTACAGGAAAAAAGACTAACAATCTCCCCTTGACTATTAAAAGTATTAGCTAGAAATGCATGCAACAATAATCACTATGAACAGTTTCTACATGCACTTAGTCTTCATGAAAGAAAAGCTGTCAAGAGAATAGAAAAACTGAATAAAAAATTTAAAAAAATATTCCTTGTCCATCATATTTAACAAAACATGTATAAAATAAGGGTTATTGTTGAAATATACAGTGTGTGTGTGTGTGTGTGTATGCATGCTTAACACTATGCTAAGACTGGGCTTACTGTTTCAGTCACTATAGGTTGTATGTCTTTCCATAGGCACCTCAAAATCAAAATGTCTGGCTCATGGTACCAGATGTAATATTATACCCTGGTGGGGATGTTGTAGTTTGACATGTGTGTCTCTTTGTGACTTTGATGTTTTCTCTTTCTCAGGTTTTCTTTCTAGCACTGAACTAGCATTATGGTAAGGATCATTTACTATTTGTCCTGAACAAATTTTTCAGCAATGTCTTGAAAGGGAAACACCTTCACTCTCCATTTAGATAAAATCTGAAGAAGTCCCAAGCTTAGGGTTGAAATATAACACGTCTAATTCAGCTGTTTTACACAAAACTACACTTGGTGGATTCTAAAAATTGAATAAAATTTGAGGTTAATGATGAGGAAGACATGAATAGCTTAACAAGATACAAAATATAATTTATTTTAGCTGTTGGTAAGAAAGATGTTTTAAACTAGTTTTTTCCTTTTCCCCATTCTAATACTTGACAATGTTAAATTGTAACTGTAATGACAAATTACTTGATTGAAAATATGATGATGACAGATCTCCTTCATCTGCTTTTTAAAGGTTGGGGTGATAATCTGGTGGTCTGTTTTGTCAGATGCTGTAGTGATATGCTCTTCCCATATCTCTTATTTCTTGTAGCTGTAGAAGTCAAATGACTTACCTTCTAACATGGCTGCCTTCTTGTATCTCCTTGTAAAGGCATCTATTACCTCATTTATAGGAGAGTCCCTAATACACCAGGTGGGTTAGTCCACTTTGCTAGAATGGACCTGCCCAACACATTTGCATGAGTGGACTCTATTCACCAATATAACTCTCCATTAAATCGCTCAGGGCTAATATTTCAACTGTCCCTACCATTTGTGCTTGGTCATGCAGTGCTGCCTCAAATGACTCAGTGTGGTTGATGTTTTGCTTGAGGGTCTTTAATAGCCTTTGCTAGTAGATCTGCCTGGAGGGCATCATTTGCTGTGCCTCTGACAAGCTGGTCTTTGATATAGATATCAGATAGGTCATGGCTGCAAATGGGACATGTGAAGTCACAATCCTGTGTTGCACCTAATGACAAATTGCAGGACCGATTCACCTTGTCCTTGAGAAATTGAGGCAAAAGACAATCTATGAACAATGGGGTTCGATTTTTGTGTGACTAATGCCTCTAACATGTCCATGGGTCTATTTGGCTTTTTGGAGAAAAATTTGGGGTATGTGTTTATGATTGATGTTTGGACAGTCTCATCAGCACAGTTGTATAATTGGATGTTGGTCTGTGTAGGGGGGCATGTTTGTCATTTGTACAAATACCTCCCAGTCAATTCTGAACATTTACATGGGTGGACTCTATTCATCCATATATCTCTCCATTAAATCACTCAAGGCTGCTATTTCAACTGGAAGTGACTACACCAGTGTACCAGACCACTTGCAAGTTAACCAATATTCCACAGTTGCCTTAGTCGAACTCTCTAACATTCTGTATATAGAATTCAGCCTGCTGGTTTGTGATGAATTGGTATAATTTGACCTTTAATTATAAATTAAATTTATATTCTCTAACAGTTGCCTTTTCTCCAGAAAGCACATATGGCTAGCTAGTCACTTGACTGAGTTCTGATAACCTACTTCACAATTACTATTCTTTTTATAAGACCACTGGTGAACGTCTTCATACAAACAAAGCATACAGGAAATAAATTAGATTTGGCCAAATTTCTAACAAAGCCTACATACCTATATTATTCTACATAAGGAAGCACATTAATCCAATGGATATGCTTTTATTTAAACAACTTAATTTCAAGAGATTTTAAGGATAATTTTTTATTTCAGCCAAGGAAGTAAATTATTACTTGACATAATTCTTGCCAAACTTTACCAGGTATACTTATTTTCAGGTTAGTATTCAGATTTGATTCTTTTATATCCTATATAATTTCTCAAGACTAATTAACTTTCTTAATTTTTTTCAATATTTAATTCCAGTATTCACCAAATGCATAAAACAAACTCATTGTCACAATACAGAGTTTATTTCAGTATCCACTCAGATAGATATAAATAGGTAGATAGATTTAGGAAGCAAGAATTCATTCAAACATGCAAGGCCTGTCAATTCAAGTTTCTTTTTTATTCTTCTAAAATCTTCTTCAGAAACAATAAAAAAAAAAGAAATGGCAAATTTAATTTGCTATTTGGAAGGGTTGCTAAACTAGTAAGTTAATTTGGATCCCCCACACACGCTGTTAAAAACCCTTAATGACTGCTTCAATTTTAGGCAGTAAAAACAGATTTTGTATTTGTACACATATGTATGAGCAGTATATAAACACATGCATACAGATATACAGTTGAGGACAAAATTATTGGCTGCACCTATAAAAATTTAATTGCTTTCAAACTATTTCTCAAGTGCTGTTTAACAGAATAAGGAATTTTTAATACACTATTTCTAAATATATCTGTTTTATTTAGGAAGCTTATATTAATTTGCTTTATACAAAAAAAATTAAGTCACAAAACTAATTAAAAACCAAGGCCAAAATTATTAGCCTCCATCTGATATAATAGTCAACTGTGTATTCTTTTTATGGAAGAACAACCTCCAACCTTTTGGCATGGTTTTCAACTAGTTTTAGACATGTTTCTTGATGAATCCGAGCACAGGTTTTCAGTTCACATCATAGATTTAAGCTATAGCTTTGTGCAGGTCAGTTAATAATATTCACATTGGCATTTTAGAGACAGTTTTTTGCCAGAAGGCATGTATGCTTCAGGCCTTTGAAAGACAAAATGACAAAACAGACCAAGGTTTTCTGCTGGCTACTTAGGTTTTCTTCCAAAATCTTGTATTCTTCATGATTCCTTTCACATTCATGAGATTCCCATTAACAGATGCACTGAAGCATCTCCACAACATTATACACCCACCACCATGATTCCCTTTGGCTTATACAACTCTCCTTTCTTAGGAAGCATCCCTATGGCTAAAGAGCTCTGGTTTTGTCTAATCTGACCAAATGATATGCTTCCAGTACATGTCACTTTTTTTTCAGATTGTGCTTAACAGGCTGGCTTAAATCTGTCTCTTCTGCAGATGTGGAGTTTTTCTTGGTTTGTGACTTAGCAGTTCATTCCTGTGCAGGGCTCTAGTGACTGTCTTCTTTGAGATTTCAATGCCAAATTTGGCTAAGTCATTAACTAGAGATATAGTAATTATTCTGGAGTCTTTAGACACATCTCTCTCACAAATTTTCTTTCCAGAGTCTTTGAGATATTTTGCTTCATACCTCTGCTAGTTTTGTTACTGTAATGTGGAGCTCTCTTTAAACTTTTTGATAATACTTCTTAGTTCTTGAAAATGCCTGTTAAACATTTTATATCCTTGTCCAGCTTTGTGAACATCAAAAAGGTCCTTTTTGCAAGTCTAAAATAATTTCTTTAGTTTCTGATATGATGCCTTCACAAATGACAGCCTTACTTAATTTGTTATACTGTGTGTATATTGGAAGATAAACCTCTGTATCAATTACAATTCCCAAGCTTAGAGTATTAATAAGTTAAAACACATCAGTAAACAACAGTTGTTTCTGCTATGGTTCAACAAAAAGGTTAATAATATTGACCCTAGTAGGTTTGGGTTTGTTTCAAATAATTCAATTATTGCCTGTAAATAAAAAGAAATTAATTCATTCTAAAGAATGAAATTTCTTGTTCTAATAAAAAGAACTTGGGGAAAATTTTTTAAAAGAATTTCATTTTCATGGATGTAGTTGGTGATGGTGGTGGTGGGAGGCTAATAATTTTGTCCTCAACAGTATATATTTGTAAAAACTGATAGGAAGATCAAACATATTTTATTGAATTCAATCCTCATCGCCTGTTTATTCAATATTCTATTACATTTTTGTAGTCTGTATATCTGTTGACATACACCCAGATGAAATTTATAAAATACTCAAAGAAAACATTATGAATTTTGGATCATTTCTTTATAAATCTGATCTGTATTTAATTCATGCACTGATTGGGAAAAAGAAGGCGCAGTGGAATAACGGATAGTGGCTTGGATTGAGGAATTGGAGAGCCGAGTTCAAATTTCAGTCAAATCCATTATATTCACTTACATGCTAATACCCTTGGAAAAGGTATGAACCCTCTTCTTCTCCCTCCCCAGCTATGGGTAAATAGCAGGACAGACCAGGTTCTATAGCCTTGGATGGCAACTGGTCTACCGCAGAAAGAAATAGCAACCTACTGTGGGGAAAAAATCTGCTTTGTCAGTCATGTATCAAAAGATACATGATCGCCTAAGTGTGTATCACACATGGCACATAAATGACCACAGACTAGGTTCTATAGCCTTGGATGGAAACTGGTCTACTGCATAAAGAAATGGCAACCTACTCAGGGAAAAAAAAATTGCCTCGTCAGTTCATGTATTGAAAGAAACATGATTGCCTAAGCGTGTATCATGCATGGCACATAACTGACTGACTGAATATAAAAATTCTCTTCACTCAATAACTATAGAACAGGAATTCCTAAAAGAAGTTAAATGACAAAAAAAATATGTTAAGATTTTTAGGTGTAACTTTTTTATTCTCATTTTTAGTACAAGATATTTTGGCTGAAAATCAGTTTAAATGAAAAAAGCAAAGTCATCACATGAAATTATTCAAATAGCAATACAGGCTTTGAAGTGAGTGCAAAAATTTTCAGAAAAAAAAACAAACTAGTTTTCAACTATGTATTCTGTCTGTAGTTTTCAAAAAAGTAGTACTGTGGACTTTTATATACCCACAACCAATATTAATATAGGTATGCTAAACTGGACAATATTTTATGTTAGAGAACTTTGACTCAGAATTCCCAAAATCAATACTATCATATTTATGCAATGATCAGTAAAATCACTAAACTTTTTTTTCTTCTACCTTTATTGTTATGGGTCAGATGCTCAAAGACTTTCTACAGAAAACAGTGACGGAAAATGACATGGAAAACATTAAAAGTACTTTTAGATTTTAGTACTAACTGAATGCTAAACTATTTTAAATGAAGGAAAAAATATCTCACATTTTATTTTGGATTTTGGGAAATCATATGCGATTATTTTGTTTCTTCACAGATCTCAGTGACGTTCTGCAAAGACAGAATGACATAAAACTAACAATTGGGAGTCCTTACTGATTAAAATATTCAATTAAAATGGTTTTAATTCAGTTGTTAATCATGCAAAGTTTTACAACACTGAATCTATTCAGAAAAAGTAACACTAATATATAATTCAACTGCATTCTTCTGATTTAAGATATTGATTAATAAATTAATTATTAATTGGATCAATTTATCTGTATACACACATTTGGCTAATATTTCATTCATCCTGCTAAATTATTTGTTAGTACATTTGATATCAATCAGAAAATATTTCTATTGATTTTGATCAAGATCAGAATGTCACCTGTTTGTCAACTTACTATCTCTATTTATGTACATTTTTATCAAAAAGTTTATTTTCTAAGTTTTGCTTACTATTATCTAAAGCTACAGGAAAATGTTTTTGCAAAAATCTTATGACATGACAAATTAATTGGTCTTTTCTTCTGGCTCAAAATCAGCAAAAGTCTTTTATATAACCTTAATATATACCGTTATCTATTTGAAAATATCAAACATTTCAAAAGCTATTTAAAGTAAAAATAATTTTTTTTTTTATCATTAATAATGCTCTATCTGAGAAAAAGAGTCATTTCAGATCAGGCTGAATTAATTTTATATATGATTCATACAGATTTTCCATATGTAACCTGTTGGGTACTGTGGGTTCTATATTTTATATTATATTAACATCACCAGAACAGAATTCAGTGGTATAAAAATATGCATAATTGAAAATAAAGTTTTCCATTTTGAAAGTGAGGCTTGAGAATAAAACTGTTAAAATTCTGAAATTATTGAATAGCTGAGATGTATATGTCACTTCTCAACTGAGAAATGATGAGAAAAGAAGATTTGCATCTTAAAATTATGAAAAGGTCAAAAATTCTACAATAATAAAAAAAGATAAAAAGATAAAAATAACATATTTTAGTAACTTTAGTTTAATATTCTGGAATTTTAATTTTTGGAAATGAATAACTTTCATTGGAGTTCTAAAATTTTCAATTTCTAATTTCTCCATGGAGAAAATGCACCAGAAAGTATATTCTTCAAAGGAATGTATAACAGGAAAAACTCATTTGGAAGCAAATAGTCTGAAGAAATCAAAGAATTCCATACTTTCATAATATGAAAACACTTGAGAAAATTACAAGATGGCTGAGACAGTTGCATACGTCCAATTACTGACAGTAATCAATCTCTTAGTTACTGTTTAAAATAGAAAAGATTCTAAAAATGATTTTCAAGGATCTCCGTCCTTAGAATATTGACACAAGGCAACTGTCTGAAATCATATTATTCTTCCATTTGGCATTGTACCATTATAAACTTAGCATAATCAATATTAATAACAACAACAAGTGACAGTGCTGTTGGCACAAGACAATTTCGTCTAAACTGATTATAGAATGAATCATCAAGGCTGCAGGAAACTTGGTGCCATTTGGTAATGACACCATCTTTGATGGAATAATGGATTTAAAGAACAAAAGAATAATAGAAATCAATGATTTGATATTCAATATTAAATTTTCTCTTTTCTAAAAAAAATTAATGTTTTTTAATTAATGATTTGAGAATTAAAGCTGTATTTGGGTTTTGGCTTTGTGTGAATACACAGCTCTAAATCCATTGGTTAGTTTTAATCTTTCATAGTAACTCTTTCATTTGAAAACTCTGCTTTATATCCATTGGTTAGTTTCAATCTTTCATAGCAACTCTTTCATTTGAACACTCTGCTTTATATCCGAAAAAATTAAATTGTTTAATTATTTAGAGTTTTTTCTAGGTTGAAAAGTTATGAAATTCCAACACATAAATGCAAGAAATTGATTGCTTGATTCATTTATCAACCCTTTGTTAGTTATTTAAAGCTGACACATATATTGGTTAGTAAGAATAATTCCTTTTTGTGGGTGTGAATATTTTATAAAGGATGCTTTGGGAATAAAAATGATTTTTTCAGATACAGTTACAACTATTTAACTCATAGCTGGGGGAGAAGATGGATTCATTCTTTTCCTAAGGGTATTCACACATAAGTGAATGCAATGAATCTAACTTGAATTCCAACTCACAAATCCGATTTTTAATTCTGAGTTGCTACCCACACATTCATAAGAAAATAACTTTTATCTGAGAGGGAAAATCAATTTTTAATGAATTTTTTTTCAAATAACTGGATTTAATTAGGGAAGGTCTCGTAAAAACATTTATATTTTGTATTTTCTTTCATGTTTCTTTTCTTTAAAAATATTTAGCCTTCCATTCACTTAAAAAATGTTATACATATTTAAATATTTCTGTGTAGAAAATGGCAAATTCATAGATAAATTTTAATACTGAAGAGTTTAAAAAATATGTAAGGGAAGTGTGTAGTGATATATAAATGATTGCCTAATTAGCATAGCTAAGACAGAGGCTATATAAATGTCCAAGTGGTAAGGGTAGAGCAGCTCTTGATATGTGTATTAAATGGCTACCACTGGGCTGATAAAATACGAAGGAAAACATACTTCATAGCAAAAAGTGAATTTTTTAAAATGAAAGTTTGTACAACAAGGATGAGGTAAGAATTAAAAAAACTGTCCGTGATGCTAAGTCTGTTCAGCTAATCATGTAAAATCTTTTGACAATTTCAATGGCAAAAATGAAAGTAATAAATATTATATAAGAAAGTCTATTCACTTTTCTATCTTTTCCAATCAAACATTCTTCATTGATCCTGTTTTGTAATTGTTATAAAATAATTCATCAGAAGAGAAAGGGTTCAAATTTCAGCTGATCAAATCATGTCTACTTCAAATTTAGTCACTCATGATATTGATCTATCTTCCATCAAAATGATTGACTTATTGATTTTGGCATTGGCAGATTTGCATCAGGTTGAATAGGTTTATTTACAGCTTTCAGATTGTAATATTAAAAATAGATTCCATTTTGAATTTGTCAAAAGTTATTTTTTAATATCTTACATGTTTTTTATTGGCTGCTTTTATCTCATTTTCTTTGGATCTATCTTAGTCTGTTCCTATTTGTCTGTCAAAGTTGGTTCAATATTTATCACTCTCATTCTGTTTTGATTTATCTATGTGAAATTGTTTGGATGTTGCAGTTAATTCTTTCACCACACGAGCTATTGACATAGACTAAAATCTTTATTGGGTGCTTGTGAAAGACAAACCTAAGCTAAAATATCTACGTAAGAATATACATTGCTTAAAAGCATATATGTTCTTATGCAGATATCTACTTTTAACAATTTCAAGATGGAAAGGAATTTACAAGTTTAATGATTATATATATATATATATATATATATATATATATATATAATGGTAACCAAACCACTGTTTGTCCCAAGCCTTGCAACAAAAAACACAATACTAAAACTGCTGCTGTTAATAGTAGCAGTAGTAGTCTAATCTGATATGTTCAAGAAAAATTTATTAAAAAAAATAGTTGTTCATCTGCTCCTGCAGGCAGAAAATATTTTACATGTTCAGGTAACGGTAAACTTGCTTGAAGGAATTGTTTCTTTTTAAATGTGAGCATCAACCCCACAAGAAACTAAGAAAACAAGCAAATGTATTCAAATATGTTTCAGTACTATTCCTTTTGTAAGTAAATCATATTTGGTTATGCTCAGAGAACCTTGAAATTTGACAGACTTAATCAGGATAAAAATAAGTGAGTTTGATATAAACGTAAATACTGAATACTAATTGATATAAACGTAAATACTGAATACTAATTGATATAAACATAAATACTGAATACTAATTGAGCAATGATGTTAGTCACAACAATAATTTTACTTGTATAAAGTTTTAATCTCAAAGATAATAGATGGATTCACCATTGAATCATTATTGATTTGAAATGACTTTTTTACTTCATGAATCAACATGTTTCTGTTTTTATTCTGGTTGTAGACATCATAATATAATAGAAAACTATTTAATCTGGGCCAAGTCAGATGCAAACTTATTTAGCATTAACATTCTATTCATTTTTAATGGTCCATACATATTGCAGTTTTAAATCTCCAATATATATTTTTTATTTCCCATTAAAAGAACATTTTGCCCAAAATAAAAATAAAAAAGTAAAATTGTTTCTTTTCTAATGTTTGTGACCAAAATCCAACGTTGGACCATTTAATTCTTGCATTTTCATGGTTTATCCTCTACATTACAACTCTATCTTCATCAAGTTTCTTTATTATTGCTGTGTTTATAAACTGTCGATAATAATGGCTGGTAGGTTGGGAATAAATGAAGGTATGCCCTTTGCATTATTATAAATTATTTAAACCTATTCACAGGAGAAATAAATAAATAAAAACAGAAATGAGAGAGCAATTGTATTTTCAAGAAAACAAGTTGAAAATATTGAAAAATATTTGGTAAAAAATTATTAAAATTGATGATAATCATCATTTTTCATAATGTATGACTGCCTCAGCCTCATTTCTTTCATCATGGCATTCTCCAGAATAATAAACAGCATTTATTATTTACAGTGTTTCATTTATGTCAGTAAAATACAAGATAATTTCTTGTTTTCAGGAAATATGCAAAGATATTGAAGAAGTTGAAGGAATAAGTAGCACCCAAAATGGAACAAAATCTTTTTAATGAACCATTTCTTTTTTTCCCATTGTCTTTCATTAAAATGGTCTCCCACTGGCACACAGTAGAAGAGACAAGTGGATGCCATATTTCTCAAGGGTATTAGTACGTAAATGATGACTGACACAACAAATAATAGCAGCTGCTATGTTTCTTTTTTGTTCATGTCAATTCAGAAGAGAGGTATTTTTTCTTAAAGTTAAATATCAACTATTTTAATCTTACAATTCTGATGAATTTTACTTTTGAAAAGCAGCTATCAATACTGGATTCTTTCTTTCTTTTTAGGTGCCATGTCCTTTCAGGACATAGGTGATCATGGCTCTCCACCTCCCTCTATCTTTTGCCACTCTCAACATGTTCCTTCCTCTGCTACCTCCACCCCGGACCACGTTCTGTCATCCACTTGCTTAAGTCCACCATGTATATCATGCATTGTTTTCCCTTGTCTCTCTTTCCCTCTATTCAACCCATGAGTATCAGATTCTCCGGGCCCTCCTTACTCATTATGTGTCCCAGAAACTTCAGCTGCCTCTTCCTGATATTATAAGCCTCCTCCTTGTTTTTAACCTATCTAAGACCTCATCATTGCTCACGTGCTCGGTCCATGATATCCTTAGCATCCTTCTATAGAACCATATCTCTGTTGCCTCAAATCTCTTATTCATCTTTAAGGATACAGTTGTAAACTAATATTTATCTATTTTGATATTCATATCAATCACTGAGTATACAAAAAAATAAATTTGATAGCAATATGTAAAGGTAATGGTAGGTGATATCGTAGTATTTTGATATTATAGAAAAGCCAAGACTTATATTGATTGTGCTTTGATAGCAGATGAGTCATTGTAAACACTGGCTTGGATGTTCATGACAAAGCAACATGAATTACAGGAGTTCAAACAGAGCAGGATGGTAGACATCAAATAGATGGGAGATTCCATTTCTGAAATAATAGGGATGTTTGATATCCTTCAATCTATGTTGTTAGATACATACTAGGAATACTTGACGAAAGGTTTTACCACTCAGTATGAACAATGCAGTGGCTAACCATGGGTTCTTTATAAATGTGACAACAAACGTTCGTCATGAATTGACTGTGGTAACAAACAAGTGACACTGACTCAAATCAAACCAACATTCAATGCAGGACATGCCAGATGCCTATCTATCAGGTTATTTCAGCAATCTTTAGCTTCCATAGGATATGTGTGCAGTAGGGTGTCAGTGTTAACATATTAACACTGAATACAGCACCTCACCTTATTCTTATCACGAATTGGATCCTGGAGGACTGGAAATATGCCATGTAGTCTGATGATCCATAGTTCAAGATGTTTTGGGATGATTGGCTTCTGTATAGTGAAGACCCCAGTTGTCAATAAGACACTGTATTGGCTTTACTGGTCTAGCTAAATACATCATTAACCAAAAACTGCTACATTGCACTGCTTCACAGCTATTCATGGACTATGTGCCCCAACAATGATGGGTTATTCCAACAGGATAATCCTCTATGTCACTGGGCCAAGGTTGACCAGGATTGATTTGAGGAACATTCTGGAGACTTCTGATGAATAATATAACTACTGTGTTCATCCAGATATAAACCCAGTCAGGCATTTAGGGAATGTAGTGCATTTTGCACCTACGGAAAAAGTGGACATTGTGCGGGCATCATTCTTGATGGCTTCTGATCCCTGATTGTGTTGTATTTCACTCACTTAAAGGGAGTCCTAAATGATACTTGACATTTGTCTCATGAACTTTGGCATCTCAATAAATATGTGAACTTTAAATGTGCACTATATTTATGAATCTAATATATAAAATAAACACATATATATGTATTCATTTTTTTTTAAATCATAGTGAATAAACTAATCTTAATCTTATATGCTATTAACAATAATTTTGAACATCATTGAATTTTCCATAAATTCTGGCCTTTGATCAAACTTGGCTGAGAGTAAAATCATAAATGCCCCTAATACATTCAACTGCCAATTGAAACACATCAGAATTTTGTCATGGAATACTGCCCCCAGCAAAACTAAAGAGAAAAGAGAGAACAGCAAAATTATTAGCAGATCAGAAATGACAATTTCTGAATCAGATGAAGCAATGGACTGCCTATGTTAATATGCACTCCTTGTACATTGATCACAACTAAAGCCTCTCTGTGACTTGTGTCAATTAGAATAAACAATATCCAAAGGAAAATGAGTGATTCTTTCAAATTACCGCAGGGGGCAGCAACAGTGACAAGTTGATGCCAAATGATTCCATGATGTATGAAATCACAAAGACCAGAATTAGAAGCCAAACATTTATCATTTCAGATGGCAGGTGACCCACTTTAAACAATATTTCAAAAGATATTCAAACTTTGACTTGGTAATTAGAAAAAGCAATAATAAAAATGACTGACAATATCCTACATTAAACCAATCAGCAAAAGTAAATAGAATTTTCAATCATGAATTTTACTTTTCAAGTTTTTCAAACAATGTAACCTGACAATAAAGTGGCCAATTGTTTAATATGAGAATTAAGCCATTCTTTCTTGAAAACAAAAAAAGGATGAAAACTTTTCATTTTGTATTTTTATTCTGTTTATTGGAATAAAAAAGCAACTTAAAAAAAAAAACCTTAAAATGATATTTCATAAAATTTCTTCATAAATGTTCATATTTAATATTTTTTTAACAGATTTTGGTCATGCTGAAACTTTTCCCATTTTATATTAGATGAAGTCAAGGTCAATATAAAAATATTGGAATTAAGTCTTGATTGAGATATTCCCCAATACTACAAATGCTTGGAGTTGATTTCAGTTCTAATGGGCGGAATGACTGCAAAACATTTTCTCCTCCCCTTTTATAGGCAGGCATTCACAAATGCATGCTGGAATATTTTTCTTAGCCAATAAAATAGGTTGGTTTACAATTTGACTTATCTCAGATTTGACTTATCTCAAAGACACACATTTGCTCGTCTGACTTTGCTTGTGTATGTAGATGCCAATTTTTTAGTTTGTAAACTTTTTGCCTCCTTACTTGTGAATTTGCTTTTGCATATATTGTTTGATATTATTTTATTTTTGCCCCTTTTTTTTTTTAATGCAAACTTTGTCAAATCTGTTTGTTGGACAGTTATTTCTTTGGCTACTAACTCATCAGTTGGTGTTCACACCCAGGTAAAAGCTATGATTTTTCATTATATTCAAAGTAAATAAGCAGGCCCACATCTATCAAGAAAAGTGGTACAATACTATCTGCCTATCCACCATATATATGATGATGATGGCTGTGGCTCAAAATCAATGTCATCACTTGAATCATCCTCAAATATGGGCAGTGTGGATGTGGCCTTTTAGTTGTTACATTTTCTTTTGCAGAGGGTAGCAATGTTGGGTGCTTATTCCAGTAGTTGTTGCGTACAGCCTACAGAACATGGAATGATTTATAATTTTTTAATATACAGTAACATATGAAGAAATATTAAAACTTATCTATAGATCCATATTAATGAAGCGATAGAATCAATACGTTTCAAAATAATGCAGAAATTACATTAAAATTTCTCTTCACACACACATATATAAAGAGAGAGAGAGAAGTTCATATACTTTACAAAAGAATGTATACACACACATTATATATATATATATATATATATATGTGTGTGTGTGTGTGTGTGTGTGTGTGTGTACATACAGTGGAGATTGAAGTCAAAACCCAGTAGTGACAGTCTGTTTAATGCTTAAACACAATCATCAGGCCTACACACACACACACACACACATATATATATTATTTATATATATATGTGTGTTTTGTATGTGTGTACATATATACATATTTTTATATGTGTGGTACTTAGTGGAAAGTGCTCAATATCTGTGATAGAGCTAACATATTCAGTTGCATGGATAGTAGTTTGTAACCCCAGTTTCATGCTTTTGATACACACACACACACACACACACATATATATATATATATACACATAAATGAAAAACATATCAAAGCTATCAAGAAATGGTCTTCTGTAAAGAAGTGGCAATCATCACACACATATATATATATATATATATATATATATAGATAAGAGAGAGAGAGAGAGAGATAGGCTGATAATCATTGTAAGAGAGCACCTATCAGTATCTATCTATCTAACAATGTATATCTGGCTGTTCATTTCTGAGTACATCCACCTTCTCGGATGGCTAGCTAATCTCTGATGCAGAGGTTCACTTAAACATATTTAGGTTTCTTCAGTAACCATTAGTCAAATGGTGGTTATACTAAAACTTTTCTGAGTAGACCTTAGTTATAGGTTCTGGGTGAGAGCAAATCAGGTATTAACAAGGTCAGTATGCTCATGCTCTCAGTTTCAATAACTTCTGATTGATGCTAGCAGTTGCTTCTGTACAGTTTTGTACTACCTAATTCCTATAACAATAGATATATTAAATTCTGTACAGATTCTGTTGCTTGAATCCTATATAAATTATTTAAATGAATTATTGTTGCTTCCTACACACACACATATATATATATATATATATATATATATATATATATATATATATATATATGGTCCTTAACTTCCTGCTCCTCCTCAATATTAAGTATTGTAGTAAAAATAAAAATAAATTCTAAAACCCTCTCTTCCCTCCCTAATTTCAACCATGTCTCTTACACTATCCTTCATCACCCTCTATGTCACCTTATATAAGATTAATACTACCCTTCAAAAGTGTAAATTTTAATTTTATTTTTTCAAACTTGAAAGTGAAGTCTGAATATCCAGAGAATAATAAATTCACTGCTGAAATAAATTATTACAATGGTACCTTAAAGTGGTCTGTTTTTCTTTAAATTAATTTATATATATATATATATGCGTGTGTCGTAAATAAGAGAAATAACAGATGGAGTAAGAATCCACAGTTCTTAGCATTTACTTTTTAAAAAATATGTTATCTACCATCGCCTGAAGAGGAACCATTATAGTTCCAAAACATGACAGTTTTTTGTAGCGCGATAAAATGTTTTTATTGTAATCTATTATAATAAAAATATATGTATAAGAAAAGCAGGCATCTAATACAACCTGCCAACTCCATAACAGCCACCATCATAATAACTGATCCAACTTCAAAGTAGATATAGTTAGGACTAAGTGAGAGAGCAACAACAATAAGACAGAGGGAGGAATATATAAAATAGACTGTACAAAATGCCCAATAGTGTACATCAGTGAAACATTCAGAAAAAAGACTATAAGTGTCTCAGAGATACACTGCATGACAAGACTTTAAATGCTCTGGAAGTTTACTGTAATACGTGTGACCAGAATTTCAACTTTATAAATGCCAATCTGATCTGGAGAGAAAAGGATTCACTAAGAAGAAAATGCATGAATAGTTTGGTAATCTCATAATAATCTTGGCATTAAACCTAAAGCCAGGACCATACATAATATTGCCAGTCATTGTAAAAGCAATAATAGAACAAGGCAGTAAATGAGATTGACTGAGAATCAGCTGACATAAAATCCGACATAAAACAAATAAATACTTTCTGGTTTCTGGTCATTGAATCTATTATTGCCTTGTTAGGGCCAGCAATAAAGACAGAAAGAGAGAAATTGAGTTAAACAAATATATTAATAGAAACAGTAATAGAAATATATACAAACGAAAGTGTTACATCAAGAATGTTTGGCCTGACTGTCAGGGGTGACTGCTGGAAAACTTCCCTCTCCAAAAGGCAGTACCTGCTCCTGTTTATAGCTGGGAGAGTCCATGTGTGCATGGGTAAATTATCATAATAGAATCTGATAACATAATTTAACTTATTGCACCTCTTATCCTCAAAAATCCCAATGCATTTATCATACACAAAGTTTTGTCTTTTATTACCACTTGAAAAAGCCAATTACAAAACATATCATGTCACTGAAATGTATCATTTAAAAGCTTTTCCACTTCATCTCAACTTCTGTTTCAGATACTATTATACATCCTACAAACTTGCATATATATATATATATTTGTGTATTTAGGCAGCAATCCTTCTTAGCAAAAAAATTAGATTAATTATTTATTACAAAAAATTTAAAACCTCTAGCCTTATAGTTAAAAATAATAATTCACCTCTTAGAACAAAATTAAATAGGACAAATATTATTTTCAAATTTAAATGACCATTAAGGAATTGTATTCCTGACCAATCAAAATTCATAAATAATTATATAGGACATACTACAAAATGTTTGACACAAAGACTCACTCTACACTTTTCTGACGATAGCTCAATTAGATCTCATTTAAATATTCATGGAGATCTACCGGACCATATTCATAACATACTTGTTGACAGCACAAATATAATAGCATCATCTACATGCAAAAAGGCTAAAAATAATGGAAGCCTTATTAATAAAAACAAATAAATTAACACTCAATAATATCAACTATGAATATGGACACAATAACTTGACTGTGTTTTGAAAATGAAAATATTATATAAATACAAACAACAATCTATTTCTTGTTAACAGTTAATATATTTCAACCTTGAAAATGGCTAAATGTATAGCTGTAAGCACTTGGATAAAAAGAACATCTGGACAGTTTGAGGACTAGAAGTTTCCAGTTTCACCAAAACCTGCTCCCCACATCCATGCTCTGTTGTAAGATTTGGTTGGAGGTGAAAGAAAATAAAGTAGGAGAATGTGCCGATCATGTGAATTTGTTTAAAGTAGACCTCAACTTACCAAAAGTGACACACACAATTGATTTCATGACCTTCCTCTGTAGCACATATAGAATGAGAAATGTAGAATCTAGTTATGAACCTGCAACTGACTGACTCTGTTATAATTTTGAGTTGTGCCTTCTTTAGCATGTCCATTATGTTTAGTCCTCTTAATCCACTGGTTCAACCATTGAGATCTGTTGTAATCATCATCTTGGGGTCATCTTGACAGGAACTGAACCATAATATCCAGGAAAAGAAAAACCACTCCCCAACCATTTAGCTCATATTTTATTTGTTTTCTCCATCTTGTTTTTCTTTTGATCATTCACTTTTTACCCCATTTTATACAATCTTGACATTCAAATTGCTGTAAGAAAAACAAAAAATTGTTGTCTCTAAAATGCGCAGTTGTGGCTTGATTTTAATAAACAGAGATTGTGTGAAAAAATAATTTTGTAATATGAGTTTTTCAAGTTATTACCAGCATCCATGTGTGCCAAAAAAATAAATAAATAAAAAGTAATTTTTAAAATATAATATTCAAAATTATCCAGAAATACTGGTTTTATCACTGCAAGTTGCATAAAAAGGTTACTGACTCACAGCTGAAATCAACATGCAATTCATCATCAGGCCTTCTCTTTTGGACAGAAATTTAATTTCTTTAAGCAAGTCAAATTATCTACTGTCTTCAAGCAGTTTTCTCTTTCCTCTCAATCTGATTCACTTCATTCAAATCCTTTTACTCAAACTAGACTTTTTGTGCAAATGGTGGCTGTGAAAGACATCAATCAGAATCTGCATAAGATAAAGAATAAGTTATACAATTCTGACCATTTGGAATTTATTTGTTATTGATTCTTTAACTGACTCTTGTCTCAAATGTAATTAAAGCATAACAATGCTTTCAAACAATCATTCACTTTATATGCAAAGATCAATGACAAGAAAAGTGCTTGAATATACACAGATATTTTTTTTTTTTACTGGATTTCCTTTATTTTTGTACATATTTGCACTAGAAGTTCTCAAAATAATAGACTTCAGAGATGATAGGTGAGGCTGATATAATTATTCCCTTTGATCTCATAATATATCAAGATAAGGTGTTAAGTTCATGCAAAACTTTCCAGCAAAATCTTCTGCATAATGTTAGAAAAATCTGAGATGTGTGTGTGTTTTTTTTCAGCTTTTTATTGCTTTTGTAATCAGGCATGGTGGAGTAGTAGATAGCCGCTCGGATTGAGGAATCGAAGAACCGAGTTTGAATTCCTGTTGAATCCATTACATTCACTTACATGCTAATACCCTTGGGAAAGGTATGAATTCTCTTCTTCTCTCTCCAGCTATGGGTAAATAGTAGGACAGACTGGGTTCTATAACATTGGATGGCAACTGGTCTACCACAGAAAGAAATGGCAACCTACTGCGGTAAAAAATCTACCTCATCAGTCATGTATTGAAAGATACATGATCACCTATGTGCGTATCATGCATGGCACGTAACTGACCGAATCAGTTGTAGCAAGATACATACAGTATTATTGGTAGGATGAGATGCACACTAGAGTCGTTTTAACTGGACATAATCACTTGACAAAGTTTGGAGAATGAACTGGCTGTAAGTCTGTAAATTCTTACAGACTAGAAATTAAAATATGCACAATAAATGGAAACTGTAGACTGGCAGCAGAAAAACAAAGAAAACAGTCATGTTTCAGAAAAAAATGACTGTCTCTATTAAATATGAATTTGTTTTTGTTACTGCACAAAAAAATCTTGATTGCTATATTTACCTTTAATCTTTCATCACAGACTTTTAGGAAGATACATTTTCTTGAGACCATATTGCTACTCTATCACTATTTCCATGGCAAATGTTCAGATGAACTCCATTCTTTAATTCCACCAGTTCAGACCTTTACAACTAGGATGCACCATTCTACTTCCATGGAGTTGAATCAGCCTCATTTCCTTTGTATTCTGAATATATGGAGAAGGTTCCACTCAGACAGCTTCTCTCACCCACAAACTACAACTTTATGGAACAAACTCTTGCAGGGATGTTTCTTTAAACATGACAATCTTAACCTCTTCAAGTGTCAATTATGATCTATTCTCCTTATCCTACATGTCCTACAACCTCCTTTTTCATTCATTTCATACACCTCATTCAACATAACAATTTTAACAGTAACACTCTACCTTAAGTGGCTCTTGAGACTTGTATTTGGTGAACTTTAGTATAAAAATATTTAATGCTGTTAGGTATTTAAATACTCTTCTCCTCAATGTTGGCATATCAGGGAGAGACTAACAGTGTTTCCAAAGATGATTTAGAAAAAAATAATGTTGGGATCGTGAGCCCAAAGATATTTTAAGTATCTTTCTAACTAACTCAGTATATTCATGTGCTTGCAATAATCAAATGGTTCCAATTATCTTCGAGTCATTGCTTACAGTTGGTGGCCAATATTAGAAGACTTGGTTTATGTGTGAAATGTGCAGAAGTTGAGATACAAGGAGAAATTATTCCTAGTGTCTAGTGAAATAGTTGGATATTCATCAACACAGAATCAATAGAAAGAATGTGTCGGCTGGTTGGCATTGGGCCATTGTAAGTCCGATTGGCAGCAAACAGATCACAAGAAAGCAGTTTGGAATACCACAAAACAATTAGGGCCTGTAAAATTGGCACTTCTTGGCACTTACTGACCATGTTGATGACTTGCAATTAAGTTCTGGTGCACATCAACTCCTCAAGGCAATGACTAACCAATTTTAACGACTGGCCACTGGCTCTTTAGGTTAGATCACTTTGATGATATGCTGTTAACTGTATTGCATAAGCGATTATCAGGAATTTGTGATCAGGCCTTGATCAAGTTTCTCATCTTTTATGCAATGGACAACACCTGACTCTTATTCAGTCATTGCAAACTTTCTGCTCAAAATAATCATTCCATCATCTCAAACATGTTGTTTAATCAGATACTTTTACTCCTCTGAATCTGACAATGAGTAAATTCACATGGCTGTCAAATCAATTCTTTAATAGTACAAATGGAGGTATCACATTTTATTATCTGGAATCATAGATTACAAATGAGAAAAGAAAGTTAAGAATGACTGATGATGGGACATTCTTTTTTTTGTGATGAACACTTGTTGACACTTTTGAGATACGAACAAATACTGATTGTCACTTTTGTAATGCTCATTGTAGTAGAGACTTTGTAATCACGGATACAACTATAGTACGCTGTTGAACAATACTGGTGTCAGATGCCTTCAGATATCACTCGCACTAATAGTACTTGCTTGATAATATTCACCTGAATAGTAATCCATACAGTGGTCTGAATAGAGAAATAGCATCGTGAATAGAGCAGAGAATAGTGGTCCGTATAGTAATAGAGGATAGATTAGAAATAACGATCCAAATAGTAATAGAGAATAGAATAGAAATGCGGTCATTTATCATCAGTTACTTCTTACGTATATGTGTTTCCTCTATGGTCACATGGTCTACTTAATTCAATGATGGGATCATCTGTGTTTGCTCACTGGCGATCTATGTTCAAACTCAAGTGTCAGAAGCTGCATTTTATTCCTATATAACACTTTTCCTAGAGGCATGATCAATGTCTTGGCCATTTATACATTCAGTTTTAGGAAGATTTGGTAACAATTTGTGGAACTTCATATCAATTAAAGTTTGTATGACAATATATTTGGAAGTTTTTATGCAATTTTAGATTTTTAGAAAGGAATTGAATATATCTATGGGTAGAACACAGATGGAAGAATCACAAAAAAGTTTTTTAAAACATCTTTACTGACAAAAGATGTTTTTGTTTTTTTGAGATTTGTTTCAAGGAGAAAATATACTCATTATTTTTAGGATTAAATTTAGAATGTCAATACTGTATGCACATGCACACATATACAGGTAAAGTCATAAGTCAAAAGTTATGTGAATCTTCAGCAAATATCCCTACAATTTTTACGGTTCTGTATGTTTAATCTTTATAAAGATCCTCAAACTTGCATAAATATATTCAGAAATATCAGAATAATATAATAATAATAATAATAATAATAGTAATTATTATTAGTAATAATAATAAATAATAATAATAATAATAATTGGTAATAGTAATTATTATTAGTAATAATAAGTAATAGTAATAATAATTTATTAATTAGTAATAGTAATTATTAGTAGTAATAATAATTTATTAATTAGTAATAGTAATTATTATTAGTTATAATAAGTAATAGTAATAATAATTAGTAATTGTACTTATTATTAGTAATAATAATAAGTAATAATAATAATAATTAGTAATAGCAATTATTATTAGTAATAATAATAAGTAATAGTAATAATAATAATAAATTCCTGAAAGGTCAGAATAATAGTAGAGATAATGATTCCTAGTGAAATATTACAGACACTAGGATGATTGTCCCTTTCTAAAGCTTTGGTATATTCCAGAAAATGGTGTCATCGCTGTAGAAGCTTCAGATTAGATACTTGATATCTTATGAGTCAGCTGGAATTGTGCTCTTGTAAATTGTATTTTAAAGCTAAACCCTCAAACTCAGTGCCTCTTTATTTGATATCATTACAATATGAAAAGAAATCAGATAAAACCCCAGAAAAAACTGTGGATCTTCACAAATCTCATTCACCCTTTGATGGAACAACAGCTTCTTGTTCTTTAATGACTTTTCAAATAACTGAATCTTTTTCTTATTGGTCAGTTCTAAAACTTTAACTTCTTGCTTGACTCTTAACTGGTCAAAAGTATTCAAAAAATACTTATTAATTTTTTACTAAAAATTTTCTGTTGATTATACCTGTTGATTAACAACTATGTGCATCAAAATACAATCAAAATCAATCAGTTCTATATATCCATTTACCCCCATGATGAATAAATAAATTTCAGTGAATTGTATCATTCTTTCTAAAAACAAAATTACATACTCGGTGTCTACTTGGTTGTCTATGTCATGACTAATTAGCTTTTGTTATCACAATTGGTATAATTTTACATCTAAATACCACTGATCTGTACATTTCTGCTTACATAAAAGAGTTGATGGTGAAACAACTGAAAAGCCAATCTCTCCCTAATTACAGCACAGGCAAGAGCTGCAGTTGGCTTCTATATGCATTGTCTGTTATACCAGATGTTCCTATTTCTCTGGGTTTTTTTTTTTTTTTAAAGCTACTTGGCTTTTATTCATGAGAAGAGTTTTCATTCCTTAAGCAAATGTTCTTCCTTTTTGCCATTTATAGAAACAACAGAGAGAATAGAAAGAAATAAGATGTACTGTTCAAGATTAAAATATTCACAATGACAGTAAAATCAATTCTCTTTAACTGAATTAAATTCTGGGCATGACTCTTGAAAAATCTGCTTTGCATATGAACTGACTTTCTGTGGTAAACCATTTTTAATGCTAAAAATGTCCTAGATTTTAGAGTAAAAAAAACATTCCTTGGAAGATCAGAACTAAAATTTTGTATCTCACTAAAAAGCTTTATTTACATTGTTATGACTGTTGTCTTTATATTTATTGCCTGCCATATTCATGACATTTCAGCTGTTGTATACTCCGGCATTCTTCAGTTGATATCTCTTGGAATTTCAAACTAAACATTTTATTTAGTTCATGTTGGTAAAATAAAGGGTTCATTTTGAAATTCCAAGAAATATCACCTGGAGAAGACCAGAGTATACAATGGCCGAAATGTTGTGAATATGGCAATTAAGATGAGGACAACAGTCTGAACAATGTAAATTGTGTTAATAATTACAATACCTTATCTCAGAAATATAGGCAGATGTTAAAAAGCTTTAATTTTTCAAAAACAGTTCTTTTCTCTAACGAGATGCTTATTTATATCTTACTTGATGCCATGAATGGATATGAGATGAAAAATTTTTGCCAAGTTAGTGTGTTTCATTGTGAAAATTTGATCTCATTTTAGAAATGGAAAGCCGATTTACCATCAGAACACAGAATTTTGTGTCTCACTGTATTCAACAAACATTTAAAAAATGTTAATTTTTGTGAAGAAACTTGTATTGGAGAAGATTAACAAAATTTAAAGAGATAAATATCTTTCCAAAACAAGATTTGTTTCAGCTGACACTATCAATGATGTTTGCTAGGCTATAAAATATCAATTTTTATGGATGAATGAAAATTTTGATGGAAAGTAAGGCACAAGCCACTGAAAAATTGACAAAATATCTATTCAATATAAAGATAGTTGTATTTTCAAACAAAGTACAGATTCATCTACAATTCTTTTTTAGTCAACTATCAAAATTGGTTTCAATTCTCTGGAAAAAAAACTTAATGATTATTTAGATTATCAGGTCTAGAATGAATAGAAATATTAAGAAAAGACTAGATTGAACAATTGTGAATGGCAAGAATAACTTATTAGTAAGGAACCAACTCAAGGTAATCTAATCTGTTAAAAAACGATGAAGAAACTGAAATCGAAAACTTGAATGATTAAACTGATCTTTCAAACGACCCACCTTTTAAATGTGAGTTGTTTTCAGAAATCTTCCTTCTCTGATGTGATTTAATATTCATGCCGCAAAAACAACATGAATATTATCAAAAAATTGAAGATAGCCAATGAAAAGTCATAAAAAATTTGTTTCTGTAATTTATTCAGGAGACAATTGGTTTATTTATATAATAGACTTATGAGAAAAATATTCTTTCTCAGACACTTAGTCTAAAACCATCATATAATGACAAATAAATGTGGGGTTATTATAATAAAATTAATTTAGAATTCTAATTGTTGTCAGAAAATTAGTTTGTTATCACATTGCTGGAATTTGCAAAAATAAAAACAAACTTAGAATAAATTATATTTCAATCTTATCAGCCTTACTCAAGAACACCAGACTTAAATTATATATATACATATATATATTTATAGGCACGGTGGAGTAATGGATAGCAACTTGGATTGAGGAATTGAAGAGCCAAGTTTGTATTCCAGTCAAATCCATTACATTCACTTACATGCTAATACACTTGGGAAAGGTATTAATCCTCCTCTTCTCACCTCAGATATGGGTAAATAGCAGAATGGACTAGGTTCTGTAGCCTTGGATGGTAACTGGTCTAGGAGAAGGACAACTCTGAATTCAAAACCTGCGGAGGGTTGTTTGGGGACCCCGTGCCATGTAGTGCACCAGGTCTCTGTATTTGGCCCTTCAAAAAGTGTGGATGGTCCTGCACAAAACCTTCACCACTATAATCAAATCTCATGTTCTGTTGTCAGTTTCCTTGGAACTGATCTGCTTGACCCTCATACCTCGAATTTGATGGGAGAGTCGATTATATATATATATATATATATATATATATATATATATACAGGTATGATAAGAATCAAATATATAACTTTGGTTTGTAGAATGTAGGATTAGCAACCACTCATCTGACAAAAATGTGTTTAATAAATATAGTGGTGTTTATAATACTGTTTTAAAGAATAGTGGTTACAAGTACACTGAAATCAAATATAGAAAATATGATGATAGTGATCTAAAGAAAAGAAATAAGAAAATCATTTGGTACACACCCCATTTAACCAATTAGTCAGTACTAAGTTAGGCAAGATGTTCTTCCATTTAATTGATAAATATTTCCCTAAAATTCACCCTCTTGGTAAAATATTTAACAGAAGCACATTAAAACTAAGTTATAGCTGCACCAAAATCTTGAGAAGGTTATAAAGTTACACAATAATAAAATTTTAAACCAATTTAATAATCTGGATCATAATGTACATTCCAAGATAAAGATTATTAATGATACTAGTCAATGTAATTGTAGGAATTCAGACCAATGCCCACTGCAAACAAATGTTTAACTAAATCGCTTGTTTAACTAAGTACTATCTCTACAATAGAGTATCCGACGGTTGAAAAATAATATATTGGTAGTACTAACAATTACTTTAAGACTAGGTGGTATCAACATATTTTGTCCTTCACCAATTTCTTATGATAGTTGACTGTTTGGACTATGTATATTTATTGTAACCATTTGTATCAGTTTTTAAGTTAATGCCTGGCTACTGTTAGATGTCAAATCTTGTCCATGACACATTTTTAAGATAATAATTTCTAATTTTTTCTTTTTAGCTAAGTTTGAACTAAATGTATGTCATATTTGATTGGTTGATCAGGGTAAAGTCCTGAAGGCTTTTATTTTCTTTTTTCAAAAAATGAGAATGTATTTTTTTGCTTTTGAAACTAAATTAATTGTTCACTTGTCAGTAATTTACAATCGCCTGAGGCAATGCATCATTATTCATTGAAATAATACGACTGCAATTGTGTAATGATTCTTACATATTTTTGTTGTAATATCCTAAAATAATATATATATATATATATATATATATATATATATATATATATATATATATATATATATAATGAAGTTTGCTTGGCATTCATAGACACAACCCCCCTATCTATTACACATGCTGATGTGAAGTTCTTCAATGTTACATTCTGTATCCTCAAGTAGTTGTTTGGCAAAAGATTTTACTGTCCAACCTCAACTACTTTTGCAATGAACTGCTTACCACAGCAGTACATCAGCAACAAATTCTTTATTGCAGCAGAGTCATGTCCTCCTGCAAATCTGAATCTATGCTACTCAATGGTTGTAGAGATGGGTTGATTTTGCATTTGAGAGATGTTGGCACCATGAGATGTTAACAGTGCCCTTAAAATATTAGATGAAATAGATTAAACCTGGTAAATATTTTAATATATTTTCTGTTTATACATTATTTTTAAAGATACAACTTATTTAAGTAAATACTCTGTTTTAATTAAACAGTATTAATTACATTTACTGGCTTGAATGAAAAATTTTGAAGAATGTCCTCTGACAGGAATCAGACCTGTATTCCATACAGAAACTGTTATTTGACCTGATGAAACCATTTCCTCTGCTTCTCTTGTTTTCAGTATGTCTTGTGAGTGTTAAATTCACCAGGCCTTCTTTCCTTTTTTTTTGTCGCAGAAATTTCAGCCATATCTTTCTGATAGTAAATATCAATTCCATTACAGTTTCTATTTTCCTTCAAATTTCCTTGTTATTTTCTATCTCTGATATTTTAACCATTCATTTTTAGAATCCCATTTCTCTCCCTTAAAGTCTTTTCAGCATCAGTGAGGAGATTGTCTTGCATTTATTGCTATGTAGGAGATTAGATATTAAGTTGCAGTTTAGCACTTTTTCATTCTTACTAAGCAAATTTTCCCATCTCTTAATACATTGCTTACTTTCTAAAAGGCACCTTTCACTATTCTTATCAGCCTTCAGAATTCTGTGCTACATTTTCCAACATCTGTTACAATGATACCTAGACAGGTAAATTTTTCTACCTGCTTGGTTTTGCACATAGGTCCCACCTCAAGCTACCTCTTTTGATGACAACTGTGAATTCTTATATTTTAACAGTCCTTTCTTATTGCTTTCTTTCATGACCTTACCTAAGACTTCTGTTTCCTTTGTGAATCTATCATCAATACAATATCTACATAGCATATGTTGTTAAGAGTAAAGAGGCATGTTTGCAGAGAGGATAAAGAGAAGGATGGGGGAACACGATCAAGGTATCAAATGTTGATTGACATTACACTTGAATATTTGAAGATTATAGTTATCAGGGAAGCAAGTAAGATGAAGAGAATTCCACTGATGGGAAGTGCAAGAGAAGAAGCTGTTGGAGTAGAAGAGACGGTTATATTTAACTGTTTCAACAGCGAAAGGATGAGACCGAGATGTAGTAGCTCTCTTAAATTCATGCAGTCTGGTAACCAGTGAAAGCAACACATCAGAACAGTTGTCATGAAAACAGTTGTCATATAGAAGAGACAGAAGGAAGCCACGGCACGTCTGTGATTAAGCAACTGTAGACTAGATGCCAGATCAGGACCTATCACATTACATATTCTGGATTTTGTTGAAGACCTCAAGACTTACAGTGGAGGCACCAGACCATATATGACAGCAATATTCTATGCAAGGTTGGATGATTGATTTATAGATTTGAAAGATAGACTCGGATGAGAAAAACTTTCTGGCATGACACAAAGAACCAATTTTCCTTGTGGTAGATGAAGCTATTGATTCCCTGCATCTATTCCACCTGATATCAGCGGACAGCATGAGACCAAGCAGGTGCAACATGGCGCTCTCATGGAGTTTGGCATTAGCCATTCTGATGAGACGCAGGGAGAGTTCTCTGCCAATAATAAACCCTGATAGTCATCTAATTCTCTTTGAATTGTCTTGCTGTTCTGGTTAAATAAATCTCATCCTTGCCTTACTCTTCTTTCTATTTTTCTTTAGTCACTAAACTCGTTCTCTATCCATATGCAGGCTGTTTGTTCCCAGTAGATGTTATGGATTATCTGATTATTTTTCCATGTAAATTAAGCTTTTCTTATATTTCAAGTAGCTCTTCATATCATATTTTATCATATGCCTTTAGCAGGTTATAAATGGATGATGATTGAACATATTGCTATGTAACATGTGCCAAATTTCTCTTTTAACAAGAAACCTGATAAATATGTGCTATTGGCACATATGGCATATAAACTATAAAAATGAGTATCGATACTAGAATCCCTCATGATAAAAAACAAACAACCCAACATCAATAAAATGTCATTCAATTTAGTAAGAAACATATGAAATATATTTCATAATTAATATTGAAAGAATAATGTCACAGACTGACATGTAAAACATGATATTTGAAAAAAAAAACACACACACAATGAATGCATATAATCTTTTCAACACAAAAATTAAACTCTTTGTTAATGGCGAATGAGCTGAAAGTACTCAAAAGACATTGGACAATTTATGTTCAAATTCTCCCTGGAAAGTAGAAAAAGTAAATAAAATATCTTAAAGAAAGAAATTGGCTGGTCTTTAACCAAATTTGTTTGTGTGGTGTATATTTAAAGAGAAAGAATTCCTTTAAACAATTTATTAAATTCAACCAACAATGTCTGCTTGTTTAAATTTTTTATTGTATTTTTCCAATTTTCTGATTATTTGTTGCATATATGAATCAAAATTATTAATAAACTATCCAAAGTTAAACTTTTATTTTATTTTTGTTTGAGTACATTCAACTGTTTCAGTCATTATCAAGAACCAGATGTTGTCAGTTTCATAGCTCAAGTTCTGTTTGTTACATCCAGGTATTTTTTGAAATGTTACATTTTAAATTTAAATTTTTCTGCAAATTTTGTGTGAGCACCAGAAAACAGATATCTTAATGATTTTTTTTTATCTATTTTAAATATTTCATACACATTTTAAAATGCCATCTCTGATCGTGAAATATTTTGTTTGGTTTCTTTTGTATCAAAATAGCTTTGAGTATTTTAAGTGTGTGCTCTAGATTGCATTTCTGTCTCTGTATCAATGCACTGAAAATAAGACACAAATCATAAAAATTAAAAATGTGCATCATTTAATAAACAAAAAGGATTAAATTATTTTGGACTGACCTCATGCTGGTGCATATCTTTTGAAAAACAGCAAAAAACAATGGTTCTTAACTGTGTTGATAATAAATAGACACACATTTTGAAAAATTGCAAAGCATGAAACATTACTGTTAATGGCTAAATAAAATAAAAATGTTATTTTGGCTAACATGGATAAATGTGCAGATATTAAGACAGTGTAAAAAGGATAGTTTTTCCCATGACATTGTTTTTTTTTTAACTACTTTCACTAAATAAACACTATTTATTTATTTATTAGATTGTTTATTTACACTATTTATTTGTTATATTATTTATTAAAAACATTGGCTAATTGTCAACTAATTCAAACTTTATAAAATGGTAAATAATAAGGATTTCCTTTTGGTTCACATATTTTAATAATTTAGCAAATGTTTATAAATTTATGAATAAAATAAAAATTTAAAAAAAATAAAATTTATTTCTTTATAAATTGGTAAATGATAAATACTGCTTGCATCAGATTTATTTGTATTAATTTTTAGAGTGTTGTAAATATAAAATTATTCTTGTAAACAAACAATCTAATAAATAGTGTTTAATATTTTTGTTGTAAATTCTCAAGAACAAAAACAATGTATAAATTCACGTTCATCATATATTTAGGTTTTATTCCAGTTTTAATCATCACTTTTTAAAACACTAAACATTGTCAAGGAGTGAAGGTAGTTAAAATAATAGCAGTGTCAAGGGAAAAACTTCCTTTTTACACCAGATGTTATTGCAGATACATTTATCTGTTTGCTGTTATTTTTATGTGTATTAAAAAGCTCTTTAAAAAGTATGCAAAACAAGCTCTTTTACAAATGAGAAAAAATATATATATATATATATATATATATATATATATATATATGTATGTATGTATGTATGGCTGTCCACTCATATCTGAGTATCCCTATCTGCTAGGGTGGTACACTATTTCCTACTCAGGCATATTTGTGTTTGTTCAACAACTACAGAGATAATCTGTGTCTTATACTGCAATTGTGCTGAGTTGAGCTTTCTGGGAGATAGTGCATATAATATTTATTCAAAAATTATAACATAAAAATGTTATAACATCACTACAAAAATATCCATTTTGTTTCAACATTTCTGGTATCTTATCAAGGGATTGTTTTGATCACAAAAAACAATCAAAATTTCGCAATCAACACCATCCCTTGATAAGACATCAGAAGTGTTGAAAGAAAATGGCTATGTTTTAGTGATGTTATAACATGTTTATGTTATTATTTCTAAATAAATATTATTTGCTCTACTTTGTATTGAGCACTTTTTTAAAATAGTGTTTTTGGTTATTGGAATTTTATTCCATCTATACAAAACCTGTACTCGTGTATATATATATATATATATATATGCTCCTTATTTCACCAGTCAGGGTTTGATAAATATTTTTTCTTGCAATTTTTAGTTTTTGCTGTTTTCTTGATTTAAATTCTCATGACAGATGTGCAAAACTCCCTTGATTTCTGGGGCTAATTTTATTGTATGAATAATTAAGATAACAATTAATTCAACAGAAAATGATGAGTAAAAAGTTATAAAAAAAGATTTGTTCTCATTCAAATGTTTTACTCTTGACTGTCTTGAAACTTTGAATAATTGTTTTTCTTTTTCTTGGGAATTGATTTTGGACATCAGTAATGAACTATCATTGTTGCTTGTGATTTCAATTTAACTGTTTTTCATTTTGCATTTTCTATGTTTTTTTGGACTGCATTGTAAGGTTTGTTCACCAAATCATCTCCATCTTATTTTTCTTGTTAGCAAAAGTTGCTGCATCACGTAATCTTCAATTTTCATTTTTGCTGATTCTCTTTTAACATTTGATAGAAATTTGGTAGGAGCAGAAAATACAGGAATAACTTTGCTTAAGATTCAAATTGTTAACCAATTATAATAATGAACTGAATCACAATCATTATCTGAAATTCAGAACTGTGGAACTGCCATTATTCCACAGTTTCTTTTTACTAATATCTTTATCATTGTTGCATCAGTTTCAATACTGTGACACAGATTTTTGTCACTCAAATCTATATAGTATTTGAATCGGATTCTAGAAAAAAAAATGTTTCTCATTAATTGTGAATAACACTTTTTCTTCTAAGGTCTTATTTTTACACACACAAATCTAACTATTTATTAGTCAGTGGTTCTCTCTCTCCTTTATATATATATATATATATATATATATATATATATATATATATCTTTTGGAAATCCTCGGATAGCTCAATTTGCAGATATGTCAGGACAAATTGGTACCTGAGGAAAAAAATTGGAAATAAAAAAAGGAAGAACTAAAAACATCAGAACAAGATGAAACAAATTGTCAAATGCTTTAAGTCCTTAGGAAAAAGAAAAAAAAACCCAAACGAATAGAAAGACTAAAACATAGAATGCTCAATATGCTAAGTAGAGTGATAAACTAGAATAAATCCTAAGGAGCCAGGCAAACCTACCTAGGTTTCACCTAAATGGATCTTCAGGATAAACTGGCCAGCTAGATAGGTTTGCCTGGCTCCTTAGCATTTATTCCAAGTATATATATATGTATATGTGTGTGTGTGTATATATATATATATATATATATATATATATATGTGTGTGTGTGTGTGTGTGTATATATATATATATATATATATATATATATATATATATGTATATATATTATAAATTAACTAATTTAAAATATGTTTTTTTTTGCTACACAGTAATAACCATGTTTCAAAATTGGAAGCTAAAATTTTTAAATTTAATTTTGTAATTAAATTAAAAACATTAGTTCCATTTCATCCTGAAGCGAATTTTGGAGTAACATATTTTTTAAATTTACTGAGTTTTAACTGCAAGGGAAATTCATAATTTACTGTTACCAAGGATAGAGAGAAATCCAATCATCCAGACAAGAGGTGGTAGCGTGTTCATTTTTATTAACTTTTGTTGTATCAGTTATTTGTTACGTTTGAAAAAGGGGTTAAGTTTAGGTACAGGTGGGGATGTATTTTTCAACAAATTCTGACCTCCGTTAAATTCATGTCATTTGGTTTTTTGGGTTTTTTTTCTAAAAATTCTATTGTTAACGACAAAAATTCTTACGGCATTTTTCTATTTGTATACTTAAATATTTTTTTTTGGATGTTTAGATTAGAATACGTTTTATTTAAGTACTATTTTAAAATATTTTTCCTTTTAATTTTTAATAGACTATGTTTCTTTTTAAAACAAGTGAATCTCATAGAATTACTTCCAGTATATAAAATTGTTTTTCCATATCAAATATAAGTATATATATTACCAGGTCCCATTTTTTTAAAGATTTTATTTTTTCAAAATATTATTTAAGAAAAACTTTTTGACAATGACGGCAAAAAATAGCTATTTCATTTCTCTAATTCAGTAAATTTAAAATGTTTTTTTTTTATATTTTATATATAAACCTAGTAATATATAGTTTCTCATGTATGCACAAAAGACATGGGTCATTTATTGGCTTACATATTTTAGCTTTTCTTATTAGTTTCTATTTTACTTTAGGTGTTTTGTTGGATTCTTTTTAGTGTCAGAAGTACTTAGAGAGATAGGTTTAGGTTAGAATTAATGCTTTGTAAATTTACATTAAGCACTATTTTGTAAAAAAATAAAAATATCAATAACAACACTGGATTACATATCTTACTGTTCTTTCTTTTTTATTTATTATATATATATATATATATATATATATATATATATATATATATATATATATATATATATATATATATAAAAATTCTATAATGTTATTGATCTTACTTTATTTTTTAATTATCTAACCCTTCTAATGTTAAACATACTATTATAGTTCTTTCTATATTTTGCCTTTTCCATATCAATCTGATCTTATAATCTACCACTACTTTAAGAACACCCTTAGATTCTTAGATTATTTAATTCTTTGTCCTTATAATTTTTAAAAACTATTTCAAAAAGGTTTTTTGGTTTTTATCTATTACTGACAATGGTTTGTATTCTTAATTTATCTTTAAAATTTTAAATGAATAAATATATTTATTGTTAATCTTGTTATATATCATATTTGTAAGCCTATTTTAGTATTTTTTAGTGGGAACAATTTTATTATAGAATTAATAATTAAAAATTTTGTTTTATAAAACTCCTTTTTTTGGCCTTCCTTTAGTTTCACTTCATCTTTCTTCTCACCCCCCAACTTGTGGTCTTAAGGTTAATATCTGGGTTGAACTTGTGGAGCTTCTTTCCTTTTAAGACAGACAACTTCCATCCTCCCCTTACCACCACTTAGACAGTTTGTCCTGCCAAGGCTTCAATATGGGTTGGCTCTGTATCAATTTTTCAACTGCTGTCTTTGTTAAATATTACATTTTTAATCTCTAGTTCTGACACTGAATACAGTCCTCTGTCTAGGTTGAATAAGACTTGTCAGCTGAAATAGACTATACTCATGAGGTAATTTTGGATTTCTCTGATGTGTAATATATATATATATATATATATATATATATATATAAAGAGAGACAGAGAGAGATTACTACTTTTTGACAGAAAGCCATCACTTTGATTTGGGATTGAGTGGTAGTGAGCACTTAAGTGATTCGAATGACCTGCTTTACTTCTGGAACCTTTCTGGCATATATGGCAACCAAAATATGCCATCCTAGATATGATGATAAACTACATCCGCATCCTGGGTAAGACGATAAGCTACATCCAAGAGCAAGGCCTCTGATCAGGAGGTTTTGAGGAGTGTAGAATCACCTCTTAATTGCTGGTATTCCCAGGTCCACCCTGACCCAGGGTGGTAGCATCTGTTAGGGACCTAGCTATTGGCAAATAGTTAACACACAAACTGGAGTCAAAACACTATGAAAGTATAAAAATAGGCTTTAATACCAGCAATACTTTTATAGAAAAATTATTACCAGCAGTACATTTTAGGAAAAAAAAATATTACCAGCAGTACTTTTTAAAGGAAAAAAATATTACCTGCAATATATTTTTGGAAGAAAGAAAAAAATTACAAGCAATAAATTTTTGGAAAAACATATCATCGTTTTGAAAAATAAAAATTACCAGCAATACAATTTAAAAAAAAAAAAATTAATTACCAGCAATATATTTTTGGAAGAAAAAAATATTACCATTAATATATTTAAAAAAAAAAATATTACCAGCAATACATTTTTGTATAAAAAAAAAATATTTCCAGCAATACATTTTTGGAAAAAAAATATTACCAGCAATATATTTTTGGAAAAAATATTGTCAGCAATACATTTTTGAAAAAAGAAAATATTACCAACAATATATTTTTGGGAGAAAAAAAATATTATCAGTAATATATTTTTGGAAAAAATATTACCAGCAATACATTTTTGTATAAAAAAAAAAAAATATTACCAGCAATATATTTTTGGAAAAAAACATTACCAGCAATACATTTAAAAAAAAAAAAATTACCAGCAATACATTTTTTGAAAAAAAATATTAACAGCAATACAGTTTTGGAAAAAAATATTACCAGCAATACATTTAAAAAAAAAAAAATTACCAGCAATACATTTTTGAAAAAAAAAATTAATTACCAGCAATACATTTTTGAAAAAAAAAATTAATTACCAGCAATACATTTTTGAAAAAAAAAAATTAATTACCAGCAATACATTTTTGAAAAAAATATTACCAGGAATATATTTGTGGAAGAAAAAAACATTACCAGCAATGTATTTTTGGAAAAAAATATTATCAGCAATACATTTAAAAAAAAAATATTACCAGCAATATATTTTTGAAAAAAAAAATTACCATCAATACATTTTTTTTTTTATTACCGCCAATATATTTTTGAAGAAAAATATTACCAACAATACATTTTGAAACAAAAAATTACTATGCAATACATTATTGGAAAAAAAATATAACCAGCAATACATTTTTGGAAGAAAAGAAAATATTACCAGCAATAAAAATCTTGTTGGCATTAAATTGAGGTTGATATGCTGTAAAACAAACCAAACCAAACCAAACCAAACTGAAGCAAACCAAAATATGTGTGTATAGTCTTTCGACTTATCCAGTCTTTATGCACTCTCATGTGAATCAATTGGCATATTTATATATAATATGCAGCGACATATTAATAGAACATTATCAGTATATTAAAAATATATTGATTGTCAATATCTGTCTATATGTGTCCTCAAGGACACATAGCACAGTGGATAAAGGCGTTGATTAGATCCAGTGACAGGCGTTGATTAGATCCAGTCACAACGCTTTGGATCCCTAAGCGTTGTGAGTTCAATACCTGGTTAAGGGGGTGGAGAACTTGGAGAGGGGAATTAACAGGAGATAACTGATAACTGATTTCCATTAGACATGGCGCATGGAACTAGAACAGTCTACCCCTGTGAACAAAATAAAAGGGTTCAGTTCAACATTCCAACCACCTGAAGAAGGCCGGAGCATACAACGGCTGAAACGCTGTAATAAATATGGCGACAAAGATGAGGACAATAGTCTGAATAATTTAAATAATGTTGATCATCTACATAAATTATTTTAGAAAGGATCAGATTCAAGAAATTCTAAGAAGATACATGTTAAAACCCAACTTAGAGGTGAAAAATTAGTAAAACAAACTTTTTTTTATAAAAATTATTGTTAAAGATGAAATATTAGTGATAAGATGTCAGATTTTATTATTTTAGCTATTGTTAGGGAGAGGTTTATTTTTTATTGTGTTTGATATTTTTAAAAAGATCTAATAGCTGGCCACTTATATTTGAGGATACCTGTCTACTAGAGTGGCTAGCCAATCTCTATTGCAGATGCTCGCTCAGGCACATTTGTGTTTGCTCAACACCCACAGATCCCACCTGTGCTTTATACTAGCATGATCAACAATTTGAAGAAGACCAGCACCCTCAAGCCCTCGCTCGTGATGACTTGTGACTTTGTGCTAGCACAGCTATCGATGACCCCCAAGGGTTCTGTCTACCCAATTTCACTCACATGGCTTGGGTCAACCTGTGGTATGGTTTTCAGGCTCTTTCCAAAGGTGCCACATGCTGGGATTGACATTGATCCATTCTAATAGCATCAGAATGTCTCCTTCCCTGACAAATCGACCATGGTGAGATTTGAACCCGGGTCTCATGGTCAGAAAGTGAACGTTCTAACTACTTAGCCACATGCACAATGATCTAAAATGATCTAAGCATTTGTTAACAGGAACATTGGTGTAAAGGGATTTAATATTAAACTGAGTTTATCTGACATATTTATTCCCCTTAGTTTTTCAAACAAGTTGCCTGAATTTTTAATACATGATGGGCTGATTGTTTCAATAAAAGGGTTTAAAAGTTTTGTTATGGCTTTCCCCAGCTTGTGGGTAATGCTACCAATACTTGATATAATGAGGTGCATTGGGATGCCAGCTATAAAGTTGGTTTATTCTAGGGTAATATATTCTTTTAGTTTATACAATTATTTTTTTATTGTTAATTAGTTTAAATTTATATATTGTTTTCCCATATACTATGGCATGCCATAGTCTATAAAGTACATGTGACATAAGACCATCAGAGTGACTACACCTGAGCAACATAGGGAGGCCAGAAACGACAATATTATCAAATCCCCCACTATTGCCTGTATTCCCTCTTTATGCAGCCAGAGGCCTTTCTGTGTGCAGAACAGACAAATTAGCCATTTGTGCACTAGAGTTTCTGCATCAGATAGAGAGATGAACAAATGCATGTGTGTGTGCTTATATATAAATCCAAGTCAGACATTTATATACATGTCAGTCAAATCCATTCAAACAGTTCACAATAAAAAATACCCTATTTTAGCTAGGTCATTCCAACTGACCTAAGATAGGGTTTGTTAAGGTGTATCTAGGCATTTGCTTTTAACTGTATATGCAAATTTTTCTTTCTGAAATTTGAGTTCACATATGAATGCTTATAGAATCAGTTTAGACATTGTTTCTCAAGGTCTTCATCAAAGAGTAAACCAGAAAATTGATGGACAGGTTTGAAATCGAATTGTTACTTCCACAGCCAACACTTGGCTTACATTTAAATTTTCCATTACATTTACAAGAGAAACTTTTGTACATAAGAAAGGCAAGAGATATCTGTTCAAGTCTTTTATTTTAATTGTGTAACATAAGATTTCTTCTCTTTACTTGTAATTCAAGATGAGAAAAGTGGTGACTATGTTTGGGTCACATACAATTACATACAAAAGTACTCAACTTTTACATTATTTTTTCTTCAGATAAAACGTCCCAGATTTGATGACATATATTGACTCAATTAGCACCAATAAAACATTTTAATAGATGAACTGATAATAAATAATAGAGAATTAATACTATTATTTTATTTGCACAATTAGCAAATATAAATTTTGCCTAATTTTTTGAGCCCCAGTGAAATAATAAATTTGGTAGTAAATCAGGTCATAACAGCAATTCAAGCTATATTGTTCTTATGCTTTCAGCTTGTTCCAATTCTGAATCTCACTTTAAAAAGTCAATATAAATTTATTTTACAAATTAAACATTCATTTTTTTTAAAAGTCAAAACAATAACTTAAAGGTCCAGGAAAATAAATTATTGAAGTTTATCAATGCAGCCAAGGCGATAAGAAAATTTCTAAATCATTTGATAAACTTCATTTCATTATCATATGCATCATTCATGAAAAGAAATTGTCACCATCACAACATTTGTAAAATTGTATCAACCACAGAAGGTTTTAATATATGGAGTGAATATAATCACAATAGAATATTCAGTTGAGCCAACATCCAGACAGATCTGAATAATTCTGGATACAACATTGAACTTCCAGGCATTTTGCAGATTGATTGTAGTTTTTTATGTGCAACCTAAGAACAAAGAAATTGGCTCATTTAGGATTTGCTAACAAGTTTATGGATCAGTCAAATGATTTGTGTAATGTAGTTATTTGGTGAGACAAATTAAACATTGTAGATCATGAGTAGCAACACAACATCTGGAGAAAAAAAAATTCAAAAGTGAATCATTTTATGGACTCTGCTTTAGCACAGCAGGCATGAGGAAAATCACCAGATAATCCTAGTGAAAAGGGGAAAAAGAATTCACTATTTTCAAAAATATCAATCCATTTTTTCTCTCTGCTATCCATCTTGGTTTTGATAGATGATTCATCTTCAAACAAAGTAACAACCTGAAACAGACTTTGTAAAGCATCTCAGAAAGGGTTTAAAAGCAGTTAGAGTAATGGAATGGCCTTTTCAGTTGCCTGACTTAAATCCAATTGAATGTATGGAGCACATGTATTGAAAATATTCATAAAGGGAAACCATGTAATCTGAAGGATTTAGAATTATTCTGCAGAGAAAAATGAGTGAAAATACCATTCAAGACAAGCAAAAAGCTTGTTGAAAACTATAGAAAGTGTCTATTAGCAGTGTTCAGTACCAAGGGACCCTCATCTAAGTATTATTTATGCAAAAGTCATAATAACATATTAATCATTATGAAAATAAAATAATAATATTAATTCTATCTTTATTATAAACTAGCAGTATAACCTGTCTTTGACCAGGTGTTTCATTACTGGGAATTTTTACCATTCATTTGGAGCAGTTTAAGTTTAAAGTCAGCCCACCTGAAAATCAATATTAGTACCAAACAATTGGATGCAACTGAGGCACATCCCCAAATATGGAAATTTGAATGGCGGGGGGTCCTGAAAAGGGAACTGTATAATAATAAATATTATTCTAATAATTTAAACTATATATTTTTATTAAAGATTTTATGTAAGAACAGATAGTAAATAGTAAAACGTTGCTGAGAATTATAATGGACAAGAAGTAGTGGAGAGCCATTGTCGCCAAAAATCAATATTAGTAACAAGGAAGCAACTGAGGCACATCCCCAAATGGGAGGAGATACAATTTGAATGGGTGGGGTGGCCCTGATTCTCAATCTTGCAAGGAAGGAACCTCTTCCATGGACCATCATAATAATAATAATAATATACAATAATTTTTATTTATAATATAAATTTTTTTTTATAATTCTAATAATCTTTTGCATTAGATTTCAGCTCTCTGAAGTGGTTGTATGCTGTTTTTTTACAGACATTAAATTTTGCCTTTGATTTTTGCACAAAGTGTAAAAAATCAGTTTTTTCGATTTTTCACCTTCAAGGTTGTAATTTTTTCAGCCATTTTAGACTCAAAACCGGCACTGAAGAATTATGAATCAAATAAAAAAAAAAATTTCATCAAAATTGGATGAAAACTGTGGAAATGCATAAACAACATTCGATCATACACACACACACACATTTTGAGAATTATAGATATAGATTCACATATTAAATTATTTTACTGATGTAAAGAGATAATTATCATTAAATCAAATTCATGATTAAATGGCAAAAGGTGTTGAATAATTTTGCATACTGAATAATATACATTTTTTAACAAGAACTAAAGAAATATTTTCTTGAAACTTACATTTCTTTGTTGAATCATGTAGACAATATTTTCTACTATGACTTATTGTATTCTGTGGTCATCTTCTGGTCATTCAAGTATACCAGTCATATCACACTGTTGACCTACACCAAACCACTAGCTTCATTATGCACAAAATTATATTTGAACTAATATTTGCTGGGAAATCAAGTACATATAAATAACAGGGGATACAGTTTTTCAAGTGATTTTCTTAAAAAACAGCATCAGTCTTGCAGAATGTAAAAAAAAAAATGATTAAGAATTATTCTTCATTCTTTAAAAAATGTGAAATATTTTTGCTTAACCTACTGAAGTTGTAATGAAAAAATTAATTGCTTAAACTAAGTAAATATCCAGTTACTTTGCCAGCAAAGAAATAACAATTTTAATAATTTGGGGAAATTTTTATGTTCTGGACAATCAAATTTGACAGGAAATTTCATTAAAGAAAAAAAAACAGTCCTGAAAATTTATTCCAATTACTACTCTTTTCATAACAAATATTTCTTTAATGTGAATACTGAAAACTACTATGATATACATTTTAAAGTCATAATAAAATTTTGCAAACTTTAAGCCAACCCAAAATGAAAGAAATAATTGAATCAAGATGAAATATATTGTATTTTTAAATGAAAAGAGGAAATTCTCAGGCAATATGAAATGAAATTTAACAAGAAGGCCTTGAAGTCAACACCCACAAAACAGGATGTTATTCAAGCTTTTATGGAGAGGCTGGAAGTGGCTTGAATCCTTTCAGCCAATCAACTGTTGGCAATTCGAATCACATGACCGTTCCAATCATGAACTCTCCCATAAAAATGTTCATGCTTCTAGTTTGAAATCATCAAAAATTATATACGCCCACCAATTATAAGGTTTTAGTTTCTCATCAGATTATTACAAGGAAATGACAAAACAAGAATGTGGAAAGTGATAATTTGATGTTAACAACTGATGTTAGACTCATTATTTCAGATTAGTTTGATTATTTCAATGTGAAATGCACAGGATGGAATTGGATATATTTTATTTTGAAATGGCCTGGCAAAGTAGAACTTGAACCTTATGAAAGTTTCAAAGAAATAAAATAGAGATACACAGGAGAGATAATGATAAAACAAATTTTATTGTCTAACTGACAAATACATTCTTGCCATGACGTTAAAATTTTATAAATTATTCTGACAATTTTGCAATGTTATTAGCAAAATAACCATTTTTGATTAAGTTTCAAGAAATTATCTCCAAAGAGAATATGTCACTTCAAGGGTTGGATGATAGACTGTTTTTCTATTTTTGGTCCAGCTGCTAAAAAACAAAATGGAGAAGCTGACAGAAACAGTAATATTGTCTTCTTCACACATTCTATTATAGAACATCCAATTTAATTAAAATCAAATTTTAGTCCCATGAGATGTGAGCTGATCAAATATGAAATAATCTTTAATAGGCATTCATGTCAGTGTCAATTTAGATTACAATCTTCCCAAGCAAACTTTGAAAATAAATTCTTTATTTTTCACTTCAGGGTACTTTTCAGAGGCTACTTATTGTCAGTTATTACTGTTTATTCTGGGTTCATGAGGCATTGGAGTCATGTGATGAGGAATTGATGTGCTGTGATGAATTCCTGATCCAATAGTCTGAGAAAAATACAATCACTTTATCAAGGTGTATCTACATATGTATAAGTATTTTCAAGAATACAGAATAAATAATTTGACTGTATTAATTGCATACTGGTAAATTTGATAAAAAGCCATATTTATTGACAAGACTGAATAGAATATTTTAGCTTAGAAGGCTAACATACTGTGCCATAACCAGAGACTCCCTCATATTTTGCAAAAATCGTTATTGTCCTAAAAAAATTATAACAAAGAAAAAATATAATTATGTAACATTTTAATTTTGAACTTAACAGTTTTGAAAATAAATTCTTAATTTTGAAAAATACAAACAGGTTGAACTGATTTAAATCTTCTAATGCTTGGACATTAAATAATTAACTTATGTTTAAAAAATATTTAGTCAATATTTATGTATAATTCATTGAGTAAATAAGAGAAATTTATTTAACTAAGTAGCTTAAATTTTTTAAATACAAGTTTCATCTCTGGTCTTCTTGTGTAAAAGACAAAACTCCTTTTTTTAAGGTAGAAATACAATCAATGAGATTAACTTCTGAAAATTAATTCCAGTTTTAATGATAATGCCATCAGAAATAATTTTCAGATGAAGTCCAAGGGAGGTAACACTAAAAACCTTTAGTATTATTCTATAAAAACTGAATCAAATAATTTGACAAGTTTGAATTTTATAGCTGTTTCTCTCTTGTCAGAAATTCAGTGACTGGTGTTAGCATTTTATATGAAATCTCTGATTGTTATAAAAGATAAAGAGAATGAAAAATCTAGATTCTGAAATCAATATCATATAAAACCCTTTGTATATTGAAGTTAGTTTCTTCGAGGCATTCACTAACCACACTGAATGAGTGGGTAGGACCGAGTGTTAGTAGGACATAAGGCAGAAAGAATTTCTGAAAACGACAGAGTCTGTCATTTCAAGTAGCCTTAATGAAGAGACAACAAATACAGGCTTCAGTTTCTCTCTCTATAGAAATTGGAGCCATGTTTGCTCATTAAGATGACATCACTTTTAAATACTTGAAAAATTTGACAGCTGCAAAATATGTTTTATTTTACTTGGCTTCTCTTTAGTTCAGAAATAAAATAATCATTTTGACAAGGAAGTCTTCTTCATTCACCAATGATTTTTGAATTCAGCTTTAAAAAAGATCATCATAAGCAAAGACAACATTAAAAATCATTAAAAACAAAATTTAAAAAGATGTAAAATGGTTTCTTGACAGGTTAAAATGAAATCTTATTTAATGTGAGTTGTGGAATATGACTTTATCCATTCAATATATTCACAAGAAAACAAACATCTTTGCTGAATCTGTTCAGTGAATGTCTTCATGTTGAAGACTCACCTGTATTCAGAAAATGTTTTACTGCCAATTTTTTGAAAACTGCAGAAAATCTGCATTTCTAACTCAGAGAACTGAACTGTATTCAGTCGTCAGTGTGGTGGCTTTCTTGATTATCTTCAAAGGCAATGATCCAGTCAATGGTTGAATAATCAAGAAATTAACGGGTGGCTGAAGCTGATGAATGGATGATGAACTGAACAAATGAATCAAAAACTAAAACCAACAAAGCAAACAAAATTTACAACAGGAATTTGAAGAATCATACTAACAATAAACATGAATTTATTTACACGCATAAAAGAAATTTAGTTTGATAGAAGATATCGTAACTTATACTAAGTAAAAACTTTATAGTTACTGATAATTCCTTAACTAATGCTACCTAAATGATACATATATTAGAAGTCAATTTTACACTTTGCATTTCACTATATTGTGCTAGTCCCACTTTACTTCAGGACTGACATGAATAAGAAGAATACTTTATCAACATGTAATAAAGACACCTAAACATGAATACAATGGTTAAAACATAAAGACAATGTCCTTTGCTGTATATAGAAAATATGTCAGGTGGTCTTACTCATCTGTTGGAGTGAAATACGGCTATGTAGCTTGTAGCTTTAAAATCCACAGTAACTGGTACCATGGTCTTACCCATCTGGTGGAGTGAAATAGGGCTAGGTAGCTTGTACCTTTAAAACCCTCAGGAACTGGTACCATGGTCTTACCCATCTGTTGGAGTGAAATAGGGCTAGGTAGCTTGTACCTTTAAAACCCTCAGGAACTGGTACCATGGTCTTACCCATCTGGTGGAGTGAAATAGGGCTAGGTAGCTTGTACTTTTAAAACCCTCAGGAACTGGTACCATGGTCTTACCCATCTGTTGGAGTGAAATAGGGCTAGGTAGCTTGTACCTTTAAAACCCTCAGTAACTGGTACCATGGTCTTACCCATCTGGTAGAGTGAAATAGGGCTAGGTTGCTTGTACCTTTAAAACCCTCAGGAACTGGTACCATGGTCTTACCCATCTGTCGGAGTGAAATAGGGCTTTCAGGTAGCTTGTACCTTTAAAACCCTCAGGAACTGGTACCATGGTCTTACCCATCTGTTGAGTGAAATAGGGCTGGTAGCTTGTGCCTTTAAAACCCTCAGGGTCTGTTACCATGGTCTTACCCATCTGGTGGAGTGAAATAGGGCTAGGTAGCTTGTACTTTTAAAACCCTCAGGAACTGGTACCATGGTCTTACCCATCTGGTAGAGTGAAATAGGGCTAGGTAGCTTGTACTTTTAAAACCCTCAGGAACTGGTACCATGGTCTTACCCATCTGGTAGAGTGAAATAGGGCTAGGTAGCTTGTACTTTTAAAACCCTCAGTAACTGGTACCATGGTTTTACCCATCTGGTAGAGTGAAATAGGGCTATAGCTTGTCTTTTAAAACCCTCAGGAACTGGTACTATGGTCTTACCCATCTGGTAGGAGTGAAATAGGGCTAGGTAGCTTGTACTTTTAAAACCCTCAGGAACTGGTACCATGGTCTTACCCATCTAGTGGAGTGAAATAGGGCTAGGTAGCTTGTGGTTTAAAACCCTCAGGGACTGTTACCATGGTTTTTTACCCATTTGGTGGAGTGAAATAGGGCTAGCTTTTAAAACCCTCAGGAACTGGTACCATGGTCTTACCCATCTGGTAGAGTGAAATAGGGCTGTGTAGCTTGTACCTTTAAAACCCTCAGGGACTGGTACCATGGTCTTACTCATCTGGTGGAGTGAAATAGGGCTAGGTAGCTTGTACCTTTAAAACCCTCAGGGACTGGTACCATGGTCTTACCCATCTGGTGGAGTGAAATAGGGCTAGGTAGCTTGTACTTTTAAAACCCTCAGGAACTGGTACCATGGTCTTACCATCTGGTAGAGTGAAATAGGGCTGGGTAGCTTGTGCTTTTAAAACCCTCAGGAACTGGTACCATGGTCTTACCCATCTGGTAGAGTGAAATAGGGCTTGGCTTGCCTTTAAAACCCTCAGGGACTGTTACCATGGTCTTACCCATCTGGTGGAGTGAAATAAGGCTGAGTAGCTTGTACTTTTAAAACCCTCAGGAACTGGTACCATGGTCTTACCCATCTGGTAGTGGGCTAGTGCTTGTACTTTTAAAACCCTCAGTAACTGGTACCATGGTCTTACCCATCTGGTAGAGTGAAATAGGGCTGGAGTAACTTGTACCTTTAAAACCCTCAGTAACTGGTACCATGGTCTTACCCATCTGTCAGAGTGAAATAGGGCTAGGTTGACCTTTAAAACCCTCAGGAACTGGTACCATGGTCTTACCCATCTGTCAGACTAGGTAGCTTGTACTTTTAAAACCCTCAGGGACTGGTACCATGGTCTTACCCATCTGGTGGAGTGAAATAGGCTGGGTAGCTTGTACTTTTAAAACCCTCAGGGACTGGTACCATGGTCTTACCCATCTGGTGGAGTGAAATAGGGCTAGGTAGCTTGTAAATTTTAAACCCTCAGGAACTGGTACCATGGTCTTACCCATCTGGTGGAGTGAAATAGGGCTAGGTACCTTGTGCCTTTAAAACCCTCAACAACTGGTACCATTGGCAGTGGAGAGAATTTCTTCTGTATTACTTTAAAGCAAATCTGGTCTTTTCTCTGGTGGTGGTCAGCTTTTTTGGAATCCATGTGGTTTTATTAAACAATGAGACACTGTCTAACGTTATGTGACTAATCTCTCTATATAGGAGCAGATGAATTTTACAAACCTAACAATTACAGTCATTCAGATCTTTATTTTTTTAGGTTTATTATTTGGGTTGAGGGTTGGCAAACAGATGAGTGGAAGTGTAAATAGAAAGAGCGGGAATTGTCTCAGGAAGACAGCCAATCAAATTTTACACAGTTGTTGAACTGAATAATTTCTCTGAGATCACGTCCCATAAGTAGCTATTAACACTCCAACAGGCGAGCCTTGCTGAATTTCATGTTTAATGTTTTCTGCATTAATTCCCACCAATCCTACAGCGCTTTTAAATGACAACAACAAAAAATCATCATATTGTATTATTAAAATCATATATTGTATTATATTAATGAATATAAGTGACATAATGTATATTTATGTATATAAGCAGCACTCTTTTAGTTTTTGCTATGAGACAATGCAACTTATAAAGATAAAACTTAATTGTTAAGTGAATTTGTTAGGGAAGCGCAGTTACATAGTAAGCTGACTAACATTACCTGAGTACATGCCTTTGAATCACACATTAGGCTAAATGTATACATCTAATATCTCCACCTATGGGTTGGGATTTTATTTACTAATCTAGTCATTTATTTAATTTTTTCTGTTTTTATTATGAGTAGATTTGCTTATTGCCCAGTTCATGCTCATTCCGTGTCTTTTGTACAGGAGCAGAGGTTTTACCCTTTTTTTCCTATTTAGGATGGGGTTTCTGGTTCCTTCTTCTGAGGATTTAATAAGAATGACTGTCATGACATTTTAGCAATATGACTAGATGGAGGCTATGACTCTTCATATTCTGGGTTGGCAGTGTTCTGGTTGCTTCTTCCTGACTAGTAGCAAGGACCCTGAACTCCGAGGCTACTCTGATCAACAGTCGCATAATATCAGGGTTCATGCAGTGCCATGGCATGGATAGGTGTTTCTGCAAGCACTTTTAGTGGGAAACCCTAAACCCACATTATGCTGTAGCCTGTGCCAACTTCTGGATAGCTTATATTGCCTTTGATGATCCACAGTGACTATTATTCTTAGTCTCGGCCAATTTCATACTATACTATAACTAAAATGACTAAACAAAATAAAACCAAACCAATTTGAAAAAAAACAAAAACACCTAAGACTTTCAATTTTTTTCTCCAACATTTGTACCAATTTTTGCAGTGCACAATTGTTTCTCTGCAGATATCATAGATCACTGTGATACTAATCTAAACTCTTCAATCTCAAGCACTGAATTCTTCATTCTTGGCTATCTTCTCTTTCAAAAAGATTCTATTTTCCATATACAAGGCCTTGGTGTCAATGTCTGTGAACATCTCTCCAAGTGGTAAGGGAACTGTCTTTTGAAATTCTGGATTGTTCTTATATATGCTTCCAACTTTTACTATTAAATTCAATTGGTTATCTCTTCTTTCATTGTTCCTTTTCATTTCAAGACTTTTACTTGCTACACAGAATTTCTGAATAGCATTCCTCTGCAAATATCTTTGTGTTCAGCAACTTTGCTGTTCATTATGTCAAGTGGCTTCATCATTCTAATGTTACCGATCATGCTGGCATTGAGACTTTTAACTTCTCAATTGCTCAATCTCTCACTCAAATAGTAGACATTTCCCTATGCTTTTCCCTAGTAATTCTGATACAGGGTGCAGCTGGTATTTGAGAACATACAGATTTAAGATTAATACTGCTTCCTACTAACTTCTAATGCTTTTACTTTTCAGAAATCAAGAATGGCAAACCCTATGATAACAAATGAAATGAAAAGGCATGCTGTGATTGTGGCATTAAAGGCTGATCATAGCGATTTGGATATTGCACGTTTCCTCAGAGTTGCAAAATCGTTTGTCCACAAGATACGAAAAGAGTTAGAAGATGCTGACAGTTCCCCAATGTCTCTTGAATTTCTAGATTTTAATATTTTTTAAACATAAGTTAATTATTTAATGTCAAGAAAATGTTAGAAGATTTAAATCAGTTCAACCTATTTGTATTTTTCAAAATTAAGAATTTATTTTCAAAACTGTTAAGTTCAAAATTGAAACATTACATGATTATTTTTTTTTCCTTATAATTTTTTAAGACAATAAATGATTTTTGTAAAATATGAGGGAGTCTTATATGTGCTTCCAACTTTTACTATTAAATTCAGTTGGTTATCTCTTATTCTTTCATTTCAAGGTTTTTACTTGCTACACAGAATAGAAATTTCTGAATAGCATTCCTCTGCAAATATCTTTGTGTTCAGAAACTTTGCTGCCCATCATGTCAAGTGGCTTCATCATTCTAATGTTACCGATCATGCTGGCGTCAAGACTTTTAACTTCTCAATTGCTCAATCTCTCACTCAAATAGTAGACATTTCCCTACACTTTTCCCTAGTAATTCTGATAGATAAACTCCTCTCCTTTTTCTGTTCCCCAAACTCATGGCATGCTTTGCTGTTCTGTCTTCTTGGCATTTTCACTTTCTCATCAATGTAACATGGCTTCCCTCTGTCTTATCTATAAATAATTTCAATATATCCACCTTTAGTACATCTATACCTAGTAGACCATGAAGTTTTTTTACATTCCACTCCTATAATCAGAATAATTTCAAATCGGTCATGGGTTTCAAAAGTTCCATTGAAGTAGCCCAATGTTTTTAGAAAAGATCTACCAAATTGTCTCAATTTCAGATGACTTTTTCTCAATTTTGGTTTACCCATTTATCCCCAGAAATTTCTTGAATTCAGTGTGGCTCTTCATATCCACTTGCATTGAAACATTGATATGCCATTTAATTTAATTTTTTCAAAAGAATTCTTTTCGTTGGGACTTTGTATTGAAAAATGTCATCAATTCTTTCTTTTTCCAATTTTTCTATACTATTTTCTTTTTAACTTTGCATACAGACTGAAAATGATTTTTTTCTTTGGCAGTTATGGCAAACTTTTCCAAATGTGGGACACTTTTTTTGGTCAATTTCATGCTCGTAGTTACAGTATTTGCATTTCTTGCATTCGGTTTTTATACTGTATGTTTCAACATTGCCTCAGTAGAATTATACTTTTTAATCAATTCCAGTCATTGTATAACTTCCACACATGAAGTTAAAGACAAATTATTCAATTATAATTGTTCCAATATCTTAACATTTATCAGATATATCAGCCATACTTTCAATCAACTGTAATTAAATCAATTTGTTCTTTATAGTCAATTCTTGAGTTCCTAGTTTTTCAAACTTGCAGAATCTGCAAGCTTCTCTTAATCTGTATAGATATTGTATTATTGATTCATCTTGTTTCTGTTTAATGGATATAAATTTGGATCATTCTGCTATGACAAGTTTCTTTTTAGGTCATAATTTTTTTTTATCATTTCTGAAACTGATGAAGCCAAATTCTTTAATTGTTTATGGTATGCCATAACAGAAATTTCATTATAGCTTCACAACATGCCGAAGCTAGGAAGAGGTTAGTTATTTCATTTTCTTCCCCTCTTGTCTTACTGTCTTTGAATGTTTTAGCCCTAGCCTGGGCTGCATAACACTGGATCCAAGTTTCAACAAATTCTGATTCAGCTAAGTGACTATCAGTGACTCCATATTGTTGTATAGTGTTGTTCTATGGCACGTAATCAGTAGTCAACTTCCTCACATCTGACTCTTTACTCTACAGTTTATTTAATCTATAAACAATATATGCAAATAGGTAAAATCCTATTTGCCAAACCCATTATAGTTTGTTGCATCTTTTAGAGTGATTTAAAAATATTTATACTGCAGTTTATTTGCATAATGAAAGCTGACATCACCAAAACAAGTTATTATCATTATTTTTAATATTTTTAGAAGGATGAAACTCACCCAATATATTCTCCTATAAATATAGTAAATCCTGAAAGTTTTTTCAAAATCAATTGGTTAATACAAATATTGTGAAAATATTGACTTGCATAATAAAAAATGATATCAAATATTAAGAATATTTTGAGCTAATTGTAATGTCTTTGATAGCCTAAGTGATAATATGTTAGCATGTAAGAGGCACAGAATGCATATTCACATCTTTTTTGAAGATAATCCTTTATTCAAAATTCCTGCAGTTAAAGAACAGATGGGATGAAAAGTAATGACATGAAAAAACAAATTAGAACCAATATTAATAAAATATGGAATGAGGAGTTTAAATGTTTTTAGTCAAAATTTTGAAAAGTCCTTTTGAAAAGAAGTTGAGAGAGAATTTGAGAGCTTCTCACATTATAAGCAGAACCAATGCTTTGTCAGAATTTTAGTTTCCAATTCTTATATGTTTTTACATCTGTGGTTCCTTCTCAACTGTATGTGGGGGAGGACAACAGATGCATGTGTTAGTTACAGGAAAGCAATAAATTCGAGCTTTCTTTAGTCAAGTCAACTATGAGTCACTAAATTGAAGTGAGAGGGGCCAATGGGTGTGGCTGATGAATGTTTCCATGGTACTGTCATTTGGGAAAACAGAGTGTCAAGATTTATTTTCATGTCTTTTCACAAAGAAAATAACTTTGGCAAATAATCAACGGGAGAGAATAAAAAGAGAAAACGATTAAAATTAAAGCAGTCCTTAAAATTATTTAGTGGAAGGATAACACCAAAATTTGCCAATTCTTGTGAGAAACACTGGGCTGTGTCCTGCTAAAAGCACTTTCCTTCAGAGATAGCAAGGGACATATGTGCAAATATTATATATAAATCCAAACAAGGTGGAGTTAAAAGAACTTACAAAATTTGTCTGTTTTCCAATTTTCGGATAAGGTGTTGAGTATCTGAAGTTCATAGTTTGTTAGTTTTATTCAATACCTTTATTCTTTGGGAAGCTGGAAATTTGAAATCTGTAACAGCTATTGGGAATAAAATAAATAAATAAAAATAAATAATTGTATTTTTTTGTGTGGCCTAATTCTCAATATCCGTTGAACATGACATCATGCTAAACCATTTCAAAATTCTAGCATTCCAAAGAATATCAGGATGTAGAAAAGGAATTCTAACTATCACACAGACACCACATTGATTCTTGATAAGTATCTGAATAAAAATAACAAAACATAAACTTTGGACAGTTTATCCACAATATCTTCTCTAAAAATTTGAAAAGTACAATAAAAAATTAAACAGACAGAACTTGTCGGTTCTTTAATCAAACTGGAAGTGTAAGAAGAGAAACTGTTGGAATAGAAGTGGCAGTTGCATTTAGCTATTTCAACAGTAAATGGGTGGGACCTAGATGCCAATCTAGTAGCATGCTTAAATTCATGCAGTCGGAGCACCAGAGAAAAAAGGTCGTCAGAGCAGTTGGCATGAAAATATTCATAGAAAAGACAGAGGGCAAGCCATGTCTTATCAGTGAGAAAGTGACTGAAGTCAAGATGCCAAGTCAGGACCAGTTATATTGCAGATCCTTCTTTGGATTTTGTCAAGAACCTAGAGATGAAGAGCAGGAGCACCAGAACCAGATATGGCAACAGTATTCAATGCATGGAAAAATGGTAGATTTGTAAATGTGGAAGATGGATTCTAACAAAAAAAAGTCTTTTCGCGTGACACAGTGATCCAACTTTTCTTGCTGTAGATGCAGCTACTGATTCAATGTAGTCGCTCACTTCAAGGTCAGTTGAAAACCTGAGGCCAAGAAGGTGCAGTGTGTTGCTCTCCAGGAGTCTAGCATCAGCCATGCTGATGGCAAGCAGAAAAGTTTCTCTACAGTGGTTAAATGAGACCAGTTTTCATCTGGAGGTGTTAAAATTTACAAGCCATTTCCTGCCCTAGTTAACCACTGATTGGAGGTCCTTTTTAAGGGCAACAGCTAGATTTACTTTATCAGCTCTGATGGATTTGTTATTGAGACAGGAGTAAATGGTAGTGTCATCTACATAAATACCTACTTGGGAACTGATGACATCAGGAAGATCATTGATGAAGATCAGAGTGTAGGACCCAGGAGAGAGCCTTAGGGGGGCACAAGTGTTCGTGTGAAAGGATGTGGAAATGATCTCATTCAAAATGACCTTCATTTCACAATTTGATAGGAATGATTGGATAAAATCAAACAACCATCCTGTAATGTCGTAGCCCTGGAGCTTGCATAGAAGACCAGCATGCCAAACCCTGTCAAACACCTTTGAGATATCGAGAGTCACAAGCTTATTTTAAGGGCCTGAAATACATATTCAGTGATGGCCGTTAGTACATCAGTGGTAGACCTGTCAAAATGGAAAAGCTATACAGTTTCTCTCAGAGGAAGTCATGAGAAGTAAGATGCTTAACCACTTCAGCATTGATTAGAGTTTTGCTGAAAAGCAGTAAGAGACTAATAGGGTGATAATTTCAGAGGTCAGAGGTTCTTCAGAGTTCTTAAAAACAGGAGCTAAAGAGGAGGACTTCTAACAAGCTTGAAAGCAGGAAGCAGTGAGGCATTTGTTGCAGAGTTTGGAAAGAGCTGGAGCCAACTCTGGAGCACATTTCCTTAGGATGATGGCTGGGATTCTGTCACCTGCACCTGTCTTGTGGGAGTCTAGTTTAGAAATGTCTGAAACCAGTGATGGGGTTATGTGCATATATTACTCAGTAGAGTCTCCAGGGGAAATCAGGTGTGGGTACTCCAGATGATTTGAGTGTAGAGTTGGAAGAGAACTTTCAAGCAAAGCATTCAACCTTATCTTCAGTAAAAGTCAGGACTTCAAATTGTTTGAATAAAGGAGGGATTGAGGATTTGCTGTTGTTCAATGCACTCATGCAGAGCTGCAAATAATTTCTTGAAGATACATATATATGAATTTGTACTGGGATCTTGAGTCATAGTAACTCTTGATAGAGCTTGGTGATCCTGACTGTTGATCTTCTTGGATTTCCTCTAGTTTGAGAAGCTCAGTTGAGCACCTCTGCTGTCTCTTCCCAATGCACCATGTTGAGTCTCATAACATTGCTATGTCCCTGGAATGGTGGCTGAATAGTTGCTATGTCTTGACAAAGGGCTGATTGTAACTATGCAGGGCATGGTTGACACTTCATGGGGTATTTTAAAAAATCTTGCATACCCATCTTTAGGGAATGTGTGTATATATATCACAAACCCATATATATATATTACATTGGATGTCAGAGTAAACAGTTTGCTGTCAAATGGAAAACTTATTATTACTATTATTATCAAATTTTCTCTCTAAATGACAAGAAATAGAAATCAATCAACAAATAAGAAAAGGATAAAATAATAAAATTATCAACAAATGTTGTATAAATTTGTTTGAATGATAAATGATAAGGAAAGAAATCAACTATATTGAACCAGAATCAAAAATAAACAAAACAATAACTGTTGTGACCTAAAAATGATTTTTCTACAATTTTGAAAATTGTCTTCTTTCATAAAATAATTCTATGTTTAAATATAGTGTAGAATTATGCATGCCAATATATAAGTAATTTAACAAATACAATATATTAAATGCTCTTAATAATATAAGAATTCTTAGTGATAATATATTAGATATTTATAATAAACTTACAAAATAACACTTATTCCAAAAGGAAAACAGTTGATGTATACTTTGGTTTACCTTAAAAAAAATGAACAAATATATGTTTTAATAAATAAACATAATATATGCATAAGAATATAAACAAAATTACAATATAATAAAGTAAAATATAAGAAAATATGGAAAAATATTTATCATTTTTCTTTTTTTAAAAATACCACATCACTTTTTTGGAGCAATTAAAACACATCCATTCACTATGGTATCTAGTGTTTATCAAAATGTGTGAAAATAGATTCAAACTACATCCATGAAGAAGTAATCGATGTACGACCACAAAAATCACAGAAGCAGATTTACTCTGATGAACTTAGTGATACTTTCCAATCTAATAAGCCAATAAGAAATGATTCTTTATAGTCTTGAATATTCAGCTAAAGGAATTAATCTCCATGTTAACTTAGACAAAAATACAATATGTATGTTTAAATCAAAATGAAAAAATCAAAACAGTATCTGGCACACCTCTTAACTGTGTCAAAGAATTTACTTATCTAGGTAGTAAAATCTCTAGCTGTGAATGCAATGTAAACATATTCATCAGTAAAGTTATCTCAAGAGTGAAAATCTAGAGAACGTGAAAAGAAGCCTCTTTCAAGCAACAGTTACATCTGTTCTATTGTATGGCGTCTCAGAACCTTGAAACTAGAAAAAACATGGAGCATACACTTGAATGTCACTTGGAGAGATTGTCTGAGCAATGAGTGGGAAACTTTGTTCAGTATTAGACATCATCAAAAGGTGTAGAATTAGATTTTCAGGGCATTGCTGTAGAGCAAACAACAAAATTATAAGTGAAGTTCTTCTGTGAGAACCTACACAAGGCAGAGTGTGAAGGGGATAACAAACTAAAGCCTATATCAATCAGATTTGGGACAACATAAGCCGCATTCCCTTTGACCTGGCAAATATAATGAACAACAGAATTGGATGGCAACAGCTGGTTGGTTGTTTTTATTTAGTAGTATATCAACACCTCAATGGGTTATTTAATACTGAAATCTAAATATTTTGTATGCAATTTTATTTTTATTTTTTTGAGACAATAATGCTTTTAGTGATTAAGAGTTTACTAATTAATTAGCTGGAGGAGAGAAGAGGTGGATTCATACCTTTCCTAAGTATATTTGTACATAAGTGAATATAATGAACACAGTGAGATCAGAACTGAGCTCTCTGATTAACAATTCCGAGCCATTATCAACCACACCACCTACACATCCAAAATTACAGCATCTGGTATTTCCAAGCGGTCACTCATCTAGGTATTGACTAGACTCAATGCTGCTTAACTTTAGTGATTAAGGTGGCAACAAAAAAGTCTTACAGGAATCTGTGTAAGCAATGGGATCAGATTATATATATATATATATATATATATATATATATATATAAATAAAAGGCTCAAACACTAATATTCTATGGTTATAATTTATTAGATTGGAATTGTAATCATGATCCAATTCAATTTTTGAATTTGTAGGTCTGAAGAATTGGATTGTGATTACAATTCAAATCTAATAAATTATAACCATGGAATATTAGTGTTTAAGCCTTTTTATTATATCCTTACTCTGTCCTAGACATTGAGTTCTACCTGGATCCTTCCTCTTGGAAAATTTTTTTCTGAAAATATACATGTATGGGAATTTTTTAGATATATTTTTCATATGTATGTATATTTTCCACTAATATTATCTATATATATATATATATATATATATATATTATACAGTAAAAATCCAAAATTACCTTATGTGGGTATAGTCGATTTCATTCCTAGACTGACAGTCAGTCTAGGGCTGAAGAAGACTGGTATAAGGTTGTGCCAGTTCGAAATAGACTATACCCACATGAGGTAATTTTGGATTTTTACTGTATAATATATATGCTCTGTTATAATATGCACTGAGCTCTCAGAGCTCTCTCTGTGGATCAGTTTTAATATTTGATATTACTAGAATCCACCTGGATTATATACCAATGGATTATTTGTACTATATATATATATATATATATATATATATATATATATATATTCTTATCTTAACCTCAAGAAATGTTAATATCACAAAAACTTTAGTTAGTTTAGATAAGTATCATGAAGTTTTTATTTATTGATAGTAATAATTATATATATATATATATATATATATATATATATATATATACATGCCTACAAGTATGCAGTATTTCAATGAAAGAAGTTATCTTGAAGACATTTATTGAGAAAAGGCTAATAAAAGTTAAGAAAATTACAAATTGCAAAATTGAAAGAAATTTAATTGATTAATAGAATTCAATACATTGATTTAGAAGAAAACTTGAACAACTGACTTAATTCAACAGGTAAAAATTAGGTTGGTGGATGGAACATGCATTTATTATGGTAAAATGGGTGTTTGCCAAAAAGGCTGATGACAAAAGCATTCGGTATGTAAATGAGAATAGTTTTCTAGTCAGAAAGCTTGTTTAGTATGTAAATCAGAGAAATTAGTCCAATAACCAAGAAGGAAATGTTTAATATATAATTGCTTCTGGCTGATAGAATGAAGCAGACTGATATGAAATGTTCAAACAGAAATATGGCACACATTACTGCAGAACCCCTGTGGCTTAAACAAGGTATTCAAAATGAGGGACATTGAGCAGGAATATTCAACATTTAAACAAGGCTCTTCACAATGCTTTATTATACAGTGTTTAGTATGTAAATCTATACAGAACCAACTGGAATATGAACAAATAATCAATAGATAATAATACAATCTCATTCAGTTCAAGAAGTCTGTCATTTTTTTCTCCAGTGGTTGCACTGAAATAATTAAGTCCTTCCAGAATTTCAGAAAATTAACAGAAAACAAAAATATTTGCTTCAGTAAAATCAGAAAATGCTAAATGTGCAAATTAAATTCTTTTTGCAGTGAAATGTTTTTTCTGATATCTTCATCTTTATTGTCATATTAGCTAGCAAAACATTAAGACAAAAACAACAAAGATGAAGACGCTCATGCAAAAGGAATATTAATAACAATACTTTGTTGCAAAAAGCCTAATTTTGTTTTTACAGAAAACATTTAGTCAGTCAAAAAAGATGAATTGTATTATAAAATTCATATAATGATGAACAAACTAAACCAATTCTGACTGGATTTTCTTTTATGTGCAGTGTCCAATCAGGATGTGAACAATCACAGCTCTCCACAACTTCCTATCTTTTGTTCTCTTACTATTCTGTCTTCTGGCAATCATTTACATAGGGTTATTAAGAAGATTATTCAATCTTTTTTTCTGTTTGTCACACCATCAATGCGTCTTGTGAGCATCAAATTCTCCAGTGTCTGTCTATATTTCTGAGATGAGGTATTATGTACACTATTTACATTATTTGGAGTATTGTCCTCATCTTTGTTGCCATATTTATCACAACGTTTTGACCTTTCAGTGTCTGTCTATATTTCTGAGATGAGGTATTATGTACACTATTTACATTATTCAGAGTATTGTCCTCATCTTTGTTGCCATATTTATCACAACGTTTCGGCCTTTCAGTATCTGTCTATATTTCTGAGATGAGGTATTATGTACACTATTTAGATTATTCGGAGTATTGTCCTCATCTTTGTTGCCATATTTATCACAATGTTTCAACCTTTCAGTATCTGTCTATATTTCTGAGATGAGGTATTATGTACACTATTTAGATTATTCGGAGTATTGTCCTCATCTTTGTTGCCATATTTATCACAATGTTTCAGACATTGTATGCTCCGGCCTTCTTAAGGACACATAGCACAGTGGATAAAGGCATTGGTTAAGGCAGTGGAGAACTTGGAGAGGTGAATTAAGAGGAGATAACTGATAACTGACATCCATTAGACATGGCATGTTGAACTTGAAAAGTCTACCCCAGCAAGTGAAATAAAGGGTTCAGTTTGACATTCCAACCACTAGAAGAAGGCCGGAGTGTACAACGGCTGAAATGTTGTGATAAATATGGCAGCAAAGATGAAGACAATAATCTGAATAATGTAAATAGTGTATCAAATTCTCCATACTCTCTTTCCACATTATGTTCCTCTTTCTGATTCTAAGTATAAGTATCACTTTTGTTGCCATTTTCCTTAAAACTTCCTAGTTACTTACATGCTCCATCCATGGTATTCTCGGAATTCTTTAATAGAGCCACATCTCTTTTGTCTCAAGTCACCTTTTCATCTGTGAGATATCACAGACTGTTTCTAATGAAATTTAGACAGCTTTTATCCTCTTTGGGGATTCTGCATTGTAATTAAAGTGAGAGAAAGGAGAACAGGAACAAAGATGGCTTTCCTCTGATGACTGTCTCAGTTGAAAGAAAATCGACAAGTTTAAAAACCATTTCAAGTTCTTTTTCCCTTTAGCCAAAAGAAACATCAATATCCATTTTCAAAGTTTAATATTTGTATAAGACATAAATAACATTTTTAAATTTGGCCTAATTTTATAAAGCTGATAGTATAATGAAAAGTACAATTTTGTCATAAATCTACAAGGTGGGTACAAAAATTCCTGGAGTCTTCTTTTGCGAACATTAAGACCTGAATAAACAATGGTCTTATTTCATTCAAAAATTCTATAAACATTTGGATACACCTTATAAAATATTAGTGATATCTGACAGATGCTCAAAAGGACAGCGTCTGCAGTTATTCATAAGTAATATAAGAGAAACTCATGGCAGAGATGATTTATGTGGTAAAAAATGCTTTCAAAAGATAAGCATAGAAAACTGTTTCTTTGAAAGCAATATGAATACAAGTGGTAAAATATATCACATACAGTTTTGTTTTTTAAACAGTCAATGAAAGACCGTATATTTATCCATACTATTTTCTTATCTTGTATATAGTGACAAATTATTTCCCTTATTTTATGGACCCAGTTTAATTGCACTTTTCAGCAAATCAACAATGGTTTCCTGGCAAGTCTGCAAAGGCCATATGTTCTCTTTTCTAATATCAGCAAATTGTAGAACAACTGCAGAATTTGAATTTCTGTCTGAAGCGGATTTGAAGTGTTTATCTAAATTCAGGAAGTACTGAAACCTTTTACATTTTTCATTTGAGCTATGGAATTGGCCACTCTTGTAAACTTTAATTTCATTTTCTAACTTTCTTTCTCAGATCATTTATTAACAACCTATGTTGAAAGAAAATAACAATATACAGATTCCTGCAAATTAATCACCAGTCAGACTAAAACTCTAAGGAGTCTGAAAATAATCTTAATTCTTATTTTATTACATCTGTTACCTAAATTGATTCTCATAATTTCTGATCAGCAAATGGTAATTTTTGTTATATCAACATATCTAGTTTTTTTTAATCATTTCGCCCCAAGCAAGGCTATAATGTCACTAAGATGCAAGGGGTTACTGGGAGTGAAAGTGAATGAGAAGACTTTAGCGAAAGGAAAGGATAATAAAAGAACAGTATTCAGAAAGACAGAAGATGGCAATTGGCATTGTATTTAAATTCATCAAATCAGAAGAGAATTCCAAAAGGTGGAAAGTGTGAGAAAAGAAACTATTAAGATAGAATTTATGGTTCTATCAAGCTATTTCAAAAATATAATGATGAGACCTAACTGCCAATCTAGTACTCTGCTTAAAAACATGCAGTTGAGGTAGCAAAAATAGTGCTTATTAGAACAACTGCGATGAAAATATTTTTAAAAAAAGTCAGAGGCGAGTTACATCACACTGGTGGGAAAGTGATTCAAGTCAAGATGACAGGTCAGGACTGATTATATTACAGACCTTGTCTGCATTTTGTCAAGAATCTCTAGATATATAGCTAGAGTGCCAGACCAGATATGGCAGCAATATTCAATGCATGAATGAATGCAAGATTTATAAATGTGAGAAAGATTATCTTGCATGACAAAATGAACCAACATTCTTGACATCATCCCAAGAAACTGATTCAGTTTACTTGATCCAAAATGTGTGCTGAAGAAGGTGCAATGAGTTGCTCTCCTGGAGGTTAGCATCAGCCATGATGACAGAGGCCAAAAATGGTTTACATTCATTTTTAAAATGTGAAATTGAAGGTCACTTTTTTTTTGACAAACATGGACGTCATTAATAGATTACTTATTTGAGCAGTGCTGTCACTTGCGGAGTTTTTTGAAAATGATAAATCATAAAGAAATTCGAATGTACCCACCTATTTAAATATTTTCATGAAATGATCAAATTATAGAAAAGACTAAATGATACCATTTTTTGAGAGGTTTTCTTAAAGAGATCAAACAGAGAATACCACATATTTTCTTCATTTATAAATATCTACTAAAGTAATCAAACTTATAGAGAAAGGTACGTTATTGTTACTTGTGATATTTTCATGAAATTATTAACTCATGAGAAAGACCCCATGATTCTTTGACTTAAGAACATTTCGTGAAATGATGAATCCTTTAGAGAAGATACCAATGATTCTTTCATTTGTGAGTTTTTCTTACAATTTTTAAAGTACAACAAATTCTTTCTGTTTTGTTAGGGCTCATTTTATTGCAAATTAAACATTTTCCAAATCTTTCATAATCATTTAAAAATAATAGTTACCTCAAAACCAATTCCAAACAAATAAAACTTTTTCACTTGGGGTGAGTCTGCCTTGAATAACTTTAACAGTAATGTTTAATATTTTATAATTTCTCTGATGACAAGTTTGCCTTATTTGTAGTTGGATATTTGTGGCATAGTAATTGTGAGTTCAAGCCCTGAGCTGCGTAGAAGAGACTCACTTTCAGTGGAAATAGTATGAACAATAAAAAAAGAAAAAAAGAGGAACAAGTTTAAATATCTTTAGATATGACCATCAGAATGAGAAAAATCTACTCATATAGAATAAATAAAGGGTTTGGCTCTAAATTCCCTGAGGTCTACTCAGATTGGCAGACACCTGACAGGCACAACAGATGAAATATTATAACAGGAACAACAAATATGAGGTCTGACTTCAAATAATGTAAATAACAATATTTTATATTTTAAAACAATCTCATGTTTGCACCTCTAATGGGTGTGGTACTTTTCCTTCAATATGAACATGAATGTATTGATTAACAAGCTGATAGTAAAAAAAAAAAGCAGAAATAGACATTTTACCAATTATTGGTGACTCATTCATATTGAGAACCAAAAATGAAAATATTTGTCAGAAAAGCAAAATATATCTTTGTTAATTTCAGCAGGAGAAAATAATAAAAAGCTCCTTCTGAATCCAGATGGGAAAACACAATTTAATGGACTGCTTCATTTTAATGAACCACATCGATAAATTACTGACAATGATTATTTTATGATCCTGTACATATTTACAGTTTTGTTATAGTTGCATTGCTTGAGTTGGATGTAAATCTCAAAAGTATTATTTTCTATCTTGCTTATTCAGTCAAGTCAGATTACTTGGAAATTATAAAAATATCAAATTTTCCAAACCTGTACTCTCCCCCTCTTTCTATATATATAAAATGAGGAGGTGTTGTAAAGTTTGCAATTTGACCAAATTTTGGTGTCTAGCCATTTCATTAGATTTTGGCAAATAGGTTGGGCTGTAAAATTTAAAACTGTAATTTATTTACTTTTTTATAACAAAGTTTTTTGGCAAACATGGATAAACATGTCCCCATAATAAGACAGTGTCAGAAGAAAGATTTTTCTCAGAACATCCTGCTTTTTTAAATAGCTTCACTCTTCAGCAATGTTTATTGTTGATTAAAATTGGAATAAAATCTAAATATATGATGAAAGTGAATTTATTCATTTTCTTTGTTCTTAAAAATTGACAACAAAAATGATAAACATTATTTATTTATTAGATTGTCTTTTGGAATGGTTGACAAAACATTGGCTAATTGCCAATTCATTCAAACTTTATAAAATGGTAAATAATAAGGATTTCCCAATAGTTGGTTCACATATTTTAATAATTTTCTTGTTTATAAATTTAGGAATAAAAAATTGCTTTCACATTTATTTCTTTATAAATTGGTAAATAATAAATAATGCATGACATTAATTTTAATTGTATTAGTTTTTAGAGTGTTGTAAATATAAAATTATTCTTGTAAATAAACAATTTAAGAAATAAATGTTTAATATTTTTGTAAATTCTCAAGAACAAAATATGTATAAATTCACTTTCATCAGATGTTTAGGTTTTATTCCAATTCTAATCATCACTTTTTAAAAAGATAAATATTTCTGAGGAGTGAAGGTAGTTAAAGTGATGTTATAGAAAAAAAAATGTCCTTTTGATATTAAATCTTATTGTAGGCATGTTTATCCATGTTTGCTGCATTTTTATGTGCAAGTTGATTTTTGTGGATATACCTTTCCATCTATCTACACACACACTTATATATGGCTTAAATTTAAGCATCATCCACAAATTTTCCCTTTTATATAGTGTTGTATGATTTTTTTCATTTATTCCAAATTATAAATCACATTTTTCTTTCCATTCCTAGTGTCTTCAACTTTTATGAAATGAAAAAATATTTATCATAAGAAATTCCTGATACTGCTCTGTAAAAAGAGCATATTTATGTAAATTCTTACATCCATAAAAACATAGTTTAATAGTCACTTTAATCAGAAATCTGTTGTAGCATACCTACAGATGATAATGAGTATGTCCCCATTCACATAAATATAGTAGTAAATACTGTATGTTGGTCTGCAGTTGGAGATTCATTGTGGAATTCATTTGACTCACTTGTAACAGTTGACTACTACTTTTACACACTGCTGGCGAACCATATATATGTTGTTCTTGTCCTAAGTATTATCGTTCATTACCAACCTTTGTGTGATTATTCTATTCAGTAACCTTCCCTAGGTTACAAGAAAATGTGGCTTTTCACTTAATCTCAAAATAAATTCTTGAAAAATGGACAGATAATGATAGTCGTCATATAACTGATCAGATTTGATCTCAAAACTCTCACTGATGTATGGGACAACAATGTGACTTTTCACAATCTTCACTTAATAAATGTGTTGTAGCATACCTACAGACAATAATGGGTATGTCCCCATTCACATAAATAGAGTAGTAAATACTGTATGTTGGTCTGCAGTTGGAGATTTATTGTGGAATTCACTTCTCACTTCTACGTGCCACTGGTGAATCTTATATGTGTTGTTCATGTCCTAAGTATTATCATTCATTACCAACCTTCATGTGACTGTTCTATTCAGTAACTTTCCCTAGGTTACAACAAAATGATTAGATATTAGCAGAATAAACTGTCTAAATAAAAACAGAAAATAGTAATGTGTGTCTCTGTCTGTAACAAATACTCAGTAACAATGATGATTAGATCAGACAAAGGAACCTTGTTCTTCTTTTCAATAATATATTCTAAACGGTTTCTCCACAATAGTTTGGACACAGGTGGCTAGTGATTACTGTACAGTTGTTTGATCATATTTCGCAACAGATCAATTACATTTAAATTGGGAGCATTTGTTGGTCATTCCATAACACTGCAAAGCTTTGAGTAATCCTAGCTTTATGTATTGAAACACTGACTTTTAGGAAAACTTTTGTCAGGATATACATTCATGTGTATTATAATAGAGTTTAGATCAATCTTTTTATAATATGATCCATTATGTTTTCCCACAACAAAGACGTTTATTTTTCTATCATAACTGAAGCTACTCTACACCATCAATGCATGACACAATCTGGGTATTTGAAACTTTAAGTGATTATCTTCAAACCATGATCCAAATGTCCCTTCATAGTAAGATGACTATGTCTCCAGATATAGATGTTCTATATCTATTTGCTTAAGTAGGATGTGTCTCATTTCAATTGGTCATGCTTGTGTTTTAAATTCTGATTTCTATACAGGTCTACTGAACCACCAGCAGATTTCAAACATATTTGTTAGTTGCCTGTTCTCAATCCAAGAGTCTTGAAGTTGTCTGTTAAAGCAAAAGAATTTTGCTGTGCAAGTTGGACTAAATTTGGTCAGTTGTTTCTGTTACAACACATCAATGACTATACCAATTTTGACTGATTCATGATTAGTTTTTGTTAACTGTTTTTATTGTAACACATCGATGACTAGATCAGTTTTGAGTGATGATTCATTTAGTACCATTTCTGTATTAACAACAATAGCAAAATAGATAAACAAATTTTTTGAGTTTAGAACCTTCCAGTGTGATGACTACAAGGAATCTCTCATCAAACAATCCCAGAAAAACCTCTTCTGAGAAATTTTTATGCATGTAACCTTTAGGAATTTTTCTTCTTTTATACTTTTATAGCACCTCGTAAATTTATGTTGTAATCTATTTTATTTTTTTCACCCCAAGTAAAGTGTTAAAGCTATGAAGACACAAGGGGTTACTGGGTAGGGAAGAATTAAGAAATAGAAACAGCATTAAGGAGCAAGTACAGAAGAAGTGTAATCAGGAGGATAGTAGATTGACATTGCATTTAAAGTTTTGAAGATTAAATCTGGCTGGAAAGCATGGAGCTGGAAAGGAGTTCCAAAGCAAGAAGTGTGAGAAAAGAAACTGGTTTAGTTTGGTTTGTTTTACGGCATATCAACCTAAATGGGTCATTTAATGCCGACCACTTTTTTCCTGGTAATATTGTTGTTTTGTCAAAAATCTATTTCTGGTAATATTTTTTTTCCTCAAAAATGTATAGCTGTTAATATTTTTTTCAAAAACGTATTGCTGGTAATATTTTATAATGCTTTTTACCTCAGTTTCGGGGTTAACTATTTGCCCATAGCTGGGACTCTAACAGGTGCTACCACCCCGGGTCAGGGTGGACCTGGGAACACCAGCAATTAAGAGATGGTTCCACACTCCTGAAAACCTCCTGATCAGAGGCCTTGCTGTTGGACATAGTTTATCGTCTTACCCAGGATGCAGATGCAGTTTATCATCATACCCAGGATGGAAAAGAAACTGTTAGCATAGAACTTACAGTTGCATCTAGCCAACTCAATTGTATACCGATGAGACCTTGTTGCCAGTCTAGTACTGCACTTATAGTCATAAAGTCTAGCTAGCATAGGGAAAGGTTTATCTGAACAATTACCATGAAAGTATTTACAGAAAAGGTAGAGGGAGACAACTGTACGGAAAGTGACTGAAGCTGAGATGTAAGGACGAGATAGATTTAACTTGTGTAATTTCATCACTCAGTGTTGAAATCATTTGTTAATAAAACACTTTAGCTGACAGTAACAAATTTTTGAAATGAATTATATATTGATACTAGACATTTGGCCATGTTTAGATATGAACTATAATTACGGATATATATATATATTTTTTGAACTTTTAATAAGTTTTGAATTAAATAGTTATGAAAAAATTGATTAAAATTTATGTTTAAGCTCACACTACTAAATCATGGCAAACAGATTAATATTTGCTGCAATAAAAACAAATCACCATTTTGCAACAAGTTCATTCTAACAAAATAAATTACAAATGAATGTATAGAATATTTAAACATTCTGTTTCAGGGGATTGTTTGTTCATCAATCAACAAGTTGAGTATGGACAAATAAACAAATCTAACATATTCAAATAAAGAATAACTTTTACTTTTCATTTTTAATAAATTTTTATATATAAAAAAATGTTTGTACTTTGTGGCAAAGTTTGTAATTATAACAGTCAAAAAGTGAATGTTTCTTGTGTAGGATTTCTTGATTGTCGAGAATATCATTTTTTTAATACTTGAGGTTCACTCAATACAAGGCTCAAGAGACCTTCAAGGTAGAGGGTTAGTGTTAAAATGGTTATGATAAATGAGGTAGTTAATATGAATGAAAGACATCAATATTCAGAGAAAGTTCCATGCTGGGGGTTGTTCCACAAGTAGCGGTTCTCAGGAAAAAGCTGTCTTTTTCTTTATAATTGGAATGAAGAGGAAGTGTGATATAGCTTTTTTAAATATAGCATGGTATATCCTACCTGCAAAGGTCTAAACAGGTGAAACAAAAGAAAGAATCTCATGTGAACATTTACAATGGAAATAGTGATATATTACCACAGTTTTTTAAAAATTTAGGTGTAACATAGATTGACTAATACACTTGTATATTTACACACATATTTTGGGAACTTATGGCTCAAAGTGATTTTGTCAAAAAAAAACAAAACAAAATTCTGATAGACAATGAAGTTGTTTTTTCATTATCCGGTAGAGTAATTCTGGGAGATGTATGTTCAATGTCCAGTAAAAACACAAGAAATGCCAAGTCACTTGATAAATCAAACAATTGATTAAACTATGAATTCTCTAAACTTTTTCTAACATGAATATCATAGAAAATATATAAACAATTATAAAATTTTTCCCAAATCATTATTGAGATTTGCCTTTTCCAAAACATTCATCTGCTTCTTCGTAATCTCTAAAAGCTGAAAACATTCCCACATTCTTGATCCAGAATTATAATTACTCGCAATCTACCAATGCTTAAAGGAAAACTTAATGCCTATATATTTGTATTTATATACTTAAGATTCATATTGTTTCTGTCAAGTAAGTCTGATGATTTTCTATTAAAATCCCAAAAAGTTGCATTATATAGTTCCACCTTTGAGTATTTTTATTTTTGGTGAGATGAGCACAAAAGATATAAGGTAATTAAACTGGGAATCGGTAAGAGAAAAGTTAATGATTTTGGTCCTATGAGATGTAGACTTTAGATTTTCTAATTTCTGAAAGCTTTCAAAAGGGAAAATAAACTTGTGAACAAAGAATAAGAATTTATCTATTCAATACTGAACAATTATTCTGCTCCAAAAAATGACAACATTCTGTGCAATGGGCTTCAATACAAAACTGTCAACTGAAGATATTCATCTTCACATATTGATTGAAGACTCTCAGCGGAATAAATTAGAGAAGAAAATCTTAAATATACCCAGAAGAAATCAACACAAGTAGTGAGACTTTTACTGTAGAGAATTTTATAAATACACACCAAATAAATGACTGAAACTTGAATGACACTATAAAGCATTCATTTTAGACCCACTGTCCTGACACACGGTATTTTACAAGGCTAAAATTATTTCTTAGTACTTATGAGCACATCTGTATTTATTGATTAGATGCAGAAAGCATCAGTAAAAATGCAAAGAGAAAAGAAAAAAGTGACAGGCACAAGGTAAAGATATTTGGAACAAGTGGCAATTCTATTAACATAATAGATTAATTATCTGCCCTTGGATCAATGTGAATGTATATATTTATGTATAGCTGGCCACTCATATTTGAGGAGACCTGTCTACTAGGGCAACTAGCCAATCCCTATTGCAGACGCTCGCCCAGGCACATTTGTGTTTATTCAACACCCACAGAGCGCACCAGTAGTTTATACTGCAACTATGCTGAGCAGACCTTAGTTACATTTTCTGGGAAAGAGTATGTTATCTAGCATGATCAACAATTTGAACAAGGCCAGCATGTTCAAGCCCTCAGCCATGATGACTTGTGACTTTGTGCTAGCACTGCTATTGATGGCACTCAAGGGCTCAGTCTACCCAATTTCAATCACAAGACTTGGGTCAACCCATGGTATAGTTTTCAGGCACTTTCCAAAGGTGTCGCATGCTGGGATGGACCCCTCTGGTCTATTAGCATCAAGTAGTCTCCTTCCTAATAAATCTACCATGGTGAGATTTGAACCCGGGTCTCATGGTCAAAATGCAAATGTTCTGACCACTCAGCCATGTGCCTAATGTGAATAACAAATATCAAAACACAATTGCAATTGCATTTGTTTGTGTCTTCCTCAAGAATATATTTTTTACTAACTTTAGTCTTCTTCCCTGCCTTTTCAATGGTGGCAACTGTGTGTGCCATCTCTAAGTGGAAGGTGCAGGTTGAAACTACACGTTTCCCATGACTTTGAAATTGCAGATGGCTGTGGTGTTTAATTCCTTGAAATAATTACCAACCCACATATTTATATCATAATATAAACATTAATATTTTTTTCTGCATCTACCTGCCCATAGAGTGTTACTGCATTTGGTAGCCTATAAAACCATATGTTTACATTTAATATTACAGTTTTATGGAGTTTACAGTGTGTCTGAACAAACATTAGTCTACCAGATATATTTTGCAGATCCAACACAGGAAACATATTTGAGCTGTGTTTCTTATGTCATCAAATACAGTAGAATTTTCAACATTTCTCAAAACATGTTGACTCTCCTATTAGAAGTTATTTGATTCTTTATAGCTTTATTAATAATTATCTTGAACTAAAAAAACACAATGTCATTAAGAAGATTCAAAATCCCAAACTCTTGAGAAAATTGAAATTACACTAATCAGAAACAGTATGGCAATATCCTTTGCTTTTTCTATAAGGACATGATAAAATCCTTGGCATTTTCTATAAGAAGGACATGATAAAATCCTTGGCTTTTTCTATAAGAAGGACATGATAAAATCCTTGGCTTTTTCTATAAGAAGGACATGATAAAATCCTTGGTTTTTTCTATAAGAAGGACATGATAAAATCCTTGGCATTTTCTATAAGAAGGACATGATAAAATCCTTGGCATTTTCTATAAGAAGGACATGATAAAATCCTTGGTTTTTTCTATAACGAGTACATTGCAAAATGCAAAATTTAAACAGTGAAGAACAGAAAGACAGAAGTGGAATAACTTTTGCAAGGAATCTTGTTTGATATTTTCAATCAAAGAAATGTTTTATCAGTTAGTATAATGGAAAAGTTGTTATTTCAAAATAGAAATGATATGATTTCTTATTTGTTCAGTGTTATAGAAATGTGAATCCAGCATGAAGATTCTTATTTGATAGAGTCATTAAAGTGTGTGTGCTGTTTTTAGACAACAAAAATGTAGAATTACAACTGTTCCAATTGATTGAAACAAAACAGAAATAATGTTTCCATTTGAATGTTATTATTTAATTCCAGCTGAAGTCATTTACAAAAAAAACATTTAAATATCTTTCCCTGGAGCAATTACTTTCTGCATTGCTTGTGGACTAAAAGCCAGTCTGCAAAAAGACAAGAATAGTGAGTGGGGGAAAGTGAAGTGCCAAAAAATTAGGTGGTTTCATTATACTGAAATTCTAGAAATTGACTCAACCAGATGATTTATATGTAATGTAATAGTTAAAGAGTGTAGCTGTGACAGTGTCACTGTGGCAGCCGTAGAACTCAGACAGAATTTGACAGCATTTGAAA